>CADWAE010000242.1:7200000-7800000 GCA_902982915.1 Phalloptychus januarius | reverse complement strand
GTTCTGTAAAGAGGAGATGCCTACCCACAATTCTCCATGCTCGGTGCTTTTAAATTCCACAACAGGTGGTATTTGATGAGAGAACAAGGCTTTCTCTTGCATTTTTTCTGGATTTTGTTCAAACGCAGCTTTATAGCCATATGGCTCCAAAAATACTAGGAACATAGTGGTAAATGCCAAGATAAACTTGGAGCAGAAAAGTATTCATAAACACTCAACTCGTCAACTGTTTGACCTCAATGTTACTAGTTTTCTGGGAAGCACAAATAGCACACAAATTACCTGTAGAAATAAAACGAGGAATTTAACTTAGAGTTGAGCAGATTTAGGCCATCTGGTTTGAAGAGCTTAACCTCAGACACTTGTGCACAAAGAGAAGGTGTTTGTCGACATGGGGAAAACCAAAGGAGAGCACTCATGCGTGGAACAATGACGCATGTCCAGTGCTTGCTCCACTCACCGTTTTGTGCTTTCGCAACAGATGAGCCATATGTCTTAGAATTCCTGTTTGGTCTTCTACTGATCTGGGCTGCACTGACCATCTGGGTAGTGGGAGTTTCAAGGGTGAGCTAATCAACCAGTATGACCAGCAGAGACGAGCAAAGACATACAGCAGTACTTTTCAACTTTTAAAAAGGATTTTTGAACCCCCTTTATAGCACAACGAAGGTCTCGGTAAATGGGAGCGTGCATTGGAAAATTAACTGTTGTTACGGGAGCATTTTGAGGAATTGCAACATCACTGAATAAATCATGTTTACACTTTCAGTAAAAGACTCACAATCTAAAATACTAGAGGTATATTCCAGTGTTGCAGACTCTGTCTTTTTCACTTTTATCTTCCACTCAAGTTGTCAAGAATATACTTGAAAAGCCAGCTTCTTTAGCAATAATCTTTTATGACTTACCATCAGCTTGAGTCAATGGCTGTCTGCTGGACAACTGTAGGATCAGCAGTCTTTCCCATGATAGCACAAGTCACATTCTGTTTTATTCATTTGGTTCAAATTCACCAAGAAGGCATCTTTCGTTTTATTTAAAGACTGTATGTTGCATTGCTAAGATAAAACCTAAAGCTTAATTTCATAATACATTCCATCAGCTGTTACAATTCAAATTATTTTATTTTTTTCTGCTATTTCTGTCATCTTGAGATCAACATGATAAAAAAATCTACATCCATCTTGAGTTGTGTACAATGCTCCAATGTTTTGGAGACTGTTGACAGGTGTCAGAGGGATTGTGAACCAAGAATGGCAAATGTCAGGGTGGAGCGAGGGATTACACTGTATTGCTTTCTGAGTACTACTTCTTTCTAGTAGAGGACTGGTAATCTCTTGTAAACATACCCCATCTGGCCTGAAAGTGGTTTAGTTTTATATAGATCAAATCTTCTGCTGCCCAGCACAAAAACTTGACCAGCCAGATCACATGAAAATTTTGTTAACCGCCTGTGCTGACGCAATCTCAGCCATATCACTTGACCTGGAGCGCAAGAATGCAACCACAATCATGCCAAAATAAGGTGCTTTTTAGAACATGATACAAGCTGTTAAAAACTTACTTCCAATCACAAAAGACTGTTTGGGTCCAATTTTGGATGGGCAATAATAGTTCAGATGTCATGCAGTGAAACTGTACATTCTCACAGTATTTTTGGCCAATTTGATGGGTTTTCAATGTCATTTATACCCAAAACTGACAGTTATTTGTATCACCAAAAAGATGATCACAATCTGCCCCTCTGTAGTTCAACAAGTGTATCACAGTGCAAAGCCACTTGGCTTGCATACTTCCACCCTTCTTCCCAATACAGATAGATGTATGTGGTAAAGGGTGCATAATATACTTAATTAAATGGAGTTTAAGTTGTTTATTCATGTTTGGATACATAAAATCTGTTTTAAATAAAATGGTGGTAAAATAAACTGGAAAAACAGCTACACAATGTGATTTTATATGCTCATACTCTTTAAATATATGTTTACTTAAAAACTAAATAAAAACACAAAATGAAAGATAATGCAAAAAGATTTCCATGATCTTTTTTTGTCAAACAGATTCATTTTTTTCAGTTTTAGAATGGTCTAAATCTTCAAGGACACAATAATAGTAATTATCTCTTTCAAAACACTCAACATTAGACAAAACTAATAATTTTCACTGAGCCTTTCTAAATCACCAGTAGTTTCACAACTTGCATTTGTTGGATCAATAATTTGCAGGCTGTGACTTTAACAAATCTGTTTTCAATGCAGTGTTCATAATGCTGGCAAATAAAACATTTCAGCTTAGTTGTCTCCTCATTTTACACAGCATCCAATTTCTAAACCCTCCCAGCATAAGAAATGGTGTCATAATGACAATTTTCCACTTAGCAGACATAGATACGCTGAGTCTGAAATGATTATGTAATTAGGCTGAATGGCATGAAAGGTTTGTTGGCCAAAGAGTCATATTAGACTGACAAACAGAAGTCTAAATAAATACTGACTCCTGTCAAATAGATAATTGATTATTTGATTATAACTCTGTTATATTTAGTTCAGCTTAGCTAATCAACAGGAAAAAAGTGGATTTGTCTGTTTAAGTCAGTGGTTGCAAACAGGAATAAAAATAAAACACATTTTAATGCCAGAGTAAACCACAAGTTGACAATCTCAGGATTTATAATGAAATGATATGAACATTTTGATGAGTACATAATTTAGTCTGTAGTAGAATACAAGGATGACTACATTAAAAGCTATATTTCGAAAGGAGTTGTGCAACAAGGTCTGGGTCTTGGACATCTCTGCCCACACTTTCAATGCATGTTGACAGCAATAATACAAGTTGTAATAGCTGAGCATTCAGGGATCAAATTAATTCACCCCTCATAAAAACTTTATGAATACACTTCGAAGGACCGAATATAAATGGGCACAGCAGAAGCCACACAGAACATGCAGTCAGAATCATCACCTTTAAATATTAATATGATCTGGGTCACTCAGTAAATCCAGACCTAAAGAATATGAGAAGAAATAGGACAATAAAATGTTTAAATTTTGTGTACAGAATTTTGCTCCCTAAAATTTTTTACACAATCATTTTTAGGGAACAAAATGTCTCTATTGCACAGAATCATTTAAATAACTCAAACATCATTGCAGAACAAGTTGTATCTGTCAGTATAATATTATGTCATGTTTATTTTATTTTTCTCTTATTTTGCTTGTTTTACCTTTTCACTATGGACCTTTTTTGTGTCTGGAATGAAGATGATGATTGTGATGATGATGATGCAGAACTCTAAAGGATCTAAATAAAGAGTGCATAAAAATTATATATACATTATTTTTTGTTTAAGTACTAAAAATGACAGTAAATGCAAAATGGCATCAAGGACAAAAGCAATGGATTGGCCAAGAGAGCAGCTTCCAGTTTCCCTCAGCTACTTAATTCCTGGGTGGAGAAAAGAGGAAAATGGGTTATGGAGCATTAACCTCTGCATCCACAGTTGTCCCCGCACCTCTTCCTCTCTCTGGTTTTCTGTTAGTCTCTCTGTCTTGTATTACACACCACTTAATGGCACCAAACTAACCGACCATCCCTGGAGGAGTCCTCTGTCAGCCAAGTGCCTGATGGTATTTTTTCACAACACTCCTCTGAATCCTAAGAGAGGGGCAAAGAAGCACCTTGATGATATCACTGATATTAAGTTTCAGAGAAGTCATCGCTCACCGTGTGGAGGGCAGTAGATGGGGGTGAGTGAGGAGAGGCCGGCTCGGCTGATAAAAATCTCTTTGTCTCAAAGAGATGACCTGCACTGCTGGGTCAACATCCTCAGGAGCTAACTGGTCTGAGGTATTTTTCAACCCAGGAAAGGTGTTAAGACGTTGAAGGGTGTTGTGGACAGAGCTATTGAGTTACTCTGATAGGAAGGGCTGAGGTCCATGTTTACCCAGGTCCCAAAGGCATTTATAAAGGCAATAATCTGGCCAGCAGCTCTCGTCTTTCTCCCAGCGGAGCCTGTTCTGAATCACTAGCGTGTGACACCTGCCCTCTCACACCTGACTGTAGAACAACAGTTAAAGACTGATGCTGTTGCAACCATCAGACTTCACATGATCCATTACCACTCACTAAAAAATGGCCCGGGATTAAATATGAGTTTGAAAAGTGTTGGATCCCAACAATAATGTGTAAAAATAGAAGGCGTAGATTGATGTGTTTAACTCATTACTGATTGTGCTTTTATTGCACCAAAAAATCCAATAATACAAGAAAGATATCACTATCCATTTTCCATTTAGAGCAATAAAATAATCATTGCCAGAATCTTGTCTGATGAGCTCCAACTTCCAAGTGAGCTTTTTTTGCATCAGCCTGATTGGCAATTCCTTGCAAGTCTCCATTTATCTCCACCAAAAGTTATTTCAGAAGTTGTCAAGCATACGAAGTGCTGATGATGATCTCCAAGAGCAAAATAATTCCTACATTTTGCTCTAGTGATGCCAGAAGAACTTGTATCATGTATTGTTACAGAGAACATGACGCATGAGTCCTCAGTAAGGCTTAGCAAGTGAAAATTAATTATATTTTAGATCCATTTCAATAACGGAGGAAAATCTTACATCGTCCAAACAAAAAGAACTGTAGACCCAATTTGCACAAATTTACACCTAAAAAATTCCACTTCAAGTCATTTTTAAAATGTACTGTTTATAAGATGATACAGAGATATTAGGGTGACTTTCAAACTGGTCTAAAGACTTAAGAGCAGTCAAACATGTATATGAACAGAGAACAGAAAGTACTGAGATCCTGGTTGACTAGTCACAAATATTGGCAGATTACCCAGCTTTCCAAAATGGTGATTTCATGCAACCTTGCCCTTCATGACTTTGATTGACAGGTGTATTATGTAATTTATATCCCAGGTGAAAAAAAATAGTATACAAAATTAGTACTACAAACATGAAAACAGAAAATTAAAAGGATTTGAAACAACAGGTCTAATTTGGGGCCACATTAGGTTCAATAAAATTACATGAAAAGAAATGCTTAAAACCAATAATCTTGCTTCTGACTGTTAGATGCAATTACAAGCTGCGATCTGAGAGAGCTGATAAACAGTTTTAGAAGAAGGGCATCGAGGCTCACCATCAAACACATGTAAACAACACATAAGACAAGCGCAACATTCAAATGCTGCAGAGAGTGGAATAGTTAAATAATTGTAGTTATTTACTTGATCTTTTTTTACCCCCTTTTCCTAAAAGAAATGCTTTCACTTTAATTGCTGCCTGAATCAAAGCAGTGACACATTTCTCGTATTCTCTGATCAATTTGACAAATTGCCTAATGAAATAAAAGCTTCAACATTCTCGCAGGCTTTGCCGCCTTCTCCCCCCTGGCCTGTAAAAATAAAAGTTGGTGAAATGTGCAATGCTAAACATTCGTTATGATGCGCCTCATTTTACTGAGAGGCTATTACAGTAACATCTTCAGAGCTGCTTTCATTCCCTGACAGTTATTGAGATTCTTCTCATCTATAAAACATGCAGGTTACTTTGAGATGCATCTGTAAAGTGCCAGTTTGCTCATTTAGTGATGTTTGGGGTGTCTATCTATCTTGTATGCACCTCCTGCCTGCTGGCCTCTTGCTGTGAACTTGACAGAGAGATTGCTGCCGTACTGCCATAAATGTACTAATAAAAGATGGAAATCCTGTCGTCAACTAATGGTGTTTCCAGCTTTGCACACCGCTTTATACAGATAGGAGAATATCAAACCTCTCATTGATTCCTTCTCACTGAAAGATTATATAACAGAAAACTGACAGATCTGACATAAAATGTTGATGTCAGATGAAGAGCCTTTGAGCAAATTAAATTTTTTAGGATGTCAGCGATACACTTCAGTAAAGACATCCCTAATCACACAATACCGAGTTCAGTATCAATGGATTTTAGCAATGTTTAGGAAACAAATTAAAAATTAAACATCCCCCCCTTCTCTTAACATAAGTAAATGTGTTTTAAAGAGTCACATTTGACTAGTTTACAAGGCATGGGAACTACCACAAGAAGATGCCCAATATATATGTAGTTTTGTCGACTAGTAAATACTCTGGTGTTGTTTTTATGCACATACAATTGAAATTTGTAACTTTTACGTTATCTTAGTTGTGCATTTCTTTGAAGTGGTGTACACAACCTTTAATAACTTAATAATATTTTTGTATGCAATACATTTTCCCTTGCTGTGCAGTTTGTTATTCGCTGTACAGTTTATTTTTGTATAAAAGTCATGCTTCAACTTGCCTGCTGCCACACCTGAATTTCCCCACACAAGGACAATAATAGATTTTTTTCTATTCTATTGTATTCACATCGTTGGCTCACCGTTACCAGACTGAGTCACACCTTAACAGTAACCAAATACTGCTTAACAGAAGTCAGTAAAAGTTCACTAAATTTAGTAGAAGTCTTTGAGAAAATAGGCTTATTGGATGGACTATTGTACCTTTTGGCCCTCATGCTCTTTAGAGAAACAAAGGGAGTCGGACACGCTGATTTTTGCTGGGTAATTGGTCAGACTCAGAGAGAGCTAGCATTTTCACTGAAGTGCAACTCTCGAACTGCAATTACAAAGCTTAGCATCATTAATAGAAGGAGTGATGGTGTTGCTTCTGGAGTTTCCATGGTGGATTTTAATTTGTAGCTGCTAAAGCTGTTGGTCAGTGATGGCAGTATTATGATGATGGAAACCAAAGCAAAGAGAATGTGGGTTGAAATTAATATCATTGCAGTATTTCTGATGTTTTGGGAGACTTGAACTTTTATGGGAAAGTTCAGCCGCTTTTAATTTGTGTGTCTAAAACATTTTTGTGTGTCTTTGATTTACCTTCATCCTGGAAACTGTGCTGTGTAACACACTGCCACAAAAATGATCATTTTTATTATATGGCAGGTTTTCATTTGGGTTAACTCATACTGTGCTGCAACCTTTGCTTTTTGAAGTGACCTGCTTTTAGGCAAATATGCCCATGATAAAATTTAAATCATGTCAAACATGCTACTTTCTTACCAACCTTTCAACAATAAGATTCTAATTAAACACTAAGAGATCACAAGAATATTCAATGTTTTTTCAATGTGCAAAAACTGTCAACATAGTGTTGATCACATTCTCTTCCTCTGCTAATGAATACATTGTATTTGAATAGAATATTCACTTGATGTTAAACCCAAAAAAGCTGCCTCAAATGTTTTACTAAGAAAAGAGAATGACAATGAATGAAACACGCAGTAACTGTGGGCTCTCTCATGCACCATTTGGCAGCATAAAGCACAGCCCCATTTTCTTTTATGAAGATTAATCTGCACAATTTTAAGACTTTTCCAACTCTGTGGGTACAAAAACACAAGAAAAAGGCTGAAAAACAGTCTGTGAACATGTATCCTCCTACTTCTCAACACAATAACATGAAAGAACATGTTTCTCAAGGGAGAAGCTTTTAAGAGCACACTTTGGAGCAGTGAGATGGAAAAAAAGTCTACCTAAGCAGCCCGTGTATGAAAACTGCTTTACCTCTTAGGCAGCTAAAGTCAGTGTGAGATATGCAAGTCAAAAGCTTAGATGAAAACTAAGATCTCTTCTTAATAATTGTGATTGTCAAAAAGATTAGAAATCAATTCTGTAGCATTTCTACATACAAACAACATGAACATTTAAAGGAAAAAGCTGGGTCTTGTATTAATGTGGGATTTCAAGTCTAATGAAAACTGAACCACCAATAAATTACTTCTTTCTCATCTCATGGTGATCACTTGAATAGCATAAATGAAAAGCCCAGACTTGTTGTTTGGATTATTCTGCAGTTTTTTTGTTGCTGTTTGTGTGTAAAAGAATGTCTATGTTGTAGGGGAATGATTAATCAGATCAGGGTGTTTAAACATTGGTGATACTGTAAATGGGGAAGAGTAATTAACTAATTAACTAATTAATTGATGAGACTTGAATAGACCAGTTCAGTGCTAGGGTCAAAAGAACAGTCAACATCTCTGCAGACTCCACACATCCTGGGCTCAAGCTGCTGAAACTTTTACCTTCGGGTTGGTGCTACAGAGTGACATTAGCAAAAAGCAGCCACCACAGAAACACTTTGTTCCCCAGGCTTTTTCTCTCATGAACAGAAGGAATAGATAAATAGTCAGCAAGTCTGTGAAAAAGAAGTAGGAAATTTGCACAGTCACCATCCTTTTATCTTCTTTACAAAAAATGCCTGCAAATACATATGGTTCTTTTATCCTCACTTTATTCAATCTAAAGTTCACATATTTGTACTATGTGTATGTATATCTTTTTGTTTGTGCATATAATCTTGGCCAATAAAACTAATTCTGATTCTCCTTGATCAGAGGTGATTGCAGATCAGTAGAATAAGGAAAAAACGTATTCAATAATTTAAAGCTGAGATGAATCATTTCTGTATCATAAATGCATCAATCAACAACATGTACTTTGCTGCACTTTGAGTTCAACACAAATCTGTGAAATGCTTAATTTGATGTGATAATCTTCAGATTTCTTCATTTTCATTTGAATTCAAAACTATGACCTCTGAGATGCGTTATGTTCCTTACTACTGGTAAAAATCAGAATTGGTAGGTCAGACCCTAACCCCCCGCCCAGCTATTTAGAAGAAAAAATCTCCTCAGTGAATCTATAGTAAATATAAAATCTCCAACAATCAGAGAGAACATTTTTTCTCCACCAACAATCACAAGCAATATCCTGCTAGGGAAAAAAAACAATGTTGTGCGACAAGACGACAATATGAATCCAAAATATTTGCAACCTTGTCTGAATGTAATTCCACACAGAGGCATTTTTTTTATTTTATCCACATACCAAGCGAAGAACTGCCATAAAAAACCCAAAGTGTTAGCATCTACATATGTTGACACAACACAACAGACGGTTGTGATTGAAGCACCAGCTGGTGTTTGGAGTGAAAGCCTAAACCTAGTTTACCATAATGAAATTCACAGAGGGAGGCGCTCCTCAAGGCATGTTGCTTTACTTGGCTTCTTAACACATCCAAACCTGAAACATACATTAATTTTTGGGACAAATATAACATCTCCCAAGTTGCTTCACCAAAGTAGCACTCTATGTGTTTGCACAGCTTGCAGGAGGCTCTGCTGAACAAACTGAAAATCTGAAGCCAACTTGGTCGTGTAAAGCTAAATCAATAACTTTTAACTTAAAAGCCAAATTATGCTAGGTTCGGCAAACATTTTTTTCACCATCTCTATGTTGCACATAGTTTTTTCTGCTTTACCAGAAAAATAAAAAATAAAACCACCTGAGCTAATTTTTTTTTTGTAGCCATCATGGAGCGCTACATTTGCTCCGGACTGAAAGATTTATTCTGCCTCCATCAACCAAATTCTCCATTCTGACACAAATCTAGGTGGTACTGACCTAAAACAGCAACAGTAGACCTAACCCAGTGTTGTCCATCACATCAGTCATCCAGCTAACAGTTCACCGTCTTCAGCAAAAGGGCTACAGATTTTTTAGCTCAACATCATATATTAGACCATGGGAGAGAGAAAGATTAAATATTAAATATACCTTAAAATGTGCTAATATGAACCATGGAAAACGTCTTAGAAATGATTTTCCTTCTCTCTCTTTGAGTTACAGCCCATCAGCGACAAAATAAATAAATGGTGCTCCTGAACTTGGGGCCTGCCAAAAGCCAGCCACTAGCAGGTCAAGAATCATTGCACCTAGATATTGCAGCTTCCCAGATGCATTTTCTTTTGAATATTCTGGAAGTGCTTTATGAAAAAAAGTGAGTAGATTGCCAAATTTCTGTAAATAATTTGGAGTTTCATTCCACAGAAAAATTTGTGAATACTGACCCTGAATAGGAAGGGGTCCACTGTATACGAAATACTTTCTTACATTAACATTTACCATTCTATCTGTTTGCACTTTCCAAAGTGCAAACTGAAGAAGATGCAGAAAATTATTTTTCAAAACATGAAAAGACAGAATGTCTCACCCTTCCTGAATACCATTTAACCATAATACATTAATTTGCAATGTATGAATTATTCATCAAGGACTGCATGATGACAATTAGTCAGATTAACCGAGACAACACAAGAATATTCAAATGCAAGGTGAAGGAATATAATTTTGATCTTATCATGCAGTATTGTTTTCAAAGGATTATGATATGCTTTCATAGGCAGAACTGTAAAGATGGCTTATTTATTAGGTTATCAGAGGATTACATGTTGGGATAGAACAGACTATGACTGCAGTAATGTTTATTGGTCTAATTATGCACATATTCCATCTGCTTTTGCAATAAAAGAGGAAAATGAAGTAGCAGCATTCCCTTTATGTTGCTGGATTGTTCCTATACACTCAGACTCAATTCAAGTATTTAATTTTCTAGAAATTGAAAGTGCTGAAGCAGCCTTTTTAAAATAATTTCAATTTCTCTGCAAAAGGTTTAATTGCAAAATTTAAAGGAGAAATAAAAAAAAACCTATATAGTTATAAGACTGCTTTGTCGTTTCTTTGTTATTGCATTTTACATCTTTTCTGGCCATAGTCATTTGGTAATATTGGTTTTCATTTGGTATTTTTTCCACTTTACCATAGTAGGAAAGATGAAGATTTAAACTATGAACTTTGTAAGTTGTGTTATGTTCCATATTTAAGTGCAAGTATAGAAATACTTGAAACATTTTCAAATGATCATTAACTCCCTTCACCAAAATTGCATCTCTGCATGTGTACAGGATGTTACCCAGCATGTGCAGAGGCCAGATTCATTTTTCCCTGTCAATTCCATGATAAACAGCTTTATTGCATGTGCCTGCATATCACATCAACCACTGCATTGTCTTAACCCAAACATCTGTGTGGTTGAATAAAGAAACTGCTCTACATTCAACATCTGTTGTCAAAACATCTTCTGAAACATAATAAAATTACCGTTATCTGCTGCAATGTAATGCATTTCATTAACAATATGGCAAAGCCCCCTGAGAGACCATTGCCTGGAAGATGGCCATGTGGTGCGTGATTATCTGGGGAACATGAAAAATTAAATCTGTTTTGAGTACACGGCATCCCTCCTGTGAGTCTCCCATCTTCCCTAACATCCTTCTAATTCCTGTATACCATTTTATTCCCACACCAGACAGCCTTAAATGCTTCTGACATACAGGATGCACACTACATTGCAAGATAACTAGAGATTCATCTTCATCTCCATCTACACATTTATCGCTACACATCTGCTGGAATTACCTGAATTCCTGCCCTCGGGAAAAATAAATGATATTTCTATTCTATTCTGTTTATCTCTACACGACTATCACTACTGGATAGGGCTGCTCTGAAGCATTAATATGACTTCCAGGGAGATGAAGCATACTAGTAAAATAAAAAGATTCCTTTCAATCCAAAAAAGCCTGAGATATGAATAAGTTTTGTTTTCATCATATGTTCAGGTTTGCCAACACCCTGAACAAGCCATGCTGTGGGAATGCATTCCTTCACCAGCAACATGGAAAGCACTGTTTGAAAGTTGGTACAACTATATCAAATATTCAATATTAAGGGGTTGCATTATGTATTTTCCAGGCACATAACACCACTTCATAGCACAATCAAGTAATTAGGTTTCCTTCAGTTATTATAAGAATGCTACATGTATCAAAGATGACTTTAACTTCGTAAATTATCGCCTTGAAATTGGGCCAGTGTCTCTTTAAGAAACTCTTGCTTTTTCTGACACTCCGCCTTCAGAAAATTATCACAACCTCACTACTATATTAGCCCTTTAACAATGATTTTCATCAGTGTTGCAGTGAGAAGTAGCTCAGATAATAAGCTCAGCAGATGAGCATTTTCACAAAGGTGTTTGCCAATTGCTGCTGGCTAGTTTGTAGGAGCTGAGTGGGGGAGTCGCAGAGAAGGGCTGCTCTGTGAGGGAGAAGCTTGGAAGCTTTGTCCTCGAAGGCAGTGCTCGGTCCCATCAAGCATTTTACAAAGCTGAATGGTTGCCACGGGAGATTCAAGAATTTTTCAAACATGCATGAAGTAATCAAAGAAATACTCCAGGTATTTGATGAGGGAATAACACAACATGATATCAGAATCAAAAAAGTCTTTTATACATAATGTCACATATTTAGTGTCAATGGCTTAAGCCCGATACAGGTTCCCTACCCTTATATAATATTAGTAAAAAGCCACCACACTACCCACTTTTACTTATCAGATCGATATAAAAAATAAAAAAAAGACTAACAGGACAGATATTGATGCATCTCTATTAAAGTGTGTCTGCTCTTCCTTCTTGGACCGATCCAGTTTATATACAGAAATATTCAATAGACACTTTCAGTAGTAATGGGGAATTTATTGTGTAGTCAAGTATCAGCTTAAAGAAAAGACTCGGTTTTAGAAGGGAACCTTCAACAGAATCTTTATTAGAGCGAACCGAACCGCAGCCTGCAGCAACTGACTGAGGGTTTGTGAAGTGCCTTGAAATGACAACTTGTATGAAATGTACCAATATAACTATACTGAATTCACAAAACTAAGCTGCTTTACAATTAAGTGAGCATAAAATTACTCAAGATTTTCACTCTTAAACATATCATTTTTCTATTTATCCAACACTTTTATCTACCTGGTCAAACATAGAATTATAAAACTAATCTTGGTATCTAATTGTGCTTAGATAAATAATATGTACAGCAAAAAAGAACTGAAATATTAGCATTGTATTCAGAGAAGTCTTTTAGAGCGGTTATCCACAATAGCTAAAAACAACACAATCCCACTCACAGAACTGGGAGTTCAGCTGCATCAACAGTGTCTCTTGGAAACTCTAATCTGCTTTGTTTGTGCATGGAACAGGGACTGAGATTCTATTAAAGAGATAAAATAGCTGCTATAGCCAACTGATACATCAAGGGCCAGTGAAATTACAACCCTTACTTGAGTGGGTTTCACTAAAGTCACTTATTTGTCCATTTCATCATGCTAATGGCAGAAGCCATCATCCCATTATAGCGCCACAGCTGAGCAAGGTTAAACAAATGCAGTTTGTTCGAGGTTGCCTTGCTTCCAAGTCAGGTTTCACTGTTCTCTCCCCAGTACACCACAACAAATCATCACCTTGTCTATAACTACTCTATATATGCATCCCCTTTGAACCCTGCTGCATTAACCACCTCTGCACTGTAAGACTACTTAAGGCACAAGGACGCTTTTAACAGAGATTCTTTGGCATGCAGCACTATTGTGAAAGTGAAATCCAACCTTATCTTCAAGCAAAATTAAAATGTCTCTGCTCTTTTAGAGTTGGCATGACATTTCAAGCATATGAAGTATGCATAGGAAGTTATCGCCATAACAACCCTCTTAAATGAGCAGCAGAATATAAAAAAAATCCTTCAAGAAGCTGTGAAATCTTATGTTGTGCAATAAATAACATTTTGACACGTCTGGGCCAAATGGGTCCCAGTTTTAGAAAACAAATGGAGATCATTACTTCTGCTTGTTTCCAGAGTTGCTACATTAAACACCAAGTTGTGTGGTAAGCCCTTTAAACGAATAACTCAATAACACCAAATAAAAATCATATCACTCGGACATTTTGTACATAGCTCATCATTTATCATGTGTCAACAGAACCTAGGCTTGTTTCTATTACCATTTCACTAAACAAAGGTCTTTGTATATAATGAGTCCACATTCTCTAAGCCCCGCAGTAACCACACAATCACTTATGTCAACACAAGGGAAATCCATTTCATCAGGATGTCCAGTCAGTGCTTCATTATCATACACAGGGGCAACAACCGTGCAGCCATGTAGTCCATGAGAGCAGCTGCTGATCACTAGAGTGCAGAGTATTAGCAGGATTTCACTGCGAGGTACAGTTGATAGACATATTCAATTTAAAACAAAATGTTCATGAGTGAAACAAAGTAAAACTTATTTTTCTAACATTGTATTTCTGCTGTATTTCTGTTGTTCTAATAATCTAAAGAATTGGTTAAACAAAACAGGTTAGAAATATATAGGAGGTGCAGAAATGCTTCTTTAAAATAAATGTCATGTCTGCAGTTTCTGTACTTTACATGTGCAGCCAACAAAATTAACCGTAGCTTAGTTGTTGCATTTTAATCGCTCCTCCTGATGATCAGCAGACAGATGTCACATAAAGCGTGAATGAAAATTTCAGATCGGGTGCTTTGGTGGCGCAGAGGTTTAGCACACCCACATACAGAGGCCTTAGTCCTCGACGCGGCCGTCCCAGGTTCGAATCCCGGCCTGGCGACCTTTGCTGCATGTCTTCCCCCTCTCTCGTTTCCCCCATTACTGTCCACTAACTATTAAATAAAGGCCACTAGAGCCAATAAAAACCTTTAAAAAAAAAAAAAAAAAAAACTTTAAAAAAAGAAAATTTCAGATCAAATAAAAGCAACAAAGTACTTTAAAATCTATCAGGAAGAAAAAAATATTAACCAATATGTCAAAATATGAACATGAAAATGCTAATATTTCTATGCAACCAACAGTAAGAAACTAAATAATTGCAGATTATGAAGAATGCGGAGACGGCTACATTATAATAACATTTTTGGCTCAATTTTCTAGTTTAAGTTATATTTGGCAGAGATTGTAATTATGGGCCACTGCTTGACTTGTGATGTATGTCTTGACTTAAAGATTTTTTTTTATATGCCATATAGAGAAAACCTTTTAATTAGTTTTATTATGTTCTCGGGCTTTGGCAGCAATTTTGATTGTTTTGTGCATTTTGTTTCCTTTTTTGAATACAAATAAAATAAGCTAAGGTTTTTTAATCTGTAAGGTTCATATAATAATGCAGCACTGCCCTTTGACAACCTACTGCTGCACACCGACTGTCAGCTGTTGGCTCATAAAATATCACAGATAAATTTGAACAACAAAGCAGAAATAGGCATGGCATGGAAACTGTATGCTTCCTCATCCCTCTCATCAACTCTGCTTGTAAACTACAGTGAGGAAAGTATTAGCAGCATGTCCATTGAATGCAGCTGGTTGCAGGCAGGCTACAAAGCAGATGGCTATACAATTACATATGGGAGAGATTGTTGAGTACTTGGATTATGTTACACATTTTGTTTCAATTTGTAATAATGTAAAAACATTTTACTTAAAGGTTTACTGTTAGAAGTAAAAAAGATATTTACCTTATAATAAGCAATAAAAAGTTTAAAAGTCATTTTTACATATTTGTACAGATAACCCTTTGCCTAAACAAAACTGACATTAGAATTCCTCCCTTGCACTGCCAAAAATAAAACTTTAAAGCTTTTTTAAATACTTTAGCTGAATACGTCAAATGATGCACCGCATGGTACTTCACTTCTGTTGTAAAAGGTTTGGCATAAAGAAAAAAAAAAAAAAAAAACTTTAAAAGCACGTTCAACATTTTATATTTCTTTTTTTTCCCATTTAAAGTGTCAAGTACATTTTTAGTTTGGCCTGCATATCTTGTAAGAATTAGCCGCTGGAAATCTGACAGCCACATCCTTTAGAGATTTAGAGTGGTAAGTGTGATTCTTAAAAGCATTAAAACGGCCATCTGAGAGCTCCCTTTATGAACACGGCCCCTGGTTCCCTGAGAGAAACTTGTGCAATACTGAACGAACTGCCCAGGGTTAAAGGAATTGCATTCTCATTTAAAGCTACTGACAAAAAACATCACAGTCCTTCATCCCAGTTGCTCAGAGGCGCTTTTGTAAAGAGTCATTTTTCTGCACAGCAAAGAGAAAGGAGGGGAAAAAGCGAAGAGGACATTTTGTGTCTCTGTAAAAACGCTGATGTACTCTGCTGAATTTTGACAGAGACTTAGTCACAGTAACAATGCACCATATTATTTTATTCATGCAACAATAGACCCACATTTTCCATGCTTAAAAGCATTTATAAAAACTGTAATGTGACACTAAAGCAAGAAATGATCAGATAGTCTCTGGAGAAAGAAAAGAACATTCCTTGCCAAAATCAGTGTTTTATATTTCTTCATTTGTAATGTTATGTTGCTCATTAACTGGACCATTACCATTACCTTTCCATTATAGAAAACCTTGCCACTGTAAGCACGTAACCAAGGACCTCATTAATATTTCTGCTAAGGTGCACACTTTTAGAGGATGGCTGTGTTCAGAGTTTACAACATTTCTCAGAACCGAGACGGACTAAAGCTCAAATTAGAGGAACTGAGTAAAACAAGAATAGAAAGTGGGAAAGATGACCTGAAAGTCAAAAAGGGGCTGTGCAACGACCTGTGAATCGCTGACTCACAGCAACTCAGAGCAAACTGCCTGAGGACAGTGTGGAAACAGTCAGAGATCCAGAGTTGATTTCAATCCAAACAGAACCAGAAAAAGAGTCTCCCTCTTTTAGAAGCAGAGAAATCACTTCCTCTTCCATGCACAAAACTATTCACCTGACAGATCTTAACCACAGCCAGAAAAGGTGTGCAGTGTAGCCATTCTACAAGTTTTTCGATTATGTGGTTTAAGAGCTGAAATCTTGCTCTGAATTTGTTGGTAAAATAGTTTTCCAAGAAAAAGCACTTAAAAAAAAAACAAAAAAGCATTGGCTCCAGAAAAAAATTGTTGGAAAAAAAAAAAGTGTTTGAAAATCTAGAGGAAGCTTTGGAATTTCTACTTGTCACCAATAAGTTTTCTAAAGGAACATCTGCAAAGAAAAAGCTATAAAATGGGGTATTTATCCATTTGAAAAGCAGTACCAGCAGAGGCTTCCCACCTCTTCCACTTAGCAAACAAATCACTGATACTTAGCTGGAGTCACATTGCCCCCTACAGGTCAATTAATACATTTCCTCAGACATGCATTTATTGTTAAATGAACTGATTTAACTAGAGATGTATCTACTTTCCACTACTTATCTCACTGCATCCATCGTGTTAGTTATAATCTAACACGAACTATGGGGAATATGAGGAAATGCAGGTAAGGTGGTATTCATTTTCAGGAATATTTTTAATAAACTGCTACAAGTAAAATATTTAAAATGATTAAAACATTTTTTTAATTGCATATTTTGCTGCATGTACCATAGAAATAATGTCTGTAGATAATGGTTTAAACAATACTGTATGGCCAAAAAGCAGACAACTGCATGCAAATAGGAAAAATCCCCATTTACCTGCCAGACATTCATTCCTTTGATTTTTATAATCAGTTCACAATAACTTTTACCTACAATGTACTTCATAGGACTAACAGGAGTAATTGTCTTCCAACAGTACAGAAGGACAAAATAAATCATTCACATACCAGGAGGATAAAATCATACAGACCTACAAAACTTTATCTTTATAAGAAAGATCAATTCTTTATAACAAGCAATAATGTGTCGACAGTGGAAATGAAAAACTGTTGTGAGCAGCTATTGGTGGAGTAAAAGAGCAGAAGGCAAATCAAACACTGGTCTATTTACCTCCCATGGAAATAAAGGCAGCAGAAAGATGGATATTGAAATAGATATGGTCATTTCAGGCTCTAATCCAGTTTACCCACTTTTCATAATCACAGAAAAAGTTCAACAAAAAAAAAAATCTAGAGAAGAAACCTAGATGAAATCAGAGGAGAGGACAACCCATCGATTGGTTCAGCACAAGAGTTCAGATTCCCAAAGAGATTGCAGGGAAGAATCCTGTCCTCATTCTGAACCTCTCTCAAATGTGATCCGATTAACGGGAGTGCTAAGTACAGGACCCAACGTAACCCCCTAACCGGAGTCATTTCACTGTTCATCAGAGCAGCAAGTTCTCTCAGGTAGAGGCATTGATCGTCCTCCTCGGTGTGACAGCGTAACAATCACAAGTTTGTTGAAGAAATTACCAGGCCGTTGTTATGGTTCCTATGGTTCCATCAGTGGAGCCTTCCTCTGACTGAGATATGGGAACACTGCAACCAAAATACTGGAACAGCTTCAGGAAATTCAGTGTAAAGATCTATGAAAGTATTTCACTGAAGTTGGCTTATTTTCGTCCAGAATCACAACTCAATAGATAAAATGAAAAAAAAAACTTAGTTATCTGTTACATCTTCCATGGGCATAACTTATTAATCTAGGAAACATGATCAAACATAATGGTAAAACATGGCAGAACTAAATAGCAGAAAATAATTTTAAAAAGATCTCAAATTACAATGTTATCCCTAATCCTTTATACTCGAATGCTAATTTTTTCTGATTTTCTTTAACTTATTATTCTTAGTATTTCATACTCAAAGAAGTGTGTCGAGTTCATGCTGTTGGTTTACATGTTTAAAGGCTGAAAATGGTTGCAATGCACCGACTTAAAGATGGGGACATCAGCTTCTGCAGTTTCCTCTGTGAGTATTAATGCATATTAAAGAATATTTGGTAACACTTAAAATAAGCAAGTTTAGAGAGAATCTCAAGTATTCAAAAAATGTAGCCATCTGCAGGTGGTCGTGCTCTTTATCCTCCATGAATATTGGAGGTCTGCTGTAATCTTTATGCAATCCTGGCCTGAATAACCAACCAGGATTATCACAGGCTACCCCACGCACCCAAAGCAAAACACAGGCCCATCCCACCAAAACTAATCCAAAGATGGCTTCCCAGTAAGGTTAGGGTAGGGCAAGTGGTGATTGTGGTTAGAGTAAAAGGTCTGTTCTCAGAAAATGAATTTAAGTCTCCCAAAGTGATGAAAAGAGAGCTGTGTGTGTTCCTGTGTGCACAACAGTAATTCCATCTTTACACCACTAGCCAACAGAATGAAAGAAATAAAGAGAAGAGGGAGAGAGTAAATTGCACATAGCTGGGAGCAAGGAGGTTATGGCACAAGGTGTGAATCTCCAGAAAGAATGATGGGCACATTGAGCCAGACTCCCCAGGGGCCGAGCATGTGGAGCAGCATGTTCATGGCTGGACAGAAAACCTAATGTAGAGTCTGTGGTGACACGATCCTTTCAGAGAAGCTTTCAAAGTGGTGTTCTATCACCCAACAAAATAAATGGAGAACTGAAGTTTTTTTTTTAGTTTTTTTATTGAAAATGTGATGTCAGTTTTAATGTGCGAGTCTGTTTGGTTTTGGTGCTGTGTCTTTACCTCCTTCACCGATGGGGAAAGAAGATATCCAATAAATAATGCAGCACTCTCCCATAAGGCTTACGACACGAGAGTTCAACCTGGATATTATTCAGCATACACTTGTATTCATGTTGCATTTACAAAAGTAGAGCATAACAAAACATACAAGTAGGACTCAGCCAGGCAAACAATTTACCCACCATTTAAAGCACTAAGAATAAATCTATTCTCACAGAAAACTGAGGGTAGATACAAACAGATGCACCAAATATTGGCTTATGTGCCTTTACAGACACTGGTGAACTCTACAGGCTTTGTTATTATATTGGCCAATCTTTACAGCTATAGCAGCTTCATTTCCTCTGGGTTGAAAAGTTTTAGGACAGTGTTTATGGGAATATTTGACCAGTCGTCCAGGAAAGCATGTCTGAGGTCTGGTATTAATGTTGGACAAAGCGGCCTAATAATCTTCTCTGGATGCTCTAACGGGTTTATGTGGACACTCTGATTCTTTTACACCAAACTCACTCATCCATGTCTTTAACCTTGCTCTGTGCACCGGTGGACAGTCATATTGGTACAATAAGGGGCCATTCCCAAGAAGAATAACATTTTCCCATTTCTGGAAAATGAGAAAAATAATTTTTGTATTATTTTTCCCAAGGGTTCAATTCTCTTGAACTTGGCACAAGTTCAACCCCCACTAAAACACTATTCCAGTACATTGATCCTGATCCTTCACTTCAGAAAACATCTCAATTTCTTCAGAGTACTTTGCCTGTATGCATTAAACCACTGCATCTTACACTTTGCATTGAATTTAGAGATGTAAAGTTTGGGTGCAGCTGCTAGGCAACAGAAACCCTCAGCACACAATCCATGAGCTTAACTGAAGTCTACACAAAGTTTAGAGGTCTGTAGCCATTTGCTGTGCAAACAGTTGCAGACTTCTGGGCTCTGTGTGCATTAGCTTGTGCAGTTCCTGACAGTCTTTTTTTCATGGCCTTGGAGTTGCTTTTAATCCCAATTGCCTCTACTTTGTTATGATACCAAATAGTTGCCGAATAAATTTCACAAATGGACTTAGTGGACTTAGTGAACAGGTGGCATCTCAGCATCGTGATTAAATTCTCTGAGCTCTTGAGACCAAACCAGTCTTTTATGAATGCTTATAAAAGCAATCTGCACACATAGGTGCTTTATTTTAAACACATGTGGCCACTTAAAGTGATTGAAACACCTGGATTCAGTGATTTGGAGAATTTCTTGGTATAATGTATTTTTCCACAAACCATTTGTGATTGAGATGCAAGAGGAAAGAGTAGATATTTGGGTATCAGACAAATGTGATAAAATTTCCAATAAATGGTGGAAAATGTCACGATAGTTCTGTTAAGTTTCCCCCAGAAAATATATGAAAATTACTGATAAAATGTGTTGCATTATTAATCAATGGTCAATTCACCACTTTCTGTGTAATAGTAGCAGTGGGGTTGAGAGGCAGAATTAGGGGAGTTAACTTTAGATGCAAGATCTTCCTAGACTTGGCTAAGCAGCTTTTTGCTTTTAGTGTAATTTATGAATTTAATAGAAACCAGACAAAGGTTAGGAACATATTTGATGCATAAATATGGGGATAGTCTGTTCTATGTCCAAGAACCAGCAGCAATATTTTCTCGTTTTTCATGTTACATTATTGAAAAAAAACAAACAAAAAAAAAAAACATGGAACATGCATTCATTAAAGCAAAATTACAATACAATCCCAGAGAAAAAGGCTGATTGTTGTATCTATAATCCATAGCAGCATTAATATTGTCCGAGGGCCAATAATCACCACAACACAAGGGGCTCTACGCAACTGAGAACCAACTGAATTTCTTGTACTTATCTCCAACCCTGAAGGTTCTTTATAGCACTCATGACCACTTCTGTGCAATTAAAATTGGTTCCTGAATAAATGATCTAATAAAGAAAGATAGGAAGGGTTTACAGTAGATGAAAGGTCAGAATTCAAACCCTGCATAATTATCACTGTCATAATAATAGCGGGTTCTCTGCACATCTTCTCCACCTCCCTTTCAAATGAGAATGCTGAGTCAAATTATGAGCACTAAATTTTAGAGAGCTGGGTTAAGACATGTAGAATAATTTAAATTAAATAAATGCACACACTTTCACAATTGATTAACTTTGATCTCCTCCTTCTATTAATCACCAATCCAAAATATACACTGAGGAGCATTTTTACTCAAAAGGAAAATAATTGTTCTAACTGTGCACAATGCTCACACACAAAACTATATTTTTAACAAAAAGTTTCATCTAATATTTAACAGCTGCAGAAACAATGATTTAATCTGTAAACTTGGGATGATCAAGCCGCTTTTTAATTTCTTTAGCTCATTCATCTTTCTTCTCCTTGCAAAACTGATCAATTTCAGCCAAAAAGAAAAGGAGGGAGTTTTTTTATTTCCCTCTAAATGTTCTATAAATACTGTAGATCCATGGATAGCTTCAACATAATGCAGGACAAAACCATAATCTGTATTTTGCATTTATATGCCAGTCTTATGCTCATATATCAGGCTTTAATCCTCCTTAGTCCATCAATGTTCTTTATCCTAGTAAAAGTCTAAAAAAATGTCACATTAAAATACATGTTAGGGTTAGGTTTAGAAAAATCTGCATCCCATTGAAATTTTTAGTGTTATTGATCCTCATGCATTATGATTAATCTCGCAACATGATTTGCATTTTTATTTTTCCTCCACATTTCAAGGTGGTAATATCCATTCAGTAATTTTTTCTGGCTCTTCACTCTATTTATTTACATATATGAATAAAAACAACAATATGGAAAATTAATTTTGACAACTTCATGATTTAATATGCCTGTGAAGTACTGAAACGACATATATTCCACCTGTAGATGTCTCAAAGCCACATATAGAGAACTCAGACAGTAAAACCAAAAACAACTTGTAGGTTAATTAGAAAGGCAGTGACTGCAGGTTTAATTTTGTTTTGTCTGTGGAGTTGTGTGCATTTTTCTTCTTACAAAACTGGAAAAGAGTATTTTGTCAACAAAAGTTCCAGTTGTTTGATTGCTTTGTTAAATATCATACATGGTGCAGAGAATTTCACAACACTAACTTTGTAAGCAGTAATTAAAATTGCATTCTTTTTGTGTCTTGGTTTACTAAAAAAAATTTACTAAATCAAAACTCAAACTAAAAGGTTTGTTAAACAATTTTTAGAAAGAGAAATATTGATGCTGATTATTTTCTTTTCTCCTCTTAATTAGGCAGGAAGGTGTGAAAACTGCAAGCATTCTGCACACACACAAAAAAACACTAATAGCAATTAAAGCTCTGAAGTTACTCATTGTTGGAGCCTTGCTGTATACAAACCAAAAAGGACAGTACATTAAGCATACTGCACTGCAGTTTATCAGCTGTTCTGCTTTCTTCAGGCTCTCACACAGGTGAGAGCTCCTCTTGTGTCACTGCCAGCTAAACAAAATTAAGGAAGAGTTAAAAACTCAATGAGCCTGGTAATTAAATTTTAATGGTGGACATAAAGCAGCCTGACACCCACTTAAAGCTATAGGCAGAAACCATATCTGCAACACAATCAGGGAGGGAACTCCTTTCCTCCTTAGCAAACCACACATTCATTGTCATCGTGGGAAAATTTATCAAGACAAAAATTCCAATTACACCTGCTTTTGTAACCAAAAGCCTTCACACTACATAAATGTCATTACTTCCTTTGTGCGTTCTTTTGAATATGCTGCTACTACAGCCTTAAACTACATTAGCCAGGCTTTCAGAAATGTGTGTATATTAGGGCCAAATTTATAAAACATATAGAAGTGTGAAAAGCCTTAGTCTTTTATTGCAGTGGTAAAATGTTACACTCAAATATACATGAAGAAAATCCTATTTCAGCTCATTATTCAGTAGTAAAAAAAACTCAGAAGTCAAGAAATATTTCATTTTAACGTAACAAGTGGCAAAATCTATATAAAAAAAAAATATATATATATATATATAAACAAAAGGCATTGTTTTTGCCACTGATACCTCAGCTGGTGACATCACCAGGTCTCCACAACAACAGCTGGATTGCTGTGGACAACATGCCATCTACATGCCTGCTGGCTGCTTAAAAGTGATTTCAGGACAAGAAAAGGGATTTTCTGTCCAGACAAACATTCAGAATTTGCTAGTTACTCTAGAATCTAGAGTCCCAGTAGTATCTAGAGCCTAGATACTACTGGGACTGTGTACTTTTGTCAAATGAGACTAAGGTAAATTTTCTTTTAGAAAGAAATGCCAAAAGTGAGTTTACCATGAAACAATGAAAAGCATTTAATTCCCACTTTTATTTCAGAAAGCCCTGCAATATTTGTTAAACCACAAAGCCATCATGAACTTTTGGAAAAACCTGAATATTTTAAACTAAAAAAAAAAGAATTGGGGTTATGCCAGAAAACTGTAAATTGGTCATCAGTGGATCTTTCAACAAACACTTTGGTCAAGTTTAACACTCAACACTTCACAGAACAATTTCAACTGTAATTTATGCTGACAATATGTTAGACATTTTACTCCCAGAGTCCTATAATTAATAGATTACTGGCATGAAGTCTAAATGAAAAACAGCAAGACAAAATGAAAATACAGCGGACAATTAGTAGCAATGAACAGATGAAAGTAAAGAAGCCAGTCAAGTTGTCCAATGTTTTTCCCCCCACAAATCTATTACTAAATATTTGGAAAAGGGCTACAACAATATGTCAGCATGTGCATCATTTATAACTCAGCGACATTAGTTAGAATAAACAACTTTTGTCGATGGAAAAAAAAAAAAAACATTCACATGCAAATTATCTTTCGGCCAACACTGCAATGCAAGGCTCACAGAGACAGCAAGTAACTCTGGAAGGCAAACTTTAGCACTTTATATTCCTATCAGTCCTGCCACCTGTGCAAAAAGCAACCAGACCACCAGAGAGAATAGAGTATCAGGGAGACAAATTCTCAAAAATCATTAAAGTCCACAGAAAGCCCTTTGAACCTTTCAGACCTTGTGATGGTCCGCTAAACAGAACGGATTGCCTCGAGGCCACAATGGAGCTTAATCACAGCCTGAATGTTTGGCAGCATTAACTGATGAGCTAACCTGCCTGCACAGAGTGAAAAATTAAACTGTTACAGAAAAAAACCTGATATTTACTCTGAGACCATAACCCTAAAATTACAGGCCATAGAAATGCTCTTTACCTCCCAATTACCAAATGCAACATGTATAATAGAACTTATTCTAAAGTTTTTCTATATCACTGTTAAAGCAATCAAACAACAAAATGTAAGGTTTATAAGGGACCTAATATGGCATTCTCTACATTTACTGGAACCCAGAGTACATATCCATAAAGACCTAGAATTATACAACCCTGGCTTTTTAAAAAACGAATCCACTCTTTTAATTCTTCAAAAACTTTACTCAAAGTTAATCAGATCATCTTTAAGATCTCCATATTAGTAATCCTGTTTCTCCATCCATCCATCCATTTGCTTCCGCTTATCTGGGATCGGGTTGCGGGGGTAGCAGCTTAAGAAGGGAGGCCCAGACTTCCCTTCCCAGCCACTAGTTCCAGCTCCTCCGGGGGACTCCCAAGGCATTCCCAGGCCAGCTGGGGACATGGTCCCTCCAGCGTGTCCTGTGTCTTCCCCGGGGCCTCCTCCCAGTGGGACATGCCCGGAACACCTCATCCTGTTTCTATATAATATACAGGCTATAGAACTCAGCCAAATGTGTGTTTATCATAATGAGTCATGAGGAGTTTATAGATGAATAGCTGTTTTTCTCGTTGCCATTTCCTGTCTACAATTAGAGAAAGAGTAAAAAGTTTACCACAACTACAATTAGGTTGAATAAGATTCAGTGAGAAATTTGGTCCATCTTGTCACCATACATGGCAAGGAGGATGTTAAGAGAGGCTTAAAATCATAAAAGCTCACTCATCAAAGCAAATAATCGGGTCATGGAGCCACCAAGTCTCTGCAACATAGTGAAATCAAGTAGAATCAAGAGACAAATGGCTCACCAAGGTGAATATTTTAGGTTTGTTACCCATATTTACAGTAATTATACAGCACATTTGGTTTTCATATTATCACAATACTTAAAACACCACGCTGCTTGACTTATGATAAGAGCTCTTCAACACTTTGTGTTAAAAGGTCAAAATGCCGATCATACAAAACAACTTCCATGACATTTAAATGTCTCTGGTATTTTTAAATGTTCCAAGTTTGTCTGTAATATTATGTTGATGAATGAGCAGTGTTCTTCAGCCCTCATTAAATGCAATCCAAAAGATTTGACTATCCTCATCAAATTCAATGTTTTGTTTTTACATTTAAGTGGCTTTTGTTTGCATTGCACAGGAAAGGGGGGGAAAAGGGAAGGGATGTCAGGGAGGGGAATATCTGTAGCAAAGGTCAGGTTCAAACAACAAGTGGAGGAAGCAGAGGACCAATAGCGTAACAGAAAGCTGTACCAGAAAAATCTTTATATATATAACATGTGACTTAACAGAAGATAAGAGCAAAAGAAAACTGCCATACAATTTAAATTATGATAAGCAAGACCAAGCACACTTACTTAACTTGCCTTAGTCATGATCACACACCAAATCTGCAACATCTCCAGAATCTTTATGCTTTATGTTCACCAGCAGAGGGCAGCAAAACACAACTTAAAGCTGAACTCCCGACAAAAAACCAGCAGCTTAAAAAGGTTAGAGGGCAGAGCTCCTACCAGCATTCACTATGGCATCCACCTCCAGGACAGTAATATCACCCTTGTAGAGAGATACTTTATCACCGAGGCCTCCTCCTCCTGTGAGCTCCTTCTCATCATCTTCCTTGTTCCTGGCTGAAGTAACAAACAGAAACACGCCAACAAGCATGTAATGAAGTTAGTTTAGATATCGGCTGGATATTTGGAAAGAGCTTGCAGATGTGCTGAAAAAATCCATAAAAGTTCAGTTTAATGTGTAAATCATAAACAATTGGTTTCATATCAAACAGCAACATTTCCTAGAGTAAAGGAAATGTTGCACATTTTCAAAGTTTTACATTCAAAATGTTGTTGAAGTTGCTCTGTTATTTGAAGAGTTTATGATGGCATGAACTCTCACAAGTAGCTGTACGCAGTATTTCAAACTGTAATCATTTCAATATCAGTGTTTTTAGCATCGCAGTTGCAAAGGTCTGCTTTGATGCAATATTTGATTGGTTTCTATATTTAAAGGAATATTCATTAAACTGCATGCAAACATATTTGGACTTTTACTCCTCTTGATGCACAAATCGTAAGCTCAGAAAAAGTGGTGGGAAAGTTCTGATGATGCAAAATGAGAAGGAAGGCTTGTGTAAAAAAAAAAAAAAAAAAAAAGCTACCATCTTCCACCAACTTGGCATTCAGCACCTTAAATAACAAACAAAAAGTCTCTCACATCTATGTTCCTCTCTCCAAGTTGGAATGTCATCCAGCTGTGTAAAACCTTTACGATACTCCTTGCGCCTCTCCTCTCGATCTAGTTGAAGGAGTCGTTCTGTGAACAAAAAACAAACAAAATGTTCTGTGACAAACTCCTCTTCTTCCAAAATTCTTTGGTATTCCACCTCTACCATAGAGGTTAGCATAACCTTTACTGTTCACTAGTGCTTTTATGCCAGAATAGACAATTTACTATAAAAAAAATAATAATTTATTATGGCCCATAAAGAGGTGAATCCTAAGCTGTCCCATTGTCTTTCTTTCATGATGCTGTAATCGGTCAGTAAACCTTTATAACTACTTATCCTGGAGATCCATCCACTCAGTGTGAAATATTTTTTTTCTACATAAACTTTTAGATTTGAAAATAACCTCCATTATAAATAACTGACATTACAAAACTTTTGATTGCCCTGTGTATATGCCCTTTTTCATCCTGATGAGATAATCCTTTTGTTTGCCTCTATTCTTGAATACTTTGCCACTTTACAATCACAAACTGTGGTACATTTTGTTAGGAAAAAAAAATCATTTTGAGATACGCCTCTTAAACTCTGAAATTAGATTGAAACTCTTAACTGGAGTCTGACGTTAACTGGGTTATAACTAACACATTAATATTCTTGGATCTACACCAGCATTTCTCAACTGGTGAATCTTGACCCAAAGATGGGTCATAAATCAATTTTCAATTAGTTGTGAGCAATTGCATGGACAGAAAATGATGAGAAAAAAACAACAGTGGATTGTTGATTAATCCTATAGCAGGTGGCCATGATTCCTTGCAATGAGATTTGGCATTCATTTGTTTCACACCACAGAAGATGTAAAGTTTGTTAAACTGTGCTAATCAATCACAGCAAAAGGTTTAAACTTTGTAAGACTAGTTTCCTGAGGCACAAATGGGTAATTATATGTGCAATGCCTGTGAAATAAGCATGGAAATCATAACTTAAAGTAAACTGGGCAGGCCATCGTGTGAAGGCAATACGAATTTTGCTGAGGTAAGCTTTCCTCAGTTCTGCTGCTATACTGTAATACAGCAGTATCCTTCCCTTGCCACTCGAGCTCCAGCCGTTCAGCACCTGTCTCTATGAGGGCAGCTTTTCAGCTCTGGTTGAGCTGAAGAAAAACAACAGAAACAGATTGGATATTGAGCTTAAAATCAGAGTTGGATTGTGTGCTGTATCTCCAGACTTTGAGGCTCTTATCAGGAGCAAAAAATGTGTGCAATAAAAACAGTGATTAAAGAAAGTGACTTTTTGTTTTACCTTTGGTCTATTGCTGCTTATAGTTTAAGTGAAAATACTTCTAAGGGTTGGGAGATGTTTATTTTATGAAATATGCAAGTAAGACAGCAACATACTGTTAAAATGACTGTTAGTGATTGCTCTGATTATCATTTTAGTCTTATGAATAATGCATGAAGAACTGACTAAGATTTTAAAAACTGACAGAAACATTTCCTTTACTTTGGTCTTGGAAATCCCAGGACCAATTTTGGTCTCATCTAACCAAAGCATCGTTTGCCCCACCTTTGCTGCATCTCCTACCCGTTTGTGCCAGACAGTAAGCAGGACTTTTTCTGACTTTCTTAATCTCTGTCTTCAATAAGACACTAGATTTATGGAGCACACAACTTATAGATGTCCTGTCAAGACATTCTACCATCTGTAACTTCTGAACAGTTACCATAAGCCTCTCACCTGGTCGGTTGCTGATTAATACTCTGTTTGCCGAGCCTTTCAGTTTAGGTGTGCGGCCTTGTCTTTATAGGTTTGCAGTTGTGCCATGGCTTTTTATTTTCTAATGATGAACTGAACAGTGCTCAGCTTTAAATCTCACCACAACTTCCTCATATGCCCTAGTCTACATGTTTGTTCACTTCTCTAGCAAATGTCTCTATTTCACACAGGTGAACTCCAGTTAATAATTAGGTAAAAATAATTTTCTTTTTAGTTTTTGGTTTTTGGTTTACATAACCTTCTTCTGTCTATCCCTTTGGCAAGATCTCACAGTCAGCCAGCCATACATTTAAAGTATTACTGCAGTGCAGGGAATCTGTTTTATTCCTAATGTACTATCTTTCCCCATCGCCTACTTTTCTTATTTCCACAGCTGCTTTTATTCTACATGGATGAATAAAAAGGCAGCTGAACACAGCAAAGCTTTTTGGACTATAATACAATACTCAGTCACAAGGTTGAACTGACAAATTCCAAAGCTTAGCTACCCTGACAGGTAACTGTCTCTAAATCTATTTTATACAGCATATAGTTCTGTTAAGATTTGCTGTGCCATCGTTGTAAATGCAGGAGTCAGCCCCCATCATTTTCCAGACATTTCTGAACAACACCATAGTGAAACATATTTGTGGAACTGAGACTGACGGTGGCATTAATCTGATTTACCTTATTTCGTGGAGTCTAGAAGACGCTCTGGTCCCAAGTCAGAAAACCAGTGGGTTTTGTGACCTGGTTGTTTAGCATTAACAACAAAAGCATGAATAAGGTTTCTTTATCCCATGCCTTAAAACCCAAAAGAAACATGCAAGCAAACAGGAATGGTAAAGTTCTGTGTGTGACAGAGGAGCAACTAAATTATTTATTCCTGCAACTTTCACAAGTTTTACAAATGCACAGCAGCCATATTGAATCTGAGTCAGGAATCACATCAGTGAGATTCAAGTTTGTGGGCGTTCTGTCTGATTTTTGCCTTAGAGTAAAAACAGAATGCAGAAAAAGATAATTTATTTAAAGTTTAACATTCAGTTCTTTAAGTTCACCCAACATTTTGGTACGAATTAATGCACTTCCAAAATAGATGTTTCTTTTCCTCCACTTAAATTCAGCAAGATGTTGATCATTCTTCAGATTATACAATCAACTGATTTTAATGTAATGTAATATAGCATCCATAAAATTATTTAAGTCACTAAAATATTTGCATAGCAGCATTTTTAGTTCAAAGTTCTTTTGATCATTATTACATCTGAAAAGATTCAATATTTTAAATACTCATTAATATTTGTTTAAAGTTTTATCGTAATATATACAAAAATGTAGAAGTTCAGTAAAATAAATAGATATTTCAATAAATATTCTGTTGTGGGTTGTGTGGAAAAGCTTAAAGCAAGTTTGTTTCTAAAACCAAATCCCAAGTTTTGGACCTCTGCCAGACCTCTGCTCAATCTGTCATTTAGAAATATGAAGGATGACATAAATGCAAACCTACAAACACATGATGGTGAACCACTTAAATGTGCATAAACGTGCATTCATGTGTTACACCTGCAGAGTATTTTTCAAGGTTGTGGCAAGACTTGAAAAGTGCTATTCCCAGAAATATGACTGGACTTAGGCCGTTTTCCAAAAAAAATGGTAAAAGTCTCTACATGTGCAAAGGTGGTAGTGACATACCAAAAAACACTTGCAGCTTTCATAGCAGCGGAAGGTGAAAAACAGAAGCCATCATGAAGTTTTTTTCTTACTTTAATTATGGCTGATTTCTATAATGTGTTTAATAATTCCAAAGCAATGCTCACACAGAGACATGGACAGAAGTGGCATAATGCAAACTAATGAATTGCAGCTATGTTGCACTTCAGGAAGACACATGCAATAAAAAAGTCTCCAGTGTGAATCAGTCTATAAATAAATATCAAACAGATTTGGAATCCTTTTTGATACTCAACAGGTCCAAGAGTTCTTGCACTTACATAAGTACCCCATAAAACATGTTTTCGCTGCATTTAAACACATGAAATATAAAAAAAAATCTATTACTACTGCAGATTAAAACAACTGAAGTGTTTCATTACAACACTAGTGTTGTTTGTAAATGAGAGGTGGAAAGCCGCTTGTGGTTGCAAGAGCATTTATACACCCAGAATTGGCTGCTTGCACCTCACTGAGCTAGCACGACACAGGTGGAAAATAGGAAATACTAGTTAGTGGCTTTCATTAAAGTCCAGAAACGTGTCGAAAATGTATCTGAGCGCCCACAATGTAAGCTAATAAAGAGATAAGAAGCAGTAAAAGGTGCTGCTGCGAATGTCAAGCATGCATTATAAAGCAGCCAAGCAGAGGCGCAACAGTAACATCTGTGCAGCCACCGACAGGCATTGACAGAATAGTCTAGAAAATAAGTTATTAAAGCAGGGAACAGGCAGAGCATCTGTCAGTGTTCCGGTTATAATTCATGCTGCCTGCCGCGGAAATGATAGCCACATTACCCACCTCCAAAACAACCCTTACCTTTTTCAGTCTTCCAGTCCTTTTTCTTTTTGCTCATGCTGCCGGAGTGATAAGACTTCGAATGGTTGCTTTTTGATTGTGGCAACCCCAGGCTCACAGTGAGTGGAGTTCCGGGGGTAAAAGAAAATAGAAACGTAAAGTGAAACAGCCTTTGGTCGGTTGTCTCACCTGTGAAGCTGTCAAATTTCTATGGACCCCTTAGTAACGTCAACCTATCGTGATTGCGCCGTAAATTATGTGTGGGATTTCTGGCCACGCGATTGGCTCAGAGGAATCAGAAAGTTGGCCTGTGATTGGTCCGTTGGAGCAGTCCATCACAGACGTTCAGACTGGAGTGAGGGTAGGTTGTTTCCGGTGGCTCGTCCCTCCAGCGTGTGAGCTGGTTGGAGACTTGCGCCGGTGTTGTGCTGAAAAATGTGCCCAGGTAGTTTAGCTCGCTTTGAAAAGAACCAAGCTTACATAGGCAACATAAATAAACGAAATTATCAAGTCTGTTATGGTTCTTATGAGCATGGATAAATTTATAACTTTTTAATGTACCCAATTCAGTAAGTGCTTTCAGATTTTCTTCCTGAAACGAAGGGTTATTTTTCTGCACAACACTGACCGCAGCATTTACGTTCAATTTTTCCAAAGATTACTGTCACGCTAAATCTGAGATTATTGATTGATAGTCGAAATTTGAGAACTTTTCACTTTACTGTGCTACTGGCACCGCTTTCAAGGTTTTATTTTCAATTGAACTTTTAAAATGCATAAAAGTTGCTATGAACCTTCATGGAGCTTTTTCAGTCTTCCAGTCTTTTTCTTTTTGCTCATGCTGCCGGAGTGATAAGACTTCGAATGGTTGCTTTTAAGCTTGCTTTTAATAAAGACAATACAATTTATGTGAACTGTGAGGGATATATACCTAAAGGTAGAAAATGTTTTCTTAATATTCCGTAATTGCTGTCCTGTGAAAGTTTAGGGTAGCTTTTAGGCATCCTCCAAAGATGACATTGTAAAGGTTTTAGATAACCTTTAGGCATCCATGGACATTTCAAAGGGTTACATATAAGAGCATTTCAGGCAACCCTGAGTATCATTTCCACTAGATTGTTATACAACAGCACAAGGTGCAACAACTCTTTGAAGAAAATTGAAAATATGAGTTACAACATGATTTCATTTCCATTTGGGATTAATGAGGTATGTTTAATTGTACTAAATTTGAATTGAATCTGAAATGAATTTAGATTCAATTCCATGTGACTATGGCTAACAAGCCAAGCATTTTACAGCATTTGAATTTGAACAACCCAAACATAGCTGGGGCAATACAGTTTTACTTGAGAACATTTATGTCATTCATTGTGATTATTGTTTATGGTTATTATTTAAACTGAATGTGTTGATGGCATCTCTGTCCTTCCTATAAAGCACTGGACTGTTTCTCACAGGAGAGACAAGATCAGACCAGTAAGTTGGACTGTTACATGTGAGAGGCTGGTTCCAGAGACCACCGTCTGTCATCTGTTGTGCTAGCACTGCTCTGGTCCAGACCCATCTGCTCCTGAAACCACTGACATTATATCTGAGGATGAAAAATGTATTTCAACTAGATTGTAGCTGGCCTGAATTCTGTTCAGATCTCACACTGAAATATATTCAGGTTTTAAGCAGGCTATTGGAGGACAGACCAGTGGTCGTACATACAAAGACTTTACAGATGGAAAAAAGCTCTTGACTTGTTGGGAATCATTGCATCTTAAATTTGCATGACATAATCTTCCCCAGCAACTACTTAGTTTATGCAAATTAAAAGTATCACACTGAACAGCTATAGACAGAAAGTAACTAATTATCATTTCCAGGAGCAGAAATGTCCTCTATTCTCATTTCATTTGATCCCACTTCAAGTGATATAGAAGTATAAAATTATATAATACTGTATTAATTCTTTTTTGTCAGCTTCTCTGAATAGAGCCCATTATCATATAATCAATTTAAACATAAAAACCAAGTCAGAATTGCATGTGAAGTGTTCTGCAGTTGTGTGCTTTTTACTTCAAACCACTAGATGTCAATCTTGCATCAGCTTAAGCTGTGAGAAAGGGCATGAATCATCTTTCCCACAATCTTTAGAGAGTCTGCTGCTATTTGAAATATCCAAATCCTAAAAGCGTAATGCTGCTTTTAATCTCAAGATGTTGGAACTTTATTGAAAAATGCTAATTTCAGTAATTTAGTTCAAAATATTTATATATTTAATTTTGATGATTAAAAGTCTGAGAAAATTTAAATATTACATAAGATTAATAGAAAAATAATTTTTGCAAAGTACATCTGTGATTACTTTCACAGTGAATAGTATTATGTATTTTTCTAGTGTTAACCAATGTAGTTTATTGAAATAAATTACATTAAAGTGTCTACGTTTTATGTAATTTGGGCATTACACTAATTCATTTCTTTTGACCTGTCTATAATTTATTTTTTCAAACCTGTGAAAGGTCTGTATACCTAGAGCATAATGACTCCTCACCAGTGTTCCAGCCTGAACACGCAGTGTTGATTCCCAGCTGAGAACGCCTCTTTCCTAACTGGAAATTTAGTTCTTTGAATTATATTTTGTACATTTAGAGCCATCTATTTATGAATCAGGCATTTGTGTCATATGATGAGATTTTCTGATAGGACCGACATGCAGACTGAGTTGTGAGTGAAGAACACTGGAGTTGTGGGTTAATATGATGAAAGTTTTTTTATAAACAAAAGAACAAACTTACAAAACAGGAGCAGCAATGCGTTGCAGGGAACAACAAAGGGCCAAGGAGACGACAGGAACTGAAGAACAAAAGCAAACAGGGAGCAAATATAAACAGAGGGAAGAGCGAAACGACAAAAGAACGAGAAGAACTAATTACAGGTAACCAGATGCAGGTGGGAAGAATAGTGGAGAAGAATAAGGCAATGATTAGTAGTTGGGCTCTGGTGAAGGATGGAGGAGTGAGGGGAGAAAATAAACCAGTCCAGGAAAATGTGAGAGGAAAAGAACTTTTGAAGCAATGAAACTGTGATAGAAAAAAACATCAATCTAAATGAGCAAAATCAAAACACAAACAAATGAACAAACTGAACTGAGACAAGAAATAAACTAAATTGGCAAACAAGGAAAGAGAAAAATACGATAAAGAAATTATTAAAAGTAAAAAATAGCCTAAACCTAAAAGGGATCATAATTTTGTTTTCCATAATGGGTGTCATAGTGCGGCTGCACAGTGGCTGGTAGAGCTGTTGCCTTGCAGCAAGAAGGTTCTGGGTTCGATTCCCGGCCCCGGTCTTTCTGTATGGAGTTTGCATGTTCTCCCTGCGCATGCGTGGGTTCTCTCCAGGTACTCTGGCTTCCTCCCACTGTCCCAATCATGACTGTCAGGTTAATTGGCCTCTCCAAATTCTCCCTGTGTGCATGGTTGTTTGTCCTGTCTGTCTCTGTGTTGCCCTGCGACAGGCTGGCGACCTGTCCAGGTTGACCCTGCCTCTCACCCAGAACGTTAGCTGGAGATAGGCACCAGCACCTTCCGACCCCACTAAGGGAGAAGGGAGTTAGACAATGGATGGATGGGTGTCATAGTAGCAGACTGAGGTTACAGCATGTAACCCATGTATGGAGGACTCAGTCATCAACGTATTGATGAAAGTTTAATGTCAACTGAAATGAGCAGAAGTACTTTCATATTCATTAGATGACATTATTTCAGAGTAACGCCTCTTAAGTTCAACCAAAAGAACGAACAATGTTCTTTGTTGAAACTGAACTGAACTGAACTATTGAAACTTAGTTGCTTCCCTCCAGTCAGTACTTCTGTCTGAAGGGCAGTTTGCATACTCCAAACAGAGGAGGATCTATTTGTGTAAGTTTGTGTAGGCTGTTGTTATTGTCATGGATACAAGAAGATTAAAGGCACTGACTGCACCTACAAGTCACTTGGAAGAACATTGCCTCCTTATGAGCTGTTGTTGTTTTGATATGCATGTCTGTCATTTCTCCACTTTGGGAAATTGCAACATAAAGCAATTATCTCAAGGAAAATACTCACAATTATTGCCCACCTCAAATGGTGCCCCAAGGCTTTAGGAATCATAGGTATGAAACTGAGCAAGTCTCTCTATCCTTATATCAATAATCACAGGGCAATTTAGGTCTTTTTGTACGTTTGGCTTGTTTTTTGCAAAGGGATTACATCATAATCATTTCTCTTACAAAGTCAAGGCTTTACGCAAAACTATTTTCAACAGTAATTTGTGCTTTCCTTGACATAGCTCACCCTGCCAGTGCCAACAATGGGCTTCAGTGGGTTTCGAAGGTTTTAATGCAGCGGCCTTCATTTGTATCATGTTTATATAATCTTGCACAGGACAAATAAATGGAGACAGGAAATCTTTCTCCCTCTAGACTCAATGATGTTTAACAATAGATTTTATGTACACAGATTTTCATTGTCTAATGCTCAGTACAGTGAAAGTGTACAAATGTCAACGATTTCCTGTTTTTAGCTTTTTTCCACAGTTACATGTTTCACAATAAACAACTTTTAACATCAGACCAAGACAACATGGCTAAATAAAAAAAGACTGTTTTCAAATTATTTGACTTATAAAATGTAAAAAGCTATCCAAACTAATATCTTCTTTTGTGAAAAAGTGAGCCACCAAAACCTAGCAACTGGCTGTGTCCCCCCTGCAGGCAACAACTGAAATCAAGATTTTGTAATGTCTTGATTTACATTATTGAGGAAAATGTTCGGCCTACGTTCCAAAACATCCATTTTATCTTTTTAGCCACTAAAAGGTGGATAAAAGATTGTTTTCTTTTGCCTATGCAGCCCAAGTTGAGGCAAGTATCACAAATAGTACTTTAGATGTCGCTTTGGGGCCTTTTGTGACCTCCTGGTTGAGTCATTGGCGTTCTCAGAATCAGTTTTTGTAAGCTGACCACTGTTGGGATGGTTCACCACATTTTCTCCATATGTGGATATTTGCTCTGACTGTGGTTCACACCATTTCTGGTGTTTCTCATCCATTGTAGATCAGATCGAGGCATGATGTTGTTCTTTTTGAGATCTTCATGTAGTCATGTCTTTAAGAAATCATCTTACTCTACAGGCCTGAAAGTGTGGCTGGTGAAATAGAACAGAGTTTCAGTTTCACTAATGCGGTATTACTAGGAAATCTTAATTTAAATGTGAGAAAGAAATAAAAAACATAAAATCTTCACAGTCTAATACGTTTTCACAAAACCTATGTAATATCCTAGTAGTATGGCTGCATTGTTATTCACTTATTTTTACTTATTTTCACATCTATTTTCTTTTTCAAAGTAACATTTTAAATATTTTCCCATGTCAGAAAACATTGGCTATGGTTTGATTTTTTTTATTTTTTGCTACAAAACATTTTAATGTTGTAGATAAGAGCAACAAAAAATTATATCATAACAAATACAAATGCTTCATCTGTAGTTTTCACTCAACAATGGGTGTGTCATGGCAACAAAACATTGTTTTACATTATTATATCAATAAGAAAACTATTATCAAATATGCCCTGCAAAAAAAGATAAAGATTTATGAGCCAAGTATAAAACAATCATATGCTAAGTTAGTTACCTCTGCAGCATGAATGCTGCATGTATGGTTAAGAGATGAGGTACCCAATGTGGAAAGACTCCAGTCTGGGTTTTCAACCAAGGACCTTCTTGCTTGAAGGCAACAGTGTTACCAACTGCACCACTATGCAGCCATCATGTTGGATATAAAGTCAATAAGTGCAATAGATTTTAAAATGCAGAAAGTTGTATTTATTAGCAAATCCTTTCGGCATTTACTGTTTTAATTTAAATTGGCACAAAGCATTTCTTAGTGTACGTATTTATTTGCTTCCTATGATAAGAGTACGTTTAGAAGAATCATCTGCAGGTTTTTTTCTATGAATGCTCAGATTCCTATTCCACATAATCATACTAAAAATTAAAAATACTTCCCACAAAATGTTTGTGGAAAACATTGTTTCATTACCAAGTGCAATGAAGCATTCAATTTCTATTTCTACTTCATAGAAGCAAAATTTTCTTATATCTTTTAGGTAATTTTTTTTATTCCCTCCTTTCTCTCTAGCTTTAAAATCTAATGGGAACACACTGCACTACTCACTTCAGTAGAAGCAAGAGACATTATGCATGATCTGGGGAACTCTGGATACCTGGAGTTTCAAAAGAGCACCGACTGTATGATTACACCAGGCAGTGCTTCCAAATCCCTTGCTCTACAGTTAGAAGAGTTTTGTGATAGCGCCACTCTGTCCAACCATGAAAACTCAACATAGAGCTGAGGAGAGTGCTGAATTTTTTCTCCATCCCTCTAAATCAAACATTTCACTGTGCATCACTCTTCAGTGGGACATGTCATGCATTCTGATCATCTGCCTCACAGATGTGAACAGCAACTCACAAAGTTGAACAGAAATAGTCTGAATTGGTCATGAACTAGTCATTTTTCTGTGTGCGTGTCATGTTGTGTGTGTGAAGACTTAATCTGACACACATCTGCAATCAGTGTAAGTGTTCACACTCTCCTTTACTAAACCTCTTGAAAGCGTTTGATCTCGGAAGATGTTTTGTTTCCCACTTATACAGCTGTTTTGACTGAATTTTCTTCATCATTTACGTCAAAGTTTCTTGTTGGGGCGCCTTTATTTTAATTCACTTACGTAGTTGTAGGATGACTTTGTCATGAGGCTGCATACATGCGAGTATGTTGGGTTACCGAGTGGTACTTTGTTTAGTCTATGTGCTCAGAATGGGTTTGAGGTCGGATTAAAAAAGTACCATGCTGTGAGGATTCTTTTCCTTTAAAATTCTTGTGGGTTCCAGCTTTGGCAAAAATATGTAGCAACTACTCCCTCTGTTTATTTTACTTCATTTAATAAAACCCCCATCCAGCATGTCTCCTCACAGCAGAGCGTGCCTGCTCTCTGCCGGCTAAGAGCAGCGGGAATTTTCTTCTTGATCGCAGGGTGAACTCGAGTTGAATGGACTGAGTGCGGATTGATTGTTCAAAGCATGCACGCTGCGAAATGGGTCCCGACTGTTTAAAGTTTTATGTTTGTGCGAAGTTGGCGTGTAGTTTTACATTACCTTTCCTCCCAAAGCAACAGCACTTTTGTCCTGCTGTGTTTTGAACTTTGAAATTTATGTGTTTTTATTTGTTTTTGTCATAAAAGAAATGAAGACATTTTAATAATGAAAGTGGAAATCTCCCCATGCTGTAGATTTTAAATGCATTGCTGCTTTAGTAGCTGGCTTTCATTTGTAGCAGAGACAGCGTGTTTCGGGTTTTATCTCACGAGGTAATTGATTCACTTTCATGATCCGTTGAAAATTGACTTCTATAATTTACGCTTCTAGTTTTGAGTTTTGTATTCCAGTGAAATGTTTTTAAGGTGCATTCCTGCTTTACATACATTCTGTTATGTGATAATTTTATTCATATGTGAGCTTTCCTGTAGTATTTTTCCCTCAGTATTTGTCCTGGCTCATGTCCTCTCCCAGCTTCCATTCACCAGTTAATCAGACTCACCTGAAACTTCTCCCAGTAATGATCCTGTACTTATACTCTTTATTCAGTACCTCACTTTCAGACTGTCCTGTCTCTCTGGGCGGATCATGTTGTTCTTGTTTTCTTCCGGTTGCTTTGTCTGTCCCTGTGCATTTTTGTAACTTTTTGTTTGGCATTAACTCATTTCCAGAACCATTCTGTCTAATTTCCGTCTGCTTTTATACTCACAAAAAAAAACCACACAGGCTTTTATTTTCTTTTATTTGGTTTCATTCTAATATTTCATTTAATTGCTTATTCATCTTTTAGCCTCAAAGTCACTGTGTCATAGTGACTCCAGGTCAATTTGTTCTTTGGAGAATCTGAATTTCCCAATTTCTGGCTCATATATTCCAACTTCCTGCCTTCCTACCAATATTGCAGGAATATTGCAATAATAAATAGTTTTCTACCCCTTTACATAAATGACTCAAATTAGGTTCATATTTTGCTGTAATTGAGCAAATTAATAAATGGAGATAAACATTTTAATAATTCAACTTTCTTCCTTTTTTTATACTATTGACTTTAAAGTCTATCACAGCCAATTTTAAACTTCTGTGTGTTTAGACCAATTGATTCCTACAAAGTATGACATACAGCCAAGTGAATTTCTATTGATAGACATTTGCTGAACGATCAAATAAACTGTCAGCATAAGGCAATCATGAAACGTCTCCCTGGGAAATGAGTTCATGCACAGTCAGATGAAATCTGGTCCAAAGTATCCAAAAACACATAGGTGAAATGACATGGGTTAAATGATAAATTATTGTGGCCAGTGATTGTTTTTGTTTTTTTTTCCCCCTCCACTCCCATGAGTAGTTACTGATCTCGAAGGCTGGGCTGCCAACGTATTTCAGTCACCACTTCAACCTTTTTGTTTGAAAAAAACAGCAGGATGCTCATTCAGCACCTGATTGTCCTCAGAATTGCTCATAGGTAATCCAGCTAACTGAGCTTATAAAGCTGGAAACCTTGGTCATGTATTATATTTCTGATTATGCTACAGAGGCAAAAATTAAAAGAACTCTCATTATTTGACAACTGCCAGAGTCACTGAGCCAAGCTAGAATCTATCAGATGTCAGCTGAATATTACAGATCAGGGTAAATTACATGCTATCCCCATCACCAAATTTATCATCCAAACATTTATTTCAGAATTCAGATTGCTGTCAGAGAGGTATTACAGTATTTATCAGTAGTATGGCCCCACTGTAATTATATTTGTTGTTTTTATAACAAAGTAGAAACTTCTCTAAAGAATTTCTCCAGTAAATATGGACAGATGTAAATGTTTCCACAGAGACATTCTGGTATGCAATGTTGATGCTGTCCCCTGAAGGCTCATTGGCCCTCCTCAGCACACTGCACCCTCGGCCTCAGTCCTCTTTGCGTTAACTGGTGAACATCGCCCTTTCATCACTGTTGACTTGATCCAAAGCAAACACTGCACATTATGACAGAAGCAATAGATTTCTAATGTTGTCTAGCCTTTCCCTCCTAAGGCTTAACATGTTTCTGAGAGAGAACAGGGACCTCAAGGCTCTTTTTGAGGCAAAATGATGCCCCATCTAAAATTGGAGAGAAAATAAAACCAAATTCTTGTTAAAGTTTTCAAACCCATGTGTATTTGGACCTTCCACAATGGCTCTCAATGTCTTTGGTTACAATGGTGAAGAGCCAGTTAATTTTTTTATGATAGATCAAAGCAGATTTCAGAAGTTTTTGAATATCAGCAATTTCAGTTTTGAATTTCCACAACAAAATGATTCCAAAACTACCATGGAAAACATTCTCATTTGGTTTTGAAAGACCAGCTTGGCATGATGGACCTGTGTCATTTACCTTGTTACGACCCGTCTAGGGGTGACCAGGTCGTGACAAGAAGGATCCATCCTCTTCAAGTCTCAAGCAGCCTGTAACAGTCATTGTATTGTGTGATTCCTAGTGTTGTGTTAGGCCTCACCGCAAGGGGGAGCCTACTCCTTGTTGTTCTGATATATATATATATATAGAAGAAGAAGCAGCTCTCCACGTGTTTTTCTGTAGAGAACATCGGTGATGATGAGGTGCAGAGCGGTAACAGATATTTCTTCTCATGTATGAGATTATAATGTTTAGCACCGTGGAGGTCCGACGAGAAATAAAGTTAACCTGTGGAAGACTTGAACAGTGCGTCCTGCTGTTTTGGGTTAGAGCGGCTAACCACCACTGCTAACTCCTTCTCCAACCTCTCACCGCACCGTCACAAGCCGACACACACGAGGTTGAACGTTTTATACAGTTATTTATTGTAAAAAAAATGAATTGTGGACCAACATAATACAAGGGGAGAGTCTGACTTGAGTGAGCTATAATGCCGAAAACAACAAACAGAACAAAACTATCTGAATAATAACCAAACTTACCTAATTGAAAATAACAAAATCAAATGACAACAACTTACCTTCCTAACTACGAAAACATGAAAAAACTAAACAAACTTAAACGGCAGCTCACTCCTACAATCTCCAGGACAATTACAGAGGGTTGACAAAACAGTGTGGCTGGTTGAGACGAGCTGAGGATGGGGGTCCAGGAAGTCCGCGTCTGCAGCTTTTATATCCGCCGCCTCCCGACGGCCGCCAATTAGGAGTCTCCGTCGCTTCCTGGAGCCAATCAGGGACGGGCACCTGCACACGTATGATTAATTCTTCGACGCCAGTCGTAACAACCTGTTTTTATCTTTTCAAACCAAAATGTTAAATTGTATTGAGGTCTGAGATGTTTGTCATCTTGTGTTTCTTGATGAAACATACCAGCACTCATGCTACAAAGCAAGTGCTGTGACGTACGCTTGATCTGTAGCATAAATGCTGCAGATGCAATACAACCCTGAGTGTATCTTACATTATTTCATCTACTTGACCGATGTAGATCCATAATTCGTCACTGAATGCCATTTTCATTCAATCATTCACTGTCAATCTTTGTTTCTTTCAATGTTACCTTGTTTTCTTCTGTTTTAATTGTTAAAGATTGTTTATGCTAGACTTTATCTGGCCCTAAGCTGTGTTCTTATAGACTGTTGCTTCTATACATTTGTCTTTCATTTCTGAAATATTGTGCATATTGCTTTGAGTTTTTCAGTCGTGACGCTTTGAAGTCTTCCTTGGTCTTAGTGTGTTTCCCTTCTCAGTTTTTTTTTTTTCAAACTCCAGACACAGCTGATTGGGTGCAGACAGAATCTTTTTGGAACAGACAGTGTTGATTTACTTCTTAGAGGGAACTTTAAAGTTCTTTCCACAGCTACAGTTGACAACTCTATTGGCCAGATGAAACAACTTACTAAAGATCTTTCTTTCAACTGGAGATGCATTTAGAGTTTCAGGCATAAAATTCAGGCACAAAATCTGGAAGTTCAACTGTTAAGTATAAAATCTTTGTTTCTGTTACCTATGTCTTTTTACTATGTGTGGGCATTTGATTGTAAGAAGCTTTTATATGAAGGTAAAAAACCAACCTAACTCACCATCATTCGATAGGAGTGTTTTTATCTTTTTATTTTATTTTTTACCAAAGCTAGTACAAGTAGCACATTAATGCCTTGTCTTGATAGTGAATATTTTTGCTATGTAATGTTCTCTTTGAAAACCAGTAAACATAAAAAATTTTAATAGTTGGCTTTAGTGATGTCAGTAACGAGTTACAAAGTAACGCACTACTGACGTCGGACCATTTTATTCAGTTTATGAACGGGAAGTTACTCATTTGGGCTTGGAAATAAGCAGAGAGACATAATAAGTCCCAGAATTTGTCTGGCATCCAATTCGTTAGTTATAATGTTATTCAGTGTCAAAAATAGCAGCAGAAATTTAAATTTGGTTAGATCTTTCTCATATTTAAAATAACAATAATAAAATCAGAAGAATTTCTTATGCTCCTCAAATTTTGCTTGCAAATTATGTGCTCCTCAGCCCAAATCCACTGGTGACATAACTGCTTCATGCTGATCCATTCGTGAGAGTAAAAACCATCTGGTATTATGAAGTATATTTTGCAAAATGTCATTGTTTCTGTTTTTCAGTTGTTTTTATTTTTCTGAGAGAAGCAAGCAACAGAATACACATGAATATAGCTGAAGCAACTGACAAACAGGAACAAACCTGATTAAGCTTTAACTTTAAATTACACCAAGGGTTACCAACTTTATCATCCCATCAATGATGGAATGGGTTTTTTTCCATGCAGTTTTTGTAATAGAGTTATTTCCAGTCATAGAAAAATATATTCATAAATAAATAAATAAAACCATAAATTCCAAATCATAAGTGCAAAATTGTGAGTAGGTGACAATTTCCTATACTACAAGGCAAGGAGATTTTATCTGTATACTACATTTTTAGTAATATGGCATTTCAAAGTGATTTACATGATTAAAAGGAAAATAAAACAACAAACAAACAAAGACACTTAAATCCATTAACTCTCAAAAAATGAAGTATATCAAACCAAAGTAGGTATTTGTTTAACATATTAGCATCCAATATTTCAATATTTCAACATTCATGCAACTGGCTTCTTTTTTAATGTCATGATGCTTAATATGTCAAACTCCTACAAACATTGGAAATACTGCGTTTTATGATAGTTCTGAAGATTGATGTTTACATGCTTGCCAGTGCGTTTTCTTTTTTTAATATATAGATTGATTTTGTCTGAAACAAGTCTGAATATTCATGTTTCATGATGTTGATATCGCCTTGTTATCTGCCGGATGTGTGATTTTCTTTCTTTTCTTTTTGTGTCGCGTACAGTTTCTCACGTACATGTCAATATACTAACATCCATCCGTTTCTATGAATTCTGGGTGTTTTGCGCCCTTCCGTCCACGTGAGCCAATGTTTGGAGACCACACTTCCTTAGCAACGAGTTTCTGAACCCGGAAGTACTTTCGTATATGCTTCAGCTAACTAGCCATGGGTTGTTCTGGGGCACGAAAGAGTACAAATAAAGTTTGTTCTGATTAAAAGTGTGAGGACAGGTACTGTTCAGGTGTTTTATACCATTGTCCGGTATCTTGAAGGTTAGGAGCCAGTTCTGTCGCTGATATGAGAGGAGGGAGAACTGTAAGTCGGAAGCATTTTCTTGTGTTAGCAAGCTTTTGGTTGACACGCTAAAGAAAACAACTTGTTATAATAACTCATTTGTTCATTGTGTATTTTTATCCGTAAAACAGACACATAACACAATGTGTAATGATTGTGTATGTCTGGAAAATATTGTTCGTTGCTCAAAAACTTACTAATAACGTACATTTATACGTAAAATTTTTTTTCCAATTTTATCCATACAAATCATGACAATAAATTGCATTCGACCCATCAAATGCAGATTTAAAATTGTTTTGGTTGTTAAAAGATCACTGATTGTTTATTACAATGATTTATTCTGAGTAAAATTATAAATATCTGCCTTTTGCTTTGTGGCTTCAGTGATACATACACAATGATTTGCAAGAACTTCTTATTGTTTTAGTTAATCAGCCAAATAATTCCACTTTTATATTTCTATGTTAATGTGTACATTTCTGGTCCTCTTACAGGTATGCTTTGAAAATGATTTTGTTAAGGCTGCATGCTTGTGAAGTTATGCTGAGGGTATGGAAAGTTTAATTGATTGTGCTGAAGAACAGCAGCCTTCTTCTGTGATGACGAATTCCTGGTCCAAACAGGAAGCATGCAGGAGTCAAAAGGCAAACTGTGCTGGTGGATTTGTCCTTGTGCATGCAGGTGAGTCTGGAAACCACTAAAATATATATTTTTTTGAACCATACTTCCACTTTATTTTATTAAGTCCCCAAAAGGCATTTTATTTGCAACAAATAAATTCAGCCATCACACATACACACAAACAATTGGATGAAGGGAAACAAACTCAATTAAAATGAGATAGGTTTAGAGCATACCTCGAGAGAAAAAACAACTATTTAGAGATTATAGAATATCTAATGGATTAGACCTTCTTGGTCTTTGTAATTTTATACTTATAAAAATGATTGCTTAATTAATTATGTCACAGAAATCCTTTCCTTGTGAAACCTTTATTCACCAGGAAAGGAAATAAAAACCACCCTCCAAATAAAAAAATAATTCTGCAAAAATCCTGACACCATTAATTTCTTCATATTTTTTCTCATATTTTAAAGTTGGCCACATAAGTGTGATGCACTTCACAGTGTTTCTAGTCTTGTTATTTTCTCTCCTATTAGGTTAACTCAATTTAAATATAGAAAGAAATAAAACAAAAAATTGCTTTTATCAACAAATAGCATTGGGTTTAGGATATTAGCAAATTGATGAATTCTGATTTTTCTTTTATGTAACTAATATCCCAAGTATATCACAGGTAGTAATTTGCTTAGATATGATTATTTCATTTTTTTCTTTTTTCTTTATTGCTTGCTTTCAGGAGCAGGGTACCACTCCGAATCGAAGGCAAAGGAGTATAAGCATGTGTGTAAAAGAGCCTGCCAGCGGGTAAGTTCACTTTGTAAGCCTTATGTTCCCACATTTGATAAAGGCTCACTTGCAGCAAAAATAATCTGTCTGGAGACCCGATAGCCTTTGCAAAGCCTGGGAGAGGGCTTCTGTTGTGTGCTAGGACTAGTTTATTATGGTGCAGTACAGCTGGCAGTGTATTGGATTCTTGATGCTGTGTAGAGGTGGTGGCATATATGCATCTATGCCTATGCCTGGTAGTACAACAAGAATTTGAAGCAGGACTTCAAATTGTCTTGGCTCTAGCATGATGCTGTTGTGGTATGATCTGCAGGATTTTTGCTCCATCCTAAGGAGTTTGGTAAAATGGCAGAGCATATGGTAGAATTGTTACTGAAAGGTAGCCTTAACAAATGCAATATGTAGAAGATTATATCTGTTACATATTCCAGACATATTCAGTTTATATTAAAATTGTAGCAGCGCGGCTATTGTTTTCAAACAGAAGAATGTTTTTCCAAATTCGCAGTGACCCTGATACGTTCCAGGTTGTGAAGAGCTTTACAAGTCTGCAGGCAGCCTTTGTGAATTAAGAAATCAATTGTCAGTGTGCAATTAAACAGTAAATCCTTCTTTATTTGTTTGATGTTACTAAATATATTTCTTCAAAGTCAACCACAAATGCAACATATTTTCAGCACAATTCCAACACTTGTGTTGGCTGTTCTGCTGAGACGCTTTCATGCATTTGTGGGGGAAGGATTTAGTGTTCTCACTAGGGAGTCATGTCATTTCAAGATAGTTTTCAAGAATCCACTTTTGTTTAGACTGATTTACATACCGTCTATTCACAACACAGACAAGAAGCCAAGATTCACCGTTTTATTTTGTGACTTATGCAATATATTTTTGCAACTGTAAATACGTAGTTTATAAGATTCCTAAAAAGCTTTTTGTGTTAAGAATTATTTTCTTGAGCACTGTATAACATTTGTGTGCTGCTTCAGAGAGAAGTGCTTTAGACAAAGGGAACGTTTATGTTTCTCTGCATTAGATGCATTGTGTTTTACCTACACTTATATAATAGGATTTTACAAACACAATGGGTGCAATGTGGTTTGTTTACTATTTTAATTCAGTCATTATTTTTTCCAGGCTGTCGACCAATTGAGAGCAGGTGCACTTGCAGTGGAAGCTGTGACTGCTGCCCTGGTTGAACTAGAGGTTGGTTGAATAAAAATCATTTCATAATATAAACGAGCTGGTGTGTATGACTTTGACATGCATTCAGTGACATATAATTATTTAAAACAACTTTTATCACAATAAATACTAGAAAACACCTTAAGAAAAGATGTTATCTTGCATACCAGCTGACAAAAAGGATATTTTGATCATTTAATTTTTAGAAGCAGATTATACATGAGTAAACTCTGTTGGGATATTATCTTCAATAGTAAGTGACATTCCTTTCTTTAACTTATTTTCCTGATCTAGATGTTGTTTTTTGTCTACTTCCACCTCGGTTTAATTGCTCTCAGGACTCTCCTTTTACAAATGCTGGCATGGGCTCCAACCTTAATCTGTCGGGGGAAATTGAATGTGATGCAAGTATCATGGACGGGAAGTCGCTTCATTTTGGTGCAGTCGGAGCCATCAGTGGTTAGTTTCTGCTCTTAATACAATTAAATGCATTTTGATATCCTGTCCAGACTCTCACAACAACGGCAGCCGTGCATATCTCAGGTTTTATACACTAATTTTTACATCTTGAAAACAACAAAAAAATTAATATATTGCAATTTATAAATCTGTATTTCCACATCTCGATTTCCCTTAGGTTTTAACTACACTTGTAGCATCTTTACTGCATAGTTTTTATGCATTTTCTTTTGGTGACTTTTACTTCCTTACATGACTATTCACATCTCTAGACATCTTTCCATTTTTATTATGTTCCAACCACAAACGTTATTGCATTTTTACAATGATTTTATAGTGAAGTTTCAATCCTTCCGAAAATAGTTTAATGTGAATGGGTGAATACAGTCTGAAAGATATTGTCTATTGAATTTACCTTTAGATTTTGAATATGTTATTCAAAATTATACATATATTTTGATCTAAGCTATTCAACTGTAGCCTTGGCTGCATGTTAGGGATTTTGTCCTTGTAGAAGAGGAGTTTTCACCACAGTCTGATGTCTATTGCTGCAGGTTTTCTGTAGGACTGCTCTTGTATTTAGCTCCATCCATCTTCCCATCAACTCTGACTAGGTCTACTCTCTAATTCCTGTTCAATAAAAGCATCTCTACAGCATGACGGTGCCATCACCATGTATAACCGAGCGGTTTGTTCAGGGAGATGTGCATCCCTCACTGTTTTGTGTTAGTTTGTCATAAAAAGTACTTTAATGTTTATGCTTGGATTGTAACAAACTCTGGAGAGCCTGAAGGGGGTTTAAATGTTTTTGTAAGGCATGTAGCTCAAGGAATTCATTACACTGTAATGCTCTGCTTAAGTGAATGACTTCATTTTCTCCTCAGGTATAAAAAACCCTGTCCTAGTTGCAAGTTGCCTCTTGACTGAAGCACAGAAAGGGAAGCTCTCAGCAGGCAGAATACCACCCTGGTGACTATCAAGCCTTATGATCAAAGATTGGAATGTTAGCGCTTCCCTCTTGTTAATTCTGCTGTCTTTCTGCAGCTTTTTGGTGGGGCGAGGAGCACATGACTGGGCAGTGGGACATGGGATACCTCCATGCCCTTCAGAGAAAATGGCAACAAGTGAGTATTGTTGAATTATTTATAAACATTAAAAAAAATCTGAGAATTTGTATTTGACAGTGAATAAACCAACACGCCTTAAAAGAAATAAGATGCAATAAGATGACTCGCTTTACTTTGTATGGATGCAATTGGGGCCACATTATTTTGTCACATCCAGAGTTCAGTTTATCTGCATACAAGAGGAACAAGCGAAAGATGGAGCTGGCAGAGAACATGGACACAGGACAAAACCAGACAAAGAAAAGACGACAATCAAGTGAAAATGTGAGTTTTTTTCTTATCAAACATAAAAGAGAACATTTGACTAGAAGTGAGTTTCCACACAACTCAACCATTTATCCAGTCACTATGAAACTCAATGAGAAAAGTTTATTTGCTGTGAAGAAGCTTGAGGATGCCAACAAAAGTCTAGCAAGTTCACAAACTGTCTCCTAAAGTCTTCTTTCCTCTCCAGAATTGAACTTCTTTATTGAGTGAAAATAATTAAACTCTCAATATGCCAGGAGATTCAGACTATGTTTCACTTTAAGCTACATTTAACATCATCAATAACAACATAAATTTACTTGTATATTGCCAGGAATATACAAGTCTTTCAGGAAGTAGTACAGAAAGAAACAACTTTCATGTTAAAAGCCCACAGATTTCAAATGGCTAAGCTAAAAATAATCAAATGTGTATCATTTGACTGTAATGACAGTAATTTGTAAGGAAATTAGGAAAAAATGGAGCGAGAGATCGATAGGCAGAGTGGTGAGTGAAGCGAGCGTTGTTCTGGTCTGTTGTAGTGAAGACATAGCTGAGCAGAAAGGCAGTACTGTGCCCTGATGTTATCTTTATTGAACAGTTCAACAAGTGTCATAAAATGGTTTCATTTTAATAAATTCTTTCACACCACAAATTTTACTGTTGCAGAATTAACAGGATTTAACTGACAGAAAATAATACCTGCCGCTAGTCTTTCATTTTATTCTAGTTCTTGTTTTGTTTTATGTTACTTAGTTATGTTTCATAGATGGTACAACACCTGGTGTAAAGTTTGATATCCTGTCAGTATTTGCAGAATAATTTAAAACGTCCGTTCTCATATGAACTCCCTGCCATTGGAAGTGGCGATAGAAAAGGGTGGGAACGTTTATCTTGGTTCACATGTGAATCTCGTGCAAAGTAAATAAACATGTAGCATGCAAACTTCATTGGAATTACTTTTTAATCGTATTTTAGTTTAGTAAACCTACATCATAGTTCACTCACAAAATGTTCAATCCAAAAGAAAACAAATAACTTTTATGGGCTGCTTGTTTATTCAAGTGACCAATGATTCAATGATGAATCTTTCTGTCAAATGGCTGTTATTCCAAAGGAAGTGTTTGTTTTTCTTTTCCAAATGTGTGACCTATCCTATTGGAAGATTAATATGTGACTATTTGATGCAGTTAAGAAATTATTCTTGGTTTTAAATTTGCAGTTGACATTTAAAAGGAAATGACCAGATTTAATGTAACAACTTCTTAGAATCATGGCCTGGGCTGCCTGGTTTTAATTTTGTGCACAATGTTCTTTTTATGCCCTCCTGACTCGTTGCCAAGCAATAAAATCTTTCTTCTTTTCCCCATTTTAATTCATGGCACAAGAAACACCTGTGTACCGATGGTGTATAGTTAAAACTTCCAATGAGTCTAAAACATATTGACATAATTTTTATTTTCCCATGTTTTTGAGCCATCATTTACAGTGGAACTGAAAGGCATGGATGCTGTATTGCACAATGGCTTTTAATTTTGAAATTGCTGGCTCTGGCCTCATTTTGGTCTTACAACCCCAGAGAGATGACTGATTCAAGAGAGCAGATGATGGAGGAGAAAAAGCCTCACATTGTTTTCTTTTCTTGTTTCTTTCCTTTTTATTCCAAGGTTTAATCAGGGCATTTATGTTCTGGTGAGCATGGAATTGTGATCACGTGTTATGATGCCGATTTGCACGTTTAACATCCAGAATTTCATTCATCATCCACTGTGGACTGATCACAAACAAAGCACTTCTGGTACAAACCATAATCAGGGAAATTAAGAGCCAATTTAAATTACAGCAGAGGATTTTTATTCAAGATGAAAGGGGAGGAAGGAGATTCAGGAATTCATGCTCTCCTTGTGTATTTTGAGGATATACAGAGTCTTGTCTTTTGTGGACTCTGTATGATTCCTTTTTTATTTTTAGGTAATTATTTTCATTTGTGTTCATTTTATTCCATCCATGCAAATAGTTTTTCTTTCCTTGTGTGATGTAGGAAAACGGCTCAGGGTGCCTCGACACAGTCGGAGCTGTTGTGGTCGACTCTGAGGGGAACGTAGCTGCAGCTGTGTCCAGTGGAGGCCTAGCTATGAAACATCCTGGGAGGGTTGGCCAGGTAGGATCACCCTCTTCTACTGTGATACATTTATTCTCATAGTGCCTTGTTTTTAATATATATACATTTGTTTCTGTTATCAAAAGTAAGCACACCACCAAAAGCACTAATTCACCTTTATTTTTTTCCATTCTGCTTCGCCACAACCATAAATGTCAGTGTATTTTATGTAAAAGACCAACATAAAGTTGTGCATTACACCTTCACTTCTTCTGGGACATTTTTCCTTCAGATTGGCACATCTAGAAACTAAAATATTTTTCAGCAAAACTTATTCATTGCAAAACAGCTCAAACCCATTTGATAGGGGGGATCTGCAAATATAATTTTTCAAGCTCTACCAGAGATTCTGAATTGTACATATTTCTGGGACATTTTGTAGCAATTTAATTTCAGCTCTGGCTGCAGGTTGAGAGATGCATGTCTGAAGGAGAATCTTTATCCAACCCTCAAGTCTTTGCAACAGGTTCTGTGCAAATGCCCAGAAATGTGTTTTTTGGCAATTTCTTTAAAAAATATTTTGAAATTAATTTATTGTTGTCATTCTTCTAAATGAATAATCAATAACTTATGTTGGTCTGCCACAAAAAAATTACTGCTAAATGCCTAAAGGTTTGTGGTTATAATGTAAGAAAAAGGGAGAAGTGCAAGGAGTACAAAGAGAGTTCAAAGTTACTATATTAATAAAATACACTTCTCCATTTCAAAATATATGTAATAACGGTTTTGTAATCTTTTGGTGATGATCATACCAGTGTCTTCCGTTTCAACTCAAACATTTGGATTCATGGCTGCTTTTGACATAATGGATCATTCATAGTTGGAACTGACAGCCATGGCCTCTGGGGCAGCAAAGCAGAACATTTCCTCCAATATGACCATTCAACTCGATATGATGGCGTTCTCTAAAATGCTGCCTTTGATGTCGACTGTCGCCAGATAACTGCCTTTCATTTTGTTTTCAGAAGAAAACATCCCAACAGGTCTGTTCTTTGTTTATGCTGGGTTCACTGTGAAACTATTATTTTCCCCTTAGTGTTTTTTTGTTTTGTTTTGTTTTTTGGCTAGTAGAGATGCACCAATCAGACCTTTGTGATCCATTTTCTTTCTTCGATTTCATAAAACTCTGACCTACCAATACAGATTTTAACCTATTCTCATTTTCTTTCAAGATCTATGGGTAACAGGAATCAATCTAGATTTATATAATCTAATAACAGATTATGTTCAGCTTCTGACTTTGAGGTCACATCATAAAATAATGTGAGGAGCCCTCAATGCTTGTTGTTGTATCTCTAACTCTCAAATAAGATTTCCTCCTGGCAGACATTTAGTGTGTTTTTGATGATCCACAGTCACCAAAGGTTTACTGATCAATGCGCTTTGTGAAAGCCCAAACATAGCAGCTTGGACATTTCAGCAAACAGCTGCTACCACTGAACTCTTACAGCTTTCTGTTCACCTTTTTTTCTCTCCCTTTCCTAGGGAGTCTAGTCTAGCGCTGCCTGAGCCTGATGTAATAACCCAAATAAACTTCTGGTTCCTAATGGATATTGCCTAAATTAATGACAGTTCCTACTGCAAATTAACTTTGCAGCATACTAAATGTCTTTGTTTAACGTGATTGCAAACGTGTGTACAGCAAATGTTTTACTTTGAGCCAGTTACAAGTCCTGACTTTTTCTTTTCTTTAATGTAGAACAACTGAAAAATGGCTACAATATTAAACTTGAATGGATAAAGTTAGTAGCATTGTTTGCCTCAAACTAATTAGCAAACTTTATGCTCATATTCAGCCCTGAGTCCTGGCTGCACTAATTAGGTTGAAATAATTACTGCACCCTTCGTTTCTTTCCAGTCTAATTTCTCCCTGTTTTTATTCTAGGCTGCTCATTATGGATGTGGCTGCTGGGCTGAAAACGCCTATAACATGAACTCTTACTCCACAGCAGTGAGTACCTCAGGTATAACCTCTTGTTCTACACAACTTTGCATTTCCGTTGGAGTTTGTGCTAAAAAATGCAACAGTGCAGTGGCTCCGTTGTTTACCACTGGGCCATCATTTTGTTTTGGCCATGATAGGAATTAATAGGCTGACTCAAGGCTAAAAGAGTTTGACAGTGCTTTCCGATGACCTCTAAATGTTCCTGTTGAGAGATTCACATCCGTCACTTCCTGAGCTGATTGAGTCAACATACTTCACTCATGGTTAGCCAGCTGCATGCCAGCTGCATTGCAAAGCTGTGTGGATTTTTAGTGACATTTGACATGGGACACCTGCTGCAGATATACCAGGAGAACTGGTGTGAATTGAATACCATAATGGGAAACTCACTAAGAATAGTTACATTTAAATGATCATATTTGACTTAACTTTCATCTGGGCTCTTCTTATTGGGACTTACATTTCTATTTATTTGTGAAAAGACATTCATGGTGTTATTTTTCCAGGGATTTAATATGACCCACATGTTGGTCTTTATCTATTTCTCACATGTGACTATTTGCGTATGTGTGCTAAATATATTAAGTAGGTATAATTAATTATCCTAATCTGAAACTTGTACTCAGCATGGTGAAGGTGTAGCAACCTTAGAGCGGTTGGGTTGCGTAGATCTAAACACAGCAGACCAGGTTTGCATTGCATTGTGGGATACAGTAGAGTAAACAAACTAATAAATGAAGCTGTGTCTTCATAAAACCATGTAAAACCTTCAAGTCATCCACTCAACATCATTCAGTATGCTGCTCAGCCTTTCAACAGGACAGCGACTCTAGCCTGACGTACAATGAATTGGGTAACATCCAAATGCAGATTTGTTTGAAAGACTTGGTTAATTTTCACACATAAATCTTGTTAATTATTGATGGAAAAACCTAAAATCTGATGTTCAGAGCCACTCTGTCCGGTCTGATTACGCTTGAACTATTTTGTGATAATGAACAACTCTGACCTTACATGTTCAAAGCTGGTAGAGAGAGATCCTGGTAGGTTTTAACGAAAGGCAGAGAAAAGTGCTTTTACAAGGTATTGACTGAAGGGACTGTTTCTTGCACATAGTTTGCCTTCCACTTCAGAAATATGTGCTACTTTGTATCGTTTATCAGATTTAAATAAAAAGCAGGGTTTATTTGTGGTGGTAAAATGACAAAAAGGGACAAACGTTGCACTGATCTCTGTAAACTAAGCCCTGCCTTTCTTTGGCTTAAAGTAACAGCTTTTTAGCTAAATAGGTCCTCTCTAGCAGAGAAAATTCACCATCCACAAAACAATCTTCCTTCCTTTGAGTGGACTATTGCATTTTGAGCAGCTGAAAGTCTGCTTTCCTTTTAGTTTGAAAAACCAAGTCAATGCAGTCTGGTTTTAAATGAAGGCTGTATTCTTTTAAGATGTGTAGATGTCTCCAGCATAGCTTCTGGGGAACATTAGAAGCCTTTTGATGTGGATCTGTAGCCTAATGCGTCTCGGTGCAGATGAGCTGAGTTGATCAGACAGGCTTCAGCTTGAGCTTTATATTCTTGAACCTCGAATACGTCCTGAATTATGCACAGAGCTAACTTGATGGTGTGATTCGCTGCAATTATTTGGCTGTTTTCAAGTAATAAACAAGAATCAATCCAAACTTGCTGGCAGATCATGGTCATTTTCTTAAATATGGTTGTTATATTACTCTCTAGATGATCAAACAGGATGACAGCTGCTCTCTATCTGGAGGGGAGAGGTGGTAGTTTTTAATGCATTTCAGCTGATATTGTGTACCTGTTGCAGTTCCTGAGCAGCGTCTGAGCAGGGTGTTAGTAAAGGTTGCTGTCGGTCTGTTATCTCAGTAGATCAAGTGCATATGCCTCCTCCCTGTGTGTATTTTCGCTTCACCCTGTCTTACTATATTGTGGCTTCTTTGCTTTGATGTAACCAACACAAAGCCAGTCTTATGGGTTTGAAAAGCACAATGTGGGTTCCAGCTCAACACCTGTTTTTCATTTCCTAACTTGAAAGCCGTTTCCATCAAAAGAAACAGAAAAACAATATTTTTTAATTTGACACAAGGAGCGTGAACCTTACCCTTCATGTCACCCCTCTTTTTCACTTCACAAAGAGCCACACACAATTCTTCCTCCACCACCTCTTCCTACTCCTCCTCTTTGCTTTTTCCGATTTAGTCAGATTTGTAATATGTGGCTCATCTGGGTCATAGTTTTATTACTTCATCTGGTCTTGGCTTTGCTGTGGTCACTGAGGCATCAGCTTAGAAGCAGATTTCATCTGCAATTACTAGCTCATTTATTTATTTATTTATTGTTGTGTTGCAAGTCTGAATTTTATATCCAGCTCTCCGTGCCACATTGATAATCTCTGGTTCCTTTCTTCAGCACGGCTCTCTGGTAAGATGCAGAGTAGATGGCGAGAGAAGGTCTCTCCTTTGCTTTAGCAAGAGCTGGAAATCCCTCCAGGCACTTGGCCTGCATAGTTACTAACCTGCATTTTGTTCTGTTGTAGTTACCTGGAGGTTTATGGGAGTTTTAATTTGCATTTACAGAAACAATGAGGCTGTATTATTCCTCAGCCTTTATATGAGTTTTCACAAGCACTCTGTCGTCAAATGGGTTTTATTTTCACTTTCAGAATCCTATTCATTTTTATGTGTAGTCATACGCTTTACTTTTCAGAGATTTTCAGTGTGTCTTAAACAATGGAGACAAAAATGTCTTAATTTTCTCTTAATACTTTCACTTGTTATTGGTAAATAACATTAAATTGGAAAAAACAATTAGTGATTGTGCAGCTCACTTCATGCTTTATATATTTCCCGCTCAGTCCTCCAACAGTTCTTTCATCTTAAGTCTTTAATTAAAAGTCTTTTCAACTAGATATTAAAGTAAGTGCCACAGTGACCAGATTTTTTTCTGGTTCTATCGTAGAAAGTAATGTCCTTCCCTCACATGTTGCTTCAAACAGCAAACCAGCTGGCTGAATGAAAAAAAAAAAAAAGAATTTTTGCATACGAGAAAGGCAAGAAAAGGCAACAATATATATGAAGAAATATTTAAAAGTTTCAGTAATAAGTTAGCTTGTGGTCTGCTTGGTCTGCTTTTTTTCTCACTCAAGTGATGTACCAGTGTAAAAATGAAGTAAATAGTTCACTCATCATGTCTACTTTGGAAAGCTTTGGAGGACAATAGCATAATCTGGGATGACTATGGTAGAAAATATTTGTATTCAACAACTTTATGTCTTAAAACTGTGTTGAGTTGACTGCCAGGATCTGTTGAATAGCCTGTTTCTTTCATCAGTGTGATGATGGCAGAGACATATTCCAGGATGACGATGCCAAGATTCGTTTTGCTTTTCTTTCTTTTTTTAAGTGGTTAAGGGAAGACGAGACAGCATTTAAATGCATGACTAGTGTACCACAGACTCCAGACAATGATCCCATTGAAAAATCTTTTGGATGCCCTGGAGATTGACTTTAGGTTGCTATTCGACTCTCCCGCCCCTAATTAGACCAACTGGAAAACAAGTAGAAAAATGCTGTGATTTCGCATAATGCTCAGATTTTTACCCGGGGATGATTTTAATGGCTAAATAATGTACAAACATGTACAAACACCACAAGGCAATTTATCGCAACGGTTTCCCCTACAATAGGTCTTCAACTTGAAAATGTCAAAAAAAATATTTTTTTTATGTATTTATTTTTTGCCAAGGTTTGCCAGTTTGATTTTAGAATTTTTTTGCTGTGCCAACCTTTTTGGCAATATTAGAGTTCATATAGGTTAGCTGACTTTATAGTAAAGAATATTTTAATAATATAAAAATGTTTATTGGCGTTCTAGCGTTTCGTATTTGATTAGCGACATCACACCTTGATTTTAATATTTCACCCATTAGTATTTTGGGTTTTGACATACTAATGCAATGTCCTGGAACAGAGACGCAGAAATGATAAACACTGCTCTCAACCCTAAAAGAGCCAATTCACTGTCTGTTTGGTCACTGGACAACATTGAATTGTAGTTTAACTGAATTTAACCTTCAATTGGAATGAAAATGATAAACCAAGCACCAAGACTGCAGTTTCCTGGGTTTAAAAAAAATCTAAATAATGGTACCAATGTTCAGAAACTTTTTAAGGCATCCCAATGCAGCTTTAGATACTTCATCCCTTATTTCACTGCTAAGAGAGTTATTATGTTTAATTATTTGTGAAAGGTACAGGTGAAGACTGCACAAACCACATGCAGAGGCCTCAGTCCTCTGTCGGCGTGGCCGCCACAAGTTTGAGTCCCAGCCTGTTGACCCTTGGCGCATGTCTTCCCCCTCTCCCATGACCTGCTTTCCTGCAGCTTCACTATCAAATAAAAAAGCCACAGGAGCCAAATAAATACTTTATGCACATATAAAAGAAATACAAGAAATTAGAAGAAAGAATGTGGAGAATTGTGTTTGATTTCTAATTGCTCCACTTGGAGTAAAGAAAAATTATATCATTAAAGCCTCAGTTAATTTGACCTAAAAGCCACATACGCATTCAATATGTTAGAATATTGTTGAGATATTTATTTTAGTAACTCCTTCACCAATTAAAAACTCATTATATGGAGTTATTAGACAACGATTTTAGCACCTTTATTTCTCTTCATCGTGATGATTTTTTGCTAACCGCTAATAAAATTAGACCAGTATACAAACAATTTTTAAAGACAGAAATGTGAACTTCATGAAAAGTATGTTTCATACTTTAATCTGACAAACGTGACTCATCAGGATATGTATTCTAATTTTTTTAAAGAAGACTGCAGTCTAAATCTGTGACATCTCAACTTGTTAACCACGTTTGGTTTTGGCTGTGTGTGTTTTGTCAGGGTGTGGAGAGCATCTGATTCGCACCATGCTGGCTCGGGAATGCTCCGTTGCCATGCAGTCTGAAGATGCCCACCAAGCGCTGCTGGAGGCTATGCAAAACAAGTTCATCAGTGAGTCATCCGCATGTGCCTTGATGACCACTATTTTCCAAACACACACACACACACACACACAAACATTTTCTGCAAGACAATAGTACGATTTTTTACAAATGCACTGAGGGAATTAAACAAGCAGATGTTCCTCCCCATGAAGAATGAGTGAACCACCAGAAACATTTAAAAAAAGAATCAAAAGAGACAACTTTTAAGGTTTTATTGTTAAATAGTAAACTGATGTTCCACACATCACAGACAACAGCCGCAGGAGATTTAAGAAGACATGCATGTTTTGTTGCGTGTTTACTTGAAGGTGTAATTTTGCTGGATTCCCTGAGGTGGCCAGTTTTAGAGATCGTCGTTAAGTGTGTTTGCTGTGCAGTGAGTGACCAGTCTGTGTCAGAACAGAGGAAACAAAGAAAACACAAGTGGATACATGTGGTGGTTTCAGCCTTGTTCTGGCCTCTGAAAGTCCATCTATGTCTGGCTCTGTGATGTATTTGTTTTCCAAAACTGAGGTCAGTTTGAAGTTATTTCATGTTTCTGACTGAATTCACATCACGTTTAAACACAGCTCCATAAATCTTTATGGCAGTGCGACTTAATCAAAGCTACATGATGGGCTAAAATTGACTACACGTCTTTGAAGCCATATACATCAGATTTTATATGTTAAGACAATAAAAATGTCAAACTTGTTTCACCAATTATTAGGGCCATAATTAGCCATTTTTCTCTTTATAGTTTCGAAGGTAGGGAGGAATTCGGACTTGAAAGACGGTTCACTCTGGCTCTGACTCTATCAACTTTTTACTTTTCACTAACATGGAAAGTACTTCAGTTCTTCTGTTTATTCCTTGTGACTGTCAAAGAATCATACAGACAGATTCCACAACAATCGCATTCATTCTCATTGATACTAGTTATCAAACAATGCAGTCAAGTTAAGTTTGTTCAATTTAGTCAAGTTAAGTTTGCCATCTAAGGAAACCCAGAAAATTGGATAGTCATTGACTTGTGGCATCTATTCCCCCTGAACAAACATGTATTGACAGTAGACAATCACTTGACTTTGCAGCAATCACTCATATTTAGCAAGCATGTAGCAACAGTGGAGAGGAAAAACTGGTCTTAAGCAGCCAAAAACCTTTATGAGGACCAGAACCTGACTCAGTGTGAATATACATCTGCCAACTGGGTGTTTAAGAGTAGAGAACACACAAAAGGATCCAGCACTGACTCAGGAGTACTTTCTATTTCAGAGAAAAGTAAGGGACTTGATGGCAGCAGGAGCTTCTTAAAGGAGAGAATGACATGTAACACAATTTAAAAGGCCTCAGCAAGTACAAGAGCACATGTAGTTGGCCAGAAAAAAGCTCGGCCAATAGCTTTGTCTAGGGAGAAAATCAAGGTTAAACACTGAAAGAGAAGAGCATCACCTGCAGAGGGAGAATGTGAAGTTGCCCCAGATCTTAGATCAGAGTTGACAATTCTCTCAGTGCAGCTTTGCTCATTTTTTTAAACACACTGCTGTTATTTTCAAGACAACTCTCACAAGGTAAATTGTGTGTCTTTGTGTGCTCTGCAACCAAAACCGAAAATTACTGAGACATTGTGGACTGTTTAGCAAGTAGAAGTGACAAACACATACCAGCTTTCTGTTTCCCAGCCCAAACTGAGACTTGTGAGCCAAGGGAACATCATAAGAAGAGGACAAACATTTTTGAAGGACACAAAAAGAGCACTGAAGAACAGACAGAATATTCTCATCAAATAAAACATTTGGCCCTGTTTTTTTCATTTTTTTACTTTTCTTGCTGTTGTTTTAAGGCATGTCAAGTTATGCAGCAGTTGTTTGTAGTCTGTTTCTTTTACAGACCAAGCTTTTATTAAATTTATTTGCACCACACCAAGAATAACATAATTTATTCAGATTTTCAGTTTCATCATGCAACAAATTAGGTGCTGCTTTTTTCCAATTAGTTTTTTAATGTGAGGTGGGATAACTATCTTCCTTGCTAATTTTGTTGTTATTATTGTGCATACAACAGTTATATTACCTGTCATTATCCCTTTAATTTTGCCCACATGAAGGCAGTGAAATATTTTTATTTAGCAGACTGCTAAAGAGGATAATTGCATCAGAAGAGAATAATCATTTCCAGTTGTTTAACTTGGCTTAAAAAAAAAGCAAATAACTCAAACTGGGAAGAAAGGTTTTCAATAAATCCCTTTCATTTGATTAAAGGGATTGGGTTATGTGTAGTCCACACCAAGGTTTCAATAATTGTTTCAAAAAGTCAGGCAGAAAAAATATGCCTCTGAAGTTCAATACTACTGGATTTAACCCAGTGCTTGGGGCACATTTAAGACTGATTGTTCAAGGAAATCTTTTCAAGTTTAAATCTTATTTACATTTTGTGGTAGTTATGATTTAATAAAAGTGAGTCCTTTCTGAACAACAGAACATGAGACCTGCTCACGTATCTATGTCAGCCCATGATTTGTCTGGTTAATAGCTTATTTACTACTTTTACTACTTGCAGCTACATGAAGTCTTTTATGCACTCAAACTTTCTGTTATCTTAAAACCTTTCGAGAATAAAGGGTGAAAATAGAATGCGAACAAAAAAATGTTAAGTCTCTTTATTTTTAATTGGTCAGATCACTGATAGCCAACGTAGGGGTCAGGACTCAGCAAGTATAGGGTGTTGAGATCCTCTACAGAAATTAAACTTAGCAACAAAAAGAGGTGAAGCATATTTAGGTTTTAATATTTGAGGAAATAAAAACAGCTGCTGGCTGTTGAGACTGTTTGGTTTATTACATAGCAATTATATACCCAATGCACAGTTTAGGCATTAGATCAATCGGCTATTTTTGTGTCCTTTTTTTGTTTCTTTGTTTGTGTCTTTTGTTCTAAATTTGTTTTGATAGAACGAGGTGCCCTGTGGACACAGATATATATTTTGGCCCTTTATGTTTTTAGGTTCACCGTTTCTGGCCAGTGAAGATCGTGTTCTGGGAGGAGTCATTGTCTTGAGATGCTGCAGATGCGTGGAAGCACAGCCATCTCCAAATATTCAAGCTGCAATGGGTAAAGCATTAACATTTGCATGTCTGTGCACAGATCCATTCCTCCAACACCAGTTCTGTCTGTGAATATATAAAAAATGAACGATTGAATGAGTAAAAGTGGGAGGAGATGCCGTGGCTTTCCTCGCTGGTGGTCTGGGGTTTAACTTGTGCAGTCAGGCTCTGGTTTCACCCCCTTCATCTCAGATTCAAACTCAGACCTCCCACTTTGGAATCAACTGCTAATCTTTGCACAAGTGGCTCCTTCTGAGAACTGCTCAGTTTGACTGTTTGTATTCATGGATCTGGTTTCTCTACCTGCAGCTTTGAGACAGAATCGTCTCTTTCTGCTAGGCTGAGATCTTAAGATCAGAAACAGGTTGTAATGTTTCCAAAGTCGTGACCATTTCTCACCACTTTGGCACTTGGCAAAATGTAATGTTTACTGGTTTTCTCCATTGTTGACTGTGTGGTGTCTTCTATGGCTTTGTATTTTTGTGTTTTTATTAGGTAAAGCACTTTGAAATGCCTTGTTGCTGAAATGTGCTACATAAATAAACTTCATTGATTGACTTCATAACTGTTGATGTAGGAATTAACAGCATGTCATGTACTTCACATTAAAACTGTGAAATGGTCCATTATCACAGATTTGCTTCTAATCTTCTGTGTCTTTGTGTGACATATTGTAGGCATTTTAAATTATACACATTTTATGAATTTGAATGCTAAAAGATTGCCTTATATTATTTATTCTGTTTTATGTTTTTATTGTTCACTCACAGTGGAGTTCCTGTGGAGTCACACCACAGAGAGCATGTGTGTTGGCTACATGTCGGCCCAGGACAGCAAAGCAAAGGTGAGCTTTTGAATTGCCACAAAATGCAAACACATAGCAGCCAACTTAGTGCACACAAACTCTACATTTGACTTTGGTTACACAAATTTAAATACATAAGAAGACACTTTTTTGTAAAAATGTAATATGTAGTGTTTATACAAAAGAGCAACCCGTGTTACAATTTTTTCATCTAAAAGAAAAAACAAACAAAATCCTCAATTATTCTGTAGTACAAGCAGTGTTTGCCAATGTTCCTGACATGCTCTGATTCTTACCTTCATTAAATCTTTCCATTACGAGCTGTGAACTTTATGTTACAGTTCAGTAATATTCTCAGAATCCTTCATCCTCACCCAAGTGTTTTGTTACTAGTAGAGATGCACCAATAAGAGTTTTGTGGCTGATTTTTGATACTGATTTTAATTTATTCAGATTTAGCTTTAAAAGCTACAGTGACCATGCATGTCTCTTTAGCCTGCTTGCTGTGAATGGTGGTTAGTTATTTATAGTAGGAGGCAATGTCACTCTCAGTGTGTGATAGCGGAGTTATAGCTCCACAATCTGTTTAACAGAAAACAGCACCTTAAAAGTGATGCATGTGTTCACAAAATAATACCATTGAACTTAAAGTTTTATTGCTTACAGACATTTTAGCAAAAGTTTCATGGGTTCTAAGAGCATTAGGGCTTTCTGATACAGTCTTCTGCATCACAGGCTGGATCATATTTCTCAGTGTTTGCTTTCTGTGTGCTGTCCCGCCTTCCTCAGCTGTACTTTTCTCTTCCTCATGGTTTGACTTTCTTTGATCACAGCCTTTAGGGTTTGAATGTATCCCAAAGCTTATTGAAACTCATTCATCAGTATCATTTCCAGCAAATCTCTATAAATGTGCATGGTGCCTAATGTATTTGTCTGAAGGGTTTGGTGTGAACAAGCAGGCTTCTCCAGGATCACAATAAAGCACGCTTATTTCATTAAAAACTCATGATTTGCACTTGAGAAGCCTCCAAACTATTCACATTCAACAGGAAAAAGTTACATGCGTAAAGTGAGTGCAGCTTTAGGAGTCAGCCATCTCTGGATCTCCTGGGGCCGGGTGTCCACTTCCTCTTCAGGGACCAGTGGTGATTTTGATATTGGAGAGCGCAGCCAGGACCACAGCTGCTCCACCAAACCTCACACCGCCTCTGCTGGAGGGCGACTGTGGGATTCGAGCTGCGCCTCTTGTGTTATGCCATCTGCACACCAGAGCAGCTGGCTTTTCTGTCCGTCATGCTCCCTTGTCAGGCGCAAACAAGATTTCCCTCGTTGATCCCCAGCTGGGACCAGAGATGTTTTCTGCTCAGTGCCTACATACGTTCATTAAGGGGGTACCATGGTGAACAGCATCTGGTTTCTCTCTCCTGTCAGATGAGGTTCAAATAGCAAGAGATAGGAACTTTAAAGCCTTCAGACTGCAGTCCCAGCTGCTGTGGTCTGCTATAGAGGCCCACGAAGTGCCACCTGCATGGCCATGACCTTGATGGTAAATCTGTGGGAATGCTCAAACTCGAAGTTAGAGAAAAGTAGAAGCAGCAGTAGTTTGGAACAGAGTGTGCCAGTGTTGTCCTAAGTCCTTGTTTAAAACTAAATGAAGCTTAAAATAACAAAAAATCTTGCCGCACATGTATTTCTCACACCGTGTTTTTGTGCACAGTTTTCTGAGCTCAGACATTCAGCGCCTTGGCTGTGAATCTTCAAACATTCCTTCCATTCCTATTAGCTGACCATTTCTGCCCAGCCAGAGTTCATCTTTCTCTGATTAAATGTGATAAAACATGAAAGGTGCTGTTACACAGCAGCATGAGTATTTAGAAAAGAGGTCACTGGGTTTCTCTTGTCTTTTGAATTGTTTTTGCTTGAGATAGCTTAGCGTTTGTAGAAAATCAGACAGAACAGTGCTGTATGTAGGAGACCTTTCTGACCTGCAAAATACCACAACCATTAGCCAGTTGTGATTGAATAGATTTTTTTTGGCCTTCCTACCATGACTAACAAAATAAATAAAAAAAACTGAGTTGTCTTTTAGTAACATACTTCACACTAAAGAGTGTTTTCAGTGTAGTCTTTAAGCACTTAAATATGGTGGCAGGACGAAGAGTGAACTTTTTGGTTTCTGACCAAACATTTTCAGGTCAAGGCCAATCTGGTGCATGTTTTCTTTACATCTCAGCTAAGAATGTTGATTTAGCATGGATTGTCAGGCACTTGTACAGTTGTGTTATATTTCTCACGCACAGATATCTGCTAATCACTTTTCCACTTTTTACTATGATGTAACCAGTGTTTCCTTGAGGAAGAACATCTGGTTTTATTCAAATATTCACCTGAATTTACCCCAGATTAACTTCAGGGCATCGAATTATGTTTTGCAAAGCTACAAACCAATGGTTTAGATTGAATTTAGTTTTCTGGTCACTCGGTTGAATAAAGACAAAGATTGACAAAACCACCATGGCTTTGTTTTCTCCTCTTTTACATCTTGACCTCTAAAAAGACTTTCTTCTTCAATTTTATAAAGCCAGAGAAAATCAAAAAAACATGCATGCTTTTCTGGGTATTATTTGTTTTGTTTCTTTAAAAAAAAACTTTTTTATTATTCATCTTTCAATGAGTTAAAAGTTAAAATAGCATACGATTGTCTTTGTAGTTATTCTAAGAGGGAAAAAATCTGAAAACCACAACAAAAAAACAAGAGCTTGGTCATAGAGCTACATTTATCCTTTCGTGTACACTGTGGTGTTAATGTGTGGCTTCTGTAACTCTTAAACACATTTATGTCAACAAAGAATGTTGTTTTTCTTAAACATTTGAACAATGAGCTGTCCTGTTCATGCTATATTTTGACACAGCTGTTGTCCTGTCATGTGGTTACTTTGGTCACTGAGTAACAAGTCGTAAACAGGTTTGCATGCCTTCTTTCTTTTCTACTTTATTCTGCTCTTTTTTGAAGTTATTTTTTTTACTGAATTTTTGCAAGTTTCTTAAACAGAAATTCTCAGTTGGTCTATAGCAGTGTTAGCTTGTGAAGGAAATGTTAAAATTGACATTTCAAATATTTACTTCTTTTCTTGTATTTTCAGAAAACCATATTTTAGCATATTTACACTTTTTTCCTTTTTAAACAGAGCTTGTTTATGACGGATATGAAACAACGCCCTCAAGCATGCTATACAAACTCTGTCAGCAGTTATCTTCCTCACATGTCGTTTGGCCCTTCAGTCATTTTAGGCTTTTGATTCCCATGAAATCAACATTTATTTATTTTTTTTTGCAGAAATGAAAAGCTTCATGACCAGTGGGTCCCTATCCATCGATATGGTTGCCTCTGCTTGCTCTTGTATTGCAACAAATGTGCAGGAATCAAACAAGAACTTTTGCAAAACTTTCACACATTTCCTCCATTGTAGGATTTGTCAGGAACGTAAGAGTATCCACGCCATCCTTTTCTGTGTTCCCAATAAGTGGCTGCACATCCATTTGTTGTATTCCCAGTTTCTTTTTGAAACAAATCAAAACAATCTATTTTCAGAAATTGGAGCTTGCACTCTGCAGCACCAGGTGACCCCTCATTTTATGTGTGGTGGTGCCATTTTCAAAGGCTAACAGTGTATCAGACAGAGCTCTTAAAGCAGCTTTGTGACATTAATATGTTGAAATACCCTTCTTAATGTGAGTAAAAGCAAGAGAGTTAGTCTGTTCAGGCACTTGTTGCTGTTTTCAGAGTTATGTTATTGGGCTCGAAGCTGTTTTCAGAGATTAAATGAAAATCAGACTTGTCCCAGACATGTTTCGGCGCTGCTGCCTGTATAAACGCATAATGTGCAACATTTACTCAACATTTCCTGCATTTTTTTCCCCAGCTAAGAACAAAGCTCTAAAAATCAGTATTTGGGATATTCCTAGCCAACAAAAAGCCATTAGAGAAGCATTTTTATATTTTCTTGACATACATGTTAATCTCGTTTTATGAAGTGTAAAGCCTCCCCTTTATCCTCAATGGATGTTTGTGTGAAACAGTTTTCCTCACTTGTTTGGTTATAAACCTCCGATTGTTGCTGCTTAGTAATGCTGCCCTTTCTACCTTATAAAATTAACATCCCATTTCAGATATTTACTTCTTTTCTTGTATTTTCAGATTCTGCATCTTGAGTGGTTTATGTCAGTCTGGCGTTGTTACTTGACCTTGTTGCTTTTCACAGGACACAAGTCTTACATACATCGGTGTAAATATATTAAAGGTTTAAACTGCCTTTGTCTGTCAGCCTTCTGAACTCAAGCAGCCAGTTAACTGTGCCCTGTGGGGGTTTCCAGTGGAGTATTTGGTGTGAAAACTGCTTCCCACTGGTTACAAACATCAAAAGGAAAACATTTAGTTTAAGTTGATCATGACTCATTCGAGGACCTCCTATCAAACAGTTCAAATGAGACCTTCCTTTAACCTCATTTTCACAAGATGAAGGGAAGAAGATGAACTCAGAGACGCGTACGAGGCATAATGGCCCCCTGAGAGTATTGCCATGTGTGGTTGGCCTTGTCTGGCTGCTGTCCCGTTGTCGTGACAGATGCCCTCGGGGTGCTGAGGGGAATAGTCTGAGCGTACTCCGAACAGCACCAGTAGACTCTTGCATCTGGATGAGTTGTGTGGGACCAGCTCAGTGGTCTGACTCATCAGTTGATTTTCTCCTCCCCCACAAGGAAAGGAATTAGTGTTGGCCTTTCTGCCAAGAGAAAGGAAGGAGGATGACAGCCATTAATGGCACACGGGGGTCGATGACCTGTGGTCCCCAGATGGAAGTATCACTCATGCCTTCACAGCTGTGTTTGTGACTTTCTTGCAACTTTTCATTCATTTCAAATTGAAAAAAAAAAACAAACATGATTCTATATACAAATACTGACTTAATATCTTCAGGGGATCAAATCACACATGGCAAGTTTCTGGAATGCTTCCAAAGAATAAAATAAATGCAAACTTGTATTCTCTTGACATTAATAAACGGTCCAACATTTTTTCAGTTAAGCAGTTAAAGCTTTTTTAAATCCACCCGTGTAAATGTTTCTGTAATGCGCACTTTCTGATTTCTTGTGATTCTGTTTCTCTTTTCTGTGTATTTTTTTTTTCAAAATATTATCCAAATGAGATAATTATTTGCTAGAATTGTCATTGTTAGTCATATTTTTCTTGTTTTTCTGACCCAGCTTGGTAAGGTTGCTAAATACAGCTCTTTGCTGTCCTTAGGAAAATTAAAATTTTATTTTTATTTTATTTTTTGCAACCTTTAGAAATGACATGCTAAATTACTCATAACACTAACACTGCTAAAGATAGCCACATAGTTTGATTTGGACACACTGCCTACCTGTAGTTCTTGAATTAACATGGTTGGAGTAAACTGGTTAGTTTCCAAGTTCGAGCCTCATTGCTTTTTGTGTGTCGTGATTAACTGATTATTCACCCATTTGAAGAGTTTCCAGAGAAAGCTGGCTCAAAAACAATCCCCTGAATGTGGGTTTTACCAGTGGTATATTTTAGAGGCTTCTCCCTTCCACCTCACCTGAACCAAATGACTGAATTCCCTCATCAGCAGGTCATTCAGCTTTGCAGAGGGTTGCTAATGAGCCATTCATTTGGTTCAGGTGTGCTGGAGAAAGGAGGCAGCTAAAGTCACTCATGTGGGCTGGAGTTTGGCACCTTTCTGTTAAACCAAATTAGAAATGAAGCCTGGTGCATACATAAATTCTGCATGTCACTCTGGTTTTTAATGCTTATTTTTTTTACTTGTACTTAAAATATACAGAGACTTTTAAAAGTGTTTTTTATTTGTTGTTGTCTGCAGACTCACATATCCAGATTGCCTCCTGGAACGGTTCCTGGTCAGTCTTTGGCCATCGAGGGAGGGGTGTGTCGGCTGATGGGCATAGTGGATTGAACCGCTTTCCCTCTCTCTTCTTCGGGGCTTCCTTAGCAATATTCCTATACATACTCAGACAATGCACATACATGCACTCACACATATGAACAGCACCCCCAACTTCCCACAACCTTTGCGATGCCAGAGATAATAAGCTTTCATTGTTTGAACAGGTGTTCAGGAAGAAGTGATGAGCGGTAGCTACTACTTAGTGCACTTATAGGACTTCCCTTTGCCGTTGCCGGCCTCCAGTATGCATTCTATGCCAGATTACCCTCCAAACTCTCCAGTGTCACCTGGAATAAACATGATGCATCATTATATTGATGTACCATTACTTTTCTTAGACACCTTTCCCCCCAGCTAATTAATACTTCCCTGTATTTTGTACATAAGCTATAATCTAGGGAAACAGGGTGGATGTTATATTGTGTTGCAAATGTGACTAAGAGATGTGACTATTTTCACATTTTTATAAATTTCAAATCCAGGATATTTTTTTTGTTTGTTTTCAAACAACAATGAATGAAATATGTAAAAGTGCACCTTTTGAACTGTCTGCTACTCAAGATTTTTGCTTGCAATAATTTAGTCTTGGGGTTTTAACAGTAATAAAAAATGCATTAGTTTGTTATGTAACCACCTGTACTGTTAAGAATCCAGCATTATTTAAAATATAGCGTAACGCTTATTTTCTATCATTTCAGGCATTGAATGTCTTGCTTCTTTTATGAAATGTGCATACATAAATTCTGCATGTCTAGAATGAGCTACTTTCTCTTACCCTGTTGATCTATAAGGATGAAGCCGAGCACTTCCAGAGTGACGACTGTTACGTATCATTTATAAATCACATTTTATTTTTCCACAGTCCCACTGGCAAAGAGGTTGAATTTTCCTGCTGGAAGAATCCAGCTAAAACAAATGTCTATGTCAGGCCCATGAAATGGAGCTGTTGAATTGTACTTGAAAAGGGTGACTGTCTGAACTAACTATATTGGGAAAATGGGGTTAGCTGATGTGCTGATTTTTCTTTATTACTTAGTAACATGAAAAAAAAAACTCCTGTTGGTTTCTATATAGAAATTATATTGAATTGTATAAGCTTTGCAAACCATATATGTGCAACACTCTGCAGAAACTGAATAAAATCTACCTTGCTACACTTTTGTTTGTGTTTCAACACCCCAATATGAAATGAGTTTTTCCAACTATCCATTCATCCATCAAACAATCAATCATTTCCCGATTAATCCAGGGTCGGGACATAGGGGCAGCAGAGAAGTAGATGTAATTTCTGTTCAGATTCTGACCACATTGATGTGTCAGTGCTCCAAGTATGGGCTCTTTTATGCTCTTTTATGCTTTCTGTTTCATCCCTGAGTGTGTAACTCCACTACTGTAAGATATTTGCCATTTAAACATATGAAGCCCCTCTAGAACACCTTGTTTGTTCCTAATAAGTCACTTTAAGCTAAGCTAATATTAGTGACTACTTTAGCTAATTTAGTTAGTTAAAATACCCAGACAGACAGCTGCAGTCAAAGGATCTAGATAGTTAATGCAGCAGATACTAAACACAGCAGGCAATCAACAGCCAGACTATTGAGGTGACTGTGAGTCTTGGTTGTAAGCATAAAGTTTCACAGATAAGAAAATTTGTTCTTGTAGCTTTTATTTTTTTATGCACTTCTGGCATAAAACATCTAGAGATTAGTTCCTCTATTTTTGAATGTCTGAGCTAAATGAAGGAGCGTGTCCTCATCCCTCATCCCTTAGCCTTGGAGCAACAAGCGTCTCTATATCAGACTGTTCTCATTGGGTGAAGAGAAATCCGGCTTCAACACTTATTTTCTTTTAGAAAGCTTGCTCATGTATTCTTCTAAAATTATGTTTTTTATTTAAATGCCATCTCTATCTTTTTTTCTATTTTGCCAAAAAAAAAGAGCCACATACACATACATTGACATACTGCTCCAAAAAATGTTATATTGTCAAGTAAACACTGTATTTTCTGTTTTGATGGTGAGTCCATAATACCTGACCATCATTCGGGTACACAATGGCATATTGCTTTTGGTGTGACTCAAGACGCTGTTTTTTTTGTACGTAAAGTTAGTTTTGTAAAGTTAAAGTTACTTGCTCGATATAAAACCCAGTATAAATATTTATTGGGATTTATTTATGCTTCATTCATGATTTTTGGGCTTTCTGGCTTTAAAACATGATGAAATATTGCCTTAGCTGGTATGTGATGTAGTAACCCTACATAATTAACTGCTTTAAATATTGATAAGTCCTGCAGATCAGACCAGAACTGATGCAACTTAGTTGTTTACTTTTTGGACAGCAGTCAATGAATGAATGAATGATCGTCAAATTGTCAGATTTTTTTTTTATGTAAAAAATTTTTTTAATAAAAACATGGTCTGACAATTATCCTACAATTTAACTGGAAAACAAAAAAGTAAAAAAGATTGTAAATAAAAAAGTGCAATAAACTAGCATGAATAAGTGTGCACCTATTAGCTGGTTGAACAGTTTTTGATGTAATTTCTACATTTTATTTTCTCTGCTATTAGTTTTGGTGAATCTGATTAATCTGGAACAAAGACCTTATGTACTTGAAGAAGATAGTATTATAAATTTTAATTAAAACAAAGTATCACAATAGTTAAAAATTTTTTGGGGGCTTTCTGCCTTTAAAACATGAAGCTGGAAAGCCCCAAAATTTTCGGATTCGATTTTTTCTCCGGTCTGAATCGTACAGTGTGACAGACACTTTATTTGGGAAAAACAAATCTAGCATTTAACGTATAACAGGGCTCTATACTTCTGAGAGCCAAAGTGTGTGCCAGAAAAGAGCTGAACATCAAAGTAGATGAGGTGTTTGTGATGCAATAACAGTGAAGAAGCAGCTCTCTTTCTGTTTAAAATCAATGTAATATTCCAGTGCCTTTTTTTTTCCTTTTTTCTTCTCGCCGTTCTGAACCGTTTTGCAGGCTGTGAAGTCTTTACAGAAACACGTTGTCCAGCTGCTGCTGTCTCTGGATTGTGGCCATTGTGGTGTCTGAGTGGAATTTGCAGCAGAACTGTGAAAAGATTCATATTCACCGTTTGAAAGTAGAAATGCGTCAGTGTCAGTACCTTATGCCAGAATGTGAGATCAGCCCACATAGTGATGATATGCAGTCAGTCTGCCCCTAAGGTGTAACATGTCACAGTTGTTTGGTGTCACCAAGGTGCAAAGTGAATTTGGGAGGTCATAAGTGTTGCATGCTAGCTAAAAGTATGCAGTGTGTGTTGTTCTGCTGCCACCTGTCCTCAGTTTGATGTTAAAGGTCCATCTAAAGGGAGACTGACGTAACCGCTGACAATAACCCTCCCATACACTCACAACTTTCCACTGACATGATTAGCTGTGTGCTATTAGAGAGCAAGCGATTTTCATCAGGGCTAATCTGTGTCACTGGGGAACCTTCCTCTCTACTCATCGTGGAGTTTCGTCTTCGCTCTGGGTCCCCTTAGCTTTGAAAAAAGATCCCGGCTTTTTAAAACGCGGACCGGTCCTGAGCCATTTTCTGTGTGTCCAATGCCTTACGTTCAGCAAGGCTCTTAAATGCAAAACAGACATGAAACAAATAAAGATCAAAGGCAGCAGCCTTGCCTGTCTGCCCTGCTGTCCTCAACATGCCAAGCGGTGCTGTCACCGCGGAGTCACGGCCAGGCAGCTTTTTGTTCCTCGTGTTCGCTGCCCCTCTCCACCTCCAAGACACCATTCCGCTTCAGCATTGTCATACCAGCCGCCCTTTGTGATAGCCTGGTTAGTCAGTCAAAATCAAGATTTTAAATCAAACCATGTTTTATGTTTCTGCAGCCACGTGGCATAGTGCATAAGACATATGGTATATTACTGATCATATTAGCTCAAACCAAAAACGTCTGGAAACGATGCCTTCTCCTTTGAGTCCAAAAAAGTTCATCTCTAACCTGCAATATTGTATACAGTATCTTACAAAAGTACTCCTTTGCCTAGTATTTTTATTATTTGTCATCTTACAATCATAAACTTGTTTTTGAGTTTTTTTGCGAAAGACCAAAAATTTACCTCTAAACTTTTCACATATACACGTGGAAAGCAGAAAAGTGTGTTTTCTATTTGTATTTAACTCATATTTATCTGAAACCACTAAATAAAATGCAACCATTTGCCTTCAGAAACCACTTAGCATATTTAAGAGTCCTCCTGTGTGCATAAATGAGAAAGATAGTTGAACATTTGCATCAAAAGGTGGTGCAAAATATTAATTGCCAGGGGGATGCACATGACACTTCTCAGAAGTCTCCTCCCACTTCACAATTAGGAACTACTTTGTGTTGGTATACAAGATGGAAATCTTTGAGAAAGTATTTCTGCAAGGACCTGTAAGTGAAAGCAGGTGCATGCTTTTATACGGGACCTGCCAGCAGCAGGTGCCTGTAAAACCAACCCAAACATCTAACAAGTCAAAGTAATTTGATTTGCCATTTTTTACTATTCATTGTGTAGCAGCAGAGCTCTGTTTTGCTTTCCGTGCCCTCTCAGGTCCTACAGTGGTACTTGTCCCGTTTGCTCAGCTGTATGCCCATATTTGCTCCTCTGACCCCACAGCTTATTCCTCCCCTGTGTTGCCGTGCCAAGGATGCGAGCCGATGGCACGGTGCCTGCTTTTTTTTCTTTTTTTTTTGTCAGTAAAGTGCCGGGGGTGACGACTGGGGGTGGGCGGATGAAAGATAAGCAAGGTCCGGGTCCAGGACAGCCCTTTCAGATTAGAAGCCGAAAGAAAAACCTTTTAATTAGGTTTGCCATGAAGTTAGGGCCCTGCGGTATTGCGGCCCAGACACTTCCTGCATTGTGCCACACCACCCATAAAGCGGCAGTGTAAGGGAGCGAGTGAAAGAAAGTGAGGGAAGTGAGACTAAAAATGGCTCGGCCACATCTGCTGCACACCCAAAACAAAGAGATGTCCCTGCCCCTTTACCTACAGGAGCCTACAGACTGAGATCCTAAAACAAACATTTGCTTTTCTGCTTGTAAGATGATGAGCTGCAGAGCTTTAAGAAAACTCCATGTTGAATGGAGTTTATGCATAAATTACACTTACGCATAAGTTTGAAGAGAATCTAAGTTGAAGTGTGTTAAATCTGCATGGGCATTTTAACACATGGATATGCTTTGATCTTAGCTAATCCAGTGTTCCTCTGGCTGTATGTGTACAGTCGCTGTGATGCTGCAAGGTGAACCTCCACCACAGTCTCAAGTCTTTTGCAGCATATAATTTTCTGACAGTTTTATTTTGGATTCAGAATGAAGAAAAGAACCCTAAAAGTGTGATGCTGCCACTTCCATATTAAGGATGAGGATTGTCTGTTCTGCCACGCAATGTTTTGCAAGTAGGTCCAAAAAGTTCAGCTTTGGTCTCATCTGACCTGAGCCAGATGATCTTCCGCATGTTTGAGCTGTGAATTTATGCAGCTCTGAGAAATAGTTTTAGAACTTTACTCTGCTTTACACTTTTCCAAAACTGGTTCCTGACTTGTCTGCTGTGTTCCTGGTCTTCAAGATCCTGCTTGTCCACTAAAGTTCTCTAACAACCCTTTTAAGGCAACTAAGACAAAATTACGTGATGTGTTACATTGGACTTTATTTAATTGTTGCAAAGTAAAGGGATTCCAGTACAAATTCATTTACATTTTTGTGCAAGCTAATGTCAAAGTCCATGAAATTATTTAAGCTGGATGTTGAAGTTAGTTGACTATCGCACTGTGTGTAGATCTGTTGAGAAATCCCAGCTGAAGCTCTGACTCAATCTAAAGTCGTGTCAGCACATTGGACATAATTCCTTTCTCATAACAAAAATAGAGGCAAAATACCAAAACCCATATCATAGTGATGCTTAATGAGCCCTTTCGGGTCCTTGACAATACACCACTAATGTGCAGCCTTTGAAACATACCAGAACGCCATGCTGGAAATAGCAACAGAGCAGCGAGGCCTCACAAACAGTCCAAGCAGCGAGGTTTCTTTCCTCTGGCGGGCGTAAACTTTCTCTGCCCTCCTCTACAATTTCACAGTTACCCTCTCCAGCCTTCTATCTGTATTCCTATCGGTACCTTTGCGCAATAATCACAGCAGCAGTCGCAGCGGTGTGCGGCTTGCATGCGAGTAACTGCCTGCTCTGGAGCCACAAGGAGGGAGCCTGCCTGGAGGGGAGAGTGTGAGTGGGGGTGGGAGTGGAAGGTATGCCGTCAATTTGAACTTGGCGCTAATGTTACAAAATAAAAGGTGAACACCTCGCTTTGATCTCTAAACCTGCTCAGCAGACGCCGCGCCAAGATAACGATCCATGCTGCTCTCTTTAATCTCTGCAATAAACCACGCTTCAACTCGGGGGACTGACAGAAGATTAAGCAAACTTCTTGTTCAATTTTTCAGTGAATATGTTGAAAAAAAGCAAAGTCGGAGATAAATGGGTCGGACGATGCCCGTGGAGTTTTCCATGAACAGAGAAACAACTAGGTGGTTGCAAAGAGAGCGCCTCGGGGGGGTGAAACGTGCTGGGGCCTGCTGGTTTGTAAAGACAAGCCCCTGCACCCGGCCAGCTGTGCAGCACACGAGGCTGCAGGAATGAGGGCACCATGAATGGCTTTCTCTGTGTGACAATGACTGCAGCACTCAGCGGAGAGGGCACGGTCAGAGGTCCCCGCCTGCTCCCCCCGCCTCTGCTACGGACAAGCAGCAGCAAATGTGTGTGTGTGGGAGTGTGTGTACACTGAGAAATTACTCAGGAATGTGAGGATACATGCCAAAGAAAGAATCTGAGTCGCATTCAAAGGAACCTTACTCTCTTTGCCCTCTGAAGAAATATCACAGCCCCATCAAAAGGCCTGGCCTGACAGCCACTCTGGATGGAACTAATGGAAGTCTTGTGCACTGACTTTGTGGAAGAGTGTAATTGATTAGATGAGATGGTTTTTTTTCTGTTCCTGGAGATGATTTTTTTCTTGTTTGACAGCAGGAGAGAAATCTAAGAGCAGCTGATGAACCTTGAAGATGTGGGAAAATGACAGTACACTTCGCACATTTATTGGCTTTTTTTAGACATGCAATTGTAATAACATTTGTTTTTCGTGTTCTTTACGCTTACATCCTATGCTTTGAGTGATGAACTAGAGACGAAGCTCTGTTTTAGTGTTTGTCAGTGTCTCAATGTATTCAAACCACTTGAACTTTTTCACATTTTGTCACATTGGAACCACAAACCTCAGCGTGTTTTATTGGGATTTTATGTGGCAGAACGACACAAATTAGTGAATAATTGGGGGAAAATGTCAGGAAAAGGATCCACAGTTTCTTTTTTTTACACATAAACACCTAGAAAGTGTCCACATTTAGGCCCTTTTATTCAAATACCACTTAATAAAAGCTTCTGGGGCTCCACATGTCTCAGTGGTAGAGCCTGCACACGACCCCGGTTAGATTCAGTCGATACATTTACGTCATGTCTTCGCCCTCTCAGGCTCCTTCTCTTCCTGGTCACCTACTAATGAATAAAAGCCACTAGTTGCATTCAGAAGTCACTAACAGAATCCGCTTGTGTGTAATTAAACACTGCACAGATGGCCACGGTCATCTGTGCAGTGACCGTGGCCACTGCACAGATGGGGATGATGTAGACGGACATCTCCGTCTACATCATCCCCCTCATGTTCGGGAACAAGCAGAACTAGCAGAGGAACGAGAACGACAACCCAAAAGTTTTCCTCTTTTTCGTCTTTTTGTTGTTGTTTTTGTAAATACGTGGATTTCCGGAAGGATCTGAGCCGTTTCTTCTCCGAACTTGTATTTCTCTTTGATGTGAAGGAGAAAACGAGAAACCAGACAATGAAAGGAACTGCCGATGACTTGAATTTAGTTTGAATTTAGTTTCCTAAATTCATGTCGTGAACCCTATACTTAATCTGCATTGAAGCTGTTTTTTGCACTTCATATTACATCCCAATAAAATAGTTTTGAAGTTTGGGCTTGTAAGAGTAAAAAATGTTCAGTGAAAAAATGTTCAAGAAGCGTGAATGCTTTAGCAAAAGAAAAAAAAAACAAACCTTATATGAATGAGAATCTAAAATCACAGACACCCACCACAATCACAGCTACACTTTAATAAATACTTTACAAAACTAATGCAGGCTTTTTACAATGAACTGCCTCACAGACAGAATATTACAGAGGTAAATGAACAAAACAGAAATGTGCATGCTAAATATTCATACCCACAAGCTTACATGGATAAAACCTGCACAGAAAATTATTAAAACTGAGCCGCTCTGTTCTTTGGCCCACTTCTGACCAACACATTCCTGGGAGAGGGCGTCTCATTACTCTATCACTGCAACATCTACAGGGACAAACGGTCTAAACTGATGTTTCTATAATAGTAACTTTCCCTTTTTAAAAAATGAAGACATTTCTCCCTTTTTGTGACCAACTCTGAGTAACATTTTGCAGCAACATTATGAAGGAGTATCTTTTAAAAACGGAACTCGTCACCAAAGCATAAAAACGGACGACAGGTTTCTGACAAGTGTGCTTCTTTGTGAGGATGCATGAGTCTCTGAGTCTAGTTTGAGCTGCACAGTGGGCTAGAACTCCCTTGCTTCTTCAAACTGCTTGTAATAATCCTCATCCTGAGGATTTTCTGGACACTTCTGGCCATTGTTTGGCGGCCTGGCCTGGTTGTAGCGGCTCCAGTCTCCTTTGCAGATGATCCAGGGCAGGATGTCCACCTTGTAGTGCAGGTCTGCCGAGAACTCTGTGCTGATGAGGTTTGGTGTGCCGGCCCCTTTGCCGCGGGTGATGAGCTTCATGCTGTCGTCGTAACAACAGTGCTGCGCAGCCAGCGTGGTCGACTCCAGGGTCAGCATGGAGCGGATGCAGTAACGGGCCGTGGGCTTGTAGATCTCCAGCTTCTCTTTCGGCCCGCTGGCGTCTTTCCAGCGGAAATCGTGCTGCGTGAGGGGGTCGTGCACGTCCGCCGTGCTGTACGCCACCTCGGTCGGGTAAGAGCAGGGGCAGCTGGGAAGGTCGTTAGCCACTTTCGTCATGTACTTCTTCAAGAACTCACTTTTGCAGTTCATCCATCGCTCACAGCTGTCTGTGTCTGGAAGAAATAATGTTTGGTGGCCAACATTAAAGTTGAAATTCAGAAGTGTGAGCACGAGTAGCATTTTCCATAAGTGTGTGGTTTTACTGAAGACTTTAGGAACATTGGGATAAAAGGTGGGTAGATGAAAGCTGTGACCTTCATGCCCTGCAGGGCTTTCACAGTAATGGCGCTAAATGGAAGCATACCAACTGTGTAGAGGAGCATTCTCTGCGATAAAGCAGTCACATCTATAAGAAGGATGTGCTGGAGAAAAAAAGTAAACTGACAAAACCTTACCAACACCAAAGAGCTCTGTGGCATTGAACTCATTTTTCCCAGCCAGCAGGCTCACTTCAGTAGCTGCTGTCTTGAAGGCATCTTCAAAACCTGAAGGGACAAGGATGGAATGAAGAATGAGTGACTATGAATAAGTGAGTTTTGTTTTGCTATAAGGATAAAAACAAACAGGAGATTACCTGGACAATTGGGCATGTCGCAAGTCCGGGACTCTGTGGCCGTACAGGCATAACCACAGGACCTGGTTCTCTTCTGGTTGCCGTTTCCACAGGTGACACTGCATGCTGACCAGCTGCTCCAGTCTCCTTCACCATCCATGTAGTCTTGGGTCAGAGAAAGGAAAGACAGTATGATTTTTAGCTCAAAGGGAGACAAAATCCTAGAGCTGCAGTGCACTTCAAAAATGTTCATGGGAAGATAAATGGCGATGAAAATCAGAGCAGACCTCAAAGAAAATCTGTTAGGAGCTTTAAAAACATGAGGAAGTATTACTGTTTCTGCAGCAAAGGATAGTAACAATACAGCCAGCTAAATATGTTTAAATCAAATCCTATTGAAGTATTCAAATGGCCAGTTAAAATTGAGATAATTTCCATCCAAACATATGCAAAATGTTGTAGATCTCCTGTATTTTTTTCATATACAATCCAAATAAAATGCATGTGTATGTGTGGTGTAGTATCAGAAAATGCACAAAATCTTTCTAACAAAGGTTCGTTAACAAATTCTAGTGCACATTGAACATCTCATAGCTTCTTTATGTTCAACTCCTTAATTTCAGAATTCAAAGTGAAGTGACAGCAAATGCAAACAGAGATGCAGTTACATAAGGGTCACCTTGTTCCACCACCACCGTTGCTCTGCCACACACATCGATCCATGTTTGAAAGGCCGTATTCAATAAGAGAGAAGCATTAATGTGGCCATTTTGGGATAAAAGTATTTATGGCTGGCGTTGAAACCACCCTATATATCCTCCCTGCCCTTCAACATGCGCATTTTTCAGTAATATAAACCACATTACCCATATTCAATTAAGACAAAAATCTGAATTCAGGACGAAAAGGAAAATTCTCAGGCCACACATCAGATGAATGATTGTCCCATCGGTGGATCATTAACTTTAAGACTATGACAGTAATGCAGATAAAATATTTCATGTCCATTATGCTGGTGTGAAATACAGGAAGAATGATGGAGATGACCGCAGCGATAAGCCAGAGACATTTAACAGGGGTTATGGTTTACTAAATATCAAACATCTTTCCTCCAAACACCCCAGTGTAAGTGAATAAAACGACACAGAAATTCCTCTTTGACTGCGTTGGTTTGGGCATGCTTCAACACGGGCCGCACTTATGACAGTGAGCATAAATTCTTTCATGGCAGATTTATCTGTGGGGTTTGCTTTTGGAGAGCGTGGTTCGGGTCCCTCAGAGGCCCTAATGGTGCTTCCGGCTCCTTGACTGTGACTGAACTTTGATGCAACGACGCAGCTAGCTTTGCGCCACAGCGGAATCTGTCCCATAAAAACACGTTAGGGCTTCAATCAGGGCTTGCCTAGGATGACTGCCCTTATTATTCTGACAGCTTAAATCAGTAAATCTGCAAATTACAGATTCCACATCAGACCGTGGCCATCTGGGAAGCAGTGCTCAAATAAGAGCCCCATCAGAGCCGGTGACATATCATGCAAACCCAAACAAATACCCACACCCTGCAGTCAGTCTCACCGTATTCAGCTTGGGCTTTGCTGCCTCTCCTGTCCCAGTCTGACGGCGGCCTGAGAAAGTTGCTGTCCTCCGTTTTTCTCCCATAGGAGCGATCGTGCTCCTCCGTCTGATGAGAGGACGAAGAGGAAGTGTGAGGCCACCAGTTTCTCCAGTTGGGGGAGGCCCAGCTGGGCTTGCTCTCCTTGCGAAGTCCTCTCTCAGGTTCATGGCCTTCTAGTCCATCCACCACTTCAATGGTCACCTGTAGAGATAAATGATAGCTCATGATAATTATATTCATTACCATGCCAGGAACTTGGAAAATTAGATTAAAAACAAGTGAGCACAGGGAAGTCAAATGTTGATAAGTGATGACGATGTCAAAGCTGTCAAAATATTTCCAAGGACACTATTTGTCACTCTTGATTTTCTTAAAATCCAGAGTGCTTCACCTGCAGTGGTTACAAGCGAAGTCAAAACAGTGAGAGAGCATCTGCTGTCAAATGTTCTCTCATTCATTTGGCTTAGACACTGAGAAAGAAATCAAGCCACAGGTGCCAGTTATCTTCCTGGGGGGATATTGTGCCCCCAACTATGTTTTCAGTTGTTTCATACCCATAAGCAGACATTCATATGTCATCCCACCCTATGTTTACTTCTACAGATTCAGGCACCTTTTCTTTCACTGATGACTTTAGCTAAAACACTTGCCACATCCTTTTACTGTCACCAATAAGTGACTGTACATTCATCTGACATATTCCAGTCAAAACTGTTCTTATCATGCAAACAATGTGTTTTATGTCTCCAGCCATAAAGTGACATACTTGAAGAAGGTGCTATTATTCTCACCTATGGGGGTGTTTTCTTGTTTTAGTGGCCGTGACTTAAATGGTTCTTTAGGTTTGAGTATAGAGGGAGTTTCAGAATGATGCTAAAAACTACCAGAAAAGCCAGCTAATTTATGCTTAATATTTAAGATTTGTATGTTCTTTTTGTCTAAAATTGATATGCATTCCTCTTAAACATACAAATGATAACATCGGATGCAATAAGGGTTCCCTTTCTGTTGCCCTGGCACACAACATCACTCCCTCCCCCTTTCTGTCCTGACACATGTGCCTCCCATATGAAGAGGGGGGGACACCACCCCTGCCCTCCCACCTCTCTGGCTCTCTCCACCTAAACACAGAGTTCAAAGGGCTACTCGGCCTCCTCCAGACCATGAAAGCCAGATGAATCCCAGGATCAAAGACACCCCCTCCTCCTCCTGCCTTGCTCCCACAGCCTCACGCCCTTGCTCAATTGGTTGCTTTCTCTCTTCCCACATCTTGAGATGTTAATACACTTTGTTCATGCTCATATTTAGCAATGATGCCCTCAGAAATGCAAAGAGCCCCCTTTGGTGGATTAGACAGGAGAATGATTTAAACCTGGCAGCCGTTATTCAACCATCTGCTTCACTGAGGGATTTATGACCAAGGGCCTGCCACAGATTTACATAAGGCTACCGTCCATCTTCCTGCACATGGGTTGGTGCAGCGGCGACACTCTGTTGGTTGGTCTCTGCCTTTCAGCTGTCAGTATGATTGACGTTTAGTCTTTCCTATGCTTTACTGGAACCCAGGAAGTGTGAAAGGGGCAAGGGCAGAGAAGAAGGATGGAGAAAGAGGAAGAAAAAGGGTGCAACGATGTGCACCAGACTGTTCTCCTTCCTGTTACCTCTTTCCCTTCGTTGTTGCGTCGCCATAGTTTAAAGGGGTAATTTTAAATTCAAAGGTTATGAAGACATAACATCTTACCTGCAGTAGATAACTTTCTTACCATAATTTATATCACAAATCCAAATTAGCTGGACTTGGTGGCTAAAGCTAATGTGTAATCCAAGAGGGTTCAAGACTAAAAAGAACTAATGCTTTTAGTCCGGTGGTCTTAGAGCACCGCCTGCAACATAGAGCTCATGAGTTGATCAGTTACACAATGCGGTGTATCAGGTGTGTCGCCCATATTTGCAGTTCAGCATTCACAGATTTTTTTTCGGTGGAATGCAGCTTCAAATATTTTATGGAAAATTGACATATTCATTAATTCTTTTCACAGAGCTAATAAAAAATATTAGAAAAAAATGCAGCTTTAAGAGCTCAGATGCCTACATTACTTTACATGCTGGACTGGCTGCCATTTGCAAAGCAGCTAATTCATTTTCCCTGGTATTGATTTGCTGTACACCCCTGCTTAAAAACACCAATGTGGTTTGTGGGCTGCTGTATTGTTTGCATTGATCCAGTGGTTATTTACACAGGAAATGTACACCACCAGTGGTGACAGACTGCTACAATATTTCTTGTTTTACTTTTGTTTAGATACTTTCTCTGATCTGAAGATCTGTACATGATTGTTAGTGTTTGTTTCACACAGGAAGATCATTAGTGACGCACCATATCCTAGTGCACTTCGCTGTGTAAACAATCAATCCTCTGTGTAAATACCTACCTAATGCAAACATGATGACAGTTTAGAAGTCTTCACCAGGATAAAGTAAATTCTAAAAATATAAAAGTGGTTTGAGTAAATAATGTTATATTGACCTTTAAATAGCCTCACTTTATGGTCATTGGTGGTGCACCACCTCCTACCACAGAGTAAATAATTTACAGATTACATGTTAATAACCCTGGTGTCAACATAGCGATGGTTTTAAGGTTCCTAAAACAGGATTCTCAAGTTATTTAGCATTTTAGAGATGAAGAAAATCTACTTTGGTTTTGCAACAGTTTGGACAATTTGTTTGCTTTGGTCTCTGGGAACAAAGTGAATTGGTCTGTTTGTAAAACGCCCAAATATTCACTAGCAAATATTCAGTTACAGTGAACTCTGTTGATTTTTACTCTTCTTTAATTTTTTACGAGGTAGCACTAGAATACTGGTCATGTTCCATGCTTAGAATGCATTTCACGCTTTGGTAAGAGTTCCTTGTAATCATCAGCTTTAGTGTAAAAACCCATCCAATGCAATCATAATGGCTGAGAGAGCTAAAATAATATGCACTCCCATACATCACCATGAGGTTTTTGACTGTGATAGTTTTAATGTCTCTAAAATCCATTTTGATTTCAGACCATTTCAGTGGGGTATAAGCTTCCAGGACCACCTCACAAAAATATTAGTGGTTAGTGAAAATGTTTGTCTCATTGACCCAAAATGCTTTATATGCTACATCCACAGTGCATGTTTCAATCAGGATGACCATTGTGGGGCACAACCTCTTACCACTGTAAATGTAAATTGTAGTAATGTGTTAATAATCACCTAATGCCATTGTGAAAATACCTTAAAGTTGCATAAACTGCTACTAAGGTATTTTGAACTAGCCATTAGCTTTAATTTTCCATAAAAACTAATCTGAGCAGTTTGGGTGCAAAAAGACACAAATGTCAAGTAAAATCAAAATCTTCCTAATCATATGAAGATAATTGGTGCTGCACTACCTCCTGTCACAATTTTCTGTTAACATAGTAAACAGTTTCTATGTAAATAAGCAATAGATGCAAATAGTTTTAAAAATTAATTTTGTTTTATGACATTTTTGAGATTAGAGTTGCAGAAGTCCAGTTTTTTCTGGACTTCTGCAATGGCTACTAGCTGCTGATTTAAGATTCTGGGACCAGGCAGCTCCTGTGCATTTATCACTAAATGAACATTCATCCACTGCAGGGAGGACATCATCAGATTATCACCATTTCACAGAGCCTTACTTCAAAAATCCTAGAGTGTCCTTTGAAGTAAAGAAAAGCATCAAACAGTAGGTGCACAGACACACATATTCACCTGGATGTTGGGGTTCTGTCCATTAATATCGGCTTTGGAGAGGTCCGGAAAGTTATGCAGGTCCAGGAGGAAAGCCCCCGGACCATCCTTGTGTATGTTGCTGCCCTGCACCCAGGGCGTTGCAGGCTGATGGGCTGGCCGGTGCTCTGCACCAGACCTCCGGTCTTCAGGAGCCAGCTGGGCAAATGACCTACTTCTTGCATTTAAGGTGTTTTGCTAAAGAAAAGAAAGAAACAAAAATATGTATACAATTGAAATGTATTTGAACACATATAGGATATATTTAATTCCTATTTTTGATCATTTTGGAACAAAGATCGTCACATTTTTCTCTTACACAGCAACATTGGATGAATTTTTGAGTTCATGTGAGTTCGACTCTGAACCCAGACAGAAGAACTGTCTGCTTCAATCAAAATAAAATCTATTCTGAACATGCATTTAGATACTATGTACGTCCATACTATGTATTTTTCCTTTTTTTATCCTGACTAAATATGCTGCAACTTTACCATAGTAATATGTTGTGTGCATAGATAGCATGTTTTGCTGTATTGCTGCCTAAAAAAAGAGCTATCTAAGAGTGATGGTTTTCCTGCTCTGCTATACAGAAAACCCTAAGCAAACATTGCAAAATAATTACATCTGCCTTCTTGAAGACAGAAAAACATTTGGTCTTCTGACAGGGTGTTGTAAATCCATCCCATAATGACGGCTGAGGCATATGTCCTCGATCAGGTATGCACAGAAGGAACAATTATTCCTAAATTGGACAGACAGCCATAAGTAGTCTGCAATCATCCATTCTGGGGTGGCAGAAAATAAGATCAAAGCAAGGCATCAATCATGTTTCTTGTTTTTCTTTTTTCCTTTTTTTCCCTTCCCAGTGTTTTTGTGGCCAGACCGAGGCCTGAGAATATGGAAGCGGTGCTGCACGGTTGCGGTGGCCTGTCACAGACAAAGTGTCAGCCCAGCCACATTGTGGCGGGCATAAAAGCCCCCACTGGAGCTGTTTGTGTGGAGCCAAGGTGCACTCTGGGGCAAAACGGACGCTGTAAATGGAGCTGCACAGCAAGGGAGCCGGGATTATAAATGCACATTTAACTTCTGGTGAGGAGAAAGCAGCTGCATTGCTTTTTTTAGATTAACTTAAATGTGACAAAACGCTAAAGAATTCCTGCTGTGTGTCCTTAAAATGATTCATTTAGAGAAAGAAACATGGATTTTTCTGTAACCTCTTGGTAAAGAATTTAGCTTTTTTCTGGATAATGGAATGGTTTGCGTATGAGAATTCATGAACAAAATTATAATATTTGTGGGAAAAGAAATCATAAAACTGAATCCAGTTAAAACCCTAGCAGTGCTGTTTCCAAAACCAGACATTTATGGCTACGAGCTCTGCAAAAGAAAACATTTTCGGGATTTCGGGAGCCCAATTTATGGTTCAGCAATCTGCTCTTTACGTGAACATTACAGAGCTCTCGCTGCTTCAAACAAAAGTACTTGGACTTTGAGATGCCCATGTGATAACCCTGCCTTTCATGTCCACAGTCTTCAGATTTCACTCGTTGGCTGTAACTGAGCTGCGCTGAGGGAGCAACCGAGACGGAGCATTCACAGGTTTAATCACAACGTAAATGCAAACATACAGCGGCGTAATACAAAAGCAGGTGTCTAATCTGTGTATTTTGTATCAGCAGGGGCCACTATCAACATTTAAGAGCATAATGAATGGATATTTATCTTAACACAGCAGTTCATTAATATCTGGTACTATGACAAATATCAGAAGTTAAAGTTTTCTTTTAGCAGATTATTCACCTTATATTGTTTTCAGAGGAAGATGAAACATGTTAATGAAAAAACAAATCCTTTCATTGCTTTGCTCTCAAACACAACCTTGTCTGAAAAAAGCACAGGAGAAACCCATTTAAATGTGAAATATCAAGCAGCTTTGGCAGCAGGCAGCTTTATAGTTTCTATCACTCATATGTTGAGGAGCATCCTTTCATTTGGAGGTCAAAAGTGACACACCAGTCGTCCGTTCGTCTGGGGCCTCCCAGGATGTCTCACTCCCCCCAAACCCCAACTCCCAAAAGGCATGAATGAACACTTGTTGTACACACAAGCCACCTCCTTTCTTCCCTCACAGTATCTCTTCTTCTTCATCGCCTTCTTTTCCTGCTTCCTCCCTTTTTTTTACTTTACATTGTAAGGAGCTCCTTAAAGGACCAAGACTATTTTCAATTGGAAGCCACTCAGTTCTTCCCCCCCAGGGAACTGGCAGGAAATTAAGGCAGTCGACATGGTACCACATGGTTTTCAGCAGTGGCGGAGACAAAAAATAAAAAAGTAATCCTTCCCATCTCACACATCTAAAAGGTGGATGCAAATGAAACTGAAAAGGTAGATAGTTTAAAGTAACCTTTGACAAGAGAGGACATGAATGAACTAAAGTAAATTCTTTTTTGCTGCACTTTTGTTAATTTGACACCTTATTGGGATGACAATGCATGAACTGAGCCGTGACAAGCATGGCTGCAAAATGACATCACTTCTTTTCATTAGGAATCAGTGAAGCTTATCTATACTTTATGTGCAAAAAAACAACAAAAAAAACATTCAAGGTTTGTTTCATTTTTCATTAGTTAAGGACATTTGAAATGTGGGGTGATGAACTTGGGATGAAGAGTTCAGAATCCCTCCTTTGATTTCTTAGAATAAACTCCCTGCTGCTCCTCTTCCTGCTCATCCAATTCAACATTTGGCTGGATGACAAATATTCAATAAATTCCTGGAATACCTCCTCAGCTTTGTATGGTCTAACATCCAGGAAAACACAGACTTGAAAATGTGCACCTCAGTTATTAGCTGTAAAAAAAAAAAAACTATTCTTCCAAGGAGGATGCATATTTATCTGATACATGAGACGAACATTTTAAATACTTTGGCAATTGACGGATGTTTAACACTTACAAACAATATTGTTTGTAAATGTTAAAGCTTTGGTCAAAATCCAAAGCTTTAACAAGAGGGAAGGGGAAGACATGCAAGCTAACAACTGAACCCAGGGCAGCTGCATTGAGGATTCAGTGTCTGCACAATGGGACATGCAGCGCCTCCAGCACTGTGACTGCACGTCTGCATGACGCTCATGTTAAAATGGGCAGTTAAGCCATTAAACATGTTTCAAGTGGTGTCATGCCAACAAGTGTTTTCCTGTTGAGGCACGCCCTCACCTGAATCATAAAGGAAGCACTGAAAACAGCACTTTGAACAGATCCGTTTACCGTAAACCACAACGGATGTTATCACACTGAAAACATACGTCACATGGTACACAAAGTGTAAAAGTTTAAATTAAGTGAACATTTTGAAATGCATAATAACTAGGGTACAAAAACTGTGTTGTTATTTTTGGATTGTGGGTTATGCGTTTGACACAGTTGATCATATAATAATCACAGCGGTTTTAAGGCAACGCCATATTATAAACTCCTGCCACATTTGCGATGGATTTTATGACTACATGGGAATTGTAGTTAGGAGATGCCACCAAAAATCATCCTGTGTGAAACATGCATGGAGAACAGAACATGTAAAGCATTTCAGATCAAAGTAGCCAGTGGCACCTCTAAAGGGTGGCCAGGAGGGGGCATGGCCTCCTGCTGGAACATTTCTGGCCATCCAATTTGACTCCAGAGAAAATACTGATGTTTTAATTTTAGCGACACTTTACTTTTCTAACACTTCATCTAACTAGAAATATTTTACATTTGTACCTTCTTACAAAACAATGTAGGAAGATTGTTAATGGGACACAGCAATGAATATTGGCTACTAATATAGACTTTTACTAAATGAAACACACAGAGCATTATATGTTACAAGTAAAGTGGGAGCTGTCTTTAACACACCCTCACTTTAAAATTCCTGAACTATCCCTTTGACACTTTCTAAAGAAGTCTGTTGATCCCAAACCCCTCATAGGTCTTTGGTATGGATTTATGGCTTTGTTGAAGTATGTCTGCTTGATGTTGCTGTTAAAATGGGCTACTAAGCCATTAAACATGTTTCAAGTGGGGTCATGCTGACAAATGTCTCCCTTCTGAATTTTGTTGTGGCACAGGGGAGTCAAAAACATCAGTTTGATCAGATGTGTGATAACAACTGATGTTATCACACCAAGGAAAATTTTATCTGATTGATTTATTGTGCAAAGGTTTATGTTGAACTTCTGATTCAGTAATCTTGGATTTAAGTGCTGATTTCATTATTATCTACTATATGAGCCAAACTATAGCTTGGCTCAGATCCTACGTGACTCACCAGCGAAGACCAGGATTGTTTTGTGGATGGATGCACCAGTTTCTACAAAACAAGTGACATATCCTGTTCTTCATGCTAACAACACACTTGTGGAATTTTTTTTATGTTTAAGTCAAATATTACACCCCTTTCATTGTTTTGATAAAATATTTTCTATTTAGTTAATTGTTGACTCATTGCTAAGTCTTTTGTCATTTTAATACATATTAAAAAAGCAATTTTGTGGCCCACGGCTGCTTTGAAATGGACAGTTTTGGCTTCTGTAGCAGAAGAGCAGGACACCTCTGCTCTAGTTTAATGCAGAAAAGATAGAGACTGTTGTTTTGGTCCCAAAAATGCTGGAGATCAGAACTCAAAATCAGTGAGGCAAAAAAGAAATGCAAAAATAAACACAACACCTCTTGCTAGTAACTTAGCTTCTTTGACTCAAATGGAAATTTTAACATCCACATAAAAACCATGACTAAATGATCCCACTACCATCTCATAAACATTGCCAGAACAGGGGGTTTCCTGTCAAAACAGGACACAGAAAATATTTTGCATGCTTTTATGTCCAGGGAGAGTGTTGTAATGTTGTTTCTAGGTTTTAACATTATTTTCCTGAATGATCACTGAATGATCTTATGTTCTAAATATATTTCAGGAGTACATATCAGGGAAGCAACACAAGTTTCAGTTTCAATTTCAATAAATTCATCTCATCAAATGTTCTAGCTAAGTGTTTAGCCATTCCTGCTTGTAATAACATTTCCTTACACTCTGTTCCTATCATTTCCAGGACGGCACTGTAATTAGTTTTTGTATAAATAGCAAACACAACAATAAACACAACTTTCCTTGCCTGGAATGCAAACAAGGTGGAGGTTTGGTTTATGACAAAGTGTTATCCAAACACACATCAGGGAATCTCAACAGGAAACGGGGCACCATCAGGGGTTCAGGCCTGATCCTCGGCCTTATCAAGTAAGGGTTTGGATGACAGTGATGAGCCCTTGATGACAGAAGTGCCTGCAGCTAGCATTTAACTCCCTGACAATAGGAGGTGTGTCTGTTGTGGGGCAAGGGTGCTGATCTCTGACCCCGGATCATTTTCTACCCCTCTCCTGACGCCATCATTCCTGGGGGTTTCCTTTGGGGAGAATGCACCAATCCCCAGAGACTCCCAAGAGCCGTCCTCAGTAAATGAAGGCTTTAATTAACCTAACAGAGCCAGGCAGAAGAAGAAGCAAACTAAGAGGCTGGTTAAAGTCACCAGGCCCGGACTCTCTTGTTTGGCAAGGTGATATTTCACATTTTAAAAATCTTTTTTTCTCTTGAAAAAAGATTTTTTGATCTCATTGGAATTTTTCTGGTGAAATCAGGGTTAATAAATAAATAATAAAAACCACCAGAGGGCCTCAGGGAGCACTTAGACTCTGACTCAAATGAGAACTCAAAACTTCTGATGTCTTTAGAAATAACTACTATTATTAAATTGCCCCAGTTTTGGAGTGGTGAATAAACTGTTTTTTTTTCTTTTATCGAAACAATTTGATAAATGTATCAATTGTAAACATTAAGAGAAGTCTTTGAAGTTTAATAAGTCAGAATTCATCATTAAAACTAACTTGGCCCTAATTTTATCAGCCACTCCATAGCAGTTTCACTACCAGACCTGTACAATCAAGAAATCACCTAAATAGAACCTGTCCAACAGCAGGAAGTAGACTTGCAGATCTAAAACAAAAAACAAAACAAAAAAGTCACACCCTGATCAAAAAAAAAATCAAGTACACGTGAGAATGAAAGGCATCGACATCCATCAGTTTGGAAAAGCTGACAAAAACATTCGATAGGATTTGGGATTCCAGTGAACACCAGAACGGAGTCACTATCCCCCAATTGAGAAATAAAGGAAGTGTGGTGATCTTTCCCTGAAGTAACAGCACAATACCAAAATCCCTCGAGAAATAAGTCAAGAACCCAGAACAACATTTAAAAGAAAAAACATCATACTGAAAGCAAAACATGGTAGTGGAAGTGTGATGGTGTGGGGCTACTTTGCAGCTGTCAGGATCTGGATGACTGTTTTAAAACTATTACTATGGCTTGCAACAAATCCCAAGGGACAATGTCTGATCATCACTTTGTGATCTGAAAACTCCAGCAAAAGCGGCTTATGCAGCTGGACAATTGTCCAAACCAGACCAGAAAATCCAAGACAAAAACAAATAGAAGAAGCAGATTTTGGAGAGTGCTTCTTTAAGTCAGTTAACTAAGAGACTAAGAGTTTGTAGCATGGCACTGAAACCATCCAAATCAGGTCTGTTCCTCCAGTGATGTCAAAGACTAACTGACAGGTGTCACAAAGGCTTTCATAACAGATGTTGCAGTCAAGGCTGGCATAACTGATCTCATCACTTGAAAACTGAACCCTTGTCTGATACTACCGGCTGACAATCTAAAACCTTTATCACCAGAATGCAGAAAGCTTTGCAAAAATCTTTTCATGGTCCTGCATTTAGAGGATGTGCTCCACTGAAAACTGGCGTGGTGAGCCTCCCGAAATAAAGGTCAAGCATTCAAGAGTCGCAAGTGGCTTTGTGGAGAGAAACCACTGGACCCCCAAAATCAAGTCCCGCTCAAAGCCCCCTGTAGACTTGGCTCGGCTCTGTTACCTGGACAACACCTACATCACATGAAGTTTCTCCTTCGGGGCAGCAGAGTTCCTGACTCACCTCTGTAAGTGTCGTGTCCTGGTCCAGGCTCACAGTAGCATTTCCTTGAGGCAGCGGGTTGCTCCGCAGCACCGTGATGTGTAAGGTAAGGAGGAGAAGTCCCAGCAGCAGCAGGAGCTCTGCCGCCAGCCGCACCATCCTCTTGACGCGGCCGCTCTTTGGAGCCCGCGGTGTGGCCGGAGCTCCGGCTCCGCCTCCGACTCCCACCGGTGCAGAGACTCCAATCTCCGGATCCGCCGGGGACGAGGAGCCGCAACACCACTTCGGAGCCACTTCGGGAATCAGAGGTGCAAAAGAAAAAAAAAAGAATAGGAAAAAAAATGGGGAGGAAACCGATCGAAAAGGTGGACAAGCAGTCAGAGAATGCGAGGAACTGGAGATGAAATTGGATCCAAGTTTTTTTCTAAACCAATTCTCCTTGGCTTTCTAATCATATAATCTTATTTAGGCTGAATGAGTAAACACTTGACTGAGTTCAGAGACTACTCCAGCCTGTAGCTGTGGTGCTGATCCAGCATGGAGCATTAGTACTTTCCGCTCTTGTCAGATCTCCAAACTCAGAAAAGTCGCTGCGTTTCCTCACCGCATTTTCAACCTCATGCCACAGGTTTCCCTCACTTCCCCACTTCATCCGCTTTGCGCGACTTTCTGCACAGTCCGCATTCTGCGCCGCATAAGTCCAGCGAGAATACCTTTGGACTAACGGCACAGGTAGAACCGAGCAAAAACGAGAGATCTTCCAAGTCAGGGTCAGCATTAACCTCACAGAGTTGAAGAAACCTGCGGGAGGAAATGGGGGCAGACGCACGCTGGTGTTGTTGTGCGATCTGGAGCTGGTTTTATACCAAGGCGCCCCCCCCGACACACACACACATGCACACACACCTCCCTCCATGTGCCCGCGCCCTCCCCACTGATTAACTCTTTCATCCCTTTGAACCCTCATCAAACTGAGGTGCAGCTGGCTTTAATTTCCACTTATTCTGGTGAAAGATCAAGAGGAGCGCTCGCCCACTCCGATTGCTTTTCAGTCCTAGAATTAAAATGACCAAAATGCGCTTTTAAACGCCACTTTCTGCAGATTTGCATGGTGAAATATTATTCTCTCTAAAGCTTAGCTGAAATTTACTGGGCCAAATCAAAGGACCTGGAGGCGCATCTAAGATCGCACCAGGAGGTCTACACCTCAACTTAACGCAGCTGCAGCACAGTAGGTGGGACCAGCGGAAGACAGTGGTGACACTTCGCTTAAGCAAGACAAATGGTGCGTAATGTGATTTTTTTAGCCAGCGCGAGAGTGTTATTGTCCCCTTCAAAGGACGGCCCACCGTGTTAAAGCATGCACCTAGCAGGGATGCTGCTGCCGCAATTCACTGATCCTGCACGGAGAGGAAGACTCTGAACTAATTCACCATGAGATGCGAGTGGTGGAACTAAACTCCTGGTAGCAAACAGGCAGGGGCGGTCCTACACAAAAAACTGCCCCGGATGAACGGATGGATGAATAGAGCACGAATAGACAAATGGATGGATGGAATATCAGATGCAATGAGGATGATTGGATGTTTGTACTGGTGCAATTGTTATAGTAGGATAGGTCATGAAGTGCAGAAATATTATTATTTTTCCTTTTTCCATTTTCTTTTTCCATATTTATTTGAAACACTTTTCCAGAATGAATGGGAACCCTGTAAACACATTCATATGTGAATAATTACACATGCATTTTCAAGATTAAAGTAACTTGCTCTTTATTATCTGTCATGTTTTGAACTGTTAGAACAAGAACAACAGACCATGACAATACTCAGAAAAAGCTCCTTACTTTTAAAAAGACCAATAAAATAAAATAAAAACACGAATCTTTTATCGCATCACTTTACCGTGTTTGATCATGCCATCCATTAAATCCATATCGTAGTTTAGAGTTTCCAGATCTCTTTAATACAACCTTCAAGCAGAGAACAGATGTCCAAATCATGCAAACATGTCCTTTTGTCTGCTTCACTTCAAACTCCTCTCCCAAAGTAGAAAAATATCAGACTAAATGGAAAACAGAGAGCAGGTTCGCCTGCCGTGGACACAGTGGTGGACATCAAAGGCGTAGCAGAGGATCCCCCTTCAGAACAGCAGCTAAATGCCATCACAATAAATGCAGTGAATTTGGATGTGAAGTTCAAAAGAGGCTGGTGCAGGCAGGCCTTGACACCTGTAGTGTGGCTTTGCTGATGTTTAATGTCTGGACAAACCATGAGCCACTGTTCTGCTGATGCTGGAACTTGTTGCCTTGGCAGTGAAACCTGTCACTTTGGTTGAGTACCTGCTTGGAGCTCATTCCTCAGAGGTAAAAAGTAACAAATTTAAATCTTGATGAACATATAAAAAAGGAAGGCGAAACCAGTGATGTAATGTAAGATAGTGTTTTAGGTAGCTATGTTATGACTTAAAAAGTCTGAATTTTCTTCTAATGATAAATAGTTTGAGCTGAGAGTCTCTCATAGTATTACATAGTAGAGCTTATACTTTCACAAAACTTTAAAGTGGCTTTCCTTGAACTTGGAGATTACTTTTTAAAACTTTTTGGTGTCTTGGACATTTTATTAGACTACTGGATTAATTCCTGGAATTTACAAGGTACTTTCCAAAAACTTAAAGGTCTTTTTTATTTTATTTGTCAGGTCCATTCTTGCAACTTAATGGTTATTTTCTCAGAACATAGATGTTTCTTTCAGGTGCTCATCAATACTTTCATGGATATTACTGATTACTATCACAGAGCCAACCAGATGTTTTTCTCAAACTTACAATGTATTTTTCCTAGAACCCATTGAATACTAAAGATCTGGGAAGTACCTTGCCTTTTACGATCCAAGAAAATACCTGGTCATTTCTGGTAAAGTAATCAGTAAATTGAATAAATGTACAAGACAAATAACCTCTAAGTTTGAGAAAAGTATCTGGTCAGTTCCAGGACAGTAATAAGTCTCATGAAAGTTTCAGGTTCTGAAACAAAGTTTTGAAATGTATCAAGTGTGCTCCCTAAACATTTTCTGTAAGTTCTGGAATGGAAACCTCCAAGTTCAGGGAAAGTATGGGGTGCATTATGTAATCCTACCCTTTTTTATCTCATGTTCAAGGTTATATGTGCAACGTGCAAACATTTTGAGCTTTCTGAAAAGCGCCTGAAACAAAAATCCATAAATATAATACTCCCTTTGAGCTTAAATTCTTACATTTCCTCTTCGAATACAAAACTTTGAGAAGCTTAATGGCAACCATCGGGAAGACATTAGTGCATCCTAACGCTACGTATCAGGCCACCTTTCAGCTTCTCCCCCAGACCTTGATGGAACGGTGCATTATCCTGGCATCACAGATTTGATGATTAAAGAAGCTGTTCCTTATTGTTTCTGGCTGCAGGAGCCAGATGTGAAGTATTGACTTACAGAACAAAGTGATCGAGCAAAGAGCAGAGTTTCTTTCCTCCCTGTTTGTCTTTTTTTGTTTTCTAATTCCTTCCATGTTTATAGTAGTTCTATAATGCAATCCTGAGAGCTCCACGTTGTATCTCTATGCGAAATTGTAAAATATTATCATGTTGTTTATGGAGATAAGAGTACAGTGTCTCATTCTGAAGAAAAACATGCGCAAACTAGACCCAGCCTGACACATTATGAAAACACACATATATCATCCATTTATAATCCTTCCTGTCTTAATCAAATGATTACCCCATGCCACGAGAATTCAAGGTTCAGCACTAATTGGTAGGTTAGGTTTCTGTTGGCCCAGGTGCCGCATACTCTGCATGCTTACCTTCACAACTGTTGAGCAGCCTGCGTGTGCATGAGCACAGTAGTCTTTCAAACACCGACAATTAAACTGTTTGGATTCGGCAAATACATGCAGTCTCACCACAAAACATGCTGCAACACCTTTTTTATTCACTGGGATTCGACTACATGTGAAAGAGGCAATTGCAACCTGATATATTATTTACAGCAGGGCTATCATTTGGAGTGGAAATGAAAGTTGTGTCACGCTGAGACTTTTTAAAACAACATTTCAGTACGGTTGTGAGTACTGAAAATAATCATGGATTAGGATGTTTTAAAAGCTACTGCATGGAGGCTCAGGGCTCCTACACACATGTCAGGTGGATAATTAATCAACTTTATGATTCAACAAGCTTTCAACGGCCACTTTTTCTTTTCAAAAATAAAGAAATCGGCAAAGAATCGGCAAAGAAAATTACTTAGTGGCCAAACGGTAACCAAGTACGGCCAAATATTCACATTTAGAGCCAGGAAACCTTCAAACTTTGAAACTATAAAACAGCTATAAATTGTAATTAACACTGGGTTCTGACATAAACCGAGCATTTGAAGTTATGCCCATCTAAGTCAGAAATACACTAATGAAAATGGCATGTTATTTGAAACTGCAATATTAATTTCAATTCATCAAATGTTCTTTTTTCATGTGTAACAGTTAAAATTAACAGCAGCAGCAACATGTTTTATCTTAGTTTCTGAAGGGAAGTGAGCCAAAGGAATGAGGGGGCCTTCGACTGCAGCTGCTGAAGTTTCTTAACTTCCCTGAATCCACAAGAAGTGAAGCCCTGAAGTTAATTTTTACAGCCAGAAGACATACTGTTGTGAGAAAACGAACTGCAGGCAAACTTTAAATGATTAGACGTGCCCAAAATTAATGTTTTTTCATCTTCAAACCTGCAGTGAAGCTCATAAATAAAAACATTGACAGCTCTGTGGAAAGCAGACTTTCAGCTGCTTCTATCCACTACTATTATGTTTTACACAGTCGTTGCAAAGTTTGCTTATACAAAGTATTCTGGTGTTAGAAGTGAGTCCTCAAAACAGCAGGTATGTCAGAGAAATAATGCCAGTCAGAACTGGTGCAGAAACTGCAACACCTGTTAAGATTTTAAAATTACATTTTTGACACAAAAGTGAATTTTAGGGATAAGGTACTATCTTCCTTAGAAAATGGGTATGGTTCCCATTGATCAGGTTTTTAATCTACAAACAAACATTTCAACCTATTTTCTCTTTCTCATTAGATAAATTAATATAAATCTTCACCTTATGAACTTAAATTAGAGCTGCACACTTTGTTGTCACTACTTTCTTCTTTTTTAGCTGTTGTGTTATGTGCAAATACCCAAGTTTGATGTTTCAAAGTAAACATCTTTACAACAACTTTAAGCTTGTTTGCTTTTTCTCTTTTCATACTTTTTGACATCTCACTGTTGAAGACCTGGATCATAGTGAATATACATATTTACATTGCATCAGCTATTATCCCTTTTAAAAAAGTATTGTGTTGCTTAAAATAATACAAAATAAATAATAAGTAAAATAGTTTATTCTCGAATAATTATCAGAGTTAGCATTTTTTAAATTGACAATAATTTATAAGGAACAAAATATATTTAATAAAAAATACATTAAGAAAAAAAGTTTCAAACATTAATTTAAAGATATATAGTGACACAGTTGTGTAAATATGTTTTAAACTTTCCTAATTCTCTAAATAAACTGATCTGAGAGCGTTTTATGTGAACAAATGCTAATGCAGAATATTTTCCCCATTTCCCATTTCTTTTTCCTGCTGTGCTTCTGCAGTGGTTTTCTGCAAGTCCTCAAAAATAAACGCGTTAACAAATAAATTTAATTCAAAGGAGCAAAAACAGCTCTTCTGTTGAATCTCTGGCTTGCAATAGCATCTAAAAAGCAGCTGCCAAACATTTGTCCCCTCTTCTATGCACAGATTATGGGTGTTACCCTAAAATATGTGTGAATGAGTCTGCAGCGGGGGAGACACTTAGTTTCGACACTGTGAAGTCAAGGTGCGATGCGTCACATCAGCTGTCCGCCTCGGTGTTTTCCCCTTTGCAGGCGTCAGGAATAGTGGGGCGCTTCCTCCGTGAAAACTTCAGACAGAGAAGGTCTCCTACTTCGTTCATTTGTTGCAGCACCTGAAGAAAACAAAGTTTCAGAACATTTACTTAACCTTTACTCACAGTTTGAAATGAAACAGGCACTGTAGGTGGATTTCTCTGTGTGTTTACCTCGTCCAGTATCTCTCTGGTGTGTGAAGCGGACAGACAGAAACGAGCTCGGGCCTCGGTGATCGGAGTAGCGGGAAAGCCAACCACTACCACTCCTATTTTCCTCTTCAGCATTTCACGAGCAAAGGCCCTAGGAAGCAATAACAAAAAAGTGGTGACCACCTAGGTATCACACCAATAAAATCTGTCTCATAATATACTAGTAAGCAGAGATGCATCATATAGAAGAAATGTGCATACCATTTCAGTTTTGCAAAGAGGAGTTTCACATATATGGCATGCTAGTGCTGCACAATGAATCACAAATCATTGCTGAAATGTACTTAATATGAAGATCACAAAGAACTGTCTGTACATCAAAAGGTGTTACGTAATTATTGAAGTAACAGACAGTTTTCAAGTTTAATCTTTGCTTTAGATTAAATGTTGAACGCTGTGAATAACCAGATTATATTAAGTGTGTAGGTGAGAGTTTAGGCGTACTTACACCACTTTGCCTGGCATATACAGCAGCACTGGAACCACAGGGGAGTCATCATCGCCGTAGATGATGAAGCCCATATCCTTCAGCTTGGCCCTGAAGTATCTGGTGTTTTCTGCCAACTGGCGGATCCGTCTGATGCCTCCAATTAAAACAAGGACATCACCAGATGTACATGAGTAATGCAATAACTCACTGATTTTTTTCCCTGAATACTTCCAATTTCCTCAGTGGGAAACAGCGTTAAGTGTGTCTTCCTTGCAGTGGCATTTGCTCCAACATTCTGCAGCTCCAGCTACGTCAAATCTAACAGCATGGAGGGCTCTTCCATGGACGCAAGGAAGAAGGAAGCGAGGAACGGAAGTAGGACACAAGCAAGCAAGGAACAAAGGCAGAATTTTAGAATAAAAATGGGAAGAGACAAAAAAGTATCTGAGAAAAGGATGAATGAAAGGAAGGAAGACACAAGGTAAGAAATAAAGAAAAACAAAAGGAAGACAGAAACAAACATGAAAAGGAGGTAGGACACAAAGAAGCAGATTGATGGTAAAAAGGATATAAATGAAGGACACAAAAAAGGAATGAGAGAAAGGAATGATGCAACGAAAAAAAGTAAGTGGCACAAGGAATAAGCCCAGGAAGAGGGAGTAAGGAGGAACTTTAGGGATGGGGGGTGGGGGGGTGAAGACACAATGAAGAATCAGAGGAAAGGAAGATAAAGGTTTAAGGAACGACACAGTTAGATGGTAGGATTCAGAAGTAAGTCAGAAAATATGAATATTTTTTCAGCACTTATTTCTTTTTCCATATTTATCCAGACCTGGAAAACACTGCAATTGAGTTCCACACTGTGTTAGACTGTTTGTGAACCCTCTACCCTTCCCCATAAATTTGTCCATGATCACAACTGGGCAGCAGCAGCAGCAGATGGTTCAGTTTTGTCTGCCTGACAGCAGGGTTTACACACACGTTTGTTGCCAGAATGAGGGCTCACAAATTAGTTATGATGGATTTCGCACAAAATTATTGACTGCCAGTGGAGCTTAGCCATGACTGAGACTGAATATAAACAATGCGTAAGTATCGCATGCACGGGATTTCAAGATGACTATATTAGAAATCACATCAAAGGAAGCACAGGCGGTCTGCTCTGCTGACCCCCTCCCTGTGTTCCTGAACAATGTGGATCGCTGGGGAGCCTGCTGCTCTGTGGCTGCAGCAGGGCTTGGCATGAGCCGGCCTTGGATCCCAGCTCTGTTTCCCTCTGATTACCTGGGAACAGATTGGCAGTTCTTTCAAAGAGATGTAAGAGAGCACTTTAAATCCCCTTATCTCAGCAAAACAAGAGGGAAAGAGAGAGGGGCGGAGAGGAGAGAGAGAAAACATAGCGTTCGGACATCTGCCAAAAAGCACGGACCCCATTTTGTAAATTGCTCCTCTCTGGTAAGATAGAAGCCAGGGAGGTCAAAAGCCTGCTGCAAGACAGGGAAATCATATAAGATATGTGACTAAAGCAAAACCTAACAGGTAAAGCAAAGATGAAGAAAAAGGAGTAGGAAGAACTATCGGAGGTGTTTCATTTTATGTTGGACACCCGCAGAGTCAGCCATGCCCCCCTGGGCTGAAAGCTGGTTTTTGTTTTTACCTCAGAGTGGCCAACTTTCTGTTACTCCTAAGTTGATTTGATACAGTAGGGGCTTCCGCACTTCCCATATATGTGCTCTCTGTCACTCTTTTCAGCTGTTTCCTTTGTTAACAAGTCATGACGTGTTTTTCTGAGGCCGACTTTAAACACAACATGAGTGCTAAGACGCTCGCCCTGGGTTTACACCTGTGCAGCTGTGATGCGGTATGCGTGTCGCAGGTATGCGTTACAATCATGGAAGCAAACCAGCAAAACACAAAAAACTTTGCACAGTTTTTTCCCCCAAACAAACCAATTGATTTGAATAATGCTGCTGGATAAAAGTATTATCTAAAAGATGACTAGCTAAAACCAACTCAGCATGTTAAGCTGGTTAACAAGTAGCCAATAGGCTACTGATGTTGTTATCTATGTTAAAAAATGGGTAGTATGGGTTACTGCACTGCACCTTTTTCTTTTACTTCAGTAATATTATTACTGCCCCCCCTTGGGGGTTGGGGGGAGAATCAATCTATGTAGTATGTAGTAATGCCCCCCTGTTAAACCAGTCTGGAGCTGGGGCTGTGTTGGACCCTGGAGCTGCAGCGCTGCGCTTCCTCCCCTCAATAAGACAGGTCAAGACTGATTTCTCCACAACAGCTACGTCAGAGGCAAGGCATGTCTGATTCAGAGCCAGATGAAAGTTGCTCATCTTTGTATGAACCCACGGTATACGTCAAGCTTACTCGGCTTTTGTTGCTAAAGCGATTAACCCATTACAGAACTCTATCTTCTTTATTTTTATGTCCCACACAGTTTACGTCACGACTGCCTGTTTTTCCCTACAAGACGCATGCTTAAGGCCCTTTAAATGTCACTCATTTACCATTACTGTCAGTGTTTCTTCCTTTTAATGCCTCTTCAAGAGAACATCTACACAGAAGGTACTTACTTTAACTAGTCTCTTCCCTGTTCTTGTGTCTTTTTCAATTGAGGCAGCAACTTTTCAGAATTCATCACAACACTTAAATGAAAATGCTCATAGACTGCATGATCCCTCATTCCCTGCCACGGCAGATCCGTGTAATTGCTTCCACATTTTCTGACAAAGCAGCTGTTAGTGTTTTCCTGCAGGTCCAACTCCTAATGCTAACGCTGATAGTGACCTCCAGATATGGCTTGCCGTGTTTTTCACAGAAAAACGCATAATTGCAAATGTGCAGAAGAAGTGAGATCCATGTGGACAGCTACGAGGGCCCCCAAAAGCTAAACTTTTATTAATATACTTTTCTTTTGGTAATATGCAAATTCACAACTAAATTGCACAATTATATGTATCTAACTCCTTTTTTCCCTCTAAGATTTGCTGAATAAATATCAAGCAATATTGATGAAAGGTTTACATTTACAGTTCCTTATGAAAAAGCATGACTCATTCTCCATGTTACAGCCAAAAAGTGTCAATGTTTTTTATTAGGATTGTCAACCACAGGCCGACACAAAATAATGCAGAATTGACAAATGGAAGGAAAAGTGTGGCTTTAAAATGTTTTTAGAAGAAAACCTATAAAGTGTGTCATGCATGTGTGGTCACTATTCTTAAATCCAGCTGCTCTGTGAAGGTCTTAGAGGTTTGTTTGAGAACACTAGATAATAAACAGGATCATTAAGAAAAGGGAACACAACAAACAGAAAGCTGAGGAGAGTTTAAAGCATGGCTAGATTACAAAACAATATCCCCAAGCTTTGAGCATCTCATGGAACATGGCTAAAGCCATTTGGAAAAAGAAACAGCATAGCACAACTGAAAACCTGTTCAAGTGTGATAACCTGCTGCCAAGACAACTATTAATTGTGCACACCATATTTTTTGCCCTCATGGCATTATGACAATAACAAAGTTACATTTGAAGGGAAACCAAACAAGTTTTGCAGTTTTCATATGAAAGGGAAAGAACTGGCATGTAGAAGCCTAACGCCACAAACCCTAAACACATCTACAGTAATTCTCATGGTAAAACTCAGTGACAGCAGCATCATCTAGTGGGGATGCTGTTTTTCAGAAGAGACAGGAAGGCTGACCAGGGATAAAGAGAAGATGGATGAAGCTAAATCCAGAGCGATCGTGGAAGAAAACCTGCTAGAGGCTGTAAAACAGTTGAGACTGACTGTAGATTCACCTCCAAGCAGGACAATATGCCCAAATGTACAGCCAGAGATACAATCGAAAGGTTTAGAATAGCACATTTTAACATGTTAGAGAGGCCTGTAGGCCAAAGTCCAAACCTAAATCCCATTACAAATCTTTAGGGAGACCTGACAATTGATGTTCGGAGATGTCCTCCATCCAATCTGTCTGAGGTTGACTTGTTTAGCTTGAGACATAAAAAAAAAAAAAAAATCAGTTTAAAATCATTTCTCCAATGTGCTACTCTGTGTTGGTCTTGGACACAACCCCCCATCGAAATACATTAAAGAATATAGTTTCAACATAAGAAATGTGAAAAATTCCAAAAGGTCTGAATGCTTTTTTCGTAAGGAACTGATTCTTCCTTCTGGGTGTCTTTGGGCATGATTCACTGATAAAGAAAGCTGTAGTATTCTCATATTCTTACCTTCTGTGGTTCCATCTTTTCCCATGATGCACTTCATGGCACGCATGATCTGCTCTGTTATTGCAGGGGACATGGCTGCGGCGTATACTGCACTGTGAGAATGGCTGCGCAGGTACTCCACCAGTTCCTGCAACGACACACAAGCAATCACATTTTAGCATGAGGAAAAGTGTATATTTTAGTCCCAAATACACACATAAACTTTCAATTTTGGAGTCAGATTACTTGTAGTTCTACCTTGTAGCCACCAGAGGGAGTTCAAATCTACTCAACATATGAAAAGTAATTAAAATACCTCAGATCCTTCCTTTGTCAGTAGGAGGAACTTGGCACCTACTCTAACAGGGCTCTGGAACCTTTCCCCCTCTCCAGCTCCTATACTGAGAAGGAACCGATGACAAAATGAGCCTGAATGAGGATCGTCAGGCTCATTATTCTGAAATGTCAGCAGGAGATTAATTCTGCCAGTGGCTGACAGGGGAAGAAGCAGAATTTCAGGGAACTGATTCGGTTGAGGCTCCTGGAGTGAGAAGAGATTGGGTGCGGGCCTGCAGCCGTGACGGGCCCCTGCTCAGCGGCTGCGAGGTGATGACACACAGCCGGAGATGATGTCTGGCCACCATTTCCACTCACCACCATCTGTCCCCACTGGGCGGCAGCGGCGGTGGCGGCTGAGGTTTCCTCACACACATGGAGGGAAGGGGGATTTGAGTGGAAATGTTCAAACGAAGGATAGGAGCTCTGGAACAACCTGACATCTGTTTTTGTTTAAGGCAGGAGATTTTCACAGCTTTGTGGTCCCACAGGATTTCATCGCAACCAAGATAAGCCAGTTAGGAGAACATGTCTGAAATCCATCTCATGCCTGGGGGCACGCAGTGACAACTCGGGGTGTTTCCGAAGCCACACAGCGGTCACAGTCATGGTGTGGCATACTTATTCATAAAACCACAGAGTGGGAACATTGCCAGAGCTCCTTGTGCACGTGCAGCGACTTTTCAGCCACTTTAAATCACCTTAAAGTCCACAACTGAACAAGCCTCACTGGTTATCAAAGTCATACTAAAACTATCACTTATTAATAAAATAATTGTAATTACATTTAAATAAATGTAATTTGAAGAAGGAATTGCACCTTTCTAGGATGCTTTAAACTCCACCATAATAAAAAAAAAAAAAAGAAAAAGACAATGTATTTTAATATTCATGGTTAATATTTATAGGAAATTTAATATTTCAGTTTTTATCAGCTCAGCTTACTAAAGATTATGGAAGAAAATTACGTCTAAAAGGAGTCAAGGATCGCTCAGTATTAATGTTAGTTTTTATAGACCTTCATGAATTATATCCATTCATTTTCTATGCTGGCTTGTTCTTGCAGGGTCCCAGATGCCTGTTTGTTTGTTTTGTTTATTTATTAGTGTCCTCATTAGGTTCAACCAAAGTGATTACTAATATTTCTGGGGTCCAATTTATAAAATACAAAAACATTCATACAAAATAAACATTAACATATGATATGCACAAGATTAGTCACACATCACATTTTACAAATTACATACAGGAACCTGGATTAAATAAATACAGTTCTAGTGTGCTTTTAAAAGAATGTGTGCTTTTTAAATTTGATGTTTTTAGGAAATGTATTAATTTCTGAATTGCTTTGTAGACAACAGATGTTTTAAACAAGTTTTTCTCAAAACATTTACAATTAACTTAGGCTCACAAGAGTACCTGGTAAAATTATTATGTATATGATCTGAATAAATACACTTTTCACAAAACGATTCATCTCTGGCAGTGATTGAATGAGGGTCGGGGTAAAACTTGGACTGGTTGCCAGTTTATCACGGGGCAAAATGGAGATAAAAAGGACAAATATGCACACACTCACTCCAACTTACAGACAATTTAGAGAATCAATTGCTGTCACATATATTGTTTTGGACTGTAGGTGGACTGTAGAGGATGCACAAGGAGAACATGGGACTCAAACCCAGGCAGCAGTGCTACCAACTGCATCACCTTATAGCCCGACATAAATGACTCTCAGTCCTGCAGTATTTGCTAAATGACAATTTGAATGGAAACCGAGTTCTTTTTTAAAAGAATGGAGTTGCAGGATTGATTTGGATCATGAAAACTACATGCACTGTTATATCTGTCTGATATTAAAATTAATTTTATGTTCTAAAAAATTTCAATGTGGCAAAAAAGCCCTGCATAATTAACGACTTATCCTTTTTGAGTATGGATCAGGTTTTGCCTGAAGGGTAATTGAACAATGCTTTGTAAACACACTGCTGAAGTGAATTATAAGGAGCTTGGGGTGTATTTATTTTTGGTTCTCTCATAAAACAGCTAAAAGATGACTGTTTTCCAGAACACATGTGCAGAGCCTTTTCTTGGTCAACCCGTATCCACTTAACACAGGATTTGGGGCACTTCACCACAACAACAAATATGCTTTCTCTCTCTTTTCCTGCCTTTTTCCCTTTCAAGAGTTTACAACAGCCAGCTGTCAAACCAGGCAGTACGTTCATACTTCAAACATCATCATGCTTGTTAAAAATCATCCTGTTAAATCTGGAGCGCAGTTCCGATGCGTGCCACAAGAAGGGGCTGGCCCTCTGCCAGCTTCACCTTCTTATTAAGGCAGAGCAGGACTGAGCTAACATAAGGCAGGGAAAGGAAGTGTCCATTTTTAAGAGCTTAATTCCAACAACAAGCCTGTTTCCTTGCTTTCTAATCAACAGCCTCAAAACCGCTGTGGTTATGTACTAAAGTGTACTTTTTAATAGAGTAAAAGCAGATTAAAAAGGCCCTGAGTTGCAGCTTATTGAACATTTGTTGAACACATGAGGCCTACAAAAACTTAGTTGTTATGGAGTTTGTATTATTCACTCTCATCTGTTTTGAATACCTGCTGCAAATAATGCTTAAAAATTCTAAATAATTTACATGACTCACTTTATCAGGCTTTGAAGCCAGATTAGTGGTGTTAAATAAATTCAAGAGAGTGTTGGCTAAGCTATCTGATTCTCCGTAATGAGAACCAATGGCTATTGGAATTGTTTCAGTGTGATTAATCTCATCTACATCGTAAAATCTATCCTGACCCTATTTGCGTCCAAGTGGATTAGCAACCAGACTAATTTCTGCTTGAGTGAATAATAGCATGTTTACTGCACTGTTTCCAAGCGCTCTCTTTTTCATAGGTGGGCCATAAACAGCTGAAATGGTGAGGATGGATGAAATGAGCAGAGGAAGGTGGAACAGAGCTCAACAGCAACCTTTCTTCCTGCGATGTAGCCTCCAGCTGCCCCGAAGCTCTTCGTGAAAGTCCCCATCATCACGTCCACATCAGTCGGGTTCACATTAAACAGCTCGGTGACTCCCCTTCCCGAAGGCCCCACCGCGCCAATACTGTGGGCTTCATCCAGGTACAAATAGGCTTTATACTTCTTCTTCAGGGCGATGATTTCAGGCAGTCGCACAACTGAGCCCTCCATGCTGATAGGAGAGAGTCACAGAAAGAGGAAACAAGAATTCAAGCAGATGTAAGCTTTACAAACCAAATAATTAGTGTGGGAAAAAAACAACAACTGGACTCTGAAGTCTTATTAGAGTTCAGATGAAATGTTTGCATACACTCAAGTATGTAATATTAACTGGGGGTATGTAAGGATGCATTCGGACTATTTATTATTCTGTGTGAAGTTTTAAATTACTTTTTAGATTAAGTATTATGTATCGACTGGTTTATTTGTTGTTCATTTTTAACTATATTTGTTTTATCAACAATTTTTTATTTTTAACTTCGACTGGTTGAAGCAGAGGCATTTAGTACCATGCCCTCCAGCTGAATAATAATTGTTGGTGTGTTGTTTTTGTTGCTTTTAATGTGGCTTGCTGCACAATCAGTAGCTGATTGGGACATAAATAAGGACCTTTATGTCTGTCTGACATACAACAAATAACTGGAATGAATTTCAAAAACAAAGACATTTGAATTTATTGTGAATTTTCTGTAATCCACATATAAATACATCGGAATCAGAATATGAACCCGAGGGGCAATTCATGACATTGTCCAAAATGGTTTCGACTGCATCCTCTGTGTCACTGCCATCAGCAAGTCCAACTCCACTCCCACCACATCACTGGCCTTACGGACCAGTGATTTGAGCCTGTTGGCGTCTGCTGCTCTCAGCCTGTTGCCTCAGCAGGCCACTACAAAAGGCCACAACAGTGTCATGAAATAAATTTGAGCCTCAGAAATAGAGATATTTCACACATAAACCCTCAAAAGTATTTGGTGAACTCTCCCATCATCCAGGTTCTGGTTATGCTTGTGGAGTATTATCTGGCCACTCTTTTTGTCATTGGCCACTTGGACAAAAGTCTGTCTTTCAAGAGGTTAATGATCTTCAACAGCCATCATAACTGGTTTTGTCCTGGAAGTTCCTGGAATAGCCTCAATTTCAAGCCCACCGACAGTTTATGGTGGACTATGCTTAAATTCCAGGTTCGAACCACCTGACCAAACAATTTAAATAAACTACACCATTTATAAAGACAAGAATCGTAAAATATTCAGCCAGAACTAAACCAGAAGCTTACTGTTGGCAGCTGTCATTTCTTTCTAAGGGACCTTTATTTAAGTATTTGTAAGTGTGTAAATATAATTAAGAATCTGACCAGTTGGGGATTAGAATAAATGTTGTGAATTGTATAACTATGCCATCTGGGAAAAAGAACGGCTCAAATAAGACCTTAAAATATCCAGATTAATAAGATGCTCCTGCCCATGACGAGTGGATGGAAACATTTCAGCTTGTATATGCAGCTTGACTTGCTACAGTTTCTCAAGAATCTTTCTCCTGGCATTTTTACTCTTTCCTATCATCTTTTTCCCCACTTCTTCCTCCCCTCTGACGGAAACCTTTTAAAGCTACAAATAGACAGAATAAGTAATTATATAACTGGGGAATTGTAAAAATCCTTGACCTGCCATACTTTCTTTGGCTGAGCCTGCAGCCCAAATGATAGAAGACAGAGCTGAACCAGGAGCGTTGTGGACATCAAAGGCAAGACAGGGATAGAGCTAAAGTCTCCTTATCCAGGCCTTTTGATGTTCCAGGGAGGTGAAAGATGGAGCTCTAGTTCTTTCAGAGCCGTACGAAGGACAGGGTTTTGCTCTCGTGTGACTCACATTGTACACATTGATCGAGGCAACGTAATAAAGTATAAATAATCGAGTTTTTTTGGGATGGACTGCTTTCTTATTTTAGGTTTTTCACTTTGTTAGCAAAAAATGTGAAGGATGCTGACAGATAAGGGCAACATGAGGTAAAAATGAGAAAATACTGTCAGTAATGAACAGCTGGAGCTGGGGGCTCAGCCAAGTCAATCTCAGTGGCTCCATTTGGCCTTGAATTGGAGGTAATGAGCAGATGGAGAGGGTCACTAAGACTTGGGATAGCTCACTGCCAGGAGAGACACACAATACCTTTTCCCTTTTTCCCGGTAATCACACCCTACCCAGCCACACACACGCACTCCCATCCACCTGCCAGCACACATACAATCAATTATTCAAACAGCAGGAAGGGAGGCAACAGAGAAAGAGAGCATTCAGAGGCATCTAAGCACAGGCTCACCTCAGGTTACAAAAAAAGATTTTTACCAAATCCTGGGAGAGCAAAACTCTCGCTGAAAAAGATTAAAATTAGAAACCATCGGACTCAAGAAATGTTTTTAGTCATCCATCCATCCATTTTCTAACACCTTTGTCCCTCAGTGGGGTCGGGAAGGTTGCTGGTGCCTATCTACAGCTAACGTTCTGGGCGAGAGGCGGGGTCACCCTGGACAGGTCACCAGTCTATCGCAGGTCTTTTAGTCATAATATATTGAAATAATACAGCGCAACAATAACCTATGTAAGAACCTGAAGGCGGTTCAGTCGGAGCTGACCTGTAGATGCCCTCCACCATAATGAGGATCTTCTTCCAGGGTCTGTGGGTCCGAGGCTGCCCTGAGCAAACAGCTTCTCTTAGAAGCTTCTCCAGACTGTGCATGTCTAAAACACAAACACATACACGCAGGCAAAGAACAATTAAGACAAGGTAAGTAAAAAGAAAACAAGTTAGAATAATATTACAAAGTCTGCCCAATAAAGAATACAATATTAGGATGGTTCATATAGTGCACAGCAAAAGTATCCACACCCTTCCGGAGGCGGTGTGAATACTCATCAGTTTTGATGAGGTCAAACTGAAATTTTTACTCTGAAACTTTAAAAACACACGTTATGACAGAAAACTAACACTGCACATCCTGTCCGCACCACTCCCACTGTTAAACCTGTTAAAAGACTCATGGCTGTAGTTGTGGTCAAAGGTTATTTTGCTAAGCCTCCGTCCACATAGGAGCCATTTAAAACCATGCATGATTCCTTCTAGTTCAACATGATGCGTCGCTTTATGTTTTTCTTTCTCATAAAATCTTTTGAAATTTACATTCAGGTTTGTGGTTGTAAACTTTAGATTAGTTGTGGGGTTTATTTATTGGTACATGTCTTCTGAGACATGTACCAATAAATTCAAATAAAGGAATAATACAATTGTACATTTCTATAAAGACCACTCCCAAAGTAGTTTTAAGAGTACAAAGAGCATTATTGGAACACATTCAACAAACCATCCATCTGTTATCCATGCAGGGTCACAGTGGGGCTGGCGCCTGTTTCCACAGAGCAAGACTTGGGGTACACACCAAAACATTCCTATCAACTAATACAACTACTGACACTCTTCCAGATGTGAGGCATCTGTCATAATTACACACATATAAAAGTAAACTAGGAAAAACATTTCTTTGAGTTAATATAAATCGTGACAGAAATTTTTACTCATGACGGGAGTGATTTCCAAAATGTCCTCTTTCTATATGGGAACGTTTTCACAATCTCCTGTGACAATCCACCAGATGGCAGTATTGGCCAGCTGTAATTCTCCTGAATTTTTATATTTAAAATCTAACTTCAGTCCAGCCATGAGCTGCAGAAAAAAACCCTGCCATAGCCAACAGTTTGTCTAGATGATCGATATTACTGCCTCCACACAGACAGGTTCATTTAGGAGACAGCAGATGCTCTGCTGCTGCTAATATCCCCTCCTGAAGCTCAACAGGACAGAATGCATCCGGCGCAACTCAAAATCTACGTAGAGGAGACCAGACTAGAGATTATCTTACAGTATCACTCTGATTTAAATAAGCTCTGACCTGATATGTGACATTGTGTGACTAGATGCTTATCTTCTTCTTTACAGAAAATGTACACAAACAAGTAAATATCTGTACATTGACATAATAATATTTTACAGTAATTGCTTTTGGTTTAAGCTACATTAATGCTGACACTTTTAATAAGCTTTAGATCCATACACACAGCGAATCATTAAGAAAAATAACAAAAAACAAAATGGAGAAACATCATCATGCGTTCTGGTACACAAACCTGAACTGTACAAACCAGTTTGCCTTATTGTTGGGAATCCGGCTCTGCTAAGATACAAATCATAAACATTTCAGCTGCTGTGAACATGCAAATGCACATTGCCAGGACTTGCACCAATAACTAACATTGCAAAACCATGGCTATATTTTAGAAGTAATTCTGCTAAACAAGGACCTGCTGAAGGTTTTTTGGCAAGAAGCGGTCTACTGCTCAGGTGCCTGAGGCTTCTTTGCCTTTAGACTGGCCTCGGGGGTCTGATTGGTGGAACTATAGCTGACTGAGCTTGCACCTGTCAGGATGCATTTGCTGCTAAAGGACTTGCCCATTTGAGGTGTTCTGTTGGTGGTGTTCCTGAGGTAGATGGGATTCCAGTATACAGGTTGTTTTTAAGAAAACAAACTTTATATAAAACAAATACAATGTCTTGCCAAATATTCAAACCCCATGAATCTTTTTGTATTTTGTCACGCTGAACCAAAAATGTTCAATGCATTTTATATGTTTATATGACAAACACAAAGTAGCAGCTCAGTGAAAAGTGGGAGAAAAATGATGCCTGGTGAAAACATCAAAAGTATGTGGTGTTATTTTGTATTTAGCTCATTTTACTCCTAACGAGCTTGCCCTCAGAGGTCACCTAATTAGTAATTAAGAGTCCACCTGTGTGTAGGTTAATCTCGGTATAAATGCAGCTGGTCTGTGAAAGCTTCAGAGGTTCGTTAGACAACACATGTGAACAACCAGCATCATGAAAACATAGGAGCACAGCTGACAGGTCAGGGGGAAAGTTGGGCAGAACTTTAAAGCAGAATTTCCAGAGCTTTGGACATCTGATGGAGCATTGTTGAATCTATAATGTGAAAATGGAAAAAGCATAGACTAGTTGGAATCCTACCAAGATATCATCACGCACCTACATGCACAGTAACAGGCAGTCAGTTAGATCCAGGTTTGATCTTAGAAAGAGGGAAAATGGGATGGCTGTGAGGGAAGTTGACTGGGACTGATGATGGACAGAATCCTTCCAGGTGCTACATGCAATGTAGGGGAAACAGCAACTTCTGGAAGAAGGTTCCCTGGTTGAGACCAAAACATTAAAATTTCATCTGCATCCAACATGGGGATGTTTTTCTTTAGCAGAGACAGAGACGCTGCTCAAACTTAATAGGAGGAAGGATGGAGCTCAATACAGGGTAAAAAATGAAAACAAAGTATATTCATGTATGAGAATGGCCTAGAGACTGAAAGGGCAAAACTTCCAGTGTCTACTCTGGGGTCTGCAGAGTATTAAATCAGTTGGGGGTAAATATTAATTAAATCATACTCTTTAGACTTTCATTTGTTAGAAAGTTTGAGAACCGTGCATCATTTTTTCCTCACTTCAAAATAATGTACCACTTATTGGTGTTCTAATATTCTGAAGAATATTAATAACAATAATACATAGTGATCTTTGTGGTTTTAAGGTCGCTCTATATAGAAAGGTTTAAGTGTTCAACAGTAAGCTGCAGTGAGTGTTGCAGAAATAATGATATCTTTAATTGTTCATAACATACTAAGATGAAATGCAAATATAGTACTACTCTCTAAATCTGTGAATCCCGTGAAAAAAAGTACGGAACAGCAGAAAATAACCTAGAAGATTCAGTTTTCAGCGCTACAAGGAGAAGCTTGAGCTTTATTCTGACATAAAAATGGTTCAAGTCAAAGTAAGTTTGCTGTCAGTGATAAACACACAAGGTATGAGTCTTAAATTGCAATTTGGATCTCACCTCTTATGAATTGTGCAATATGTGAAAAGAGACAGCCGATGAACTTACTGTTGTGTTTGAACACCCGGATTGTAGCTCCTGACAGTCTGGCTCCCAAGATTAGAGACGTGTGGTTGAGCTCATCGCTTACTATCAAACATCCCTGGAAACCAGCAAAAAGCTACAACTTACACACAAAAAATACTTTTCAGTCCAGTTTAATTTTCACAATAAAATATCCTGGAATAAAATATCTTATAAAATTTTATTGTAAGCCTGGTTTTAATGACTGATTATTGATAAGAGCAGGATGAGTTGTTCATTCAGTTGCAGAGAACAAACAACAGTTAACTGCCAACTATTTACGAGTGAAAATTGCAACCATGTGAACGACGTAACGCATCTGTTTCCTAAGAGATTTCTTGGTTTTTATGTGTTTTAGCATAAAGAAGCAATCCTGTTATGCAAATATTCCTTTTCGAATAAAAAGGATTCACTTGGCCAATTACCCGTCAACTCATCCCTCCTCTCCTTCCCCCGTTTATGTCTTAATCACAATCTTTTTATGTCCTGACACAGAAGGGATTGAAATCGTCTACAAATGTCCCCTCCTTTTGATGTCTGATAAAATTTTCACCAGCTCATCTTTTATAATTTTTACTTGGACAGTGTGATGCTTCATATGCTATAAAAATCAGCATGCAAATGAATTCAGTTGTCCCATGAAATTCTCTCTAGAGCATTAGCATATACAGCACTGAAGCTCTGAGCAATTGACTGCATTAATCGGAATAATCTTGTAAGGAGGGGGTTTGTATTGACACCAGCACGGTGACAGCATGGCCCGGGGTCAAACTGGTCCACCAACAGCTGTCACTCTAATGTGGCTCCGCCTGCACGGAGAGGCCTGTCCGAGCTCACCCTGTCCCTGTAGGACGGAGCTGGCAGTGAGGGCTGACCCCCACACGTCACCGGGTTAGCGTCAGGCTGCAGCCTAAAGGGGCTGCTGCACCTCTTCAGCTGCATAAAACGAGCCTGCTCTCATCACTTAAACGGCCAACCCTCCTTTTCTCCCTGTCCAGTTGAATCGCAGTTACTCCTGCTTCATGTTGCCGCTGGTTTCTGTCAGCTCCACTTGAAGCAGGCGGGTGTGCCAAGAGGCCAGATTACGGGTAGTCAGACCCTTAAGTAGTGCTCATAAAAACTGCCCTTGCTTGTCTGTTTGCCTGGAAGCAGTCATCTATGCCCAGAACCTTCTTATTCTGGCTACTGCAAGGTTAAATTAAAACTTTAATTAAGTGAGTTGGTCAGGAATATTTAGCGGTTGTTTTAGAGCATATGCAAGAAGGAAACAAAAGCTCAACTATTTATATTAATACATACTGTGCTTTGAAAATTGCACCTTTATTGCTCACAGATTTCCTTCATTCAGTGAGTGGGGAAAAGTGTGGAGAATTGCTTACCTTCCCCACCAGTGCTGGGATGTTCATTGAGTTTGTTGCAAAGCCCATCCCGAAAATCATGGCGGACTCAACCCGAATGAAATCAGCCACAAGTTGTTCCAGCTCCTCATGAATCTTCAGGTTACCTGCGAGACGGAAATCACAAAAAAACAGTCTTTCACTTTGGATGAGATCTGCATCTCAGAAAATGATGCAATGTTGACATTATCATTAAATATTGCAACTGCGGTCTCAGTTGGGATCAATCAACCTTTCCCACATTTTTCTGTTTGTCATCTGTTGCTACATTCCTGATTGTCATGGTGTTTGCATTGCTACATTTAACGATGGTCACGACCTCTGGGTACTGACCAAATGAAAACGATCACAGCTGCAAGAAGCCCTATCTACGCATGTTGCTATCAACAGAGAGTGATTTATTCCTTTAGGTCCTTGTTGATCTTTTTTCTAGTCATCCAATCTAACATTCTGATAGACAGTAATAGTCTCCTCATAAAAAGCATAAGACACAAACCTCTGGATCAGCACTCACACTCTACAGATTAAATTCAATTCTTATAGATCTATGATGTGACAAACTTGGAATTTAGTTCCCCTGATCTTTTTTTCATCCAAGGTAATATCAGAGCAGGTCCCGCAAGGCCTAAAATGATTCTGTTGGACAATATGAGGCTGAAACAGTTGGTGATAAACCAATATGGCAGGTGGGGACCAGAATTCATTTTTGTGCTAATGTGCCATCTGACATTGTGTTTCTTTCATTTTGTGAACAAAATAAGATTTTTTTGTTTTGTTTTGGTATCTGCCTTTGTGCCCATCTGTTAAATAGAGCAATTAAAGTTTCAATGTCAAGATACGGTGCTTTCTATAAACTGGACTTTAATTATGTTATTGTGCCTAGAAAAAGTATTCATATCTCTTGAACTTTTTCTTGTTTTGCCACATTACAACCACAAGCCAGTGCATAATTAAGCAGTTTAAGAAAAATTACAAAATCTAAAAATTGCGGTGTGCATATGGATTCAGATCCCTTTACTGATAACCACAAATAAAACCCAGTGCTACTGCTTGCAGATGTTACTTAATTCATAAATAAAAATGTTTGTTATTTCCTCTGAGTATAAATGCAGCTGGTATGTGAAGGTCTTATATGTTTTGTTAGACAGCATCAGTCAAGAAACAGCTTCATGAAGACTAAGGAACACAGCAGTTGGTTATAAAACAATATCCCAAGCTTTTGAATATATAAAAAATAGCTTTTTGTCGATGCTGTGGAAATGGCAAAACTGCAAAGCTGCCAAGACATGGTCATTCACCAAAACCAGGGGTCTGCAGCTCCAGTCCTCAAGAGCTACTATCCTGCAACTATTTCTCTTCTCCACTCCTGAATCAAATGACTGAATTCTCATGTCAGCACGTCCTTCCATTCAGGTGTGTTGGAGCAGAGATGCGCTTCAAAGTTGCAGAATAGTAGCTGATGAGGACTTGAGTTGGAGACAGATGACCTGATAGAGTAGCAGTCAAGTAGCCTGAGGTAACTCTAGAGGAGCTGCGGGGGTTTAGAGATCAGGTGGGAGAATCTGCTGACAAGACCAATTTTAGACCAGGTTTGTAGAGTTGCGGACTCTACAAACCTGGCCTTTATGAAAGAGAGGACAGGAGAAGAAGAAAGTCAGAAACATCTGCAGTTTGACCATAGCCATGTAGATATAACAGCAGACACGTGAAAGTGTAATCTCTGGCCAGATGAGACCAGAATATAACCATTTGGAAGATGGATGGTGCTAAATACAGAGGAGGAAAACCTGCTAGAGGCTGCAGACGACCTAGAACTGTGTTGGAGGTTTGAGTTCCAACAGAACAACAAGTATAAAAATCTAAATCTACAGTAAGAGCTGCATCCTTTTCTTTCCACTCCATAATTATGAACCTCTTTGTATTGGTCTGCATGGAAATGCTAATAAAATACATTCAAGCTTTTACTACTAATGTGCTAAAACATGAATAAATCTAAGGAACGTAAATGTTTCCGCAGAGCGCTGCATATTCTGCATGCATGATATAAATCTCCAAAGCATGAAATCCATTCTAATACACTCAGCACGTGTTGTTACATTTGCATTAACAAGTAATAACACAGCTGACTTTCTGCAGAGGGAATATAAAATCTAATGAATAGTAACAACACAAAATTTCCCGACGTGACCTTTCATATGAAAACGACGCCTTCATTGCATATACATTGCATACTAATCATTACAGTCAAAGTCAATATGGGTCATTACAACAGAGGACGGGCACTAAATCCTTAAGCAGACAGATGTTTTAGGCAGGCTAAGAAAATGGAAATCTGAGTGATGGACATAAAACTGTAATGAAGTGAACCAGCTCTGTCTTTACATTGGCTCCCATTCTGTGCTTTCTATCAGGACGATGAGCTGGCTAGATCGATTCTTACATTTCCTCGGCTGCATGAGCACATAGGCTCTGGTGGCATGTGTAGCGTTTTTAATCAGACTGCACTGGCATTTGGCTCTTTAAGGAACATTTCCCCTGGCAGTGTCTTCACAGGTGCGCCCAGCCTTCTTATTGATATTTTAACCTTCAGATGCTGCCTTTAGAGCTAGATACTCTTCAGGTAAAAGAGAGTGATTAGATGTAGCTCATCCTGCTTCGGTTAGATGAAATGAGATAACGCCTATGTCTTTTTTTAAGTCTTCCTTTGCCTGTGTTAGCAAGATCATCATCAGATTTAGTGAAAACACTAAATATTGGAACTACAGATATAGTTTTCTTCATTACTTACACAGGACCCAATGTTTCTCTAAAGCATTTATAAGCATAAAAAGAGCAAATTATTTAAATATAAATTATTTCAATAGTGTATTCAATGATACGCTGCTCTAATGCATAGGTACACTTCTTATATATTTCACAAATACAATGCTTGCCACATCTATTGGCACATTAAGAGTAAAAAATCTAAACATCCAAACATTATCTTTAACTAAAAAAGGAGAAAAATAAAACTTTTAATTTAACTAAAATTATTTAATGGGGGTTAAAAATCCCATGTTAAGAAATAATATCTTTACAAAGTCACAGATGGCTCAAATGCTGATAATCTAAATTATTCAAGTAATATTAAGAGAGCATTTAGTCTTCTCTTATAATCTTTCAGAAGGTGTAGCAGAATAAGCTGCTTTTTCAAAAATACCTCATTTGTTTTAGAAACGGACACAATTTCAAGGTAGATAAATACAAGTTGAATGTAATTCAAAAGGCACATTACTACTAAGTGTATAGCCATAATTTCTCTACATTGAATGAATGTACTTTGGGCTACAAATTGATATTGCAATTTTATTTGATTGTGGAGCCGTAAATGTGCAATAATTTCACTTTTTTTCTGAGTGAGATTATACCTCTGTACTAAAAGATTCATTAATTTTAATTGTTTTTTTTTAAATATTTGTACCAATTGTGATGAGTCAAAAAATCTGTGTTTGAAACCTAATAATTCCCTTCTTAGTAATAAGTGATTAATTTAAATGCCTGCTAGGTGAGAATATTTGACAAACAGTAAGTTAATGATTGCAGGGAAAAGAGGACCAACCCAGTAATGTCAGTCTTTCAATGTTTGGTTTGCCTTGATTGCACTTTGTGTCCAACTTTAAGCACACATTAGAATGTTCTGTTATTTCATTAAAATTTACTTGAGTGAATATCACATTTTGTTCCAATAATTACAGGTTGACCAACACTTCAAGTTAAACTGCAATTAATCTCAAGACAGGAGATAATTAAAAAAAAAAAACATGTTGAGTCTGAATGTTAAATGGAAATTAGATCATCAGAGTGAATGGTGCTTATTTTAAAATATATATCCTGTTAAGTTTTTTTGTAACTGTGTACTACTAGCCTCTAAAAGATGTAGGTTTTTTAGCCTGTTACAAATTGCTATGGCTGTGATGGCATCATGACAGCTCTTAAAGAGACACCAGGGTCTTTAAATATTTACTTCATATATGGTCTCATGAGACAAATGCTTGTTTTTGCATAACCCGCTCACTCCAGACAGCTGAAGTACCCATTAGAAATCCAGACTAAAACAGTCCAATTTGGAAAGAGAAATAAACATATAAATAAATCAAGGAAATGAATAATGGATTGTTTGGGGGTTGAGGGGGGATAAGGGAGTGGTGAACTGACAAACATTGCTTGTTGTTTTTCACTGTCAAACTGCTGATATCACGAAACACATTCCCACATACACAGCTTCTTGTGTGCCCGCCCCACTTTGTAAGCCCGCTCTCAGCAGATGCATGACTACCTGGCAGCAGAGGTTTCATACTCTAAAAACATCAATAACGAGAGAGGAAAAGGCGCTTTTCTGAAGAAAACTTCACGTGATGTTCACTCATCGAATGTTTTGACAGAAACACACAGCTGACTGCTAGTCATTAGAGTTCCAAGCTGCAAGATAGATATGCCTGAAATGAGCTTCATGCTGCCACTTGCATCTGATCAGAAGATGGGCTCAAGATCAAAAGATAAGACACCATTTAAAATTCATTAGATCCCACTTTCTGATCCTTGTTATTATAACATGTCCGTGTATGTATATCGCATTTGCATCCTGTTTAAAGTCCTGAGGGTTTTTAATTATGACAGCTCATCCACAATAACATGTCTTCCATGGCTCCTCTGTGGACCAAAAAGTATCTCAGCTGATTTTCACTCCACATAATTGAACAAAAGCTGAATAATTCATACAACAATACAGTTACTGACAGATAATTAAACATACTGGCAGTATAACTCAGGGGAAATATACAGATCCTTCCAAGTAAATTAAAGTATCAACAAAAAGGTCCTTTTAGTATCCCATTTTAAAAAGTGAAGCTCATATGATATATATTAATGACACAGCATTTATTTCTGTTAATTTTGACTATTTCAAAATAGAAATATCAGCCCACTGACAAGTATCTGTATGTACTGTAAAGTATATGTAGTCCATACTTGGTTGGGCCTCCTTTTGCAGTAATTACTGCATCAACGTGGTGTACCATGGAACTTGTGGCTCTGATGAGAAATTAAAGAAACTGCTTTGATAGCGGCCTTGTCATCTGAATAGTTTAGTCTGGTGTCTCTGAAGATCTTCTTGGCTTAGATTAAGTAGGTTTATAGGCTAATTGAGGATGTGGGTGTTAAGCTCAGCATTGTGACAATCCCTCCTTTTCTTACTTAGCTGTTTAGCTGCTCCTGGTGGTCTCTGATAGATCATTTGTAAATCAAGCACATTAAGCACACGTGATGAGAACAAATGCTTAATCTGTCAGCACTGACTGGCAATTCTGCTCCCGTCTTGCATCACTTTTATGCTGGGTTTCATACAATCCCTCATGTCTCTACTTGGACAGAGTTACCACAAGCCCAGCTTGCTCCACAGAGCAAACAATAACTTACTTTAGTATTCCTTGGAAATTTCATTACACACCTTCAGCCATACATGATGGGCCTGTCAAGTACGGCCACTGCTCTTCCTGGGACACCTTATGGACTTCCGCTCAGACCATTACCTTATGTTGTAAAATAAACTTTTATGACTCGAACTATGTTGCTTCTAAGAGCAATTTCTGTTATTGTGTCTAAACAAGTGCACACACACACAGCGTATCTGTAAACACCATACTTGGTTGGCCCTCCGTAGCCCGCTTCACAATGGGCTACGGATACCGCTAAATCGCATTAATTAGTACAATGTACATATATGCTATTAGTGTGTAGGGTTTGCATACATGACACATGAAATTCATTGTTATATCAATGCATCAAAGCAGTGCTTGTGATTGCAGAATTGCATGCATAGATATTGTAATAACTGTGATTTGATATGTTGAGAGGCATTTTTTGCCTCTCTGCTCTTCCTCAAGACCCTGGGGTTTTGATTCCCAAATGAATGGTGACATTTATTTTCATCTGAAAAGGGAACAGAGCAGAAGCATTAAGTGCTCTAGAAATTTCCTGGCAGACTGCTGTGCTGACTTGAGAGTTAATGAAAGTCCTCTAAGCAACAGTCATGTCATTTTTCACTTTAGTCCAGGTGAAAAGATTCTGACATTGGCTCTGGTCCAGGAATGCACATTCTAGCTCACCTTTTCCTAATATAATATTTCTGTATTACTAATAATTTCATGCCACACCCAAACTTTCAGAAAAAAAAAAAATTGGATTGTCATTAGCTGTAAGCCATAATAATTGAAAGTATTAAAAAATCAATACATGAAGTATATCACTGTGCATTATGTCAGGCAATTACAACAGAAAATGCACAAAACTCAATTCCCCCATCATATAAAAACAAATATCTTCCTACTATGATTTATACAGTGGACATTGCTTCGAATCGAATGAAACGCTTTGTGAAACTGAGCTCAAAGCGACAAGTGGAAAACAAATTATTTTATCTGTGAAACTTACCAATTTCCTGTCTTGTGCTGCAGACACCAGCCCCGTACTGCTGCACCTTATCTGCCACAGTTTTCAGGAAATCTTCGTTGTTCTCTGCGAAGCCGAGGTAGTTGTATGAGCCCATGTTGATGACGTTATGTATCGTCCTCCCAGTAAACCTGTGAAGATTTATGTTTGACTCAGTTATTGTTTTTCTGGTATGCACACACACACACACACGCACACGCACCCACACAAACATAAATAACTTCTCTACAAATTGCACAATAACTAAACATTTGCTATTCACTAGCAAGAGATGGAATCCAAACAATTATAGTTTAAACTAAAAGGCAGTGAATTTAGATATTATTATGATGCATATACTTAGAAAACAAATATGCAGATAAAATTGGGTCTCTTATGCATGTGAATACAATGAGAAAGTGGTAGGGAACATAGCCCGAGTTCACCTGTCCAGTTTAAAAGTAGTTAAAGTTCTTCTTTCAAAGAACAGAAGCAGTTTATCAGCCGACCTACTTTTTCCACTCTGCTTCATACCATTTTACCAATTCACCACACTTCTCCACAAAAGTCAAGCAGGCTTCCCCATATCTTCTTCTTACAGTCACATTAAACCTCTTTAAACATGTAATCCACGCTTACCTCTTCACAGATTCATAATATCACTTTCCTTCCCTGTGGCTCTGCTCATTTTCTTTTTCATAACATATTCCCTGACCCTGCTGTGCCGTGCCAACGAATACCAATTGTGGTCCAGAAACTCAAAAACCATATCTGCGTATGGTATATTTGCTGATATCCTTAATGTGACATATTTGGAGAAAAAAATCTACATGTAAGTTAATTTAGGAGAACTTACTAGATAATAAAGACATGGATGCACACTTAACTTAAAGGCTATGCACTGACAAACAAAAGAGAGAACACCTGACATGACGGCGGTTTTATGTAGTCAAAAAAATATAAAATACATGTTGTACTATTGTCCTAAAAGTACTTTGTGACAGCTGGTTTCAGAAAACAGTATATCCCTTAGGTTAGGCCAAGGAAATGATTTGTAGATTCTTCCTGCAAGTCTTGTTGGTTTGGAGATGCTCCCACGCGCTGAAGTCATCTGGGTATGAATCACAATGTTTCTATAAAACATAATCCCGCATACAGAGTTGTATACAGGAACATATTGTTCTCCTACTGCCTAACACATTCAGCGTTGAATGTGTTAGAATGTATACATCTGATGTATACATCAGAGATTGACTCATTTTTAATAAGTTAGACCAGATATTTATGTTGTAACTCCACTGGATTTTGGTGTAATTTATAGGGCAGTTCAAAAGGACAATAATGAGTTATTAGTATAAACTTAACCAAAAACCAAAAACAGAAGGAAAAAAAAAATCTAACTTTTGTTTTGTATCGTAGTCTAAGTTTAAGATACATTCGACTGATGTTTTTTTCACCTGCTGCTTTCATGACCATAATATCGCAGTGTCTCCACAAAAGGTGCTACATATGTCTCATTATGTTTCCTCACCCTATGCAGACTTTCCCTATAAATGTGAGAGATTTTTGCACCATCAGCTTCAGCCTTGCTTTAGAGTACCAGCAATAAGACAAGGTTCCTTGTGGGGGGTTTCTGCACAGATGCAGTGCACTGCGAAGCATTAATTTTACTGCAGCACTTTAAAAATTATATACAAAAATTCAGTCTCCTAGAAACCTCCATATAGTTTCCTGGAGACTGAGTTGGGAGTTGTGTGTTCCTTTCTACAGCTGTCCTACTCCACATGCAACACAACTGAAGTGCCAAAAGTTACAATTAGAAATGGTTGGGTTACAATACCTGAATGTCCAGTTGTAGTCATCAGACACCCTTTCCATCAAGTCGAAGATAGGTCCTGGGAGGCTGCATATGGGACGGTTCCAGTTGTCCCGCACTCGCATATAGAGGTTACGAGTGTAAAAATTTTCAAAATCTTGGTAAAGGGGAGTGAAATCCTGGCGATAAAAAAAAAAATAGTTAACTTCACAATGAGTGAGAATCAGGTTTTTTTTTTGTCAAGGCAAATTTTAAGTTTTAACAATTTGCTTTTTACAAGTTCTTGTACGATAATCAGAGCCTTTATAATGTTACTAAATTTGAATAATTACTCACCTTAATCCAATGACAAAGCTAAGCTTTTTCATTAAGATTATTCGAGAATGTCCTCAACATCCTTAATACAATAAAATCATGATTTTTTTTGACTGACTACTCTATCAAGATAATATTTTATTGTGCCTGCCAACCCATAAAATACTAAACATGTTGAAGACAAAGTATTTTCTAATTTAACCTTCACTGAAGAGACATAATATGAAATCTGAAGCAAAGTAACAAAGAGCTTGAATCCTCTGAGATTTAATTAGATCTTCAACACATATTCTCTTTGGTGTTCCATTTCACCCATGGCAACGTTATACAGAAGTGCGGAGAAACACAAGGGAAGAAAGAAGAGGCACTGCTTAAGGAAAAATGGAAATAATTGGGGAAAACAAAACGTATTGATGGTGTCTGCAAGCTTGGGTGTGTGGTATGTCTGTAATCATACAAAATGCCTAGGAGTGTGCTGACTCCACACTCCTAGGCAAGGAGTGTGCAGTCCTCCTTTTTTATGTTGTACCTACCTTCTGTTCCTCTCTTTCCTGAGCAACATGGCACTTCTCCAGGCCCACAGCTCTGAGGAAGTCTCTGAGGTAACCAAACAGGGTGACAATCCCATAACCCAGGTACGTCATCACCGCCACATACATGGGTGGCTGTTCAAACGTGTCAGGGTTGAGCTGCCTGGAGCCGATGCTAGTCTGTGGGCCATTTTTCTGTTTAACGAGAGAGCAACATGAGCGCTTTTGCATTCCAGACAGGAACATAACAAAACGTAGTAACACTTGTAGGAATAAATGCAGTTCAAGCTTAATGTAAAAATAATTGTGGTTACCATTTCAATTAACCTGGATGAAACAGAAACTAAAACCTGTAATTATGAGACTCATTTTGTAAGACCCACCATTAGTGATCAACAGCTAGAAATGTATTCTAATATTTCATGTGAGAGAGAACTAACTAAGATGATTTAGTTCAACATGAGTAGTTTTAGAAAACTGTTCCCTATGAGAGACTTTTCAGGAAAAACCTGAAACTATTGGCCAGTGTCATACTGCAAGAAACTTTTCACGTGACAAAACCTTTATTATCTACCCATCGACACACAATCAGATTATTTGTACAGCAAAGGGAGCCACACCTTTTGTCCCTTTGAAGGAATGCAAATGCAGGACAGAATGGCAATGAAAGCCGGATAATTTATACAGCCTCAGGTTGCTGTTGTGCTCATCTCATCACGACACTTTGCAGTCTCTTGACTTACATACCCTGCATGCTTTTTACAAGCTCCTAAATTGTACAAAACAAAAACTAATCATGGCTATGGTAAAGTTTCTGCAAAAATAACTAGACTCCAGGGACATTTTTCTATTGGTCACACTTCAAAATGGGAAAGAGGCCCCCAAGATGAGCTTGGTATCATGTGTGGGATATAAAAAATGTAAAAAAAATATCCACATTAACATACATAATTTTTTTAAAGGTCGGGTAGTCAACTTAGAACCACAACTTTACGGCATTAAGTGCCGTAAAGTTTTCTCTGTCAGTAAATATATGCTTTCATCTCCATTGCATTACGAGTATGTGTAAAGAAACACAGAGAAGTGATAGTTTAACAACATCAATTACAATGTTTTCCCAGTATCTTTGCAAGCTGAGATCTTTATAACATCAACTAATGTCTGCTCAGCATCCACAGGCAGTTCTGTAAAGACAAATGTGTATTTTCTAAGTTGTACTTATTAATGTCACATGGTGGTATAAGACCTGCAGTGATTCAGAACTGAATTAAAAATAACGTTTAGAGATTCAGTGGAAAACAGTGGCTGTGTAGGGCAGTTCTATGTGTTGCAATGACCTACTTCAATTGCCTGACAGGTGATCTCAACCTAAGCAATAAAAAGATAAGTGATAGCCAGCTAATACTAACCGCGACCCTTATTCATGCTGACATTTGTGTTTCATTCCATTCAACTTTTCACTAGGAAGGTTAAATGCAGAAATAACTCAAGAATATTCAAATAAAATAAAATGTAGCCACATTTTATTTGAATCCCTGATGAGGACAGTTCTTCGCCCTGGCCTAGTTAACAGTCGGTCCTGAGGAGTACCATTGCTCCGCCCACATGGATAACACACTGTGCATGTAACCAGGAGGCCACCCAAAAAATCTGACTAGGTTTTTATAATTAATCATGACATTTTTAACTAAAAATGTGTGAAGAAATACAGAAGAAACTAATTTGCTCTAGAAAAAGATTAATCTCCTCAAGTCTCCCCCATGATGCCCTATCCTTCCCGTCGCCCCAGTGATTCGCTTTATTATGCTTTAATCTCAAATTTGGCAAACACCTGTGTTTCAAGAGTCAGAGTGGAAAAAAGAAAAAGAATATAAGAAAGGAAAAAGAAGTTGAAAAACTGATCTGATGGCATGCCAGCACTGGCACTGGTTCACTGCTGGAACTGGTTTGGTGGAAAAACTCCTCTCAGGAGCTCCATCTTAGAGATAATGGGTTACGAAAAGTCTCCATAAGAGCACTTTTATTCAAGCTGTTGCATAAATTTATGCTAGAGTTGCTATAAAGAGTATTTCTTCTGCCTGCAGATAAGCTGCTAGTTATGTGTTTATAAAATTCTCTCTGATTTTGTCATAACTGATCTCTACAGTGCCAAAAGAATGAAAAGAATGACATTCCACAGTCCAGGCTCCCTAATGACAAGCATCCATGGCAGGACATGCACAGCTCTTCTTTATCACATCCACTTGTTCAAATCTTAAAAAATATTGAACATTTGTAGGATGACTTAATGTATGGCAAGGTTTTGTTGTAGCTATAGCCGTTTGGTGACTTACAAAGATGAACACACATCTCCTTTAACTTTGAGCCAGTGCTATGTTGATTAACAAAGGTATTTCATTTCTAGGGGTATCTTTTCCAACAACAGTACCATCTGGGACTTTGTTAAAAACATTTATATCTCAATGTGTTTGTTCTCCACCACTCTAGAAGGTGTTGTTTATAGTCACAAAATCAGTACAGTTCCAAAACTACTAATAGTTGCTGTAAATGTCTGTCAAAATGTTACAAAACAGCTTGAAATAACAAAAAAAATACTGCAAATAAGAAAGATAAGAAAGAGCTTTTCACCTGCTTTTGTGGACTGTAGTAACAAGAATTTGCAATGCTAACTTTACAATAAACAACCCAAAGATGTAGTTTGATGTATTTTTCTTTCATTCTTTTTAACAAGATAAATGGGCTGTTTTTTTAGCCAAAGATTCAGTACTTGCTCAAACAACTATCATTTTTATTTTAGAAAAAGAAGAAAGGTGGATATTTGGTTCAAGGTAGAAAATCTTTGTTGTTTTTAGTGGTCAAAATAAAAATCTATAGTAACAAAAGGGAACTGATGGTTGATGATGGCTGAATGAAAGAGCTGTTACAATTCAGGTGGCATTTATTTGAGCTACTAAAAAGGCAGAAAGCTCATGAGCTCATGAGAAATTTGTTTGAAGATTTTATGCAATTGCTAGTTTTATTTCGCAATTTTGGTTCACAAGTTTTCACCGGTTCCAATGTAAATTAGGTGATATAACTTACTCGAGAATTTCAGCGTTCAAAATACCATAATGGGCCTATTTTAGACAACATATCATAATAAGTTCAAAAGAAGTGAATGAATCTCCAAAAGCTTTTATCTTCATACAAACAAATCGAGTGGGAACACAGTGTGCTGTGCAGTCAACCAAACTCCTGGCATCTGTAAAAAGGTATTCCAGCCCAGGAAGCTCAAACCACATTCCACAGTTCCTCTGCATCTCCTAGTTTTGTCTCATAAACAAAATGTTTGAAATCCACGTGAAATGACATAAATTATCCCACAAAGTTTCAACTGGATCAAGACCAATTGTGTGTAATGAAACTGAGGTCCTGCTGGCTTTCTGTTGTGTGTGGAGCTGTTGTCTTGTTGAAACACCCATTTTGAAGGCATTTGGCCTTTGAAATAATTAAGGAAAAATTACCTCTTCGAGTATTTTCACATGTTCAAACTGATCCACATCTGTGAAGCATATTTGTAAAAATAATATGCTTTACATCTGGCTTGTGTTTGATAGACCCAATGATATAAGGTAATATTTTAATTTACTGAATGGTTCTGTATTAAGAAAAAAATAGGTATGTCATAACTAGCTTGACTTTGCAGGAGTTTATTTTGGAGAGAAGTATGTCTTTGAATTGTTGCGAAATGTATTCTATGCTTCTATTAAAAGAAGAGGGATTGGTCTTCTAGGTACTGTTGAACTGCTGTTTTCTGCCGAATTGTTTTTGTATTGACATGCAATTCTTGACAATGACACCAGCTGTGAAGTTATGTGCTTGCTTACAATAAAATCAAATTAGTTACACATCAACTGTTGTAGACTAACATCTCTCCTGAGTCTCAATTCAAGCATTGAAAACGTTTATATTTAGAGGAAGTTACAAATGGATAGTACAGAAGGACTTTTTGAGGAAGTACAAGAACTCTACCCTATGTATAAAATACAACACAAGTAAGGGAAAAGAGGAATCATTTCAGGGTGGAGTCAAATAAAAAACTTTGGTTTCAATAGACAGAGACAGCCAGGCTATATCAAACATATATAGCTATAGAAATGTGGAAGAAAATGTAGCTGCATGGCGAATTACAAGGGAAAACAAGGTTGATGTCATACTTTGCTTTACTGCAAAAAAGTATGCTATGAATAGTTAGCCCCATCTCAGTGTGTAGTGGAAGCCTAAAGTGTGAGACGCTTTTGAAAAGTATATTTTTTAATACAGTGTTTCAGTTTACAGCGCTTAGTTTCAATTCTTAATTAACACACCATCTTATAGAGATAATATCAACCTTCATGCCATGTTGGTTACTTTGTTAAATCAACAGAATCAAACAACCATCTGATTTTTCTGCTCATTACTAAAAACTAAACTGTTTCTAAAATATCCTACAGGTAGCAGTGTTTGAAACCTCTGATGGACTCATTTCGTAGCAATATCTTTCCAGTGAAAACATTCATCATAATATGCAAAGATTATATCTTACACTACAATGTCTGTCTGCCTGGCTTTCTAACCACATGGACAGACAGAAACTTAAAGAGGACAGGCAAAAACAAATGAGGTGGACTAGCAGTGCCATCCGGGACACGCTATTGTTGAACATGACTTCTGTTGCCTCTATATTGGTCTGTTAGCATGTCATGAAAGTAATGAGATTCTCATACAGCAACAGTCAGATGCTTCCTCAGATTTGTTGCAAGACTGACTGCTACTGGAGATCCTTTATGCCCACTGAACCACTGTTCAATATGATTCAAAAAGTGAAGTGACTTGACTTATTGTTAGACAGAAAGATTTAAAAAAATGCTTTGTGTTCTTTTAAACATCCTATGTAAATATATTGATAATAAAGTGATACGGAAATAAAATCTTGAAAAATCCCACGTCAGATTCATAATTGTTTCACAAGACAGAGACCTAACAGCGTAGTTAATATTCTCTGCATTAAAATATGTAGCTTATTTAGAAATAGTTATGTTGAACAGACACGGTACAATTACAAATTAATTACGTTTTTCTTCATGTAAAGTTAAATTGTTGCGTTTTTGTTTTTTTGAAGTAGAAATGACATAAAGTAAGGCACACTGTGAGCTACGTCACCACGTTTATTGTCAGGTAAGAATTCCAGCGACAACCGCCGGCAGCTAACTAACAAGCACACGAACAGGTGCTGAACACCGTGCCGCACCTAAGCAGGCGCACCCGCAAGGTAAGGAGAAAAAGTTGCCCATAATAATGAACGTTCATCAGTGAAGCATAAACAAACCAACCTCTGTGTTGCTGTGACAGCTGCTTTTCCTCAGATTGTCACATTTCAGTCCGTTCTGGCTCACAGGAGGCTTTAGGTCTGCGTCAGAAGTTCTTGCCATGTTTAGCAGCGGAATGGGTCTGTTCCGTTGAATGACAACCAATGTGCTGGTTACTAAACTGCCAAAGGTGACTTCCTCCTTCAGTTGTTTCGGTTCAGCCTCTTTTTTTTTTCTCGCTGTTGTGTGTGAAGGCTTCTGCAGAAAATGTCACCCTTGGTTTACCTCAATGTTTTCTCTTTCGATAGAGCGAAAAAAGGAACTTCTGGTTATTAAAAACTAAACAGAGTTGGCACTTACATCATACTCATTTATTTTTAAATTATGGAATACAGATTTTTTAAAATCTATTTCACTCAGTAATAAAACGTTGACAGAATGGAAAAAAAATGTTTTTACTATAATTAAATCTACTGTTTTGGGTATTATGAATGTAATGCTTTGTAAGAAAATCTCTTCTAAGTTATAGTATTTTTATTATGTGAACTAGTAAACATATACTGAAATTCTGTATATGCTTTCCATTGCAAAATTATTCATACCCTTTTCACTTGTTTTGCATTTTGTCAGGTAATGCCACAAACATTACTAACAACAGTAGTAATAAGTGGTGTATAATTAAAACATTGAGGGAAAAATGCATGGAGAATCTCAGCAGCTCCTCCAGAGCTACCATGGCTGCTTCTCTGATTAAGTCTTTTTAATTTCCATTTCCAAATGATAAATTGAACAGAGCTCTTTGAGATAATCAAAGCATGTTTTGACCTAAACCTACTTTATGCTTCTTCACAACGTCGTCCTTGACCTGTCTGTCGTGCTTTTTGATCCTCATGATTATTCACTAATGTCCAATTAACAAACCTCTAAAGCTTTCACATAGTTGGACTGTGTTTACGAATTAGGTGACTTTTAAAGGCAACTGCTTGCGCAGAATTTTAGATTTTAAAAATATATAAAGAAATAAGATAAAACTATGCTTCCTTAGATGATGTTCGACAGGAAGAGGGGCCCAAAACCAAGACCTTGTTTGTGTTATTTCCTGTTTGGTCATTGAGTATAACAACCACATTAACCTGTGCTTTGCTTACTTGTGACAAAGTAATGACACTTCAGGCAAAAAAAAAAAAAAAAAAAAGAAATCAGACTGTTCATATTTGATATAAAGCAGTACAGTAATGGGAAGTTTAGAGGCTAGAGGGGCAGATGCTACTATAGTGCTATAGTTTACCCTGCCGAACGGCACTCCGAACACCAACTGTTTCTGTGTCAAAGTCCAGCTCAGCTTAATGACAACACTTTTACACCCTTAAAGTGGCTATTAATGTTTTTGCTGAGCAAAATGTCCCAGTTTTACAACTGGAACAAGTGTTGCTATTGGTTTCCACGACAGGAAGGCTTGGTGGTGAATCATATACTTATGTGTCATAAATCAAATCTGCTGTTTACTCTTATATAGCACATAAAAAAAGCCTTATAAAGTCATATCTGTTTGCTTAGTGATAGTCCACCTGCACTTTGACTATTTTCCTTTAGGATAAAAAGAACAATGTTCATTAGTAAAGTGGTGCTAACCATTTCTTGGTGTACCTTGTGGCTTTCCAAAGTAAACTGAGACATGTGCATGACTAAACAGGCTGGTGTGACGAAAACTATGCTGATGCATTTTTTTTTCAAGCTTTACAGCTGACTTGTTGCTTCTGACGAACAAGTCAGATCAGAAGCAGACAGTTGCAAAGACAGCGTTGAGAGGGACTTGTTTGGAATGCAGCTGCATGTCTGAACTTCATGCTGCATGAATAGGAATCCTCTGATGGCAGTTTCTGCTGCACAGCCTCTGCTAACTTCCCTTTGGGCCACTCTGGGTCTCTGTCTGATATCTCCCATCTCAATGTAATTTCAACCCAAATCGTTGAAATTACAACGATTTACAATGATTATCACTGTTATGTTGGTAGAAAGCCCATTTATTTACAGCTATTTACTATTTGATAAACATAATTTCCTTCTTTATCCCACCTCTGCTGTCTCTAATCATCTCAACTCTAAATTTCAAAGCTAGTAGAATCAGAATATCATTTAAAGTCTCTGTGTTATGTTCTGTTTGAAAATGTTACTGCTCTAGGATTGTATACAATGCCTTTGAAAATTGTGTTTGCACATTTTGTTATGTTACAAACCACTAAAGAAAAATGATTAATTGATGAAAAAAATCTTACTTGTGTGGCACACATTTTAATTTGTCTCCTGTTACTCCTATGTGCCCCGAAATAAAATAAAGAGGACTTTAGAAGTCAAATAATATGGCAAACAATATGCCTGTCCTCCAGAGGACTACATGTTTGCTGAGTCTTTTACACCTGTCCACCCTAACTGATAAAGACAGCATCAATCAGAGAAGAGTCCAAGAGGCCCTGAGGTGGGAGACACTGTTGATATTAGAAACCCAGTCTTTATAAAATAATGTGAAGAATAAAGTCATTGTTGACAGAAAGCCTGAAGTGTAAGTTCTTTAGGATACACAGACATGTAGAAGAAGCTGCTGTGGTCATTTAAGACTCATTTCTAATTTAGCAAAAACTAGTAAAGCTAACAGATATGTTAGGTTGTGCAACTTTACTGAGGCAACTGATCTATATTAGTAGATCAGTTGGTCTGGATTAAGTGTAACAAACTGTTTCAATAAGATATTAGTCATATCTGCGGCTTTTAGCCATTGTTAGCTTAGTTTGGAGTCTTGAGCAGAACCCACAGCAGCAGCAGGAGCAGCTGGTTCTTCCTTTCCTTCGTTACACAATTGCTTCCCTCTCATGGGACCAGATGTAGCCTACATCTGTCAGCCTTCATTAACTGCAACAATCTGGACAACACTCTTCATTATGGATGTTTTCTTTAATCCTAAAGTTCATTTAAAGCAACAGAAGTAACTTTAACTTACAATTTTAATGTCGCATGACTGAAACATAAGTTTAAATATTTTGTCTGACAGCTACACATGCTGTCATTTTCAGTTGATTGATCTTGGCAGAGAAAATGCATATTAAACAGGCTAAATCAGTTGCTGCTGCTTTTTATGTTCTCTATGTTTAAGATCATTATATGATTTACAATGTGATAATCCATCTTGAACGCTCAGTAAGAGTTGGTTAAGTTCAACAGGTACAGATTATTCAAGTGTGGAGTTTCCATTTCTCAGACTATCACATAAAACAATTACTATTACATATTTGATGACTTTAAATGTTTTAATAGACCGACAATCCCTGTGCTGCAGCCTTTACTTATTATTTATAAGGAAAATCTATCTGGAAGTTGCATAGAAAAAGTAAACATTCTTTGCTGCCAACAGAATGCCTCACCCATTTGATAAGTAGCTTTTGACAGACAGGAGGTTGTCCTGCCATCTTGTGGCAGTGCAGAGGACATCAAAGTCAGACACACACTTAACTCTTCACACAAACACACACCCAAGCTCCACTGCCAATTATATTAAATAAAAGAGCAAATATTGCATATTTATATTATGTGAATGACCATTTTTTACAGCATCTAAATTGCTGGTTCATCAGAGATGTGGGCAGTTGTGCATGAATGAACTCCTGCTATGCCATGAAAGCTAGTTGTGCTGCTGAGCTATATTTAAACTTCCCCCGGGGTGCCATTAAATCATGTAATTTCTTCGTTAGGCCCAGCTGACCTCATTTTAATATCCTGGTTGCTACTGTTCTATATAGGATTTAAATAATACTCTTTATATGTGACTTTAGAATAGTACAACCATAAATATGCAGATGAACCTTAGTGAAAACCAATAAAGAAAACAAATCTAGTTTGGTGGAATTTTGGCAAATTCCTCTTGACAGAACTACTGTAAGTGCGTGAGGTTTGTAGGTCATCTAGATGGCTGAATTTCCCACAGAGATTCTGATGGCCACAAAGTCAAATCAGTGACTTTGTTACTTGTAAGCCACTTTATAACAAATTTGATGATAAGCTTTGGGTCTTGTCTCTTGTGTGACCAAACTTTAACTTGTCTGGTGATTCCTCTGGTATTAAGAATTTGCTGAAACATTTTCACATTTTTTTAATATATATATATATATATATATATATATATATATATATATATTGTAAATTTCACCAGTGCCTCCTGCAGTAAAACACCTTCCCAAAATAATTCGGCCACCACGATACATTTGAGTTAATATTAGATTCTAAGAATTTTCTCCCCCTTTTTGCTCCAAATGTGACAATGCTCATTATGACCAAACAGTTCCACAAATCTTGTAATAAAATAATATTAAAAGAAACATTATTATTATTTTGGTATGCCTTTTGCATAATTAGCTAGAACTAGTCACCAGTTTGATTGTATTTATTGCCAGACAGAAAAAAGAGGTTTTGGATTTTTTTTTTTTAATGGAAGTATTTTGATAATGAATAAAAACATGATGGAAGAACAAATTCTTGAGGAACCTCAGCTTGTAATGTTTTCTAATAATTTCCTAACCCACATGCAGACTCAGATACCGGCTGCAGAATGAAAAAAGGTAATGAAGTTTATTTACAATGACTAAAATGAAAGAACACAGCAGGAGTTTAATGGAGATGAATTTCACTAAAGCAGATCAGAGTTTCACCTTGTGGTTCTTAGATGGACAGCCGATGTTGAGTAAGAGCGATCCTGGCGACAAAGGTTTCTGGTAAAAATTCCAGAGAGCTTCTTGGAGAGTAACGGATGGCTTGAGAAATTCAGATGGTTACTTGAACAGAGTGTGTAGAATGAAAGATGAAAGCTGTGGCTTACAGAGCCATAGTGGGCAAGCACTGAAAGAATTTTAATCTGAAGATATCTGTGGTGAAGGACCGGTTTGTTGGTTTGATGTGGAAGCTAACTGCAGGTTTAACCTAGGAAGCACAGAGAACACAGGGAGTAAATATGGCAGCAAGATAAGCATAAACACAAATTCAATAAACTGAGATAAAGTAACTCAAAGAGCTACAATTGACTTGACTACCAGTAAAGGCTGATCACTTGCAGGCAGCTGTGGGATCTGCAGCAGGTCTGTTACGCCCAGCAGCTGAGGTCCTTTGTTTAGGGAATCCTCTTACATCCACATCAAACACAGCCATACACCATGATCCCAACACAGATGTCATCTTTGTTTACAAAAGTTTATTTACCTGTTCTGGTAAATAAGATCTGAAACAATCTAGCAGGATGCTAGATAATCCCACCCACTATTACATTCTTGTACACATTCGAACATTTCGCAATGTTTTTTTGTTGTAAGGTTTTATTTACCCAGGTAGCGGTGTAGACTTGTAAACTAAACAGAAAAATGTGTTTTGTATAACAATAAAAATGCTATTTTGGTCCTGCACTTCCAGCACTAAGCCTTTGGGGTATTTTCAGATGCATCGGGGAATTGAGGATCGAAACAAAATTGGGCAAAGATATTTATACTGAGTGCAAGAGAGAGGTGAAGGTGGTAGTGTTGCAGACATGACTGGAGGCTATATGGACTAAGCTGTAATTTTCTGTGTTTTTGTCGGTCAACTTTGCACTTTTATGTCTGCTGATCCCAATTTATCCAGCAGGCATTGTGACTCACTAAACGGCTAGACGAAGTTTTCTTTCAGGATGTGTTAAATACATTTGGAAAAAATGCTCTCTATCTTTCTTCAACATTGTATAAACATTATTTTATTGCAAATAACCCAACCTCAGATTATAAAAACCACTGCAAATTTTTAAATATTTATATATTTATATATAATCGTGTGAGGCCCAGACTTTATTCTCATAGTCAGATGAAATGAAGTAGGATTTCATTTTGAATAACTCAGAGCGTATTTATAAAGGTCAGAATTTAGTCTTAAGAGATATGAACTAATAAATTGCCTCCTCTAAGTCAAATCTGCCCAGTTCTATTGCATTTTTCGCATTTTTCTGCTCTGACAAGTGAGGCAACTATTTGTTACAGGCACCCAGGAATCTATTGGCCTTATGACACTGAATCTCTGCAAGGCTCCAGACTCCCAGGGAGCCTCCCCCCTCTGCAGTAATTACTGTTTCCCATCTACCGAGAATGTGCCAACCCGCCCCACAGATACTGCACTAAATCCCCTTGATGTTGTCAGTTATTCTGGTAGCTGGACAGGCAAAAAGAATAATAATAAGAAAAAACGGAGGGCCTCCCGGAAGTGAGCGAGCTTCCCTCCTGGGTAATTGATGTGTGGATGATCGGTGGATTTTGAAGGATGGCTTCTCTTCCCACACTGGGCCATTCTGAAATCATTGTCAGACTGAGCAAATGTGTCTAGGAGGATAGATGAGAGCTTGCCATGTTCAGGATAGACTGGAAATAATGTTGTCCTCTCAGATCAGACACACAGAGGTGGAAAGCAGATAGACCTTGTCATGCTGTGGAAGGTTTATAAGAACTAGGCTTTCTGGAAGATGACAGCTCTAACAATGCGCAAAGTCCTGTGTATAGTTTACAGGATGGTGATTGTACTTCCTGTTTGCTTTTTTAGGCAGGAGAGGATTGTTAGGTTTGATTGAGAAGCAGTAAATATTTCATATATTACAATCAAGCCCTAACAGACAAATTCATAATTGGTTTGTTGGCAGTGCAAAAATATTTGAACCCCTTGATTTTTTTTTCTGGATTTTCTTATTTTTCAAACCACAAACATTAATGTGTTTAATTTAAATTTTGTATCAAAATACTAAAGACTTTGTGCTTTATTTTCTTTTAGAAAAAGTAGGATAAGGTTAAATTTTTTTAAAAAAATGCATGGACCGTTTTTTTATTTATTATTTTTATTACTTTTCTAGAAAAAAACAGCTACACTTTTAAAGTTTTGGCACAACTTTTGATAAGAGCAAAACATAGGTATCAATTTTCTGTGGAGAATGTTTTCAACACCAAGTCATTACTCAGTACGGCTCAGTTAGAGCAAATGAGATCTAATTGAAGACACAACACAAGTGTGACGCAGTGCAAGCAAAGCAGTAACGCAGCATGGGACAATGGCAAAGTATAAATAGTTGAATTCATTACATGAATTCAAAACAGGGCAAAAAACTTGGTTGGAAGATAATGATGATAAAGATAAAGTAAGAATCTTTGAGTTCATTATGCAGAGTTACACACCAGTGTGTAACTTACTATCAGACTGTAAGATAAGCGGGATCAGTTGTGCTTGGAGCTGGTCTGCTGTGCAATCAAAGCAAGAGAGGAATAAAATGAGCACAAGAGACAGATAGCTGAAGGGTTTTTTTAAAGCCTGCAGCCTGCTTAGTCGAGAACAGTCATTATGAGGGTATCAATCTACATTACGACACTGCTTTTCCACTCATTTACAACAATTTTCCTGTCCTCAATGTGAATATTACAGTTCCTGTATTTTAGAGTCACAATCAGTATTCATTACTCCTCCAGCTTCAGCTCCAGATGAATATTAGGCAATGCAAAGCTTTGACTTCATTTCTCTGCACTGCACGTTTTTTTTGTTAGCTTATCTGGAACAATCTTAGTGGCAGCTTGTGACTGCTGTTTCTTCTTTTTCTAAATCTGCATGCAAATGCCACGACTTATGTAACTTATGGACAGACAAGTGTGCAACAAGATTGTACTTTGCTGTGTTTGTCGTTTCCGTAGACAGAACGAAGTGACCACTCCATCTGACAAAATCTTTTGGCAAATCCATCTTGATATTGGTGGATGTTGCTACAGCATTTGTCTATCAGGTCCAGGGACTTTCCACACAGATGTAGGTACATTTCCAAGAAAAAAAAAATGTGACCAGCTGCTTGAAAGAGGTTCTGATGCTTATGAATGGCTTAATAAATTGTGTGGGTTAAAACCCCCAAACAACTGAACATGTTGACTTATCCACTTGTGACTTCATTATCCTTGAACTTTGACTACAAAATTGTTGCAAAAAATAAAAATGACAAAATTGGTTAGCTGGAACCTGAGCCTGATTATACAAGAGGTTTCTTCCAGTTTGAAAATCTGCCTCTCCTCTCCAAACACATTCTTTATGTGTTTGAAGAAGAGCCAGCTAGAAATCCTAAGTTAATTTAGTAAATTTGCAAGAAATGACCAAATTAGTTTAACTATCCTGTCTTATAATTTGGAATAAAATGGATTATATCCAATTGGATTGGATTTTAATTATGTCATTTGATTTTATTGGGTTTAATTTGATAAAATTGAAGTAAATCTTGATGAAATTGGATTCCATATACTAACTGGAAATAAATTGCCTGGTAGTTAGAAAGTGGTACTATGAAAGTGAATAACGTTGAAATGAATTCATTGCATGTAGGAACTGCTAAATATTGGTGAATATCCAATTCCCACTGAGAGATCTCACTTTAGAATAGTCCTGCTGCCGAATAGATCAACACAGGAAGCAGAAAGAAGTTAATGGTTCACCTTTAGTCAGTGAAAAAGAGATCAATGAAACAAATGGACACATTTAACAGATTTTCAGGAACTGGTTTTTCATTCAAGTAAACACAGTAAGACCAACACGGAAAGTATCTTAACCAGTTTCAGTATTTAGAACATCTGTGTTGCACCTATCACTTGCTGTTTTCTACTATGAAGTTACTCTTTGCCTCTGTTTGGTGCTAAAAGCTGAAGTGTTGAAATTTCACAATTTTATTGAGCCATTTTTCACACACGAGCTTTAATGGTGAGAAATTGTTACATTAAGGAAGGGCTTATATATAAATATAAATATATATGTTTGTGTGTATGTATGTGTCCTTCAGTTTAAAAATAGTGAGGAAAGTGAAGTTAGCTGGCAGTGACAATGTGGTGACGGACCTTGAAGTATGAAAACAAGACAGGCTAGTTGTGTGCAGAATTAAAAGGAGAGGTGACTGTCTGACAGGCATGTGTCAGCTCTGCTTCCATAATAAATGCTAGTGGGGACAAGGGTGGCTTGTTAATTGGGACAGAATGTAAAAGTTTCTGTCACTCATCATCATCTTTGCTAATTTGTTTGGAGGCAAAAGTCAACTGAACCGTAGAAGTGGGAGATTAGTCATGAAAGTTTGGGGACTCTGGGTTTTCATCTCAGTTCAGAACACATTAGATATTGGCATATAATCCAATTTTGCTTGGGCTTGCTTGTATATTTTGCTTGGGCAAAATACGCATTTAAAAGCACATCAGTATTATTTTAATTTTCTTTCTATTACTTTTCAAAGATGCATTTGACTGAATCACTTGCTCAAAAGTAACAATGCATGTTCATGGAGTGCAGGTCTTGGCCTTCCAGTACGTGTAATTTATTTTTTTCTGACCTTCATTTGTTCCCATCTTTCAGACCCCCTCATGCAGAGCCCTCGGGGGAAATAATAGCAGTGAGAAGGCGAGTAGAGTGCAGCCTCTGGAATTGACTGTAAAATTAACAGGGGACATGTTGCTTAACCAGTGTGAAAAACAGATAGTGACAGCGATAACAAAGCTGGTGATGGCACGATAAGTCCTCCTGCTGCTGTGGTGCATCCCACATTATTTATCCTGTAGAACAGCAGATTTTTCTTTTTTTTTTTATAAATCTTCAAATATTCATTAGAAAAAAAATCTGATTTAATTTGATACATATTTACTAAATCTATCATGTAACTATATTAGAAATGCACTAAATATTTTTTATTATTATTTTGATTATCAGTGTTTCTACCAGCTGGTAACCTCTCAAGTCAATATTCTGCTGCAGGACATTAGAGTCCAAATAAAATGTTATTTTACCCTGCCGTAAAAAAGTAGTACTTTTTCTCACATCACATGATATTATTACAATAAGCAATTAATCAATTAATTGGATAAAAAATTTAAATAAGCTCAAAAAATTCCATTTTGATGATTAATCTCTATTTGAAGGTCAGTTCCGTTTACTGTGACATCATAATACATTTAATTTATGGTTTCAGTTATTTGTTATTTTTTAATTTTGTTTAGGTGTCGTGATTATATAAAGCTAGTTCTAGTTCCAGTGTTTAGTGTTCTTTACAACATAAAGGTTTATTGGTCTTTGAGTGGGTGAACTTGCATATTGCTTGTAAATGGTGTGAAAATAACACATCGCAATAATTGCTGGCACAATTCATTGTCCAGCAAAATGTCTTAATGCTACAGGCCTAATCACATGTAGGCCTAATCACAAACCTACTTACTAAACCTACTTTAGTAAGTAGGTTTTACTTACTAAAGGTAATTATTTGCAGTGGATTTTCTGTTGTGGCTTTAGAGCAAAGGAGGGAGGAACACAAATGCTCACCAAACTCTAAATCTATTTATAGCCTTTAGATTCCTTTGCAATTATGCACTTTTTTAATGCCAGTCCATCACATAATCCTAATAAAATGCATTGAAGTTTGTGGAAGTAAGTGCATTTGGAAAGTTTAGGGGGTGTGATTAATTTTGCAAGACAATGTAGATTGCTAATTTGGGTATTTTTAAGAAGTCATGTCTTAAACCTTCTAACTGGGAAAACAAAAGCAATTAAGGGGCTGGTTTGAGCATGGAATGACATCCCTGAACCGCAGTCATGCAGCAGGTGGGTAATTGGCCTGAGCGGTACAGTGGTCACTGTCCTTGTCTCTTGATGGGGGCAGAAACCGCTCCACAGGGCAGTTTTATCAGCTAGCCGCCCTCTGAGGCAGATGCACCATTTTATAATTAACCAAATGAGACCGGCAAGGGTTAGAGAGAGATACCATACTTCTATAATGCAACATGCTCTGCTGAGCCTGCAATTAGGCACTTAGAGTAAATGTGTCGGTTTTCTCCTGCATTCATTTCAGTACATGTACAGTATGTATACTGTTAGCACGCTTAAAGTCTGTTGGTGAGAGTTTTGTTGCTGAGAATGGCAGTGGATCACTGCGTGGCGTTAATTGGACTGCAGTGTGGCTTGTTTTGTCTTCCCAGACTATCAGATCCAATTTACTGGGATGACTTCAGCATCGTCCTTGAGCTTTAACAACTAAAAACCACTAAAGATAATAGGTTGGTGTTAATGTGTAACTTTTTAGAGAATCTTTTAATTGCACATTAAAAATTTTATATGTGCACTTTCAACCTGACGACAACTGGAAACATAAAGAGACAGAAAGTCATAGAGGGAATATTGTTTGTGTCTTTTGTTCTTTTTGTTCTATTCAATTCAACTAGTCATGCATTGTTGAGCCTGAGAATCCCTGTTGTGCACCTTAGAAGAGACTATTTAGATTATTCTTTTTCTTCTGAAAATATTTTATTTAATTTTTAAGGTTAAATAATACTCTCCACAAAGCAGATATAATCTTCTTCTTTTAAATCTGGCTTCGATAAATCCCTAACACTACCTATATGAATACATTTCCTTTTATATTTGTTTGAATGAACTTTGACACTAATTGTATGAGTATCTTGATCTGAGATGTTTGTGTTGGCTCTGTGTGAGAAGGGATTTCTCTTCCTGCTATGAAAGGATCAGGCCACCGGATCTTTGGGGAGCATTTTATTTTATGGCCACGCACATATATATTTTTGCTCAGAGCTTTAGCCAGCCAAACCGATCATTGTTGAGTGACCTTTCTGCATTGGTGCCACTGCAATGCAGTTCATGAATGTTTAATAGAAAGCCTGGCTGTGTTGGACCTGCCAACCAGGGTTTACTGCTTGACAGAAACATATTAACTTTAAGGCAGAATGGAGGTTAACAGCAGTGGCAACTCCAGACCTGGGAAGCCACGCACGACGCCTGACAGGTAAACACCCATTAGAATCATAGAAACCAGTTTAGTGTTGTGTGAAAAGCAAACACACAAAACACAAAACTCTTTGTTACTTCATAATTTTATTTCATAACTTTATTCCCACTTTCAGTTCAATATGATGAGCTGCTGCTTCTCTGAGTAATCCATTCATACCTCTTGAGCTTTTTCATATTTTGACATTTTATAGCCATAAACTAAGTATCTTTAAGTGACAAATCAACACACTTGTATTCAATTGTGAACTGACACCACTTTACTAATCAGCCCCTTAGTTAATAGGGATGTGTCTCTATCAGGTCACTCCGACTCAATTAAACTAGATGGAGTCTGTATGAACATCAATTTTCAAGTCTTGACACGGAGTCACTGTTTAACTTTGGTCTCAACTTGGACTTTATCCAAACACATGCTTGATCTAAACCTTTCTATTCAATCTCTTAGTGTATGTTTAACCCCGTTGTCCTGCAGGAATCTCTTCATGGTCTTAAATCTTCTGCAGCCTCTGACAGGTTACCCTCACAGATTGCTCTGGATTTAGCTAATGCTGTTGGTTTTCCTCCACATGCAGGATTTTGGTCCCAACTGATCGGGCCACATTCTTCCAAATGGTAAGTCTCCAACACAAACTTATAACAAGAGTTTACTCCTGTCTTTCAACAATGTCTTTTGCTGCCACTCTTCCCTAATCTACAGCTCCTCCATAGTTATCATGGGCATTTTGGCCTTTTCTTTGCTTCTATCTATGCCTAGCCTTTAGTTTCAAGTGGACATCCACGTTTTAGTAACCCATTAACAAGCATCAGATAGTTCTTGACCTCTGAAGGATTCAGTTACCCGGATCAGGGTGCATGAGTCTAAATTCACATGCAACAGAATTATGAACTGCTTTGAATTGGCGTATCACTTGAAATTCCACTTCATGTGGCTTCTAAGCTGAGGTTGTAATGTGACAAAATGTGGAAAAGTTCAAGGTTTTTACAAGCCACAGCACACAGAATCTACATCCACCGTTTCCACCTCAAAGCATTTCACACAAATAACCACTTATTCTCAGTCCAAAAAAAAAAATAATACAAAATTCTAAAGTCTGTGCCAACAAAGGAGAACACAGAAGCAGGACAAACAGCTTCTGGTAAATGCCAAAATGAAAGAAGAAGTTTGAAACTTAATTGGATTTTAGAGCAAAACTGTGGTGGAAAAGTGTTGTTTGTCAGGGACAATGTCACACATTCAGCAACTTCAGAATATATTGGTATAAATATTCCTAAAACAAAACCTTCTTTCCTTTTCATGCTACGCCTGAGTGCTGCGCAACAAACAACAAAATCAAACTTCTTCACTTTCTTTGTTTACAAGATAAAAAGATGGAGTTCTTGTTTCTGAAAGCACCTGAAACTTTTTTCTTGCTTTGAGGAGATTACAAGGAAAGGAAGAACAGGTGTTTTTTACAAAGACAATGCCAGAAAATAAGAAAGAAACATCCACCAAATGAAGAAAAAAAGTTTTGCATTTCATCAGCTGGGTGGCATGAGAGAATAACCTTTTATCTATTTTTTAAATAAATAACTTTGTAGAGTTGTACTTTGGAACACACAAGGTGAACTTTCTTTTCAGTATGACTGTGAATAATAATCACAGAGAATAAAAGGACAGCTCAACAGTACGATAGATCAGGAGATCATATCCTCATCACCCTGGTGAAAATTAAGTAAACATTTACTTACCCAACGGAACGTTTTATCTAATTTTCCTTTTTCTTCCAGAAGTATTTTTTTAATATGTATATTTTTTATTTTATTCTACTTTTATGGAAAGGAAAAACTAATCCTAGATTAGACAAGCTGAAGCTGGGGATTTTTATTAATTGTCTTCTGGAAAACCTGATCTGGGGTCAGGGTAAGCAACTCCTGATGAACTCTGCTCAATATCGGCAAATAAGAACCCAGTAAGAAAAGAAAAAGCAAAGACAGCTAGAAAAGCTTTTATTTGATTCAGAGAGATTAAATATTATGAGAACTTTATTTTTTTCCTGCCCTTGTCAGGTGATGGATGCTGATGATCCACTGACCTCTAACGGTGCAGTTGATACAAAAAGTACATTTTTAGACCTTCAGCATGTACCAAGTTTTAAAATATATCAGTTTAAAGATTAACGTGTCTTTAATTTGTCTATTGGTTAGAAAAGCATTGAAGGAAGAAGAGAGAAAGAAATGTTAAATTCTTTCTTCCAAGGCTAGATTTTAATGCAGGGAGCAGTCCTCATAGATAATGCATCAGGAGAGGAAATCCATCAGGAGCACAGCCATTTAAAGCGCAATGGAGATATTCATGCATGAACTTGGGCATGGCCTCCCTCTTCCTGAAGCTGCAGGCAGGTTGATGTTATACTGTTCTACTTGGCAGCTCTGGTTCCACTGGACACTTTTTCTCTGCATCATTGCTGCAGAGTTAAAAAAGTTAAAATTAAGCATTCACAAGCTTTCTTTTCAATAATAATACATTTAACATGCTTGGTTCTGGTGATCTTTGCTTGTCCTTGCTCTGCACACATTATGATTCAGCTGATTCAAGGTAGAAACAGAACCCAGTGTGGATACATGACCAAATGTGCTTCTCCTGCAAAAGAAAAAAAATGGCATTTATCTCTCTTTGTTGTGCTTCTGACCTTTGAAAATATCACATACTAAATCTTTAATTATTTATGAAAGCGAGTAGCAGTGATGAGAGATGGGAGGAGGATCCTGCCACGTGTGATGGGGCATTCTGACTTTCAGAGAACAACACATTCTGCCTGTAGCAATGAAATCAAACGAGGATCTTCGTTTGGTGCTAAAAGAGCCTCCTTCAGATCTTTGTAGCTTTTTACTTCTCCTGTAGTAAACAATTCTGACACATTCATTTTAACATAATCAAACCATCATTACCCAAAAGTATAACAAACAACAGAGAAAACAACCATGGAGAGAAAAAAAGGATTTTCTCTGGAGAACTGTTTAACTCGTGTTTGATATGCAAATTTTCTTTTTCATCCTCAAATGTCAGGAAGGGACACGAGGGAAGAGCTGGACATCTCAATTAAAGAGTGCTAACATGCAGCAATGCAAACAACCATGGAAATGAAAGCATTTAGTTTAATCTACAGCATCTGGGAGAATAAATGAGAGTCGCAACCTGATATTGCTGTAGTCCCGAGAGTGCCTGAAAATTGCAGACAGGACCTGAAAGTCATATCTGATTATTGAAATTTCAACTCATGAAGGTGAGTTTTAGTATCTGGAAACTGGTCGAAGTCTGTAGTGACTTTTTTCTCCAAAACAGTAATGAATGTGCAGTTTTACCCCATTAAAGTTTTGTTTGAAAGCAATTAAATAATTTACCTGCAATTTTATTGAAACATCTTCAATGGTATTTAATGTATTATTTGGCAAAGGTCATCTATATTCTGCAGATGCACTTAATGTTGGCTCATATTTGCACCTTGTATTCTGTTTTCCAAACATTTAGAGCAGCTTTTTATTGATATACAGACTCATAATATCCAGATCTAATTCCCTAATGGCTTTCAATGTCTGAGTTTTTAACAAAGGCCTTTTATTCATCACTGTGCTGACAAAGTAGAGATCTGACAGCTTTCAGATTCAGCAGATTTTTACTTAAGGCTTGCTTAGGAGATAAGATAAAAATTGGTTTATATAACGTGTTCCACAAAAAAAAGACATAAAAGCAACACATATACAAAAAGGCAATCATTCATCATGTTACTTTAAAAAGAAAGCTACTATGGTGAGAGATTGTTTCCATCCAAACTTAGCATATTCTTATATAAGACTGGGCTTTCATTTTTTTTTATTTTTGGAGGCTTCTGCCATCTTTCAAACCCATTCCTTTATTTAGTCAAATAGAGAATAACATGGAAGACTGTTGCACATTCAGTGTTAGTCTCAGTCTCTTTGCAGCTCCTGAGACCAGTTTCTGCCTTGTCTTTTTATTTGTAACGTCACGCTTTGCCATATTCTATTTAATGATGGCTGTCTTTTCTGTGCCAGACTATTATGTATAAAATGTAGATTGTTTTTAGGTCCATTGTAACCTCCCTGCAAACTCTGGCTTTAACTTAAGGATGCAAATTAGCAGTTAATAAGAAAATCACATAAGCAGAGCTGGACACGTTCCCTATTTTTGATGGCAGGTGTGTGCTAAAAAGACAAAATGCTGGAACTGAATCAAAAGATTACCTTAAAGCCGTGCAGACATATGCGACTAGGTTATTGCTGCTTTTCTTGTTTTTTACATTTTTCTCCTCAGATTTAGTTTGTTTTTCAAATAACTGCATTTCATTTGCTGTTAAAGTGAAACTAAGATGCCCGCTTTGCAGTTGCTAGTGGATTCAGGGTTGAAACGCAGAGACTCATGGTAGGCAGGTCCTTTTCTTTTCCAAATAAGTTAGAAAAACAACAAAAAAAAACTAGGAGCACAAAATGATGAAGAGGCCGAATGTCCTGCAGCTGCTTACAATAGATGGTATCCATAAAGCAAAACAAAATAATCCAACAGAATTCTAAAAAATAGACACCAACTTTAAGAAAGATCTGCCAAAGAACACAGCTCTTGGTTTTTGTTTTATCAGGGAGTCCACAGACAGGAAAAGAAGGAACAAATAGAAACCAGGAACAAGATCAGAAAAGTTAAAACCTCCAAAAAATGTAAACAGCAGAGAATAAATAATGAAAGTAAATATAAACCAAGATCTTCATCAAAACCAAATGCGAAAATAAAAGAAATTGCAATAAACTGAAACACAAACCAAAGTCATATATGTTGTATTGTGATTGTAGTTCACAGTACTAAATATGTGTTTTGGATTTATCTTTTCATTCAGCACTTTCTATCATATAGAAGCACTTCAGACCTTTTCACAGCTGTTGTAACAACTTTATTTCTGCAGCTTGTACACATTGTACATAATTAAACATTTCTTTGGCTCTTATACAATATTGCAGCTAAAAATGTACAATTACATCTCAATAAATTAAAATATCATCAGAAAGGTTATTTATTTCAGTAATTTTAGTGGAAATTACACAAACTATTATATTCTAAGCATTTATTTTGTATATTTTGATGAATGTGTGTGTGTTTTAAGATTTTTAGGCTCTAGTGATTTTTATTGAACTGGGAGGACATGCAGCAAATGGTCTAAGACCAGGAATCAAACAAGTACACTGAGCCTCTGCGCATGGTCTGCTTTTTTCTAAGTGAGCTGCCCCATGATTATGATTCAAAACTAATGAAAACCCCAAATTCATCATTTCATCGTATTAGAATATTAACAAATACTTTTTAAAATTACATTTTTAATACATGTCATGGTCCTGTCATATGACTTGGCACCTGACAAAACTGTCAAAAGTACAAATACCTGATTTAATGGCGATGGTATTACAGTATTTGACTGACAAATTTGTTTTAGCTAAACTCCAGTATAGAAGCTAAGGGTTACTGTGAAGTGGATGTAACTTACTTGTGTTTTAAGGCTGATCACAAAGAAGAATAACCGTCTCTGAGAGTTCTGGGGGGCACATTACCAGGATGACCTAATTAACTGACATGGAGTGGGGTGAAATGTTTGGGGTACGCACCACAACATGAGATGTCACACCACTGCTGTCATCTCAAGTTTACCTTATTAATGAGACAGTCCACATGTCGACAAACCTATTAGGGGTCTACTAAAAAACATTTGCAAAGATTTTTGCAGTACTTTTGCATATTTGATTATCATTACAGAACGGTGATACACCTACAACAAATATATATTAAATATTAATTCATCAAGCTGCTCTGTATATTGTGAAAAGATAGTAAAATGCTGAAGTTTGCCACACTTTTGTATGTCATGGCCACCATATCTGTTCAGACAGTACTCAAGCAAAGGCTTATTATAATCCGCAGCATATTCTTTAGTGTCACATTCAAATGCAAGATGTAGAAGATTAAAAGAATTACTCTGAATTAAAAAAAGAAGAAGACTGCATTTAAGGCGTTGGATGACCCAGTTTCCAGGCGTGCATCCTGCAGCTTAGACACTCTGGAGGCTTCTAAATGTAGAACTGTTGATTCACCAACCAGAGTGCGCCTTTGTGAGCAACTGTTTTTATTGTGTGCATAGTATGTGTGCATGCAAATTCTACCTTGGCGTAGAATATTTTTTACATGAACTTTTACATAAAGCTCTTTGCACTTGTATTTGTGCTTTGTTCAGCATCAGATCTCATAGAAACATTGACTTGGATATAATCAACCCCATTAAATCTGTAGAAAAATATGTATTTAAGGGAACCTGGCAGTCATCAATCTGCTCTCTGTGTCATCACACAGCTACTTCTCATGTTACATTTAAACTCCTAATAGAGGCGAATATCATTGCCCTAGGATGCCAGTATAAACTGCAAAAATGCAGAGACCTGTAGAAGACAGGTGATGGAATAAAAAGACCTGTGTAATGCCATTCTTTTGGCTGACAAGTTTCTCACATGAAGCCCACAAGTTCCAGAGAAACAAGGTTTCTGTTAACGCAAAGATGAGTGTTTCATTTTGAAAAGCAGCAGTACAAAAAGAAAAGACCCTAAACTCCATTTCATGACAGAAAGTCATGAAAAATGTTTGTAACTTTGAAACTTCTTCCTTACCTTACAAGATCATGATAGTCTGTATATTTGCATCATGGGAAAGCTGAATATATATGTTGTTTTCCGCTTCAGAATACAAGTTAGTTTCTGGTAAATGTTGATTTAAAATGCCTTTAGAACAGATTAATTGTCAGCTTTCAGTTTCTTATCAGATCTCAAAATCCTTTTGGTTTTCAGAGTCTTTCTTTCAAAAAAATTAAGAAATTAACTCGAAGGTGTGGTAAAGAACAAATATTTTATGGAGAAGGAAATCCCTCAGTTCAAACAACTAATTAAACTCTACATCACACTGTTGCCTAATTCCTTGCACTTCATGCAACGTCCCAGTATTGTCATTCATTACCAGAAAATAACATCAGTTAAACCAGACTGTAACAGTTTTTAGACTTATCAAAAATATTCTGTTTGATTACTTTAGAATAAGTAATCAATCAAACAGTGGAGCTAATATTACTTAATTTCAAGCTGTGTCAAGCAGATGCTTTGTCAGCACTGATGAAGCTGTTAGCATCAAAATGGCTGGAGTGACAGTTTTTATTTTCCTGTTAACTCAGCTATTAATTTCTTCATGACTCATGGTCACTAATGCATTGTATGCAGAACATTGAACATATCATCATTGTAGCTAGCATTTAGTGTCGTTTTTCTTATGCTAAGCATGTCAAAGACATGATCACTAAATAAAAAAAATTATTTAGCTCTCAATACAGATGATTGGATGATTAAGCTCAGCTACAAGCCTATGACTTTAAGGAGCATAAACACATGCTGAGGGCACCAGGAAGCTAAAGGGTGCCAAAAAAAAGTTAGAAAATTAAAAGAAAAAAATATGTAATTATATGATTTCCTAATACAAAAAATTCTGCACTAATTTAATTGCGATAGCAAACAATTTTAAAATATACATCTAATAATAATAATATCGTCACCTTCTTAAAATAATTGCCTAAGTCATTTTTGCAATTTTTCAGGAAACACAAAAAACTGAACCATTTGTTGAATAAATGATATTTACGAACAATTTTAATCAAAAAAGTTGTAACAACAGATGTCTTTTGACATACAAACAGCAAGGTCAGCCAAACATGGAACATGACAGAATTAAATGACTTAGGCAAATTTTTGAACATGCCTTTGTGACCTAGGCAATTTTACAGCACAAACTAACAAAACATAATGCTGAGGAGGCATGTGCATTTTTACACTTCTCCTTCCAGCTCTTCTTTGCTGGGTTCTTGTCTGATGCCTATTAGTGTGGCAAATAGTCAAAGAAGTGATGACACTCGACAGGCATGATGGGTTTCATTGACTGGAGGTCCTGGAACTTTCTCTCTTTGATTGGCAGAGCACATGGAAACAAACTTATCCATGCCATTGGCCCATTTGGCTCCTGCACTCTTTGTGGCAGTTCTTCCCATACAGAGTCTTCTGAAAAGGACAGCTTGAAGTGGACCTTGCCATCACTGCTAAACTGAAGACCCCGCAAGTCATGCACAGTCAGGTCTCCAACTTTTTTGCATGGTCTGATGCTGAAGAAGTAAGATCCATTCAGCTTCAGGAACTCATCGTGCTTGAGCACTTTCACATAGTAAAGTGATGGCCTGTTTCTTGCAGTCTGGAGTACAACGACATAGTCTCTTGGGGTGAAGATGTCTACAACTAATTTTCTTTCAATAGTACTATGCATACTGTTACACTCCATTTATGTATGACAGGCAAGAAGGTATTTCTGGGTTATTAGCACCCCATATTTCCTTGCAAGCTCAGAGTATGCATTTGCTACACATGGCACTTCTGCTTGTTTTTCAGGGTTGATGGGGTCCAGCCATTTTATAATGGTTCTTTCAGGGAGACCAATTGTAGAAGAAAAAAGTGCCTTGCACACTTTAAACCTTGTTCCATCTTCAAGCTTCAGTTGGTAGGTAAATGATGAATTGCGAATTTTTTTTCTTTATGCTAGTCTTTGTGACCAAAGTGGTGACATATAACTTCCCAGGTGTTCATTGCTGCTCTTCTGTAAGGACTTGGCAGTCTCGAGTTGAGACTCGCAGGGAGGACCCATAGTCTTTGCACTTATTTCTTTGCCACTTTTGCTCTTGTATGAAATTCCTTTTAGACGTTTCTGCTTGGGTTCATTTTGCTTCCATGTTCTTGAACTGAGGTGTTTATTTATTTTCTTTTTGCCTGCCTCTTTTAATTCAACATCCTCATTCTGCTGTTCTAAAGTTGTTGCCACCATAGATAAGCTGTTTTCATCTTCAGGAGAAGAGGACTCATCACAGGTTGGGGTATAGTCCGGATCTTGAATGACATCATCAGCATCATCATTTGATATCACCTCTTCTTGGTATGGATGTGTTTGCTTGGCATCTTTAACTTTATCCATGGGAGCATCATTATCAACATACTGCATCATCTCTTTATTGATGGTCTCATTGTCATTCTTAGTAGATGAGGACAGACTGGTGTCATCAATATCAAGTGCATCTCCTACCAAAATGGAAAAAAAAAATATTCAAACCTTTCAAAAATTTGTGATCATTCTGACAAACATGAATTGCCTTTGAGGTCAATTGTATTAAGATACATCGTGGATTCCCAAAATGGTTTGCAAGTTGCCTCTAAATACAGCAACACAGGCACCATCTATCACAGAGCATTTTTAGTTAACTTCCTAAACTAAAATTTTCACAAAAGATCACATTTTATGCAATTTTGATAGCCTAGTGTATATTATAGTAAACATCTTCACTTACCAACATGGGAAGAGTCCTGAATCTTGGAAATAGCTTCAGCAGCTGTGTATAATTTTTGTCTCCTTGAATCATCCGCCATCTTGAAAAACTTCTAAAATTGCCTAAGTCAATTTGTCTGGTGACTTAGGCAAAATAAAACTGCCTAGGTCACACTCTTGACATAGGCAATTATACAAAAGGGGTAGAATGGCATGATCTGTTTAATTGAGGAAGTAGGCAATTTTACAAGAGGTGGCCAGCATCATGAAGAGATGATTTAGGCAAAAAAGTCATTGACTTAGGCAACTATTTTAAGAAGGTGACGATATTTTTGCTTAGCTCCCCCCCTCATTCTTTTCTAGTTAGTTTGTTCCTGCGCACTGCGCGCACTGCGCACCCTCCCTCACTGCTCGGGGTTCACTGATAATCGCGCTGTGGGGGAGTAAGTGGGATGAGTTTCGCAAAGCAAGTAGCTTCAGAAACACCATGTCAAAACGTCATGTCGATGGAAGAAAATAAGACAAAAGAAGAGGGGAAAACGTGAAAGAAATAGAGGTAAGGGAAATTTAATGTGATCAAATTACTTGTTGCTTTAGTTATGTAGCAGAGTGTAGCGCAGCAGCTAGGCTAGCTAGCCAGACACGGAGCTAATCAGCACCTGATTGCTTTCATTAAGCTGTCAACTCAAACGCCATATTTTCAGTACAGTCGCAGGCACTCTTGGCCAAACTGGCCCATTTTGTTTGAATTAGGCTGCTACTGTGCCAAAATATTTAAAATATGAAACAAAAGCAAATATTGCCTTCAAACAACACTATTTGCAAAAAAGGGACAACTTGTCCCTTAATTGCACCATTGTTTGTCACTGTAGTCTATTGCATCACTTTCATGACAGTGGCATTCATTTTTCTAGGCTGTCAGTTTCCTTCTCGCTAAAAGTTTGTTCCAGAATCAAAAATGTTCTGAGACAAATTTTTTTGATTGCATGACATTTCTATTAAACTGTGACTGGAAGCCTAAATTCTGTAAATATTACCAAAAATACTGTCAGCTAAATCTATCAGAGAATAATAAATAAAGTAAATAAAAATAAATGATTTCTGTTTGATTACAATGGTTAAAGCAATGGCTTTTGGACTGCTTGAGTGACATCTGTGTTAACTGTTATAAAAAGTTGAGGGAGATGTGTCAAACCACCAAGAAGTGGGTAATACATTTGCAAGAAATGTCTTCTGCTCTGCTGAGATAGTGATGATGACAAGTGAGTGGATCCCATTTTCTTTAGTAGGTCAAAACAATCAGGAAAAACTAAACTAGCAAAAACAAATCAACGATGCGAGGTCATTACATAACAGCACAAGCTATTGTCAAATTAGCATCATCATTGCATTTCCACATACTATTGAAGTTTATTGCTTCATTGAATCCTGCATTTAAATGAGATACTTTAAATTTGATTTCAGTTGCATCTCAGAAAATTCATTGTGTATTTCACATATTGAGTAAACTGAATGTGACACATTTCTTATGTTTTTACTTTTACTTCTGGAATCCTACTCTTCTTTCTTTTCAGATGCATTGTTGAGATAATTAAATGCTATCCCTGGGCCTTCTGCATCACCACAAAGTACTTTTCCTGTTGTGTCCACCTCACAGGAGCTCATCCATGCATCAGAATTAAAGAGAGCACTAGAGACCCCGCTGACTGGCCGTGATCAGGTGAGAATACTTAGAATATTTTCGGATTACAGATAATTCGTGTTTTGATGAACGGGGAACTGCACAAAATCTAGGGTCGGCCCTCCTCTGTTATAAATGTTTCTCATCAAAAGGAAATATTTAAACAGATCTCACAGTTTTTAATGCTTTTTACAGAAGGTAAAAAATAAAAAATCTCAATATTTAATGCGTCATCACAGCACTTCTCTACAAGGTTGTAGTATTTTTTTGTGTTTTATTATCCCACCAGCCAATCTTGCATCTAGTTTTCAAGTTCCAGTTTTTGTTTTGTACTTGATTTAGGTCATTTTTAAGTGCTCTTGATAGTTGCAAGTCAAAATCACTTCAGCTTCAGAATAAAATGTGTTGCATTTAATTGATTAATATTTTTATTTATTTATATGTTTAGTTCTTTTTATCTGACTCACTGCAACACCAACCCAGAGTAAAACATCTCCAAATGCTTGACATGCCAAGGTGATGTTCCATCAAAGATACTTCCTTCTTTGTTCTCCAACAGCAAGATTGAGATTTAGATTGAAGCCAAAGAAGTTCAGTTTGAAGTTCATCTTCATTGTTGCTTTCTAAAGATTCCAAATGTATTGAGTTTAGACCACATATTTAGTTTGCCTTTCATAATGCTTAGACTTGCAGCCAATTTTGGTTGTAATGCACAAAGGGATCATGCCAGCCAGGGCTGGGAGACATTGCCTAAAATTAATATCCTAACATAGTTGTCATTTATTTCAATAAATGATATATCTACAATATCTTTTTTTTTTTGTCACGAACTGCTAGCAGAAAATACTTAAGATTAAAGTCATATTTTTATCCTGACATTCGGCAACATTTTTGCATATTGCGTGTCTTCCAAACACCGTGATGCCCCACTAGGTTTGTTCAATGTGACTAATTCCTAACAACGATGCATTTGACTTACTATAAGTTGTAAAACAATTAAATTAACTTAAAACAGGAGGGAAAATAAATGCTGGTGTTCTCACAGCTGTGCACATTATTTACCACCAAATTACTCTTACCATAAAGAGACGAGTTTAAAATCTCTCGACAAGGCTAACTAAACATCGCTAACTTGTCATTGGACTATTATTCAAACATCTGACACTGAAAACTAAGAACTCTTGCTGACCTGATTACATTTCTAACATGACTCCTGCTTCACTGGTAAACAGTTGCAATTTGTAATTTTTTACATGGCTGGAAGTGATGAGTTCAAGATGATAAGAGAAATGGCTTTTAGTGAACTAGACGCGCATGGGCAGTGGTTGCTCTGGGAATTTATACTAAATTAGTCAAACTGTTATTTTTTTTAGACGACACTTCAAATATAGTTGATGTGTCGTCAACCTAATCCAAGTCTGAACTCTTCTGGGTTTCTGAGACCTTCTCTTCAGTAAATTTGGGGTCTTGGTTTGCATTATATCTAAACATTTTGGACCATCTCATATATTTCACTGTTTCTGTTAGTTGCCATTACCTTGAAACATTTTAGTCTGTGGAAAAACTGAAACTTTAAGCACTGAATTGCTTAACCTTACCAGTTTCTCTTTCAGATGCTTCAGTATGGTTTCTCCTGTGTCATCATAAGGTTTGAGTTGTCCAATATGGTGCAACGATGTGATTCAATTTGTTAAGATGTGTTCTGTGAGCAGGTGGTACTTTAATAATCAGTAGGCCACACACCCTTAAGACCTGGGAAAGATGAAGGGAGTGAATTTCATAAACTCATGTTCTGAGACTGTCAGGCTCTGAAATCATCTGATGCTGTCAGGCTTGTTGTGCTTTTCATCACTTTGATTTTGTGGTTGTGTTTTTCTGTTACTTTAACTTTCAGCTCTGCTTTCTTTCTCTGCAATGAATTTGTCAGAGATCTGCCTCCATGCTGTTCGTCCTATAGAGTTTCTATAGGCTGTTTCAGTTATTCTCTGTCAGATCCTCATTGCATTTATTTTCTTTCTGTATTGCCTGCCGGTTAGCCCAGTTTTGTGCCCAGTTCTTGTTGAGAGTTCAGTTGTCATCTTCCTATTTTTGCTGTTCCTTTGACTTTGTTTACTGAAAGATACATGTTTGTGCTTTTGGTGTCTGCTTTTTGTTTCCAAGTCATCCTCTTCATTATTATTTATGACAGAGAGATTTAAGTTTTGGTGAAGACTCAAATAGTGACACTTTAACCATTTAAAATTACTGGAATTTTTTCCTTTGTCAGTTTTATTTCTCAAGCACTCAGTCCTAGTTTAGCCTAAAAAACAGCATGAGGACAGCTATAACTACATAAAGTTGTCCACAATACAATCAAATTTAAAAACATGGAAACTTGACGCACAGACTTTTGCTCTAGTATTTATAGCCACAACCTTCACTTTGTTCAGGTGAGAAAATTTGTGAACTGGACCAATGCTAAAGCTCTTCTATGCTTCATTTCTGATTGAAGTAGTTACGTGACAAAAATTGGGTCATCTTGTTCGCACGGAGGTGTCTAATCCCGTTCTCAACACCTGGGTCAAACTATTTCCCATGGAGTTCTGTGCAAAGTATGGTGTGACTGACTGTAACTACAACTAATGCGCTTACACTATCCAGTTTTTGGTTCTGGAGGGCAACATGAATACTTTTCAGAAGTGTTTATCAACCATAGTGAGAAATTACTTACTTTTCTAGAATTTTTTTACAATGATTGTCAAATGGATAAAAACCTAGGGGCATAACTTATACTGCAGCTGAAATCGAATGCATGTAAACATTTTTTGTTTCCTTGCACAATTGTATAGATTCTGTGTTGGTCTCTGTTAAAGTCCCACAAATCCTGATGTAAAATTTAAATACCTATACATCATAAAGAACTTTTCAAAAGAAAAATAGTGTCACTTACAGACTTGATGCAGTTTCACTTGTGGAGAGTATTTTATTTCATATGGGACAGTTAATATTGTCTGAGAGGTGTTTGTAAATTTATGGTACAAAAAGCTGAAGAAAGGTAAAAAAAAAAAATAATCATTTTCATCATTGCAGTAAAGTTAAATGAGGGAAGCATAAATTTAAACACTAGTAAACCATTTTTGCTGTTCAAAAATTACTTGGTAAATATATATTACAGGGTGGAATATCTTTTATTGCTTTTTTATTCATCTTCAGTCATTCTGATGGGCAGCTCTCATGAGTTAGTGGGTTAGGAATATTCAAGTAAGCATTTGCTCCTGCCTAAGGCTTTAAAGTCAAGTCAAAATGCATAGACTAATTGTAGATGTGTAATAATCATGTTAATTATTTGCATTTATTGTTAAATGAGTCAATAAAAACAATTTAGTAAAATCCCCAAAAAATAAAGTTGGTGACTGTTATGTGACTAAATAGTAAAACTTTGAGATGAGAAATCATAATGATGATTCATCAGACATTTAGTAATTTGATACTGATCCTACCATAACATATAGTAATGAATTAACAGAATATTCTTGCTCAAAATTTGACTCTTTCACAGAGCTTCTTACGGAACAGAAGTGTATGTGTCTCTTTTCTGAGCAATGCTGCAGTGCTGATGTATTGTTCCTTCACCCTCCCTCTGGGACTGTGGTTTCCAGGGGAAGAGACTAGTAAAGATGAGAGAAGAGGAAGCAGGGAGCACAGAGGAGTAAACTTTAATATGCACAATTCTAGTTTCTTCTTGTTTCCAGGGTTTTATATAGGAAATTCACTACAGCCCCGTTTCCAAAACTGTATATCTAAGAAGATATTTTGATGTCGGGTTTATTATGCAGAACTGTGTTCTCATCTTATAGCAGGGTTTTCACACATGCTCATTAAACCTGCTGATTTAGTTTGACTAATCAAAGCCCAAGAGCTCAGATTTGAGATGTAAGCAGATATAGTGTGCCTCCGGGGTCATTACAACTTGTTGATAAATCATAAACATGAGTGTGTGGTCTGCTGGAGAAAATCACTGGATGTTGTATTTCGAGGAAGAACTTTATGCACTTGTATGTGTGTTGCAATGGTAGGATATCTTCTTTCAGTTTAGGAATGATGGGAATCCTGTCGGGCCCTTGGGCTTGGGTATTACATGAACTGTGTACTTGTTAAACCCTCCAAACCCTTGCCTCTGCAAAGCTCCCCTGAATGCACAATCATTGCCTTCTCTCCGAGCTTCAACGCTGACCGTGAGTCCTCGATTCTCCCAGGACGCCGAGTACTTACTTCCATTTCAACAGGACTCTGCAACGACCGCAAAGGTCGGGCCGAGAGTAAATTTGTAAGCCTGCCGCTGTGTAAACTAGATCACCAGGGAGCTGACACTGCAGCTCAGTTCATAGAGTCCTGCTATTTTTATGTGTACCTTTTATTTTTGGACAAAATAAATAAAAAAAAAAAGAAAAAATAGTTATTGTTTCTCTTCATTGCTCTTGAACACTGTAAACAAAGAGGCATCTGCATCAGAACCTGCAGACCTCTCCTTTGACACCTACAGCAAACCCTGTGTATACAAACATGCCACGTATCTGCCAATTTCAAGCAGGATATTAGGGGACCCACAGCCATGGTCTGCCGTGCAGGAAAGAGCATATTCATTTAGCCCCTGGCAGTTCTTCACCTCTACCTATCATCGTTGCATCACATTTCAATGTTTCACAGAGGTGTGCCGCCAACGCTCTGCTGACACATCAAAGGACTGCAGCAAATCCACTCTCCCCTTCGGTACCTCACAGTTCTGGCGCTGGCCAGAGAGGCGCAGCAGCCAGGCAGGCCATGACTAAAGACCTTAGCAGACAAATTAAAAAATGGACTCTCTATTTCCCACTTGGATGACTTAAAGTTATCAGGGCAGCCTGTGGGTAGAACTTTTCAAGTCTAGTGCAGCATGCTTAACTCTGGGGTTTAGGTGGAAAGCAGATTTCAGGTACAAGACATGCACAACAAGCTGGGTTTTTTGCCCCCCGTTTGTGGAGTTGAAGGTATTTTCCTGGAAAAACTATGTTTTCCATGGTGCCATGCAAAAATATCCTTAACCTTATTTTGTGATATGATCACAAATTTCATTGTATTTTAAAAGTTTTATGAGATTTAGCAATGGAATGTAGTGCATCACTGTGAAGGGGAAGGAAATAATAAATGATTTTAACTGGGATTTGATTATTAAAAAAAAAATTGGCAAAAAATAAAACTGGAAGACTTTTTTTGGACAACTGGAATTAGTGTATATTGGTGGCAGCAACATCTCTTTACTGGATCTTTTTCTTTAGCAGAAGCAGGGAAGCTATTCTGAATTCATCAATCAATCCATCATATTTTCCCACTGAGCCACATTAAAAACCACACTTCCTTGCACTTCACAATTATGTACAATATTTGAAACAACCAAACTGAAGTTGAGTGCTTATATATTTACTTTGCTATAAGCTTTTGGATCAAAATATTCTAGGACAGGCTGGTCAAAAGAAATTCCTTCTCTAATCTTAAAAAGTAATTTTGAAAATGAGAAATTTCTATCTCATAAAATAAATAGCTATAGTGAAAGAAAACCCATTAGAAATTAATTTAAGGTTTTTCATTTCTTCCTCCACAGCTGATGGCGATTTACCAATAACTTTGCATGGATGCAGTAAATGCCTCTATTTCTGGTCCTTTAAAAAAGTAGCATCTGCAATAAATGTTCTCATTTATTGCTCCTGGCTTTGCCTCCATACGTTTAAACTCTACCACCCCCACATCCCCCTCTCTTTCACTATTGGCCAAATGCGTTGGGGAGTTAAATTGAATTCCTTCTTGATGTATCTCCTTCCACGGGGCTCGCTAATTAAGAATTTAATTATGGCTGAGAAAAAAGAGAACGCCAACAAACCGCCTCATGTTTTAAACATCTTTCGACTTGCCTTCTCCCTTGTAATCTGTCTCTGACTTTTTATTTTTCTGTCCTTCCTAAGTGTGTTTTTTAAACTTTTGACATCGACTGAAGGTAAGACGTATGCTAAAATGCCAGAGAAGGACTATATAAAACGTTCTCAAGAGGCAAAATGCAGCGCATGCATAATCAATTAGATTCAGAAGACTGGAAGCTTGTTGATGTTATTCAAATTCTAAGCCTGCTTGCTAAGAATAGAACATTTCATTGCCTGAATCCTTAAAATACAATTAATAATTTATGCTTTTAGCAACTGATGAAAAGCACAACAGTTTGAGCATGCAGTGTTTTACAGTAAAAATCAAGAGAAGCACTTTTCAGTGCATTATTCTGTTTTTTTTTTTTTTAGTCTTTTACTGCATTTTGCTCTTGGGCTGCCTGAAAAAATCTTGTCCTGTCTTTGTTTTTTCTCTTTGTTCTGATTCAGCCTGATAGCATAGCCTTTTCTTTTTCATGCATATCCTGTCAACCTGTTTTCAGTGTTTCAAGCTTTCATCAGTTGTTGATGTTCCAACAAGCTCTGACCCTAAAGCGTAGCTGTGGGGTGGTGAGTACTGGGTGCCAGGGAGGGCACAATCAAGGTGAATATTACCTGCCCCTGCATGGTCTAGAGGTCAGTCACTCCCCTGTGGCAATCAGGAAAGCAATAAAAAGGGGGACAGGTCTTTGCTTATGGCTGTGTCAGCCCAGGTATACTGAAGTAGTGATGGAACGAGAATAAAACTGGCTTTCAGAAATTCCTGCTTTAGATCCACAATATTGCATCATATCTAGCTCCCAATACCTGTGTCACACTGTTGCATGTCTCCCTTTCATCTCAAAGCTGTAACAAGACACGATGCCATCTGAAAACAACACTCTCGCATTGCCCTACTATGCATTTGACAAAATGACATAGATAATTTGTTTACCAAATTAGTTGAGGATGTTTTTGGTTATGCCAAGTGTAGTTTCAATACTTCAAAAATATACATCATTTATATTCCACTGTTGTGCAACAGCCATACATTCAAAGCAACAGTGACTAAAAAAATCAGACCAGTGATCAATAATGACATTACCTATTCTACTCCTACGCTATGTGTCTGCACTGGTGGGGATTCTCTAACATCGGCAAACTGGTTAAAACTGATAGCCCTACTTCCTGAATACTTCTGCTAAGTGTTTGACCATTTGAACCATTCCCAGATGGACATTTGATCCTTATATGTGAGCAAGACAACACAATTAGTGTACCCTGCCCTCATACAATAGAACAATTCCACTTTATTGATCCCAAAATATCTGCACATTTAAGAACGACAGCATCCTCGGATCATTTTACAGTGGCACCATGTTTGGATCTAGTTATGGTACTCTAGTTTTATATAACATTTATAAAGTTGTTTTATCTTGTCAGTCCACTGTACATTCTCCCAAAAATCTTGGGAATTGTCAAGATGTTTTCTGACAAATTCAAATCAGACCTTTGTGTTCTTTTTGATTAGCTCTTGATTTTGCTTTGGTAGGATTGAAGGATTTTTACATCTGATTCATTTGATAAAAATATATCCTTTTAGACTCTTCAACATTGTTGGATGTGGAAATATCTGCATATATATATATATATATATATATATATATATATATATATATATATATATATATATATATATATATTAGTGATTAATTGAATTAATTTAACTGAGGACTGCCCCACAACAAAATATGTTATGTTGCTTTTTGGTTTGTCTGAATGTTAGATAAAGACATAGATGGCATGTAGATGGGCCGACAAAGGCAAATTATGCAAGCAGCCTCTGCTGATTTCACCCTGGATAACACTCCAGTGTTCGTTGGGTAATTTATCCTCTCTATGCATGGATGGGGTCCCATTTTTTGTGAAAAGCAATATGAAGAAAACCACCTGGGGGTAAGATGTACGCAGATGGGAAGTTTTGAATATTACCAGGAACATTATGTAAGAGTTTTAGCTGCAGGACTGAGCTAACTTTGGTCATGTTGACATATCTTTCGCTGAACGTTTTCCATTTCCTTGCTGTGACGTTAGACCAACATTTTTAAGATGTTTGATGAAATTATCATTTGGGTCTTTAATTTATTACACAAATGTTATCTTGTTTCTCCTAATTAATTATCCATAATTAATCCTTCCTCTTTTCCAAACAGGAACAGCCAAAATCTGAGCCATATATGTCTCGTAAAAAGGTTATAAAGCTGAAAATACGTGTTACAGAGCTTTGCAAAAATATTCATTACATTTAAGCTGACTTAAATGTTGTTTTAACTGCAAACATCAGATGAACCTCTGCTCCACTCTAACGTTCTTTACATATTACAGGTTTGCGTTGTCTATCTCAAACAATTTTGACATCAATTCCATCTAGCTTGTTCACCTTTGCTGAGTAAGAGCATCCCCAAAGCATGATGATACACCACCAAGTTTCACAGTGTGGATTCTGTATTCCAGGATACAATGTTAGTCTCACTCCTCAGTTTTGAACTTAAATCTGTCAGTGAATCCTACCATCTGAGCAAAAGATCGCTGCAGCTCCTACAGAGTTACTATGGACGCCATGTTTGCTTCTTGAGCAATGCTTTCTTTGCCTGGTCTTTCGGCTTATCTGGGCAGCCATATCTTGGAAGGTTGGCAATAGTACCATACTCATACTTTGTGAGATGATCAGTGCTTGGAATATTTTTTTATAAACCTACTGAGCTTCAAACATCTCCACAACTTTCCTATGACTTGTTTGATGTGTTACTTAGTCTTTGTGATGCTATTTGTTTGATTGTCTAAAACACTTCCAAGGTCTTTACAGAACAGCTGGATTTGTACTGAGATTAAGCTATTTGGAGAAGTGTGAAGGAAATTGGTTACACAGAATTGTATTTAAGGATATTTGAGTAAAGGGGGGTTCATAAAAAGACACAATATTTGACAAAACAAAGCTTGGTTAAAAAAAAAAGCATTTTCTTTGACTTCACAGTTATCCACTCCTTTCTGTTGGTGGTAATCGTATTGCATTAAATGCACTGAAGCAGTTGTTTGTAACAATCTAAAATGAACAAAGCATTTTTGAAAGACACCGTAACTGCTACAGTAAAATAAACAAACATTTCCTCCACATGGATGTAATCAATAATTGAATTGAAAAAAGTCTAGGTGTAGTTCTCATCATATTTTTTCTTAACCGATCCTGGTTGATCACTAATCTGTGTTCAGACAACCTTACAAACTGAAAAATGAAACAATGTGTGTTCGAAGCACAGTGTGCCTGATGGTACAGTAAATCAGAGGTTGTTTGTGGTGTGTGGTTGTGCATCTCCTGGCAGATGCGCTGGCCTCTTCACGTGTATGTGCTTAGCAGGAATCGTCATCCAGGCAGGTAATTGGATGCTGTTTACATTGCCCTTGGCATCCTCCTCCCCTCCATCCTGACACATCTGTGCTCCTCAGTAGAGCTGAGCAACTCTGCGCTGCATCGTCTTTGCAAATTTAGCCTTGCAGGCGGTTTGCTTTCTGCAGAGTCAATCCAATGCTTAGGTCTCAGATTCCAACATTTTTATTCAAACTGTGCAGTGCTGTATTATGATGTATGATTTATTGATCAATTTAAGAAGTAGGAATTGATGGCTATTAGATAGCTTATGTGTGCGTGTGTGTTTGTGGAAAGCCATGAAGGAATGGAAGACATAAGTTTGGAAAGGCTGACTGCAGGCGCTCAGATGCCAGATGGAAAAGAAAGCAAATAAAATCATCATCTTTCCAGTCTTCTGATTTTTATTAAAAGGTTTGGGAAAATGAAAACTCTGAGGACATCTTGTAAAAAAAAAAAATAAAAATAAAAATAAAGCATTAAAATTCACAGTGGTTTCAAGGTGGTGTACCTAATAAAAATCCAATACATAATAATAGATTAAATCGCAGAACTACGTGCATGGCAACCTTCCTATTAAGTACCCTATTCAGAACTTATTAATTATGCAATCAAAGCCCTGACACAGACATGTTCTTTGAAGAAAAGGAGATTTAGTGTCTTCATCATTTTCATTGCAAATGCAAGAATTATATTTGAAATCCGGCCTTTAAAATAGTACAAAATACTTTACCAAATTAGGCACAGTTATAACACAGCATCCAGTGACTGGCAGTTATTGTCCTGAGCCTGTAAATGTTGCAGAGTTTTGCTTGTAAGAGGATAAAAATGCACATTTAAATACTTTTCTAATCATGGACTAGAAAAAATAATTACTAAAATTCATATACACTCATAGTACAGTGACTTGTAGAGGGCTTTATGCCATTAGCAAGACAGGGTATAAAGCTCTTGCAGGGTATTAAAATTTGAGCTTTCTTTCAACGTTCATACAGCAGGTCTTGCTGCTCAATTCCGATTTTTTTTTTTTTGCTGAAAAATAATATTTTTTCATAGTCATTCACTCATTCAATGTAACGGCAGTCACACTTCTGTATGAACAGTTTAGACCCCATAGTGACCTGCATGCGCAAAAGAAAAGAATAACGTAGAAGTTTCACAGCAGTGGGCTGTGTACAGAAGTAAATGGATGCCGTCAACTATGGATTAATTTTATAGTTGTTGAGTGATGAGAGCCGACACTTAATCTTAATTTCCTTCTTCTGTTTTACAAACATTACCCACTTTGTATTATCGACTCGATTACAATTCAGTTATCATTAATAATACTATGCACTGCATCTGGAAATGTTCATTAGAAAATGTGCTGTGTTTTTGCTTTCTTTCTAATTAAACTTGAACCATAACAGGCTGGCGGTTGGCTCAAGAAGTGCCAAATCATAAACACAATGGTACCAATATATTTTAAAAAATGAACCAATTTGAAGCTTTGGTGGTTGATTTGGGGCTCATTGTTACCTGACAAGCAATTAGAGTGACCTTGAGGGAGAAAAAAGGAGGATACCCCAGTGATGATGAAGCTTGGAGGTGAGTCGGATGAGAAGCAGGTGTGTTATAAAGGCTGCCAGGGATCTAGATGCCAAGTCTGTAGAAAGCTAATCAGACTGCTTCTACTCTTCTGGCAGGAGAAAGCTAATCTCCTTGCCAGAAGGAACTATGACACCTGTTTTAATTAATTTTGTGAGGTTTTATTGGCAGTTATCAAATGTTATGCATTTTAAAAAGTAATCATCATAATTTTTAACAGTGTGTCATATTTTTGTTATGCCTACAAATTTGCCTGGTACTTGTAAAATAGATAGCAAAATAACAGCTTCTCTTGTTGATCATGGTGATTGAGGACCCAACAGGACAATGAATGTACCTGACTATAAAGGTACCACTACACTTCCTTATTCCTTTCCTGCCACTTTGTAATATTAGGTAAGATTTTATACAACAGATGTTTTCACTTTTTGGTTGGTTTTTCTTTAAGGTTTCAAAAGAAATAGCTATATATTTTATAAAGGAATGTGTATCAACTATTAATGTCCTGATCAAGATTTTTTGCTCTACACCAATCAAGACATTTTCCTTTTAGCATATATTAAATACACAATTAATCCAGACGCAGACCGCAATTTGTGAATTTCTCCTTAACTTGAATGAACTTGACTTCATAATCCTCCTAATGCTGCAGTTATCACTGTTGCTTTTGAGTCTTTTTCTGCCATATATTTTCCTTCCACTTAACTTTTCCTTGACATGCTTGAGTTCAGCACTGGGTGAACTGACAGCTTTTTTTTTAACAATAGCCTTGTGTGCCTTGCCCTCTCTGTAGAGGGTGTCAGCAACTAGTTTCATATCAGTTTTGTATTCTTATTTAAATCTGTTACAAAATCAGTGCCTGTTAAACAAGTCTAAGATTGTATTCGGCCAAAACATTTGCAGAGGTCCAGACTGCTGGGATATGGGTTTAAGTAACAGTGGTGATTAATCCTCCAGAATGGAGCAAATTAAAGATTTATAATCAAAGAAGACGCGTTTATAGAAATTCATTTGTTTGAATTCAATGATGGGAAAAGTCCTTAATCCTTCTTCCAGAAGTGGACATACAATATATTAAGAGATTAACAGCCTGATGGCAACAAATTCTCTGACAGAAGGAACAACCCTCCCTGGAGTGTAAAATCCTTTCTTTCACAGTCAAATGTGGCGATTATGATATAATATGTCTATTTTGTGCTTCTTGGCAGTACATGGTCACCACTGTCTCATAGGTTTCTCGAGGCAGTCAAATTTTATGTGCAGAAAGCCTAAATCTCATTACCCTTAAGTGCTTTACAGCAGACATAAACTGACTGTGTGTTTTCGGTGTGTGAAGTCTCTTGGAAGAACGACAGCGCCCATCCAAGCTGCCCACGGGTTCAGCTATCCCCCGATCTCTCTGCGGCCTCTGAAGCCCTTTCAGCTCCACTATGTTAGGGTTACTCTGCGTCTCTAGTGGCGAGGCTTACTTAAGGCCCAACCCACAAACTCTTAACAAGACATGAACCATCTTTGAAAATAACCTTGAGAAAGTAGGCCTGAAAGGGAGGGTTTTTGCTACACTTGATGTGTTTCTGCTATAAAAAGACTTCATGATTTGGCCTCTCCAGAGAGACCATCAGAGCACAGCAGTCAAAGCTCAGCAGTCCCCCCTTAAAACTATTTGAAGACCAACAATGCATTTAATGGCTTGGCCTAATGCCAGACAATTATGTAAGTAAATGACAGTGTGTGGTTAAGAAAGAAATTGTACATAACTAAGCATCTTATTACCAGGTAAATATGTCTAGTTTTATGTAACATTCAGTTTAAGCAGTATGGTTTATACTTTCAAGAAAAGCTCTATAAAAGGAGAGAATATAAAATAAATTCCTGAAAGGTAAAATATTCATCAGTGCTCTTTTGTACATTTATATTTTTGTATGATTCATAATAATTCAATCTGTAAATACAGTGTGTTGCAAAAACAGACGTTAATTGGGATATTTTTGGTAGAGAATCATGAAGGCTTTGGGCAAATTAAAACCTGAAAGTGTGGTATACATTTCTTTAATCTGATCCAATTCAGCCAGTTGACTTCAAAAGTCATCTAATTAGGGAACAGAGTGAACCTCTGTCTAATGTAATCTTTAGCTGCTCTTTGAAGGCCTTAGAAGTTTGTTAGAGAACATTAGTTAACAACCAGCATCATGAAGTCCAAGAAATGTTACAAGCCAGGTCAGGGATAAGGACATGGAGAAGTTTAAAGCACAGTTAGGATATAAAACAATATCTTATACTTTGGATAACCAATCATTCGAAATTAGATAAATTGTTCTGCAAATTTAGTGATACATGGTTGGCCACCAAAAGTGACAACTGACAAGAGCATTAACAAAAACTAAGACAAGGTGGAAGGAGTTGCCAAGATCCACAGACCAGGTGGGACTATCAGTTAATGAGGAAGGGTGAATTAACCCAGAAGAGTAGCAAGAACAAAGCCATTGTAGAACAAAAATAATAAGAATTCCTGCATAAAGTTTGTCACACACTATAGCTTAATACAGAATCAGTGGAAAGTCCTGAAAACTGCCGTTCACAAATGTTGAGTTATATGGGATTGTCACCATTGCCACAGGGTTTAGAGACCACAGCTGCCTGCGAATAGCTAAAATCAGCAAATTTTCTGAGATCCCTTCTAGGAAAGCTTATGACTGACTATCTTAATAGTTCAAACACTAAATATGTGTGCAATTTAATATGCATTATTTTGCACAGTGTAAGCTGACATCTAGTCTTCATTATTTCCACTCTTGGGGGTAAAATCAATGCCAAGAAAAATAAACGCAAATCACAAACACAAACCAATGGTGTCAAGTAGCATTGTCCCTAGATATTTCAGCTTCCTGAGCTGGATTTTCTTTTGAATGTTTTACATGAGCTATACACAAAATCCGAATTTTCAGGGACTAATTTGGTGTTCACAGAAAAATCTGTGAATAGGTAAATCAGGTAATAGTAGAGGTTTCACTATATACCTTAAATAATATTCAAACATTTGATTCTCTACATGTCCAAAGCTGTAATTTAGATGCCAATTATGTTTAAACTGCATGGAAAATACTAAAAAAATGCAACATTATACTTCTTTTATGTGCTACTGTATTGTTCTATCACTTAAAATCCCAATAAAATGCTTGAGGCTGGTGATGGTAATGTGCCAAAATGAAACAGCAGAAGGGATATTAGTGCTTTTAGAAGGCAGTGTTCAGGCTCTCCAGGCATCTGCTAGAGCTGTACTGTGGTCAACACTGCTGTCAGCTCTGTGACACTTGGCATAAAATATTCACTACACCAAGAGACATGTTTGGAGTTCGGGGAACTATGACTGAATTTACCCGTATCGAACTGTTTACTTGAAAACAGTTATTCTTACTGTGAAATCACCCTGGACTCATCTGTCCTAATGCAGGACTGTATTTGTATGTTGCATAGATTTTAGATATAGCGACGGAAAATATTTTATTTAGATGGAGGGAGGCAAAACACAGCTTAAAACCTTTAGTGTCATGAAAAACATAGTGAGGTCTAGTGTTGCTGCACTGTTTTTACCTGTGGAGCTGCTCAAGATAGGTGATAAGTGGATAAAGATTACATACAGCATGTTAGACTCAAATATGTAGGTCCAGAGTTTCTGTTATAAACATGCCATAATTTAGCAGAAACAAAGATTGTCATTGCACGGGACAGCAGTGATTATTCTCACTTTAGGGTCAGGCCACGTTTTTAAGTCAGACGATGTTTCCTTGGTCATTTATTCATTAGAGAGAACCTGAGAACATTCACAGACACCTGAGTTGCAGCTGAAAGTTGTTCTGGTGTTTTCCTGGAAGGGTGGGATGGTGATGAGCTGGTTGGTACTTTCAGCTCACAAGATTAACGTTTCTGGTTTGCATTTCTCAGCTGTGAAAATGTTTTTATTCTTATTTTACATAGTTCTCCAAATGTATCCTATAGGCTTAAAAAACTGTATTTTGAGTTTATTGATAGAGGGTTGTTTAAAGTCCCTTAGAGATATAGTTTGCAGAGAGCAAACCTATGCTCTGTCCTCTACTATTTTCAAAGATGCAACCCTTCCAAAAAGAAAACCTTATATGTTAACTCTGTTTCTGTCTTCACTTGACCTGTTAAATTTAACATGCTGAGATCTGCTGAATCTGAGGTGGAGCTGTTTTGTTCTTGAAGGGAATTTGATGGAAGCTGCTCTCCTGCTAAGATTGTCAGCTGTCTTAGACATTTTCCACTTGTAACTTTTCTCACTGCAGGACAGTGGACGTCAAATTGAGTGGAAATGGTCTTTCCAACCTTCCCAGACTGATGGGTAGCTACAGTTGCTTCTCCAACGTCATCAATGATCTCTTTCCACATTAGCTAAGTGTTAAGCATATCTGAAAACCTGTAATCGCCCTAACTCTTGCTTTTGCAGAGGTGATGGCATCTGCTAAATAGGGCCCTATGATTTCTGTGATTTGGAAAACACGGGGGGATCACGAAGTCTAAAATAACACAGAATTTGTTGATATCAGCCTGCAGGAAAAGCTATACAAAATTTTCAGTAGTATCTCGGCTGCTGGAACTCCTGTACCTGGTTAGGGGAGTCGGCTCTCATCTCCACACTGACGATAATGAACAGACCAGCCATGGTGAAAAACCTCAACAAAACACCAATATTCTCTAAAAAGTACTAAAAACTCAAAGCTTAGCAAAAGGCTAAGCAAGTTTTATGGGCGAAAGCTTTTCTATAAGCACTGGAGGTGCAAGTGACAATCACTTTTATATTAAAGATTCACATCAGAAACATGTATAAGGAGAAAAAAAACATAGCTCATTTATAGGTAAAGCAATGTGTGTGCAGGGCTGCAAAAACATGAGAGCTAAACAGCTGTAAACACGAGAGCTTCAATTGAGATGTCTAGGGAACATTATGGAAGTGGGAACAAAGGTTTACTGTTTGCATGTTTAGTTCAGCTCTAAAACATATAAAATTTTTAAAATATGATATTACTATCATTAATCAAGATGTTTCTTTTTGTAAAATGTGAAAAATATGAGTTCTTAGTTTTCTTTTTAAAAAAGTAAAAAAGTCCTGTTTTAAATCATTCAATGTTCTGTTGAACCATAGCACTGTTATATTTGTAAAAAACTTGAAGTACAATAAATGTAGACCTCTGGCTATTGGTTAATGTTTTTTATTCACTCCACAATTACACTCCCATTGGGTTAACAAATATTGTTTGAACTGAAAATGTGGTAAAAGAACAAAAGAAAAATGGGGAAAAAGCAAAACAGAATTTGGAAAATGATTTAATGGATTTTAAATCCTTAGAGATGAGAATCAGCAGCAGCACCTGCCTGCTATTTTAACTCCTAAATCCTTTAGAGGTAGCAAGGTGTACTCTTTTATTTTTGATTTTCTTTGGTTTAAAATGATGAATGGACAGAATCCATTGTTTACTTGAGGTAAGCTTTAAATAATTTTGGAAGTTGGCAAAGATCAAATATTTTTATTTTGTCTGCAAACAGTATGTTTACAGATCACTTTTTACTGCAGAATATTTATTACATCTCTCACCTACAGGAAAAATAAACATGTTTTCCAGTCAGTGCAGCTGCATTTGTATGGCAGATAAGTCTGCTTGTAAATTATCATTCTGCACCTCTGTGACCTGCAACAACTGGAGTGATTTAATATTAAACCATCTTAGCTCTTAAGCTTATGTGGTTTATCTTGGTTTTATAGTCCCTTAAAATTATCTCCACTTATGAAAGGTATTTGTTGGATTCAGGCTTCATTGATGATGTGAGCACCTGCCTTTCTTGGTCAGGACACTTTTCATGAAAGAACGTTTAAATCTGAAGTCTAAAGGTTTTCCTATTACTGCTCAGTAAATACATGAAATGATCTGAATACATTAACCTTCTACCAATCAGCTTTAGAAGGCTACAGTCAATATTTTTAATCAATTAATTGATTGCCCTTTTAAGATGTACAATTTATAAATCTGCATCCAAATTCGTGGATCTCTTTTTTTTTTTAAAAACTGAACATTCCTAACTGTGCTTTAACAAGTCCCATTCAGTGATGGATAAAGGTATAACCTGCCTTTTGTCTGTAGACTGCTTGGAGAAATAGGAAACAGTTAATGGATGGACGGTTAGAGATTACATCTATAATGATGTAATCTAATTTAGGATGTAAAAATCCACATCCTAAATGATTTTACTGTAAAAATCCACAGTACTGCCAGTTATCCAGCAAACACGATCTAAACCGGACTGTAAGTAGGGTTCAAGACACAAGTTTAGTCAAGACCATATTTACTGACTCCACTGTTTAGGGTGTGTAAAAAGCTTTTATATATTTTTTTAAATCTTTCATTTCTGTAGCGCACTGTCATACAGTTTCAAAGGTCCAACATTTAAGTGAGGAAATGTATCCATCCACACAGTGTCTGTACTTGTTGTTGTAAGGTTGCAGGGTAGAGAGGGTTTAATGCCCATCCAATGTTCATTAGACAAGAGGGACACCCTGACACCCTGGACAGGTTACCTGTCCATTGCAAGACACATACAAACAACCATTCACACTTACACACACAAAAAAAATTTAGAAAACCATTTAAATCAACAGTCATGTTTTTGGAATCGTGAGATGGAGTGCGTAGAGAGAACCCATGCATACAGAAGAACATGCAACACCTTGTAAGACGCCTGGGTGGGATTCAAACTCAGAACCTTCTTGCTGAAAGGCAACAGGTTCCATATGAATAGACGAGGTGTCGATAATTATAATTAGTTTTTCCTTAACATGGGTTTTTTTCTTGCTCAAATTAAAGTTGAGGTTTTTATAAATTGTCTGTGCTAGACTGTGTTACTCCAAATATGAATTTCAAACTTTCTACACACCTTTGCTATGTCTTTTGTAAAATATTTACTTTCTTTTTTCACTTTGAGTTCTTATGAAGGAGCAAAGCTTTTAAGAATAACAACTGCCCTTGCTTTCATCGTCCACAAAAATGTTCTCTACTTGTTAGTGGATGAACAGCGGCCTTATATTGATGTTGGGAGTGAGATGTCAATAGAAACTAAAAGACAAGGCTTTGTATGGTTTAGACAAGGAAGAAGACACTAGCTGTGAAAGGAGATGGAGGCTATTGACCATGTCGCTTGCCTCACCAGTAAATCAAGATGTTAAGGCAAGCTCCTAACAGAGTGTCTAATCAATGATGGACAAACACAGGGCGTTCTCAGTAGAAATTTAACTTTGCCTTATAAAAAATGCTTAGATGCCAAAGAACTCTTTTGACATCCTAAAGAAGGGATAAAGGCTCAGTGTGAGGGTAATGGTGCAAGCTTGCTGTGGCAGTAAGTTTGCACTTGTTGTTAACCAGTCTCAAACTTTTTTGGGTCTTAAATGGCATATAATTGAGTTCGATTTCTTTAATTGAACTGCCTTAATTAATGTAATTTTAAGTGGCCTACAGGTGTTCTTTCAGCAACTGGAGACTGAAAGAACCAGGGACACCTTTTAAGAAAACAAAAAGAACAAATTATAAGTGGTCTGATAATTTATGACTAAATATTGAATACCAATGAAAAATAAACAAAATTGCAATGACTACTAATCAAAGAAAAAAGCAATCAGTAGTTCCAAGGGCATTCAACTTTCCTTTTTAGAAAAACAAATGTCTCTGTTGAGGGACATGTTACACCATAACACATTGTCCATCAACAGATGGACATTTTACAGGTTTTTATGAGAAAGACTATAATTTGACAAGACGTATTTGAATTTATACTACCTATGTATACTGTTGCATATGTGAAAATGCATTTTCCCCTCACAGATTTCTTCAGTATTTTATTTTAAATTCTGATTGTATAAAACATATTGTAGAACATCAAATTTATGTTAATATTAGACAAAGACACCAAAAAGAAAGTAAAACAGTTTTAAAATTTGCTGAGGAAAAACAGCTATTTAAACTAACCTTGAAGTAATTGCTTTTTTGCCATGACAGGTTTGCCACTCTCTTTCTCAGATTTTTAGGTTTCAGGATTTGTTCATTTACAAATAGAGGGCCATTTGAAGGCAGCAAAAGTTGCACTAATTTCTAGTTTAGCCTGTGTAACTTCAAAGTTCCCCAAATGCTCATAAAATTGCTCATATGTCAATATTTAATCTAATATATAAGACTAGAGTTCCCTCTGCGTTGTCAATGAATATTAAGGTGTATTTGGTGTTTTAACTATCAAAATGGATAGTTATAAGAGTTTTTACAGAGAATGTCGAGTTAGTCATCCCTAACCTCCGTGAATACAGGGGTTTGGGGGCCACTGTATTAGAAGTACTTTGCACCCATGCAGCTCTGAATTATGCCCAAGTACACGTCCATTTACTACATTGCCAACTAAATATCTAAAACTGTATCCATTATATGTGCTAAATTCAAATAAACAATCCTTCTTTAATTTAGCATCACCTGGCGTGCAAAAACAAATTCATCCATGAAGGCAGTTAGAAATATACATGGGCTTATAAGAAAGAAAAAGCAGAATATATTTATCATTGTAATGATGGGAGATGTCATTGAATTGACCTGTAATGAGGTATAAGGGAAGTAAATATCCATCCATCCATTTTCCTACACCCTTGTCCCTTACTGGGGTCGGGAGGGTTGCTGGTGCCTATCTCCAGCTATCTTTTCGGGCGAGAGGCAGGTACACCCTGGACAGGTCGCCAGTATGTCGCAGGGCAACACAGAGACAGACAGGACAAACAAACATGCACACACACACTCACACCTAGGGACAATTTAGAGAGGCCAATTAACCTGACAGTCATGTTTTTGGACTCTGGGAGGAAGCCGGAGAACCCACACATGCACAAGGAGAACATGCAAAAAAAGAAAGACCGGGGCCGGGAATCAAACCCAGAGCCTTCTTGCTGCAAGGCAACAGCTCTACCAGCTGCGCCACTGGGCAGCCTGGGAAGTAAATAAAGTGCAAAAAAATAAATAGAAACACCAGCGCCCTGTGGAACTCCATGCAAGAGTAACTAAAGAGGAGTTGAAATTTGAGCTGGTAGTATAAGTCCTTCTGAATGATTGATAAGAAAACTAGTTCAAATGATTTCCAGGTATAACCGCTCAACATTTAAGAACATGGGAAAAATATGCAGCATCTTAATGATCCATTGTGCTTCATAACAAGTACTAATTTACCATTTAATGTAATCTGGAAATTGCATCAATCATTCATTGTTTCAAACGATTGTGCAATGAGTTTGATAGAGTCATAGAAGAAAACTTTTGTATTAAATCATCATCTGAATGGAATAAGGACAAATATATGTTGAGATAATATATATATATATATAATTAACGAAAGAGCAAATCCGAGCCGATTTAGGAATCGGCTCGGCTTCTTTACTTTTAAAGAAGAACATACTTGCTGCATTTGCAGTGTGCTATTGTTTTGACTAGCAAGCATTCTCCCAGTCACTGCAGCTGCTGCGATCAAGGTCAGCTCTCATCCTGCAGACCTTATTTTCCTTGTCGGTATTCCAAGCATCTCAGTAAATGCTGGCAACAGTTTTCACTTGGTAGATACCGCTTCCCTCCCACCAGGGCAGAGTGAAGAGATGCACTGTGAATAGTCGATTCTTCCAACCTGTGGTCAGCATTCCACGTGCGTCTCTCGAAGCTAAATGCTCTTCCTCTGCTCTCCCTTTTTAAGCTCCCTGACAGGAAGGATGCGATATTGCACCTGGCCCCTTTCATGTCTCCTTCCCCCTCCGCCTCTGTCTTGTCATGGAGCCGTTCCACCACTCTGCACTAATTGTTCATTCTCTCCCTGCTCTTATTCCGCTCTGACACCTCCTCCCCGTACAGCTCCAGTGAACATGCTTTGAGAAAAGAGGACAACTCGTTATTCAAACTGTTAAATGGATGAGTTCACCACCACGATCGGCTCCACACCCCAGGATACAGAAAATTAAATATGCTATAAATCTATTCTGATCTGACTGGAGTTTTGGGTTATCAAAGGTTTCTGATATCAAACTTGAGAACAAGGCCTCTTTTTGCTCAGCCTCAATAAGTCTGGGTTATTTTAATGAAAACCATTCAGCTGAAACAACCTGGCAAAATACCTCAATAAACTTTATCTCCATATTTAATGACTCCCAAAGGGACTTCCAGGTTCTGGCGGCTCCGTCTGTCGATCCACTTCCAAGTCCAGCTATTCTAATAAGCATGCAGAAACCAAATGTTAATTGGCAGCATACAAAGTTATTAATTAAACAGGACAAGATCAGATGAATACTCACATTAGTTTGCACAAAATACATTTATGATCAGCACTTAAGAGTGAAAATACAAACCAATCAACAACTGAACATCTTTCAATTTTTATTTTGATTATTTTATAATCATACTAAACCACTTTTTATTAGAAATGGACTCTAGTTACAAGTTTGGCCAATAAAATCTAACCTAGATCAGTCATACAGTGTCCAGCTGCAGGGGATTACAAAAGTATTGATACATTTTTTTGTGGTAAACCCTTGGTAAGGAGAACATAACGTGAAGTGAAACACAAAATTCTAAAATGGTTTTTAATATTTCTTGCAAATAAAAATTCTGATGGCAGGCAACTTTATTTAGCTGCATATATTTGAACAGCCCTACCAGACAGCATCAGGAAGACCAAGGAACCCAGCAGACGGGTTAAGGGTAAAGTTCTGCAGAACTTTAAAATAGAAGTAGGTTAGAAAATGATATCTGAAGTTTTGAATATCTTCTAGGACAGGGGTCTGCAACCTTTACAATCCAAACAGCCATTTTTGATCCAAGTCCAGCAAAGTTAAACCTGCATAGAGCTGCAAATATTACACATTAAAAAAAGACAACTTGTATATTTTTTAAAATGTGAACTGTAATTGTTTTAAAGAAACATCTTACTTTTATGTTTTAAAATATAAACTTTGACAAAAAGGGATGCATGAATTCTCTTCTACTGGATGCTGATAATTGTGGAAAATGCAAAAAGACACAGAAAAATATTTTAATATTACATGTACTTTTAATGGCATTCTATTATGGGATTTCAGTATAGTTAGGAAAACAGCTCAAACCTGCATTTGTTATATTTACCTTTAAAAACACAAACTGGTTCTTTATTATTTTTATATAAAGTTATTATGGGCTGTTGTGGAAGAGCCACAGGTTGCAGGGAAATACTATGAATTTGGAGGAAATTTGAGATATATGCAGTTATTTGCAGTCTTGTTACGTACATTTGGCATTTTATGAACTTCAATACCAAACTTTTTGGAGATTGTATGACCATCTGTCAGAATAATATCAGAATTTTGCTGGAGTTTTACCTGGTTCTCCAGTGTCCTTCTTTTTACAGAAAGGTTTGGTTAATGTCTGTGAAATGAGTGCCATGATAAGGTGAATGTGATGACGTGAGCAGGAACTGGTTTGGCTTCTATAACTCTGCAAAGTTAGTTCTTGTTGCCTAAGACCTCTGTGGACTCTATTACAGAGAAATAAGGCCTTAAATATTTAAGCACTACATGCCATTGATTTTAATTTGTAAATAATTTTAATAATCATACATCAAACTAGGCAGAAATTTGTGCAAGTAACTTCAGAAATTGTGAAAATATGAAAATGTTTAAGTACTTTTGCAAGGCCTATATCCAGTTTGAATATATGAGACCATTATATACTCATTATATTAAAAATAAATCTGCAATGAAGACGGTTAAAATCTCATTATGTACTTGTTAGAAATACTCTATCATTGCCAATGTATGATAATTTAAGTGGTCTTTTTTTTGGAGTAAGACATTTTACTGGAAGATTTTTCAAAAGAATATAAGACAATTTGATTATTTATTCAAAAGTACTGTTACAGGTTTAATGAGTGCTGTGTAAAAGCCCAGAGCGGATCCTAACAGAACACACCGCGGGAGGTTGTTTAATAAATCAGGCGCATCAAGGAATCTTTGGCCTTCTGATGGTGAGATCAAGAGGGCTGAACAGTCTGGGGGTCTGTGAAGATGAGCAAGGAAAGAAGTGAGAAAAAAGATGAGTTAAGCATAAATGTAAGGGGACATTACATTTGTAAAAATGGAATGACCTGGTACTCGGCATGTCAAAAGAGAGGCTGGAAACATAGAAAACATTAATGTTACACATTCTGATCCACAGGAAAAAATTTTCCCTCTGTCTGGGGATGCAGCGACGTGGAAATTCTGGACCAATATTGCTATTTGATTTTAATATTACTGTTATGGATTAACCCCTAAATTCATAAAATGTGAACTCTCTTTGAATTATTTGCCCTTTCACCTTAAATGCAGATAAGGAACTATTGTACATGTGTTAATGTTATCCGACAAATCCAGGACTGTGCTGGTCGCTGCAGCCTTCTGCATGTCCATGTTATGTGACTTTCAGCTGAAACTCTTGGAGAGCACATCTGAAACATAGGCCTTCAAAGCATAGACATTTTATGCAAATTGCTTAACTTACAAAGTTTTCATTTTATACGTTTCGCTGGCATTTATCTTAAGAACATTCAGAAAAAAAGGTCACTATTATCAAAGAGTCATATCAAAAGAGAGAGGAAGTAAGTTAAACAGAAACTACAACAAACATTTTTTTATGCACCGATCATTAGCAGAAGTCACATTCAAGATTGCAAAAGGGTTTGTTGTTAGTCAAATAACAGGTGCTCTAGAAATGCATAATAAAGCTGCCGGTGTTTTAGGTGAATGCTTTCTGCATATTATAGGAACTTTATGAAACCCTGATAACTCAGTAGTAGAGGGAAAAATCCCATTCATTGTCATAATAGACAGGCAGGAGAGAATGTCTGAGCTACATTTGAACATCATTGTGAGTTACAAAAAAATTACACTAATGTAGACGTAGTACTGGTAAATATTGTGCAAATTTATGTTATATTTTTATTGGCTTTATTTTACACTAAGAAAAAACATTTTTCATTCTGATGCGAAAACCATTAGTTACTTTGTTACAAAGAGAAATTATTTTTAAATGACTGTTTTTAAATTTAGTTTTACAAATATTTCTTTGGATGCCACACATTTTGCAGTTATTTTCATTCAAATTTGTTATTTCTTATATATGTAAATGGCAGCCAAAATGATGGCCATGTGATTGTTTTTAAGTCTTCGTGTTTAATGTCTGTGATCCTCCTGTTTCACACGAGAGTGATTAAGGATTCATTATAACGCTCCCTGTCAGTGCTCGGTCTGTGCACATACGTGCAGTGGATCAGCAGTGATCCTCCAGCAGGAAGCCTGGCCTTGTCGTGTGGCGAGGGGCGGTGCAGGAAAGGAGCGGGCAGATTAAAGCAGCTTTGTCCATGCATAAGTGGATTATCAGCAGGTAGAGTGCTCCCTGTGTTTTTGCAGCAATTGTATTAGTGTGCTTCCTGCCTGGCCACAGAGAGGACCATCTGCCATTTAGCTCTGATGGATGATCCCAACCAAACGTCAGCCCTCTCTACACAGAGCACCTGCTGAATCCTGATCAGACAGTTGGCTCATATTAGCACAGCCCATCACGTTTTCATGATACCATCCCTGTCTTACAGCAGGGGCTCAAAAATATGCAGGGTTGTCGAACAAAGTAACATTTGGGTGCTTCATACAGCCTGATGAGACTTTAAGCCCTTTTAAAATCATTTTATGACCTTTATGCAATCTTGCTTTATTTTGCTTTGAATGCCAAATAATAAAAGGCATTAGGAGAAAAATAACAATTTACCCCAAAAATATTTGTTGATATCAATACTAGCTCAAGTACACATCATTACCGAAATATTTGATTTATCAACATGGTACTAGAAAAATAATTTATTCAGATAATAATTTGTGTCAAAATCAATATAATCTGACCCAAATTGTTGCTATTCCTTTGCCAGCAGTGCTTCAATAAACATTTGACCCCATTCCTCCCCAACGAGCTGCTGGAAGTTTTAAACGCTAACATAGCATGACCAGTTTAAAACGAACTATTGGGTGTTCATTTCAATAAATCCAAATTATTAATGAAAAAAGAATAAAGCAGTCTTACTACTGCAAATACAATGACAGAAAAATGCACTTTTTACCTTGTTCAGTTTGCCTTTTTCTCCTTTTTCTAAATGAGCAGTCAAGAAACAATACTTTTTAAAAATAACATAAAATGTGAAAGAAAATAAGAAACAAGTATTTTTACTGCTGTCAGTTGTATGTAGCTGTGGGGATCATGTGTTTTGAAGCATAAGAAGCTCACCCACTGAAGGGGTAGACTTTGTCTTCTTAAAATGGAAAGGCTAAAAAAAGGAAAAGCATAGGGAGGAGTAGACAAATTAATATGCTGCCTTGTATGGAGAGACACAACCCTGTAAAGCAGAAATGTTGAATTGTACAAAGGATTTCAAAGACGTACCGTTATCTCTTAGATCAGACCAGGAGATCATTCAAACAGCAGAAAACTGTGTTTAATGTGACAATCAGGGAGGGTTAAATCAGCAGGGAAAGACATATATATGTATAAGAGGCAAGAAAGCATACAGATCTGAGGATCAAAAACAAACCTTTGGCTGTCAAGTGACCAACAACAGTTGTAAAGCGTGCATGACAGGATCTGAAGCATTTGCATATAAATATAAATTTCATCAGCAGCAAAGCCGACTTTTTCTATGCGTGAAAGCTGGGCAGCTATCTCTGTATCTGTCGTGTTATTCCACTTTGTTTATTTATAAACGCAACACTTTCAAAATGAAAAATACCTTATCCTTTATTTTATCCTGACATGTATACACTTGACAGAAGCTGTATGCTGAGCGGGTGTCAGTCACAGAACAAAGACAGTTTTGTAGCAGCGTGAGGGTTATTGACCCTCTGAGCGGCAGCCACACTTTCAGCCAGATCTCAGGCCCTGATAGCCATCAAAAGGCAGCAAGAAGAAAGACCCTGTCTTCTCCTGACAACCATCTCTTGGCATTCGTCACTTTATCTCATCAAGCCTGACAAGAAATAAATTAGAAACACAGCCAACTCGGAGGGGAAACGCTGAAGATGCGTGCGTCCTTAGCAGGACACATGACATCAGGCTGACAGTCTCGTTTTCCACAAATAAGCCTGTAATTTTATTCACATGCATTTTAAGATAAATTACAGTTTGATGCACATCTTGGGTTTAATAATAAAATGCTGGAGGCTTCAAACTTGTCATAAATAAAATTTAGTGATGTTGATTTGGCACACATATAAAATTCCCAATGAAAGCTTAACGTGGCAAGACTATTTGTTTTAATTAAAATTTGATCTTGTAAAACATCTTTTTGTTTTTAATGATGTATGACTAAAATAATCACCTAGATTTATCAGTTTCCAGGCACCCCTTTTACACTAGACAATGACGTGAATAAATGTGAGCAAACAAAGAGGCTGACTGGCAGATTTTAACTGTTTTTCTAAACCTTTATTTTGGAGGGGCACTGGAGTGTAAACCTGCTCTAGTGGATGAAATGCCTGATCCCCCTGGACAACCTGCCAGTTCATTGCAAGACACCTTAAGTCTAAAATGAAAGCCATTCAGAGATAGTCAGATAATCAATGATACAATACAAAAATAAGGTGAAACAGCAAATTATTTTCTGTCCTGCTGTCAACTCTTTCTCTGCTGCTTTTTAGGCTCATACTGATGTTTCTCTCTTTGGTTTTTGCTATGTCTGAATGCCTAAATCTATTTTACTGAGTTGGTGTGTGTGAAACATTTTAACAAGGAAAAGCAACCCTTTAACGATACGGATAGAAGCATCCAGTTATTGATTTCCATAGTTGTTTCCTTAGCAGCTTATTTTGTGCATATAAAAGAAACAAAACTGCTCCCAATGGATCGGTTTTTGCTTCACAACTATGCACTGCTTTGTGTTGGTTCATCAAATTAAATACCAATAAGTACATTGCATTTGCTATCTTGGATGTGAAAAAGTTGATCAGGTATGAATGCCTTTGCAAGGAACACTATGTCTCCAGGCAGCTGAAGTGTATCCCAATGCCCACTTTTCAATAACTACCTTAAGTCTCCACAATAACACCACATTCAATGCTTGCTGCCTCAGGCACCTTATGTTCTCTAACACAACACAGAAGAATCAGAGTGCCTGTATCCATCCTAACCCACCTGCAGTGGCTTTTAATGCCCTTTCCCTGAGTTCTAGTGTGCTGATGTAGCTCAAACACACACCCACTCATTTAATTCTTGATAAATTTCCCCCTTAAGCAACATTTAACTTTGGTCTCCCAAAATCTAGATGGCAAGTTGCGTTGTTAGCCTCCAGAGCTGCCATCCATTTCAGTCATGTGGATTGTACAGCAGTCTGCCAGTCAAATAAACCCCACCCCTTCCTCATCTTTCCATCCCTGTTTGACCCAGAGCTGCTTTTATCTCCTCCTGCTGGGACCCAGCTAGCAGAGGAAGGCGTCTAGCACTCAGGCATCGACTTTGAGCCTTTCTCTTTCAGTTTCTGTTTCTCCCTGCGTCCCCAAACTCGTTAATGCCCAGGCTTCAGTTTTATAGAAAATAAATTTTTGCTGTTACTGCTGTGCTGTTCATTTTCTGGGATGTGGGATTACAGGTTATCCCGGCCTTCAGATATACACTAACAGACCAGCATCCCACTGACCCTCCAAAGCCTTCAATTTAGCACAGTTATTTATGGTGCAACAAGAACACATTCTCCCCTCCTGCTTTTCTCTGCTGATGGTGCTGGCCAGCCACTTCAGATTTTTTATATTTTTTTTGCCTGAGCTCTTTCCTGCTTGGCGAGCATGGCACTTTCTCTGTGATGCACAATCCTATTACCCCTCCATGGCCCTATAGTTTGGTGATAAGAGTGGTCTGGGAGAATATATGCAATAGCGGTAGTCCTGAGCTTTCTTTAGCTGCGGTAGGTAGCTTAACCATGGGAGGAAATCTCCGCAGAGCTTTCACTTTAGTGGGTCTTAATCTTTCTGAAAATGTTTGTTCAGGATATTTGTTGAAGATGAAATTGCACAGACAAAAAATAAACCTTAATATCTGTGTCAAACATACAAAGCTTTATTGAAATCAATCAAATAAAAATTAAAGTTCTCCTCATTTTTTGGTGCAAAATGATATCAGTACTCGATTTGTGGAAAATGTGAACTTATTTTGAAATGTAATGCTTCTTGAACTCATAAAGTTTATTTAAAGCCTTTTCCTCTTGCTGATGCTAGAATGCTTTGCTTTTCTGAAAATGTAATGTAGGAAGATTGAGTCTGATGCAGAGGAGTTGGGGACAGTCAGTCCTTCGTCCTTTATGATCATTACAAGGTCATTACACATCAGAACTTTAAGAAGAAACATCAGTATATTTTTACCACTTGTTTAAGTGGGTGTTTGACATGTTTCTGTATTAATTTCCCTGCACTAAATTACATACTGTACACCCTGTCTTTAAAATTAACTAATGCTTGGCCATTTTTTTAAAATCATGGTCTCTTTTTCAACGCTCACCTTGCAAAATTTTTCAAGGAGATGAAGATGCTATGGCCAACCAATAAATATGTATTTGTTAGAAACCCAAGACCAAAAGCCAAATACTTTGTGAAGATGCTGACTGAAGCTAGTAACTGAGTGTCAATATTTGTGGTGAAACTTGTCCTGTACCAGGGACAACAGGGACTGAAAAGTTGCTCAGTAAGACAGAAGCTGTTATTCCAAAACAACAAACAAATCAAGGTGACAGGTTGCTTATGTACTTAAGGAAGAAACACTTTATATTTTAGAAACATATGCTGTAATCTGATGAAACTAAGATTAATTGACCCTCATACGGTTACATTTTTCTGAACTAGTGAACTTGACAAAATGTACGACATCATAGAACTTTATATGTAAATATTGAAGAAACATCAAAAGAAAGTAGCCAGTGGGTTAAAGCTTGGTACTAACGGGTTTTCAAATAGAAAATGATCCTACATTTACCACCCCATTAGCTAAAAAGTGACTCAAGAACCACATTGCCAAATAAAAAATTATGTTCAATGCTGAAGAAGTGTGTTAGCAGGGTAGTCAACAAAGCTGAATGTTAAAGCAATCCTGTCAGGAGATTAATTAAAGCAAACTGTGGTGAAGAAGCTGGGTGAGGAAAATCCCAAAGTCAGTTCCTACCACCAAATAGTAAAGGATGTAGAACAGAAATATTTCCCCCAACATTTAAAAAAAACAAAAATATTTTTTTGCAAGACAATGTAATGTTATTCAATCAGAGGTGAGGTTACTGTGATATATATATTACTATCTGGATCCAGCTGTAAATAAAAGTTGTATTCAAAGCTTCAGAGTATATTAAATTTGTGGATGTACATTCACATGTGACAGCTTTACCTTTGACCTTGCATCCAAGATTCTTGTAAGACAGCTTGGGTGTCAGCTGACAGGGTGATTCTATGTGAGAGTGCTGACAGTGCTCTTAACCCTCTCATCAAAGCTTCAGCTTTCCTCTGAACCCCCTCCACCGAGACCCTAGCGTGAGATTCAGTCCCTCTTCAACCATGTACACGGTGCCTAATTATGCTCTGACCAGCATGAGCAGTAGAAAGAGCCCCCCGCTGTATTATTGCAGCTCGAACAAAGCTTGAGAAAAGGGAATGGGAGAAATGGATAATTAGGAATATGGTCCGATTTTCTTTTCACTTTCACTCCTCTCTTTCTCACACTGCTTCATCTGCATGTTTTAGAAGGTCTGTCCAATTACCGAGCCAGTATCCGCAGCCACTTCTCCATCCACCACCGGGGGGTAAAGTGTTACGGTGTGTGAGGAGAGGAGTAAATGAAGGGGATTCTCAGAACAGTGTGAGTTTAAATTAATTGCTTAAATTAACAGTTCCACAGGAAGGAGTGAAATTGAAGAAGTATCCTTTTTTTTTATTTGCTTTGTTCTTACTGCCGGCCTTGTGCACGTAAACATGCAATGTTGCTCTCAAAAGTGCATCTGATGTAGAGCTATGTTTAAAGCAGGATGTAGTTTCAATCCAGCCTCCTTTGGGATGCATCCAGCTGTTTTCTATCAGCGCTTTGTGTCCAACTCCGTCTATCTCTGGATGACTCAGGGACTACCGCAGAGATTTAGTTATCACAACTGCAGCAATAATTGGATGGCAAAGCAGAAGTTTAGTGAGTTTGGAATGTATTCTCTGTGAAAATATCTGAGTCTTGTTATATCTGCTGAAATATTCATATTTTACATGACTGCCTCAAACACACACATAATTATCTTGAGACCATTTTCATTTCTTCATGTCGTAAAAGAAAATGTATTTGTAGGGGGTGAACTAAAGAGACTACTGTTCTTCTAAGGTATGTTATACCAGCTTTTTACATTATAACAATACCATGGTATCTTTTTAAGGTTTGTTCTTCACATCACGGTGAAGAACAATCCTTATTTTACAAGAGCTATTTTAGTTGTTAAAATAAATTTTATATAGGCTGTAATACTTCTCAGGGCAGCATATAAACACGAGCCCAGACTCTAGGAATGATTGAGTCTTCCATGCACTTAAAAACAGGGTGATAAGACTGAGCCAATCTAATAATACTGTCCTAGAGGGAGTCACCAGTCCAGACAACATGGTGCTGTATTGGTGCAGGAAATACTTTGGATGAAGTTACAAATTTTGACCTTGATTGTGTTCTAATGTAATAGAATATACATTGTAATGTTCTAAATTATTTTATTAAGAAATAGTTTAGAGCTGACCAATGTATTGAATTCTCAAAAATATAAATGTGAAATATTTTGTGGGTTATTATATTTTAAGTGTAACAGATTCATGTTCAGTTTGCCAATATTTGGCTAGTTGTATGGACTTTAATACCTGATGTATGTTTAATAGCAAAGATGCTAAAGCTAAGAGAGAGCGATGGAGACATTGTGCAATCTTAAAGAAAGGAAAAAAGTCAGGATAATGTAGTTTGAATGGCAGATTTTATTAATAAAGCACATTTAAAGTATTCAAAAGAAATATGGCTTGAGAAGCTAAAATGCAGAGTTGTTTCTTTACATTTCATTAATTTTCCTTGGCGCTGATTGGTCAAGAGCCGAGATAAGGAAAACTGTAGATGTTAGCTTCTGTGGTAATACTGAGACTGTGTCCATTGTGTGCATTAATTCATAATAAGATACATTTGGAATTTATTGGAGTATTAAAATTGGTAGTTATGAGCGTTTCTAGAGGGTTAGAAGGATCCCTCTAAAAGTGGAGGGATGTGGTCCCTAACCTGACAAATACCAGGGGTCCTCTATAGTTGTTGTCATTGTTCTTTTCAAAGTACTACAATTGTACATTTTTAGAAATGCAATATATTGTCATATTTCAATAAATCTATTTCAGATTTGCCAAACTATTGAAATTGCATATGTGTTGGTGCATTATTTTACAATTTTTGTAAGCATTATGTCAGTGGACAAAGTCTACTGCTCAGCATACTCTATAATGCTTCTTGACATGAGCCATAGGGACAGCTTCCTGGGGTGTGAGATTCACCTTAACCTAACGTTCTTCTGCTTTTACAATTTGCAGTCGATAGGTAGTTGGTTGCCCCTTGTCTTGTTTTGGGACTGCTTGCTTGCTGCTGAGATTAGGGAGATCCAATGCTTTGTGCAAGAGTGCACTACATTTTATCCCATCCCTGAATCTCCAATGATTTCCTGCACTCTGATTGGTTGGAGTTGGCAGAAAGAGGGGCTTGCCCAGGGCACTTCTCATGGAAGAACCACCATTGATACTGAGAAAGGAAAAAAATGCAATAAAGCTTACAGGCTTTGCTTTTTATTTAAATATTTACAGTGATCAGATTGTTGCTCTAGTAATAGAATAGACCAGCAAAGACCTTCCACAAGAAGAATAATGAGCAATAAGTTGCTTTATTTGAAAAATTTCAGCTTTTAGTTCTTTCTGCCCCAAAAGAAAGAACTAAAAGCTCTTTCTGTAAAATGAGTAAATGTTGGGAGTCTACAAGGTAGGAATATTTATCATTTAGATATTGCACTAAGAGGTGCAATGTTATACCACACCGACACAATGGTGCTAACTGGTAATGAAAAAAGTTTACCAATGTCATATTTTTTTCTTGACTTTGTTTTACTATTATCGTAAACTCGTTTTTCCCTTAAGCTATTTAATGTTCAAAAAGTGATCATCCCCAAAATAACATTAGAATTTGACCTAATGGTAATTACTGTATATGTCTGCTGATTTGACTGTAGATACTAGGACTACATTTGTTACTGTATAGTATGGCCGTACATTTTTCTTATAGAAATATCTTTTCCTTTAGTTTACGTCAGAGTCTACATCAGAAAATTATTTTCTATTTTTTCCAGTTACTCTTACTTTGGGCCTAACGTTGCAAACAGCAGCTAAAGCCCCTGTAGCTAATCTCCCCCCATGATGGCCAGTATCACCCCCACACTCTCTGCCTCACTCTGCTGCTTACTTTCACTGAAGATTTGGATGTATGAATTCATTCTATAGCTGCAGTACTTTGAAATCGGATACGTTCGAGCCCCGTGTCAAGCTGTGTTTGCTATACCTCAGCAGATGCACTACCACTTTATTTTTCTGTTGACCAAATAATTCTTGCTTGTCCATCATTTATCACTGAAAATTGCTTTCAAATCCCCAAACCCACCGGGTATCCATGCACAGAAACCACTGAGACTCATATCATTGGTTTTCATAAATAAGAATTGATAACATTATGATGGTTTCATTTCAAGCATGCAATGCTGCTGTCTTTCCTACATCTCCAGCCTCGATACGCGTACACTGCAGACAAATCTCCTAAATCCCATGTGAGAAATTTCATTCTCACCAGCCATAAGTCATGAGACGTCTTCAGAATATGAAATCAGCCAGTGGATATGGAAACAAAATTGCCTATGTGTGAGTATACAAGGCCATTAAAAGCATATTGTGGTCATGGGAGGAGTTAGTGGTTACAGGGTCATGGCAGGGGCCAAACTAATTCACTCTGGCTTTAACGTTGCCTTGAAATCATCTACACTGTTAGAATAATAATATTCTAAAGTAGCAGCAGTTTGGGGAAATAATACTCTCCAATGTATTTAATAACATTGCATAGCTTATTAACTACTAATATTTGTAAACAGAGTGGATGTCTGAGTTTAGCGCCTCCTTTAATCCAAACATACCTGAGTAGAAAGTTATTAATAGGGCAAGTGAGCAGATTAACGAAGCACCATATTAACCTTCAGGCTCATCTAATTGTTGAGAAATTTAATGCAGCTCTCAGTGAGGGGAGATCAATATATCGAGCTGGCCTGGCTTACAACGTCTAATCCTGCAAATCTGCTTGAGAACCTATGCTGCTGCATTGAATGTCTGAGCAACTTAGAAAGTGTTGCTTAGGCATAATTCATGTAATGCATCTTCGCGTGTCCACATTCATTTCCACTCCTGTCTTTTAATTTTTCAGAATCAATCAAGCTTTTCTCAGTCTGGGCTGCCAGGGCGTGGTGCATGAGTGTTACACCCATACATACGTTCATATGGTGACTAGGTGTTTTGTCCTGCTATTTTTGATGTATAGAGACTTTTCTAATGATTATCTGGATGTGAACAGTAATTACACACAGCTATAGATCAACTTCTAAAGATATTGATAACAGCTGAATCAGCCACAATAAAATCCAATACGACCCACAGAAGGTGAACTTGCAGTGCAAAAGTGATCACAACCATTTTCAAATTTTGTAAACCTGACGGCCACAAACTGCTTTTTATTTCATTGGAGTTTATGTTTGTGAACAACACAAAGGAGTGCCAAGTTATCAAGTGGGAGGGAAACAATCCTTGATTTTAGACCTTTTTTACTAATTAAAACCTGGGAAGTGGGACATACATTTGCTTTGAGCCTCCTTAAATCAACACTGTAGTTCTTTTGAGGTAAGTTCAGCTTTTCTCTTATCTTCCCAGAGTTCTGTCTTCCAAAAGTTAGATCCTTAAACAGCTTGTGGCAACTTAAAATTAAACTGATATCTTAAATATATATTCTTCTTTGAACTTTTCATTGGTTTTGATACTGTCAGATTCTCCCACCCAAGCTGTGGATCTCTGCAGGTCCTCTGCAGTTACCATGGACCACTTGGTTGCTTCTCTAATGTTCTCGGACTTTCCTGTCAGTAAAGCAGTTTTGTTCTTTTTGTTCATGAATGTTCCCTAACTGAGGGTGGAATCTTTTTAATTACTAGGAGACTTCTGTTGGTTTAATAGTAGCTAAGTAAAGAGGCACATCTGAATACAAATCTCCAGCATTATAGCACTTTTCAAATGCATCATTTCCCCTCCCGGTTTATATCTGTTACTTTATGTTTCCACGTTCCAAAGATCTTGAGAAAATAAAACTGAGTTTTGTAACTGTATACTGAAAAATATGGTTTTACGGACACATTTTCTTTTTCAAGGCACAGTATCCACTTAAAAAAAGAAATAAAACCTTAGTTAAGCCTTTACATACACTCTCCATTCCATGTTACTAATTTTTTATCTCAAAACAAAGAAATTGTTTCTTTTCTTTCTTCTCCTGTAACTTGCCAGTTTAGTAAAAATCTGTAAATCCATTTCTCCAAATTGCATCATTTTCTCTCTGTACTTCCACTTATCCCTTCAAAAACACCATTTGAATCTCTGAGCTTCTAACTTCACTCATTATTAGAAGACAGTGAAGCTGCCCTGAAGCCTCCTGTCTGTCCTTTCAATCACAGGCTACCTTGCCACTTGTCATCTGCAGTCAGGCCTGTTATTGAAAGCCATCCCTCGGGCCAACTCTTTGTCTTTAGTGGCTCCATTAAATTAGAGTGACACCTGGCATGGACTCTCAACTGTAATGGGCCGCCTTCTTTTTTATCCAATCCCTTTTATCAGCCTAATAGAGCACTGATGAAATATTACTAAACCAAAGCTCTTTCTCTGTGCACCGGTGAACTCCATGTGGCGCTGAAAGTAACAAGTCAACGGTGCATGAGACTTTATTGATATAGCAAATTAAAAGGATGTATTCATGCAGTAATGAATAACACCAGGAAGAAGACCAAAGTCCACACATATTGCAGTGACTGGATAAATTACATAAGCTCTTTAATGACATTTAATGTGGCTAGTGAATCACACACGCAGCGGAGTGGTAAGTGGTGATATTTCTAACCTTTATAACGCAAAATGCCTAATATTTGCCTCTATTCCTGCAAACAGAGGGCTGCTTTTAGACTAATCTTTTGTTAGGGGCTTTATAGTTAAACTTTGACTTGCATAATACATTTTATGCAGCTTTGTTATGCAAAAGAAGCATGATGAAAAGTGTTTCTTCTCTGAGTAATGGGATTCCAGCTGCTCCCCTTCCTGTTTGTTGCTTCAGGTGAAGATCAGCACACTGTAGGAAAATCCCCTCCTCTCCGACCTCTTGAGCTCTGACATATTTCGCTTTGTGATATTGTGTGTCTATGAAAGTGATACAGAAGCAAAAATGTTGGGAGCAGACAGTTTAAAGTAGTTAGGTTGAAGTGAAAATTGATATAGAAACTAGAAAATATGTCCTCGTTGATGAAACGTGTTGTTAAATATGCAAAAATCTATTAGTTATTCATATACTCTACTTTCCTGAACAGCACTTTTCTCTCGCATTAAACTTCTCCATTGTTCCGTCTTTATTCACAAATGCTAATTCTGCAAAATTGCAAGCCACTCTTTTTGAGCTGAAGAAGCCTGGAAAATGCTATGTTCTTGCTCTGCTTGCTTTAGTACTGCCTTAGGTGACAACATAATAATTGATAGTCCAAGATGTTATGTTAGAATGAGATGCATTACTCATTGTGTTAAAATGATGTCTCTCTTGTGACTTTTGTTGCCTCGAGGGAGGATGAGATCTCCTGTTACATAAAAGGGAAAATCCACATCATTCATCGTCTTTTGCTGCTCTCAAGTAAAATAATTATAACTAACTTACTAAAAATAAATTCACTTATTACATAAAAATGGCAAACCGTTAACATGACAATACTAGAGTAAGAAATTAAACATAAGCTTTACTTTTCACTTATATTGGGTTATGTCGATGCAGAAAAATGTTGTGGCATGTGGCTACAATTTTTAATTTGGTTAGATTTATTCAATGAGGATGAAATACCGGACAAGAAATTGTTAATTTTCACAAAATCACTTTCAGTAGAATTATGAGAACCATTAAAAATCCTGTTTTGAAATAAATTCAGCTAAAGCATTATTTAAACTTTTTTTGTTTTTGGAAACTTACAGGTCATAATCTGATTAGGTAAATATAGCGTTATTAATACAGTGGACCCCACTTAGTCTGAGTTTAGCATGTGGATTACTTAATTTGCTGATTTTTCTATGAAGCAAAACCCCAAATTATTTGCATAAAACTGATCAATTCATGGACTTTTTTATCATAGAGCACATTCAAAATACTCTAAGGAAAATGCAGCTTGCAAAGTAAGTATTTACAGCTTTCAGCTGTTCGCGGCCAGCTGTGGTCCTTATCCCCGGTGAATACTGGGGGTCCACTCTAATACATAAGCTGTAGAAAAAAGGATAAGTTGAAGGACCTGGGACCTGGGAATTTGGAAATATTGTGCATGGAAAGGACAAAGACCTGGACAAAGGACAACTATTTTTTTCTGTTATCAAAAGATAGTTGCATAAAGTACTGACTGCAGGAAAATCAAAAATTGTGCCATGAGGGATTTTGTGGATATTACAGTCAATTAATCAATTGACTTGCATTAAAGGTGAGATTTTTCTTCATGTTTTAGTATGATACTTTGCTACAATTACAATGTCAAGGCTGGTTCCACATCTTAACTAAATTTCTATTAATCTTAAATGTCTACTTAGTGGTATGACCTTTTTTCCCAGATAAATTTGACACCATCAAACATGCAGATGAATTTTCCTGACTTATATCAGTACAGACTGGGAAGTTTACAAAGAATATTCTCTCTTTTATAAAGCTTGGTATAAACACATAAACCATATGCTCCACTTTCCTTGATTAAACACGTAAAGCTAGTCCCTCACCTGTGCAGTAACGTTCCTGCCTCCCAGAGTAAACACATAAACGCAACTATATGGACATTGGATCTGTGTGGAATGGCTGCTTTATGTGAAAGTCTGATGCTCTCTTTTTCTCCCTTTGAACCATAGTTACACATTTTATAGGTCTGACATTGTTAGGGGTTGCGTTTGTCAAAGCTGTCTAGTCACTCTCTCCTGCTCTGCTACATATGGTGTACTCTGTGCTAAAGAATAAAAACACTCATAATCAACAGGGAAACTTTTCCAAACAAGACTCATTTATTCATCTCATGTCCTGGGATTATTTCCAGCAGCTCAGAATGAAGAAAAAAGATGTGGTATCTGAAAGGCAAGAGAAAATAAGGAGAAGGTAATGCATGGCAAAGCTTAAATTGAGGCCATTATTGAGGGCAGGCAGGGAATAGTTTGGGGATTGACTAAAGAAAGCATAAGGAGAAAAGATTGTTAGTTGGGTCAGATGACCACTGTTGGCAACTTAAATTATGCAAGGGTGTTGAATCATCTGATATTTCAGGTAAAAATATAAAGCAATACTTTATCAATGGTGTTTCATCATTTAATTGTTTTGCCTTAGATTTTATGATTCAGAATTTAAGAATTTAGTATTAAGCATCGATTTAAATACGTTTCTGCTTAAAGCACTTCATAAGACAAACAAGTCTTATGAAGTGCAAATGATAACAAATGCTACACAAAGTTCATGATAGCAATAGCTCTATTATTTGCTTTGTCCAGAAAAGAGATGAATATAAAGAAAGAAGTGCTGAGTAAGGAGTAGTGATATAGTCCCCGTAAGGGTAACAATTAGTTCTGACATTGGCTTTATACACCAAAGAGACAGATGTCAACACAGGTAGACCAGGTGTACTTTCTGTGGGAAAGAAAAAGAAAGATTGAACAAAGTTGATGGCAACAATAGCTCTAGTAGTAGTTTGTTCAGGAAAGAGATACGGCTATACACACACATTGGGTGTGGAGTCATTTCTGTGAGACAAAAAAAACAACAACAAACAGACACATAATCAATGGCAGCAACAGTTCTGACAATGGCTACATGCAGGAAAGAGACAAAAACAGGAGCACTGAGCCAGTAGTACCTTCCATCGAAGTGTAATGGGGAGGAAAATAGAGTCCACAAGTTGATGACAGCAACAGCTCATTAGCTTTGAAAGTTTTTCTTCACAGTTGAAGCATCTGCAACTAGCTATTTGACTTAAATAGTAAAAAAACCCAAAAAAGTCTTTGCTGACATCAAACGTATTAGTATGCTAACAATTAAACTTGCAATTAACTGCTGAGGCTGTTTATATGGGCCAATTGCATGAATGTGGTGATGGTTTAAATGGAGGTACTTTACACCCAGACCCTCTTTGTTTGAGAGCTGAATTTTTGCTTCAAAGTCACAATGAATTGTGTATCTCCAGTGGTTAGCTTTAGGCCACAGTTGCCTAGGTAATGCTGTTTTGAACAGTGTTAATTGCACAGAGAGACACAGAAAGTGGTTTTTCCCTGTGGTAAGCAGGACTTTAAAAAGGGCAGAAGAACAGGAGATAACGCTCCACTTCTTAAATTGGGCCAGAAAAGCAGGCTGTTTGAGCTCAGTCGCATTTTAAAGAACTCTGGGTATTATCATTTAACTACATCTGTTTTTGTTCTCTCTGCTATAATTTATACAGAAATTGGCAGTGTTGGAAAGTGTTAAGTCACTTGAAGGTTAAACTCAGGGAAAATGGGGGAGAAAAAAAATCTCTATTACTTGTATATTTATGAAGAGGAAATGCTGTGTTGGCTCCCAGAGAAGCTGATAAATTTTTATTTGGTTGACAAAAGAAATACCTTTTTGGCAGAATAAAGCATCTATTGATTACCAGCCTTGCAGCTGCAAAGTGATAAGATTTGGCAGATAATGACCAAATTTGAAAACTATTATTTTTCACAATAACTACTGAACACATTTGTATTCATATGTATACAAATGCAAACTGAATCTAATCATTAAAAATCTGTCAATTTGCATTTTCTTTGTGCCAGCAGGAAATAATTAAACCAAAACGGCAGATATTCTGAATAGATGCACATAAAGTGGGAATCCTGAGGGTTTGTGCCTTCTCCATCCCCATATTACACCCTGCTGCATGTTAAAACACATTATCCCTCCACCCCCCTACCCCAAAGCTGCACACAGAGAGACAGAGTGAGAGCATGTGTACAAATGAATCAGCGCTGTTTGTTGTAGTGTTTCAGTCTCGAGCCGTTTCAAGCAGCTTATTTGAGAGAGCCGTGGATCATGTTTAGAAAGCTTGCTCTCATTATATCAGACCCTGGGGAAAGAAAGGGCCCTCTTTCTCCATACTATCAAAGCCACAGAGCAGCTTTAGAGGACATGCTTCAGTCTGAATGGAGGCTCTGGAGTACATAGAAAAAGTAGCATGCTCAGCCCTCATCAGCCCAGGCTGTGGGAAGCTGCCAGCGTTCAAGGTTTTGATCAGGCCTTACAGTAATGGCTGTGGGTGACAGGTATACCATTCTGTAGTTGTTGGACTAAATAGCTTGATTAGCATAATGCTTCGGCAACATATTTAGCTTCCACTGCTTACTTTTCTGCCTGGCTGCAGCATTTTGGATCCTGTTTCATTTGACAAAAACATAATTATGTAAACAGGGTATTTATCGCGGCATAACTGGGATGTAATATGGTTTACCTCCATTTGTTGTGCGCATTTTCCCCATGGTTTAAATAATTTATAGCTCTTTTTACACATTGTAAAAACACATTGTTTTTTCTTTTCAGTATTTAAAACGTACCTGCTATGCACAGCACTTGCTTCCCACAAATCTAAGCCAAGTGGATCCACAAAGAGAGAAACTTTATATTTTTGCTTTTTGAAAGGATTTTCTCATAAACAGCTGCAATCACATATTTACATAATCTATATAGCAATCTACTTTCATTTCTTTTCTAAATGCCAAAATTAAGAGATAAAGTAAGTTTATATATACCCACTTATATGTATATGTATATGGTATATGGTAGAATGTCGTTTGAAATTTAAGTCAAAGATTTTGGGTTTGTTGAAGTTCTGGCTAATTAGCTAGAAAGTGGCACAAAACTGTCACCTTTCTGAACGGTAAAATGGCTGAAGATTGTCATACTGTTTATACTTGTTTAACTGTTTGAAAAGATGGATGCGAAACTTTCCTATCTGTAAATTATACCTAAAGATAAACGATTCCTTTGGTCCACAATTCACATCTTGCTTTTGATTTTTCCCATTGAGTCACAAGTAAGAAAGCTATGCGTTTGAGGGGCTGTCTGAATATTAGTCAAATTTATGCTTTTTGAAGATGCCTGAGTTTTCTGCAGTCAAGTCACTTATACTGACAGTTTACCAGAGAATGACTTGAAAAATCTTGAAACATCCTTTTAAATGTTCTGCATTCATCATGGCATTCCAGCAAACCTGCTACAGTTTCATAACAGTTGCTAAGACTTTGCACTAAAGCATATTCTGTACTTTGAACATTATCTTATAGATACAAGCTGTACATTTGGCCGAAAGGAAAACTGAAAAATTTCCTTGAGGTTTGAATGAGGTTCAATTAAAAATCCTATACGGAAATAATTTTCTTTGATGAATTCCTCATACCCACAGCTGGGTTTTCCTTCCCTCTCTAGCTATTATTAATTCATTTACATTTTGCTGCAAAGGAAATTATTAGAATGTTGCGCAGTAATTTGCCTGCAGCAAACAAAATGAAGAGTGGAGCACTTGCAGAATAAAATCTGGCAACTTTTACTCTCCTTTCTTTATGTGCAGCCTTTAACATCATCATTGTACTGAGCCTTGATTCAGTTCTTGTTCTTGTCTAGCTGAGTTCCTTCTGTCACACTTCCTCTTGCCACCCTCACTACTGTGACTGTGACAAATACCAAAGAATTATGAAATTATAGTGTTGAATAAAAAAAGTTTTAAGTGTGAACAAAAGGAGGAAATCTCTCACTAGAGACCGGGTGCTTTGTTTATGCATCAAAAATGACACAAAGTTTTGGTCTCTGCATGGGGTTGTTCTTCTCAGCAGTAAAACAAAACATGAACTTTACTTGAATTGGGACATAGATATAAATATATATATGTTTTTTCTTTACTGTTGGACAATGAAAATTTGCCTGTGTATTTAGATAAACTGATCTACTTTACTGGATTCTAATTCCAGGTTGGACCTTATTTTCTTTCCGAAGCGCCTGAGGTCTTTGTAGCAAAGATTCCTCTTATTTAAATTCACATCGAGATAAAAACATGAAGCATTTCCTGCAGCCCGGTGGATCCATAATGCACATTTCTCATACTACCAACTGCAGTCTGAACTGTTGATGCAAGACAGCAACAATCCAAGTTTTCATGTTGTTTAAATCAAATTTTGACCTGACCGTCTGAATGATGGAACAGGAGATGTGTATTATGGATCACTAAATGATGTAACATTTTTCATATTACTGGCCAGTTTTGGAAAGGTTGTTCAAATTCTGGCCTCTGGTTTTGTATTAATGTAAAAGTTTACAAGAGTGGATGTGATTGGCGAACTCACACACATCAAAGAGAAACATTGGTCTCAAGACTGAGAGATGTATTCATAAATATTTATACCCTGATACACAATCTAATTAATTCCTAAAGTGTATTTTTGATTCATTGTTTTTAGAAAGTTATCTCTGCTTTGCAATTAGAAACTTTCTTAAGATAGTGGTGCCTTTAAATATTCTTTTTAAATCAAGTAGGCCTAGATATGATATGAGATGGAGAAGTTTGGTTCAGTCTGCTAATTTTGATTTTGTTCCAGTGTTTTTTACACACACACACACACACACACACACACATATATATATATATATATATACACTGACCACCTCTAATCTGTGGTTAATTTTGTGATAGCAGTTTTTTTTTTCTTTTTTCTGTTCTAACTTTGAAACATATGGTGTCCTTTTTAAACCCTTCCTCTGGATTGAGGTTAAAAAATCCACACTTACCTCTACAGAACCGCATATTTTTTAGAATAATTTCAGTGTAAGAAGAGGCTTAAGAAGGATGGACAACACAATTTGCATTTGACAGAAAATGGTGGGGTGTCAGAGTGACGCAGAGGCAATCAACCAACTTCTCAACCTGACATTCAAAATCCCTGCATCACTGAACAGAGATGCCACCCCATGTCCTAATTTTTGAAAATGCAGTCACATTCAACCTTCAGGAGACAAAATACACAATGTGTATGTACAACTTTTGTTTATTTGCATCATACACAACCATACACATTCGCTGGTCTTGCAGTACTGTAGCACATACAACACAGGACATGTACACCAGTTTGCCCATCCATTACCGCCAGCACACAAGCCTGAACACTTTTATCCCTCATCAGAAAGAATATTCAGTAGCATAGTAAATCCCCCCAAATTACCTGCATTAAAAATGAGCAAAAAAAGCAAAACAAACTTATACACAAGCCAACATCAGTGCAACTGTGCAGTAATATGCTCCATGAATACTGAAACTGTTTGTTCACATTAGGAGAGAGTGCTCCATCATTTCCAGTGCACATTATTTTTTAACAAAGTTCAGCAGGTAAACAGCAGTTCAACTGATTATTTTACTGTAAACAAAAGCAAGGTGCCACAGTAATTAGTAGTACATACATATAAGATGGTAACAGATCCAGTCTGCCCATGTTGTGCGTGCTGCAGTGGGGATCACTAAGGATAAATGACTGGACAAAATTTCAACAGGAAGTGGTGAATGGTGAGGATTTAAGTTTTGCATTTTCCTTTAGACATTTCCACATTAGTCAGCTTTCTATTTTACAAGCGAAACTAATATCAAGCAAAAAAAAACAAAACATATTTAGACACCTTGCTTTCCTGGATTAAGGCGAATACATGAGGCTACATAGTAACAATGAAGGATAGCAACATAAGTTATACCATTCAAAGTTTTTCTAAAGAAGAAAAATAAAGTTTAAAAACATGTTTTTAACCAAGCATGTTGTTGCATCCGCACTTATAGCAAGTCTTGATGAAAATTCCTTGAATGAGGTCTGTAACCTTGCTCATGCATTAATAAGAAGTTAGTTGGGATTTTATCATTTTCATTCCCTTTCCTGTTCATAGTCTGTAAACGTGAAGCAAAGCAGCATTGGAAATGAGGATATTGTTTTGCATAGGGCTGGACAATCTTTTGCAAATTTATCATAATACCACTGCAATATCGTAAAGAACTCCCAGAACTATAATACGAGCTGGCTACTTTTTCAAGTTGCATGCATTCAAGCTCTTTATGCTTGTAATACTTAGAGACTCTTGTTTAATGCAGCATAAAAATTAAGAAGATGGCATTATGGTCAAATCATTAAGCAATTGTATCTTAGTTGTTTCACTTCCAAAGTAAAAGAAACTAACTTTGAGCTGAATATCAACATTCACCAGTATTATCATATGTTTTTTTCATAATATTGCGCAGCCCTAGTTTTGCAATAGGCCATCCTAAGATGGTTTGCAGAGGGTGTGAATACAGATAAATGTTATTTAAAGAAGGTGTTTGAAGGTGTTATTTAATGCTTCCAGAAAAATATTGAAAAGGCAGCAGTCCATTTTAAACAACCTAAAAGCAAATAACTAATACTCATTACTCATATTCATTAGTCAAACCATGTTTCTGATCTTAAACATGGGTTGGTTTTGAAAGCTGTACAATATTTTTCATCTCCATGATAAGTGTCCAGAGACTCCTGGAATAAAATGATCACCATGGAATCAAGTATTGCTCATATATATGTGCACTCTGTGCAAGTATAGAAATAATAAACATACTGTAACATTTTTTTATTATATAAGATATCTATACAGCCAACAAAAGGCCACACCTGTGGCATCATATACATTTTTCAAAATTGACATATGTTCATCTGTACATGCACTTGTAGTGCAAGGAATTTTTTGTTTGTTTATTCTAGAGCAAGACATCAGGGCAGTTAATTTATTTGGACAATTCAGCAACTTAATATTGTAAATGGTCCAGTTTAGGTTATTTTACTCCTTCACCTTTTCATACATAACTTTTTTTTCTGGTATGAAATAGAAACATCCACTGCAGGGTCTTTCATACCACCTGTGCATCAATTTCTACCCACCAGGGGAATATTTTGAACCAGCTTTGACAACCAAGGATTTAAAGTAATTTAAATATACACTACCTAAAAAACACAACCATTTTTTTCTGGTTTTTCTGTGGATAATGACAGCCAGCATTTTCACAATGTCTTTTGCTTTAGTTCTGAGGTCAATTCACACATTTCGCACCAAAGCACATTCATTCGTATCTGGGACACAGAACCTGTCTACTTCCTTCCTGGATTTTACCGTGATGTCACAAAAGGAAGCTGTGTGTTTGGCATGTTGCCTTAAAACACATCAACTTTCACCTCCAATTAAGTCAAATCTTGTGAATTGTTTCAGACGTGTACAAAGCCATGACATCATCATTCGGGTTTTCACAAATTGCTTAACGACGTGTTAACCTTGGCATATGTAAACTTTGAAACTAGTGATAAAACTTTCCGTGTGACTTAATTAAAAATAACTTTGTTCCTCTTGACTGACCTAAACAAGAAGTTCAATGTAATTCAGTGTTAGTAAGTAAAAAAATGCATAAAGTGTATTTAAATATCTGTTTTTTATCTGCAGAATATAAAATAGATGCTTTAAAAATTGGTTGTCAAGGAGCAAAATATACCCTCCCAATATTTCAGAAAATATTTTTCAAAATGTTATAAGTTTATCTTCAGAATTTATTGAAAAAAACCTCATTAATGTAATTCAGCCAATAAAATGCATGTAGTCGGGGAGAAAATTACACTGGTTATGAAAGGGTGACAAGGTAAATTGACCAGGAGCTGGACCATTCGCTCATGTCAAAATAAGTAAAGAAAACATATCACGGGTCTAACTTCAAGCTGCAACAAAAATAACACCTTTCGTTATGCACAAAGTGATACATTTCTGCTTTAGTAAGTGCACTAAAATAAGAGAATAGTTACACGTGTTGTCAAGCATAGAAGATAAGTTCAGGAATCTGCCCTCCCTGCACCCCGGTGCCGTTGGTGCTGTCTGAGGAACACTGGAACTGGAATGTCACTTTACCGCACTGTACCTCTGTCATCCCTTCCTGTCCGAAGTAGCTCAACTCATTTCCGTCTAGAACAACACTGGCAGTGTAGAAAGTATCTGGCTCAATTTGGACTGGATACTCAAACCATACTGGAAAAGTGTTGCTGGACCCGTCAGAGAAATATTTACTGAGGTTTTGCCCCAGCAACACACCTTGACGCTTCAGCTCTATCTTGGCACTGTACTCTGCTGAGCCACAGCTAGATCCGTACAAGCCAAACCCGGCGATAAAAACTCTTTTATCCACAGCGAACTGTATGCTGTCACAGCGGCCACGGTAGCGCCACTGATTGCTTCGATAGGCACAGGACTGGAATCTGTGGCAGCGCTGCGGCCCCAGGCCCTTCCTTGGTTGACTTGCAAACTTAAGCTCAGGCTTCTTGGCTGCTGTGTACCACAAGAAGATGTCATTGGTCTCATTAAGCGTCAACACACCAGACTGGGCTGCTCCATTGGCAAAGTCATCCAGAGCCATTGTCGGGATACGTATGAGGTACATGGCCTTTCCCAGGACCTTACGCTTGTTGTCAGTAGAAGATGTGAGCTCTTGTCTTTGGCACTCGGCCTCAGCCCAGCTAAGTGCAGCCTCGAATACCACTATCTCTTTAGCATTGAGTGTCTCTCGCTGTAGGATGCTCTCCAGGGTCTGGGAGTCAATGTCACAGAAACCCTCTGAACGTAATGCCAGCTCAGCCTGGGCATCAATCACCTCCCAGCATCGCTGTGTCAACTCCGGCTCCTCGAACAGGCAGCTCTGGGAGAGCAGCACACAGGCATTCTTGGCGCTCAGACTCGTCTCTAGGAAGTTGACACAGGCACGTGCCAGGTGAGGAACAATGTACTTTTTGGCAGCATAGAGAGTGGCCAGCACGGTGTCAGCAGTCAAGTCAATTTCATCACAGTATATATACCTGTTGGAGTAGAAATTAGACATTAGACACATCAACAAACTAAAATGTTTAGCATGTTATTGTAAAATCAGGTGAGGTAGAATAGTAACATTATTGAAATGAGAAAATTTTAGTGAAAGTAAGGAAATTATTGAGTCTAAAGTCATTTGAAAGCACTTGGACACCTTATTAAAACCTTTGGAAATATCAATATTTAGTTCAAATTGGGTGAATACAAAAGAATTATAATAAATGATAAATGTTGAAGAAAAGGCTTTAGAATATTTTATTTAAAATCTGTTCAAAATGCAGTTTCTGCTGAGGAATAAATCAGAAAACCTTCAGATTGAGCCCCATTTAAATTGTCTAAAACTACAGATCAGCTGCACAACATAACAACATCTTGACTCAGCATTTTGACTCAGGTTTATCTTGTTGACACCAACACATTTAGCTTTTTATGTTCCTGTCTAGTAAAGTGAGAATGAACCCCTTGGTGAAGATAAAGCTGAATGAGACTTTCAGCCAATACACTGTACAGTCTCCAAATGGAGAACACTGACAAACAACAAGCTAAGCCTGGCCATCCAGGGAAGGTCAACCTGACAGCAGACTGCAAAATGCTAAAAATATTCTCCAAAAATCTTTTTTGTGCAGTTGATGTGAAAGTACATCTCTGCATAGCCAGAATAGCAATTTTGGGTGTTTAACTGTAATTAAATCACTGTTCTTTCCACAGACAACAAGAATGTGCTTCTTTTTGGCATAAGATGATACACTTGACTATTGCATGGACAGGTATAATTAGCCATGTAAGTGTTGAGCGGTTTTATCCCAAATATAACAGAAATATAACAGAAAAATGTTGATCTAAACCAAGAACATCAGTAAGATATCAGAGATGTGAGGGGAAATGGACAAGCAGCCTGAACCTCCTTACTTTAGCATTGCCAGAAATGCTGCTGGTTCCACATCTGGTATGTGAATTTCATCTTTGTTCTCCGCAAGTTCACCATAAAACATGGCATGAAACACTGAACTGCCTACAGCCAGTACGTACTGTGGAAAGAAGAAGACAAAACACTGTGACAGTGGAGAATATACATTTTACTGGCACATGAAATGTAGCATCTCTGTATCTTTCTTTGCATGTACAGTTATGGAGGTTTGAGATTTTGAAAATGATTCATGGCCCAGTCTTTTTGTCAATGGCATTATTTCTTGTTAGCCATCTAAACTTTGTATGGGGGTGCTGCTTAGTATCTGACCACATTACCAAAAAGCAAACATTACATGAAACCTTAACAATATAGAGTCAAGGTTTGCACACCATCAGGAGGATAGATAGATATATAGATAGATAGAGAGATAGAAATATTTAATCAGAGGAATTGTCTAAAATCAGGTGCTTACAGCCTGTTTGCAATTAGAACCGCCTGATGCCTGTGATGGCAGATAAAAGCTTTCGCTATAATTACTGAGGTCGGGTCGTAATTATTTTGTTCAGGTCCTTTTGTAAAACCACTAAAAAAAGCAAATGTTTGTTTTATTTCTGTGAGAACCCAGACCAACAATGACTTGTCAATAGATTATGCCTGGAAAACCGAGTCTTTTGTTTAAAGTAAACACATTTGTTATAGCTTGGCACAGTTAGCACAAAAGAAAAAGTCCAATATGTATTTTTTTGTTTGACTTTGTATGATACTTTGCATAAAAATGCAAGTATCTGAGAAAAGCTTAAGTCAGGAAAATATTTAATCCTTTGATTTTCTCTGCAGTTCTTAGCCAGCTTTCCTTTTCCCTGCGGACAGGAAGACAGATTTCTAGATACTTAACAGAGTGAACTAAAGGTTCAGTTTGCTGGAATTAATGAATTATCTGAATCATGATGAAATTAGATGCAACACAATCACCGTTTTCATTAATAGGCACGCTTCGATTAGACACTGCAGGGCCTCGAGTTCTGTTGATAAACTCAGGTTTCAGATCTTTGTGTGGAAGTGTTTGTGCAAGCATGTGTAGGTGAAGATGTGGGTGGTATAAATTTCCTGAAATAAATTTCTGCAAATTGCAGCCAGTAAGGGGGAAATGCTTGAAAAGATGTCACTATTGTTGGAGATGCTGGTACATGCTGTAATACATTTTTCTATAACATATTTGTTTCCTTCATTATGGAAACACACATGCTGTGGATTAAGGAGCAATATAATAGAAATGAATTAAATTAGTCTCAGGTCATGCTCTAATATACTTCATAGATATAAACAAATTTAATGCTTTTAGCTATTTTCTTGGCTTGCTAAAGAACTAACTGCAAAGATAATGGTTGTGTAATTTCCTGCCAACTGGACACAATAAAGATTGCTGAGCTGAATATCTTTAAATCCTATTGGTATAATGTCTCAGCATAAAGGGCCATCTTTTCATTCTTCCATAACTGTTCTCTCTAAATGCACCAGGAGCATTGCAGCTCCAAATCATATATAATTCATTTGGTCCCAATGGACCAAAAGAGAGAAAATAGAGCTATTGAAAGCTAATGTGGTTGGACGGGTGAATTTAAGGCATTAAAGGGACTTAACCATATTAATCTTGTGTAATTGTGTTTAAAGTAAGTAAATATGAGAGTGCATTCATAGAGGGCATATGGTCAAAGAAAAAGTTTACTTAAATTATTTATCTGAACATCTTGACAGAGCAGTCACTTCAGTGGGTGGAGGAAACAAAAATGTTGGGCTAAGCAACATTATCTTACAAGTTAGATATAACACTACCTATCTGAGCATGTAAGGATAACTTAACTAGAAAAAATAATTTTTCTTAAATAAAAAAACAGAGTTATTTACAGGTTTTAAATTGTAGAAATTAGCACATGCATTAAAACAATTGAAATTGAATTGAAACCGGCTGAAGTAGTTCTGATCTTTGCATTCATGGTCTATTGAGAGCTGAGTGGGATTTTCCTGCTAATATAGAAATCCTTTGAAATTCCACTCTTATTTAACAATTAATAAGCGATAAAATATTTTTCTGGTAAATTGTTTATTATTAAAAGTTTGGTATCATGTTTGCAGAAAACAGTTAAAGATGTCTTGTGACCTGGTTAAAATGTAGTTGTTTTTTTCTAACTGAAAGTCAGGGACAGTAGTTGGTGACGTTATGCATCAATTCCAAAGCTTGCTCTGGTTACTTATTTGTGAGAAAAATTCTGCTTTTTAAAAAGTCAAAAATTTTTAAACGTCTGAAGTCATAGCAGATATCTGCAGAGTAAGCTATAAAAGTTCAGTGACTGAAGTATAAGAAGTGACTGAAGTTAGTTGTGAAGCCTTACAGTATATGAAATATTTCCTAAGAGCATTTTCACACCTATAGTCTGTTTACTTTAATCCAGATCAGTTTTTGAGTTTAATTTATAACTTTTCCTGCTGGTTTGGTGTCTGAAAGAATGTGAGAAAATTTTTATTTAATTTATTTTTCTGGTTTCAGACAAAATAATTGGATGAGTATAATGATTTTGAGAACCTGGCTTGAAGGTTGCATGTCGGTTTATTCTTAGAAAAAAAACATCTTATTTACTCTACTGCATTCCGCAATGCAACGCATATCTGACTATGAGAAGTAATTTGGCTGAAGTTTGCAGCCACCAACTGGTTGAGGTGTAGGACTGAGGTGGGATCACATTCAGACCATAAACACATCACTCTAGAGAATGTTTGAAACCGAGGTGGTCTTGACATGGTGTGCGGTTTAGTCCACACACTAGTGCGAGTCCCTGGTTTACATTTACCTAAATAAATCACACTGGTGGAGCAACCGAACCAAGGATCACTTTAAATGGACCCAAAATACCCCAATATTTGTAAATTCCTATTCTTTTCTCATCTTTCTTCATTGTATTAAAAGTTAGTTAACTCTAAAGCAGTCCTGAAAAGCATAGTTTGGGCTGAGACAAGGGCAAATCTATTTTGTGTGAGATGACTGCTGAGGAGGAGACGACCCCTTCCTCTTGCTCGCTCTCTTTCAGCCTCATTTATATAAATAATTGAAGACTGTCTTGAAAAAGACACATGGTGCGGAAGTGAGAACAGAGCACAAAAGATTTCACTTCCACAGAAGCACAGGATGGAAGATTATTTTCATGCTTCTATGAAATGACCTTATATGAAACTCAGCCTGCCTGATCCCTTGTTTGTTGATTTTCTTTTCTTGTTGCAGTTATTTTTACTGATATAGATTCTTACTCTGTGGCCCGGCAGCCGCTGGGTCCTTCCAGGCTGACCCACGACAAAATGAACGTCTGCCATCAGCTCATTGTTGAACATCACTGAGTTTCTGAAGGGAAAGAAAAGCAGAAGAACAAAATCAGTAGGTCTGTATAGTGTTTCAGCTGGATGGTAACATTCCTGCTCAGTAGCATCTTTCATCCTGCTTCATTTAAACTAAAACAGTCTCATCCGCATGAGTTCTCCTCATACCACTTCTTTTTATGTCTTCTCTCTTCATAAAGACAGACGACAAAGGCAACAAACTTAATGGAAAGTCCCCGCTGTGAAAGAACGGGACCAACAATAAAGCTGTGCTCATATATTATTGAGTACATGTCACTGGGGTGGGTAAACAGCCCGGCGACGTTCTGGAGAGACAACAAAAGCCAGGTCAGAAAAAAAGCCCACGTTTTGCTCTGAACAGCTGGGGCCTTTTACAGATAGGCGAAAGTAAATATTTTGCTTTTAGCACAGATCAGCCTCTGCATGTTGTGCATATCAAACACAGTTGCTGCCTGTCTGTTCTCCACTGCATCAGAGCAGTGAAGGCTGGAGGAGTGGGAGAGGCTGTAAACAGAGGGCTTCCCAACAAAATGAGGACAGTGCTGACAGAACACCGGCAAAACGGCATGGGCCGCTTACAGCTGTCGAGGTACACCCAGGTTTTAAACACTTACGGTTAACATGGACAGTTCGATACGAATCCAATGGATTGGCTGTAATTGTCTCTCCATGTGATTGCTTAGCACTGCTGGCCCAGATTGCTGAAAGAAGGCTCCTACTTCCTCAAAAATAATATATTTTGTTGTTTGGAAACATTTCCATTTGAGAAACACATGAACAATATGTAGTCTAAAAGACTGCAACCCATTGCTCTTATTAAGGTAATGTTGTTTTAAATTTGATAAGCTACAAATGGTATAGCTGTTAAGCTGCAGAGTGCCAACTAGCTATAAGCAGACAGCCAGACCACCAACCTGCTAATATCAGATTGTTACACTACTATGAAGATTATGAACATTTTAAGTTCAAATTTATTCTAATTTTTATTTTGCTTAACAAATATGTTATAACAATTTTCCAACTGCAATAAGCAAGAATTTTAACACCATTAGAAATGATCTAGGCTCTACTTTAATAAAAACAACAAATTTTTGTTTTAATTTTCATTCAATGATCCTGATACTGTTTTTCTTTACTTAAGACAATCATACCATGACACTCTCACATTCCCTGTATCTAACCACATATATGAAGGTCACTAGCTTGCATAAGTCCTGACAGAGATGCTGATAAATGAGAATCTTTATAAAAGTTTCTCATTTATCAGTACGCATGTAAATCTCCAAATAGTTGCAGTCACGAGAATCATTTGTGTTGCAGTGTGCAGCTTCCTTGTTTGGCGTACTGTACCTTTCTCTTATAGTTGAGTAGAGTCCCTGCCAGTTGCAGTTCTGTATCGTGTTGTTGTTGTTGAGGTTTTGCTGCTGGTACTCCTGCACCGTGGTGGTGGTGGTGGTGGATGCCGGCTTATTGGTGGGAAAAATTTCTGCGGACATCTTCTTCTTCTTCTTGCTCCTCAGGGTGATTATCTCATAACAGACTGGGGGCAGCTTGGAGCTGCCACTAGCATTCCCTTTTTTGGAGCTTTTGCTTGACTTGCTTTTCACCGAGTCAGGAAGCATTAAAAAGAAAGTCAGACATTTCATGTTCCTTCCCTTGGCATCGACCATGAGTGTGTTCAACTGCTGAGCAGTGGGAGAGCATGCAGAGAAGACATCCAGCAGGAGTAGCCAGGTGTGACGGAGGGATGAGGGGGATGAGGACAGGAGAGATTTGAGCCGCTCTGAGCAGTTCAGCAGGAAGAGTCCTGTCTGAGGTCTGTTCCACCAGCTTTTGGAACTACTAAGCTGTGTCTCTTCTCTGTTTTGTCACTTCCCTGAAGAAGGAGCTTCAAACCGATGATCTGAAGGCTTTTCTCTGATGTGAAGTTTGATCTGGTGATGGAGAGCCTTCCAGGGTTCCCATCTTTCCTTGTCCAGAGTGATAAGATCAGCTCTTCAAATCCACTTCTTCTCTCCTCCTCTCCTTGCCGTTCTCACTCTCTGGCTCACTGAGGGTTGTCCTGACAGCTCCAGATTTAGTATCGCTGCAGATGTCCTCAGGCAGCACCTTTTACTCAGGTCCTGTCATTTTGCCCTCTTTCTCCCTCTGTGCTTTTCATCCCCCTTCTGCCTCTCTTCATCTGTGACTCTTTTTCTCTGCGAGGCAGGATCGTTTTTCCCCCTCTCTTCCTCCGAGCGGACTCATCTGCAGGATACAGGAGCTGTGAATGCTGCGCTGCTCCGCTCAGCCTCTCGTTCTGCTGACTACAGGGGTTGAATGAGAGAGCGCAGAAGAGATCCAGAGCCCCCACATGCCCGCCCCCCTCTCAGCATAGTTTAGAGCTCTCTCAGGAGCTCAGCCAATGGCAGCAGATAGCATTTATGATTGGCTAATTCAGCCTATAGGGCTGCACATGCTTGAATATGTAATTGGGTACATCTCAATTAAAGTGGCAGTCTTGTCTAATAAGAAAGATGGATTAATCCACAGCTTTTCCTTCATGTGTTTTATTTACTTAAAGCCAAAGGGTTCAATTTTAACACCAATAAATAAACTTAATAATTGTTTAGGCAGAATTTCATTAGTCATCATATGACATTTGTATTAAATGCACTTGATAAACAGTTGAAAGTATTGAATCCTCACCTATATTACATTACTTCACCATAGATTTCTACCTCCAAAATGTTTCAAGCATCTTTTCTTTGAAAGAACAAAAAAGGTCTTCAAAGATGGCTCTGTAAATTTTTTATCATCCTATCTGGAGAGTACATGGAGCTGAGAATACAATATACTCTCAGCACCATGTACTCTAAATGCATATGGATTATTTGTCCTTCTTGTTTAACTTGCACAATAGCTTTACTTTTTTCCATAGAGGCTTTAATTGTTTATTTACACTCTCGCCACGCTATTGAGTATCTGTCCTGTATTTCAGCTGCACAAAGATACAAGACTTTTATGTAAATAACACTCCTTCTCTGAACAGTGAGGCAGCTTTTTAAAAATATATCTATTTCAATTTGGATGGTATTTTTTTTTCTTATTAAACAAATTAAATATGTGGGGACACATTTAATAATCAGTTAATTCAAAGTTTCAATTGAGTTAATTATGGTCTGTAAGTAATTATATGCAATTAATTGAGTTTTAATTGGAAATTATGTCAGCAAAATAAGCAACACTTTCAATTCAAAAACTAAATTGTTGAATAAATAGACATGTGTGCCCAAAAAGGTTTTTGTTATTTTGTATCTCTGTTATTTTGGTTATTCAAGCTTCAGATTGGTACAAAGTGCTATTTTACTCATCCAACTTCCAGGTGTTTCAGTAACAACGTATCATTCATTTAACGTATATAAATTACTTCTTCAGAAATGTGGCAAGTGGATGGAGACATTAGCATGGGGGACACCTGTGCTGCTGCAACATGTTTTGAATCTTCCTGCCCTGACTAAGCCTAGTCTGGGATGTTGAAATTCAGGTTTGTTAGCCTACTTGGTCAAATTCTTAATTATTTTCAGCTTTATGTTCAAGAATTATGTTTTTTCTTAGACTTCTTACCATTTTCTATGGGTTGTATGTATATAATTTTTATCAAAGAATTAGATTTTAACAGATAAACAGTGGGTCTGGTGTTAGAGGAAAAAAACAAATTCATTAAAGGAGCTAAAATCTCACTGGCGTTCACCACTAGGGGGCAGTGTAACAGGAGACGGAGAACTTGACAGTTCCTATATGAAAGCCCAATGGCTTTCTGCTAAAAAGTAAATAATGAGACAAACTATAGCCAGGACACTATAAAGATCCCCCAGGGTAGTGATTAGGAGGATAGTGTTGACTGGACACATCAGGGGGTTTAAGAGCAACAAAACCAGGAAGCTGGAACTGACTGAGCAGCTGACAGATCAGCTATCTCTTGGAAAAACATATTGCTATAGAGTCTTTTCCAGTATATTTGGCTGTTATTTAAGATGGCATAATCATTTTGTAGGTGTTTTGCAGAATAATTCACTTTTTGTGGTGTCATTATGTTTAGAGAGTTAATCATTATTTAATTGTCTATATTTGTTTTGTGGTGAAAACATAGCTGGGAAAAGTCAGTCAGTCAAAATCCTATTTTTTAATAAATTGATCTTTTTCAAAACAGGACTTAATATTTTACAAAATGCTTAAATCCACTTCTCCCAAGTATCGTTTTAGTTAACCAGCATGAAAAAAAAGGTATTTGTTTAGTTTGCTATTTTATTTTTATGGTGTTGCGTTAGTTAGTGTTATTTCTATTAAAATGTGTTTACATCTTGCATTGCACATTCATAACAGTGAAAATAAAACTGATAAACAGAGTGGGATAAGTTAAATGAATTTACCGGTGAGACTCTTCTTTGAACCCGTCTCAATATTGATTTTTCCATAAAGCCTAATTAACTGTCTTAGTGTTTTGCTGCACTGAGGAGCATTAGCCCGCTAAGCCCCCTGATACAGTGTACACTGTTGAACAGAGAAATTTGCTATGGCAACATGGAACCAACATTACGGGGCACCATACTCTGAAATTGCAGGCCACTAGAGATGTTACCCTGGTAACCAAATCCTCAAGTAACACCAGAAAGGAAAAAAAAAAACATATTATGCAGACAAAAACGATGATGATGGGAAAAGGTTTTCTTGTGCTGTGTTTTTTATTATTCCAGATAGATCCATTGTCATAACTATCTATTATCTGCAGAAGTTAAAATGACGATTCCTTATCTGAAACTACTAATATGCATAATAAATCTGACATTTTTACAATTTATCTAACAATACAGCCCAGGAGCTGCCTGCAGTATTTGATTTATGCCACCAAATATCAGTTTTAAATGGTTTAATTGCATTTTCTCTCCATTCATCAGCAGAAAATGAAATCCTGTTGTTCACACATCCAGACTCAGGAGTGAAGGGAGGAAGTAATGATGGTGTTGTTACAACGTCAACATTGATTTGATCTCACATGTTGTCATCACCTTGGCGCACATATTCACAGAGAAGTGAAAAATTAGCATAACTGTAGTAACACCGCAGTTAACACTGAGTTTAACAAAGACCAACAGCTGCTATAATCATCAAATTTAACACAATTTTGTACATGCAAGGGGGAAAATGTGTGTGCACATATAAATATACCATGAACACTGCTGGTTTATGGTTTAGTCATCTTAGAATTAAATTTAGAAAATATTAAATTATTTTATATATTGATGGAACTACAGGTCTCTTAAATTTCTTTCCTCTGTACAGTTTGTTCTCCTGCTGTGGGGTAGAAACATCAAAAGATGAAGTTAAAAAGCAGCAGAAGTCCAGCTGTGCCTTTGTTGATTGCTTCTTGAGGATAGCGCTCAATGAAACACCTTTATCTTCAAAGTTGTTTTACCAGGACACCTCCGTCCTATAAGAACTAACTACAGATGGTGTGCTGCACAAACAAACCAGAAAAGCAGACTGCTGAAATATGCTCAGTCAAAAAAAAAAAAAAAAAATCTGTATTGGTGTGAATTATTTTGGGTTCAGTGGAATTTAAATAGAATTTCTGCAAAACTCTGAATGCTAAGTCATTAGTTATGTTGTGGAGGTGGCTGCCTGCCTACTTGCCACTTTGGGTTTGAGCACAGAGATGCCACCCTGTGTGGCGACAGAACTCTTCTGCAGAGGGAAACCTGCTGAGAGGCTTGGCCGAGCGCAGCGAAGGAGAGGGGAGGCTGCGAAATGAACTGTGATGTAGGGTTGGCACAAGAAGGCAGGGATGGGATCCAGCAGCTCGTCGTCCACTGTTGGCTCTCCGTACCCCTCCTTTCCGCCTCCCCCCACTCTGCTGCCACCATTAAAGCAGGCAAGGGCACCTGACAGGTGGAAGGGGCGGAAGTGATGGCGTCCGCCCAGATATGGGGCTTAGAAGTCCTGAAAGAGCTGTTTTTTCAGTAGGGTCTTGGAGAGAACTGGCAGTCGAGTGCAAGAACAGTGTGAGGGTTTGTGTGCACATGCAATGGCCCAGTTAAAGCCTGTCAGGCTAAAATTTGTAGTTTATCCTTCACTTTCCTTGTTTTTTTGTCACCATTTTCTTTTATTGGTGTCACCATTTGCTTTTATTGTGGTTCAATTATCAACACAATATGTTGAGGGTGTGGGGGGAGAACTAATTTTTATCTAATTTCAGGATGTGTCAATTCATATGTGAGCATATATTACTTCATGTTTATTTATTGTTCACTACCAGAACAATCTCAGATGAGTCAACAGTCCAAGTTCCTGCACAGTAGCATCAGAAAGCTATCATGCTATGTCATGTTTAGAAGGTTTAAAAGGACTTTAAAGTTTCAGTTTTTGTCTTTTATTCACTGCCATTAAGCATTCAAAGTCACCAGTGACAGTTGTGCACATTTCAGCTTTATCAAGTGAAAAACAGTTTTAAGTTGCAAGTACTTCAGAAATTTAACTGCTCTTGAATGAGTTCATGTACAACACTGTCAGTGAGTATTAAGTTTATTAATTCTTCCCACACATGTCATTATGGAGTTATTCCCAAATCCATAATCCTGCTTTCTCCTTCCTCTCACTTCCTGCTTCCTCTTCCTCATGATGATGGGGCTTGTTCTGGTTTGTAAATATGATTTAAAAAGAAACTAAGCAAGCAAACATCAGGACTGAAAATAGAATTGTAAAAGAATGGGACCTAAAAGAGAATGGGACACTGTGGAAGTGTCAGAGTCCATACATGTTTTCATAAGATGAGATGCATGGAAGGTGGAAGAATCTCCATCTTGTTTGATCACCTTCAGAGGCTTCAGCATCGAGGCGATTTTGCGTGTTGCAAAGTTAATGTCAAGTGCAACCATGTAACCATCGAAATTGTCACTGCTGACCAGATCCCATGCTCCATTGTAGTCTGCAGGCATTTTGGAGGTTTGGTTCATTTTACGGTATCTCTTGAAACTAAGTCGGGATCTCGAGAAAATAAGCCGGGATTTCTTTTTTTTTCTCTCTCTCCATGTTCCCTTAGAGGCTCCGTAACATTATGATTTATTGTAAAATAATGTACATTATGAACATATATAAAATGAAAGAGCTCAGAGATTACCTTTGTTCGAATCACAAAGTATTCGCAATTCGGGGGCGGAGGGTTGGGGGGGGGGTAAAAATGTTCAAATCATGAACCCAGCCATTTGTAAACTGGACTTGTGCCGCCATTGACTTATAATTCTTGAACAGATTCGCGGTGTAAGCACTGACACCACAGACCAGGTTTGCAAATATGTCTAGGAATGTCAAATGAGGTAAATGATCAGGGTTTCTGCTCCAACTTTTTCTCAAACAGATCGATTTGTCCAATTTTAGCTATTTTTTCCATGTAGCGTTGCTTGGCTTCTGGGAGAAGCTTTTCGCGATGTAGCCCACATTGTTTCAAACTGCTTTTCAGCATTATGGAAGAGGAGGATACAGCGGTAACACAATAAAAACACCGTAAAAAATGAGTTTTAGCCTCAAAAGATGGCGCCGAGCGACATAAACGTCACGCGCAGTGACGTAGGTTCCAAAGCTCTATTGTATTTACACTTAGAAACATCTTTAACGTCTTTATTAGTATGTTTTGTTGGTGAAATGTCTGTCTGAAATAAATTACCATTTTCATTATCACCATAATTGGATTTAAAAGAGGGACACCTAACACTCCTAAGCTAATGCAGTCCATGCTGAGGGCTTTTGGATGAAACTTCTCAAAATGAGATCGAGGAAGCTTTCATTCAGTCAAATTTTACTGTGGGCAGTTCCTTTAGGCGTGCTGCAGAGGGTATGGGCTTGCCCCAGGGGAGAACCTGCTGTACAAGCCTGAGAAAGTTTATGAAGGCCATCATTTCAGAATGATAGTGTGCAGAAATGCACAACAGTGTGTGCATTTCTGCACCATAGTGTGTGTATGAGGAGCTAATTTGGGTTTGGTTGCTGCCAGACTGAGGCAGGACCTTATCTAGCACTTCTAATGTGTGACTGCTCAATACTTGTTTAGGCAAATCTACTTTGAAAATAACAAGATGTGACACAATATTTGGACACTTTCTTTGTGTTAGAGACTATGATTCATCTTTTCTGTCTGCCTTGCATTTTCTCCTCTGTCGCCTTTTTCTCCATCTTTGATAGAAATTTTAACAGTGGGGTCGGCAAAACTAAATAAATAGAAGTGTCAAAATAACGATTGCTTTAAACCCACAGACTTATGAGATGGGGGATTAATATTGTTGTTTTTTCCCCAAATCTATGTAGGTTTTTGACAAATCAGGCTCACTGGCCTTTGCAGCACTCTTAGTAGATTTAGCCACTGTATTCCATAACTACATTGTTAGCTTCGAATGTCATTTATAGCAAATGGTAGGATAAACATTTCATTACAAAATGCAATGATCCTCTATTAGCAACTTGAACCATTAACAATGTCTTGTCCAACAAATATCCCAACTCACTTTAACTGGCCAGAAAGGCAGCAACACAGCAGATGAGATGAGATGATAGCCTCCCCTTTGGCTAACAATCAATATGTCACACTCAGAAGATCTATGGGGGTAATTTTACTTGCTGGGAACACAAAGAAATACCAAAGATTGTAGGAGGTTTGCAAGAGCCAGAAGCTCTTCTGAATCACATGCACATCAACCGTTTGCTGGTACGTTGTTTTGGCCTGTGCAAGTCAATTTATATGCACCTATCCTGTGGCTGTGCATGTGTTTTCCGGCCTGTGTGTGTGTGTGCTACAGCTAAATGTGTGTATACAGTAATGACAGTGTAGAGATGACCCTTTAACCCTGGCCCACAACACGCTCACATGCTGACTCCCACACATCCTATTCCATTGCTCACTCTTCATCCTCTCTGTGCTGTCATATAAAACTGATTTGGCATAGTTTTCTGCATGTCTGCCCTTCATTTAGTGTTTTCCACACACATACCTATTTAAGGTTTTTCAGATTGACCCTGCAAGTAGCACTCTTTGTTTGCATACATGAAAATAAAAAAAGATTGTTGTATTGTGTGCGCATAATATGTCCAAATGTCAGTGTTTAATACTTTCAAATTCAACTTTTTACTTGTGTAATAATTAACTTATTTTCAATGTTTTTTTAAACCACGGCTTTACAAATAAAATGTGGCATACTTGACAGGTTTCTGGGTTAAGCAGTGCAAACTGTGCTCTAAAATGAGTTCCTAGTGTGTAATTAAAGGAGAAGTATTGTGCCTATTTTACAAGTCATGCCAATGCCCTTAGGTTTTAATTAAATATATGTTTTTGGTTAAAGTAACAACAGAATGCAGTATAACAGATCCCCTCTCACTCCTTCTTTTGCATACATTGCTAGAGCTATTAAATAACACTCAAAGCACAAAACTAACTGCGTCTTTTGAGTTAGGTTGCATTTGTCTTCATGTACTTTTTTTAGTACATTGGTGTTGTCCTGTATTCAAGCTGGAGATGTTACTTTCACTACCTTTTTCCATTGGTGGCCAACATGTTATGCATTGATGCCTATGTTTCCTGCAAGCCTAACACAAGGAGAACTCGTAAAAACAAATAATGATGAATTTCCTTTAAAGATCTTAGGATTAATTTACTTTATTTTGTTAATGTGTCTCATCACATGGATTTAATCATGTTCTATAGCATTTATACTCCTGCCTTGACTTGTTTTTTTCTGGTCTTCATCAGACCAGACTTTCAACTTTGTCCTTTGATTTTACTTTTCCAAGCATGTCACATTGGTTCAGCTTTTTTTTTGTTCATATCTAGTTCCTTGCTTTGCAACCCATTGTGTTTTCCTCCGAAAAAATTATTTGAGTCATCCATCTACCTGTCTGCAACCTGCTCTCTGCATTTGCATCCTCACCTTTTACAACTCCTGACACTAATGTCCTAGAAGTGACAGCTCACGTGAAATGGTTTAAAAGTGAGGGTTAGTTTTCAGGACCCTAATGACCTTCTGCTGAATCTTTGTTGGAGGCTGAATTTAAGTCAGTGGGAATTAATAAATCCTCAAAGTTTTCTAAGTTTTACAAAAAGAATTTGCACTTAGAGAAAATTCTGCTTCACAGCTTTAGTCATACAGCTAGGTGACAAAACTCTTCTTGGGCTTCCACAAGTAATGATCAAAATATTTCGATATATGAACAATTAAGTTTTTGCTTATGGGAAACATTGTAACCAACATTGATTGAATTGCACACTAATCCAGTCTGGAAACAGCTTGCATATTCTGTGTTGAGGCTCTTCTGAAAATGTATAGGAGCAATACATCACCTCTGTTGACACAAGACAGTAAGAGAGAGAGAAAGGATGCTGAGCAAGCAACTCTACTGTGAGCACAGTCTTCCTGTAAACCCAAGGTTAAGGCTTTTATTAAAATATCCACCTTGCCACAGAACCAGTTGCAGGCTGTTGTTATTTCAAATTCAGACTAGTAATTTATTTTGGCTGAAATAAAGGTCATATCAAGGTTGGAAGAAGAGTCCATTTCAGGGTCATTTTAATACAACTGCAAGAATATCAAGGAGAGTCTTGGGACTCAAGCTGAGGGGGATCAGCTGCTTCAGCCAGAGGTTTTCTGAGACAAGGATTTCAAGTATTTCCATTTCTTACAAACACACTTATCCTAGTCACTTGAAAAACACATCAACACTGAAAAACAATGTTTAATAATAATCTAATAACACAATCGGGTGAATAAATACTAAACAAATGTATTATTTTGTTAATGTATCTCAATCTCATGTATTTAATCAAGTCATCAAAATAGATGGAGACTGCAAGATTTCTCATAGCGGAGTCAAAAACATTATCTGAACATGATCTATCTGAGATCCAGTTACCACTTGCAGCGAGCTTTGGGAAGATCTGGTGTTAGTACATACAGTGTTGCTAAGAAAGCAATAAGTAGTTAACTCAACAGCAATGGTCTGTGTGAGTGGTAACTCAATAAAAGGTCGCTGCTAAAGAAAAAGCATGTTGAGAGTCGCTTTAAAGCTTGGTGGAAAACATTTGGAGACGGCAGTGAAATTAGAGGGAAGAACGACTCAGTAAACCAAATTGAACTCTGTGAGTTCCTGAGGTGAGAATATCATGCGGTGCAGATGCTCGCTTGATTATTATAATTCTTTATTTTCTGAAAGTTCTCTCAATTGTCTCAATCGTCTTGATTGCGAGAACTTTGGGGCAGATAGAGTTCTAACAAAATCCCATAAATATCAGCACATTGCATTGCACTGTGGTTTTTAGAATTGACTTCAAAATGTTATTGTTTGTCTTTAAATCCTTGAATGGTTTCGATTATTTTTCAGCATATGTTACCAACAGAATGGAGGAAGTTACAGAGTTCTAGATTACAGTCTAAAAATGAAACGGCCAAGGGAACGCTACTAATTAAGAAAAATATAATAAATCTGTGGAGATGGCCCCGTCAATCACCAGAGATGAATAAGATTAAAAATTGATGGACAAAATTCCCAATTTAACTGCATTACGATGATTAGAAGACCCCAGAACATTTAAGATTTAAAGAGATGGGTAGAAGAATGAGTCCAAACCACATCTTAATGAATGAGTTTAGTTTCTCCATTAAGATTTAAATCTAACATTCCTATATTTTCATTAACAAATAAGGCTTTTCTGGTATAGCAAATAATACATTTCAGTAAGTTGGCTTAAACTTAATGCTTCTATCATTCTATTTTATTACACATATTTTATGGGGTAATCTGTTTTGATTCCTTTGTCATCTTGTCAGAATCATTAGAAATAGATTTATGCAGAAAAATAATGTGCAGTATTTATTTTTCCCATTGTGGATAAAACTTTGAAGCATTTTATATTAACCTAGTTTATATTCAGGACTAAATACATCCCCCTTTTGAACAAATAGAGGTGAAATTGTTAAGATTTAGTCTTTGTTGCTCACATGTGTCATTGAAACATCTAAGACTCCTAATTCCAGCTCCAAGTTTGGAAGGCATCTTGTTCCCAATGTCATTTTCATAAATTCACCCACACCAACACTTAGATGTTAAATTCAGAGTACTTGAATCAGTAACGGTTTGAATCATGCTGGCTTCTGTTCCAACCAACATCGCATCAGCAGATGATTTCACTGATTTGCATAATGGCAGTCAGGCAGGAGGTGCTTGTCATGTAAAATCAGCTATTTAGAGATCAGGTGCTGAAACCTGCATGTTTTGTCAGACTTATGGGGGATGCACAGATGCTTATGTCTGCAGTAGCACAGCAGATCCTGCTACGTCTGAAATATGGAACACTGGGTGTTGACAAAGTGTCGGTGGGAGTCCCGCTGGTGCTGAAACGGCTGACCATATGGTTCATCCTGTGATGTGATTTGACGTGTCTGCAATCCATGCAGACGCAGAAATTGATTTATTTACACAAGACAAGCAGCAATCATAATGCACGTCTTAGTGCGAGTGCTAATGCATATGTGAACAACATAATTCCATGAGACTTGTGCCGTGGATTGTGATAAATATGTAGATAAATATCTAAACAGACTCCATATGTGTTCAAGCTGCACCCGAGGAGCCCCAGAGGAGCAGAGTGCTGAGCAGGCACATGCAGGCGTGGAGAAAAGAAAGAGACAGATGGAATAAGGAGCATGGAGATAGTTTGTAATAACGTCCCTATTGTTTAGAAACGAGGGAAAGTCTTCCTACTGTCTTAATAAGCCAGGCAGGGAGACTTGTCATATGCTCAGTGTAACAACGTATAACCTTCCCATTTCCCATGGATATATAGTCGAAACAAAATATTTACAAACACTGTAAAGAGACATGTTTGTGTCAATGTCTGACGGTAAATAAAATTAAGCTTTTCTGATTTACATCAGTTATAATTACTGCTTATATTTATATTTGCTAAAAGCAATGAAAAGATATTTTTAAGGCTCTCTTCAAATTTAGAAGTTTATAATCAATTTCTTTGTATCTGGAAGAATACAAGGACTTACTAGAAATATTTTATTGAAAACATAACACTTTTAGTGCATGTAAACTTCTGACTCTGAAGAGAGCGGCTTTCTCCCTCATTATTCTGGCATTCAGAGAATATACAGTTTTGGTAAGCCTAACACATTGTATTCAAATAAATGATAACTTGCTGCTAATAGCATATTGTAACTACTGTATGTCTGTATAGGATCCGAATCTCTGGATGGACTATGAAATTGTGACTTTGGGTGCACGCTTCAGTGCGCGTTAATAGGCAGAAACCGCCGAGCAGCAGAAGGTCAGAGAGGAGATTGGGGTCTCTGAACGGAGAGAGAGCAGCCCCTGTAGAAACCTGTGAAAAAGCAAAAAAAAAAATAGATATGCTTCTGCACAGCACATGGGAAAAGCCCCTCAAAGCTGATTCTTAATCCTTTTTTTTTGCCCCAGCCTGCTTCCATCCTCCTTCTCTCAGTTTAATCTCCAACTCTGCGCTAACATTAACGTTTTTCATGGCAGTTTAAGTCTGGTGAGCACTGTGACCACCTATATTTGTTCATTCAGACTAATTAGCAACCCCCTAAGAGGGAAGTTTAACCTTCACAGAGCTAATTTCTCATCACTTATCTGCAGCTTCAACATGGCTGATGCAAGAATTAAATATATGACCTTTTCCAGTTTTATCACCAACATCCATCCATCCATCTATCCGTAACAGGTTCAAGAGGGAAACCCACACATCTCAACAACATTCTCCTTCTCGTTATCGCTGCGTCTCCGTATTGGTCTCTGTATTTGTCCATTTTTCTGTTTCTTTCAGGTGATTGATGTCTGTCTTGTGGTTTTGAGTTTCTGTTGATTCTGGTATGTCATTGGTGTGATTTGATGGATTTGTTTGTCTGAATAAACTGGATGAACTGCCCTTACGCACGGGGAAACCCTCGACCCGGGGAACTAGAGAGGAGACAATGAGCTACAGGTGTTAATCATTATCCTCTCAATACTGGTTTGTTGTTTAGCTAATTTATTTATTTTTGTCTGTTTCAAAGACTACACACAGATATAGATGGACAAAGCTTAACTTCTGCCTTCAGTAAGTTTTTGTTTTGTGTCCCCAAAGTGAAACAGGATTTTTAATGTCAGTAGTAGTAGTCAGTAGTATTTTATTTATTAACTTAAATGTTGAAAACATTGTCATGCAAGCAGATTCTCATTTCTTGTTTAAGTTAGATAAAACCTAACACCCACTGGAGGGAAATAAAATACCATGATTCAAAATAATTTCCACAGGTAGGGGGACAAAAAGTCCTGCACAACATATAAAGCATTTCTCGATGCTGAGGAACTGTTCTTATTTGGCAAAAATAAATCTGTATTGGGCTTTGCAGACAATAAAGATGCAGCTCTTAGAAATCACAGCAGATAAGGGAAAACCCACAGAGCATAATATGTGTTTGTCAGACACTATTTATTTCTTTAAACTATGTAATGAATAGCTGCAAACAGCAGAGATCTACTGGAACAGAAGGAGTGTTGAATAAAGAAAATTGTCTTTTTTTTGTTTTTATAAGAACTGAGATTCTGCCTCCTCCTTTGATAAAACAGTTTTAAAGAATTACTTATCTTTTTAGCGTCACACAGTTCATTGGTCTTGAAGTGTAATGGTAACACTAACAAGCTGCAAAAGTTCAGGCACAGGCTGAAACACACTGATTTGTTCAAGTGTCTAAGAAAGACATGGATGAGTGAAGACAGCAAAGACAGGAAGACGGTCACGGTTTGGCTGCTGTCAACCCTCCTAACAAAGACAACCATAGTTTTCCTCTTGACTGCCATAGAAATTAATATCATGATGGCTTGGCTTGAATAAAGTCTTCAAAGGAGATTCGTTTGTTGGTTTCTTCTGAGCTAATGGAAAAATCGTTTGAGGAGAAATCTGTAAAAGCGTGCAATTGTTAAACGGTCAGTGGAACTATAATTTTCTCTTTTCTGTGTGCGTTTACCCTGAGGGTAGCTTGTAATTCCTTATTAGAATTAACTTCACAATTTCACTAAAACTTTATGAAAAGGTCAGGAGGGAATGATGGATTATAGCTTTTTAATTAAAACAATTTTTTCTGTGACACGGTTAAGAATTAGATTATGTGTGAAAATGAATGTAATGCTTTTGTTTTTGTATTTTTAATATTAGATTTTCCTGGCAGAACATGTTAAACACTTAGTCTTTTTACTCACTCTGCATGCATCATGTCACCAGAGTTTAGCTCTGAACCTTTTTACTCCTTGAAAAAGCGATTTAGTCACAGTTATTAATAAATCATGCTGTGCAAAGGTGCTATGATTATTCAGCTTCACATTCTTAAAGCTCAAGTATTCAGTCAGATACAGATTCAGTAAGGAAACAAAGCAATCTACAGAGACCTCTAAAATCTTTGTGACTGGAATAGAGTAAGACCTAATGAAATATACATACATTTTTATAACAATAATGCAGTCTTGCAATGTAGAGACACACATTGAGAAATTGTACTCCTTATAAAGCACTGCTTAAAAAGAAGATTCCTACATGTTTTAAATGTCTAATTACATCTTCATTCCCCAAAGATTATCTTTACCATTTCTTTTGCTTGCAATATTTTTCCTTTTTGTGTGTACAGCATATGAAAAATATTAAAGAAATTAAATTAGCAAAACCAATTCAATAGTCAAAAGTAAGAAATGCACCAGGCATGTCCCACATAGCACAACTAACTAACTGTAAAAGATTCCTCTGATACTTTTTACAATATTTCCTTTTAAGTTCTGATGAAGCTGCTAACCTAGTATTCATTCTATGTTAGCTGATAACTTCCAGGTTCAAAATTGAGAAAATAGGTGAAAATGTGTGAGGAAAATAAAAAATATATATATTTTTGAAACTCTTTTGACCCAAGATAAAAGTAATGCCTCCAAAATCTCAAACCTGAATTAAAGTTTATACGATTAATGTTATTTGTCCAGTGACTAGGAGGACATGGGCCGATCTCTTAACTATAACTAGTAGCTCAAAGACTTCACAACCTGGCAACCTATCCAATGATTAAAAAGCTCTTTATGGTGAGTCTGGTCAACCTGTTATTCACAACAGTGTCTGTTGGCCAAATCATAGAATCACTGAAAAATCTAAAAGTCTGGCAGTGATCAGATAGAGATTGTAAACTCTGCTGTGGTTCTGATCAGAACTATTACTTGAAAGCCCTCAGAATCTGATATCTCCCACAATGGGTGAGCAGTAATTTGGCAAGTCTAATTATTCTGCACTATATCAGTCCAAGGTTTATGAATGAAGATAAAAGCATATTAGAGTTTCTCATCTGTTAAAACAAGTCACTGCTGAAGCATTGAGGGTAATACAGGTCATTACTTCATTAGCAAAGACTCAACAAGCATTACTAGTAGCAATAAAATATATCGAACTGACGTGTCTGGCTATGCTAAGACTTTGATTAGATGTTAAATCAAACTTTCACTTTCGACCAAGTACACTAGTATGCTAGTTTTACCCCTAGACATATTTTTAACAACAAAAATGCTGTTAAGAGAGAAAAGCTGTAAAGAGCAGGTTGCTGTTGATTGTTGCTGGGAGGCTAAAAGTCATGCATGGCTAAAAGCTCTGCTTTCTCCAAACACACCATGTTCTGCGCATCCTCACCCAGTCAGCTCAGTCAGCTGGGCTCGACAGTCAGCAATTGGCAATGCAGTTTTCTTTCCATAACAAGCCATCTTCTCCACTGAAAATGCCCTCCATAATATGAATTAATACATAAAAACATTATTATTGATGCAAGAGAGGCTACTCTGGATATAGCCAGACATGTTTTATTTTTATCCTTTTATGTGCTTGTGGGGCGTTCTTTAAAGTTGACTGACGATTCTCAGTTAAGCTGATGATCTACCCACTTTATTCTCCTCCCCTAACTCAGCTTTGAAAACAAATGAATGAAATGTAAATGCTGAATTCAATTTAGCGTTTTTTTTTTTTTACTCTGAGATTATAACACCAACAGAACTTCCATCTGTCTGCCAGGAAGGCAACACAGCCTTTTGAAATTGCTGCTTACTGCAGGGTTTCCAGTGTGGCACAGCAGGTATGGCACTGCTTGCTGCTGCTGTAATCCACCCCTGAGTGCTGAGAAGCTGATTTATAAGTGGGAGGGGCCCATGAGCTGCGATCAGCCCATTCTCATCAAAGCGATGGCTGGCTGACAACATCCAGCTGTCCCTGATGTGCCACAGAGGGCCAATGTGGCTTGTGTCAATGCTGCTGGTTTACTGCAGTGTTCACTGAGATGTAAACATATACACACACATATATGTCTCTCCAAGGCAGTGGCTCAGCTATATTTTTTCAGAAGCTTATTACTTTCGATGAGAAAACACTTTTCTACTATTTTACTATCCATTTTCATCCATCCATTTTCTGTACACCTTTGTCCCTTTGTGGGGTTGGGAGGGTTGCTGGTGCCTATCTCCAGCTAACGTTCCGGGCGAGAGGCGGGGTCACCCTGGACAGGTCGCCAGTCTGCCACAGGGCAACAGAGAGACAGACAGGACAAACAACCAGGCACACACACATTCACTGGGAGAATTTGGAGAGGTCAATTCAACTGACAGTTATGTTTTTGGACTGTGGGAGGAAGCCGGAGTACCCAGAGAGAACCCATGCATGCACAAGGAGAACATGCAAACTCCATGCAGAAAGACCAGGGCCGGAAATCAAACCCAGAACCTTCTTCCTGCAAGACAACAGCTCTGCTAACTGCGCCACTGGGCAGCCCCACTATTTTACTATAAGTAAGAAATTTTTTTGATCATATCTGACAACAATTTGCGCTAAACTGTCTTAAATAATCCATTTATTTTCACAATAAGAAGCTATGATAAAGTAGATGTACAACAAAATTTCAAAGCAATATACTAACAGTGAAAGTGTTTAACTTTATGTCAGAAACCATTGCCTACTGTTTTTCTTAAGCCTCAACTCCAGCTTCTTCTTCTGCTTTATGATAAAATGAGGTTATGCTTTAAGCTGATAAACTGTCACTATGGAATCCCTAAATTGAGTTTGCCTTTCAGAGCAGCTGCGACGATATTCGCAGCTCATATAAACGAGAAAAATCAGCCTATTAAAACTTGTTTCGGTTAGAAAATAGTACCGGCACAAGAGTAAAAACAGTCACCTTTGTCATATTTCAAAAAGTTTTTTGATAAAAAAGGAAAGTAATTTTAGCTAGGTAGATTTTCTGAAACAATTTGAGATGCCTTTGTGTACTGAAGAGGATTAGGGCCACTGTAAAAAAACAAAAAAAACAGTTCTGACTTTAATCTCAGAATTTGGAGAAAAAAGTCAGAATTCTGCCTTTAATCTCAGAATTCTGAAATTACGCAGCAGAACAAATGACTGAAATAAACCCAGAATGAAGATTATGGAGTGGCATAATCAATGTCTCAACTTCAGTGTGAATGGATTAAATTAAATATGGAAACAAGAGAAGGCTGTTATTAATCCACAGTGATGTAAAAGCCTCCTTGCCAGGCACCATAGACATGAGGGAAAAGAGCATTGCAGTTGTTGCTGCCAAATATGGCAAATACAATTTTTTAGTTTAGGGCGTGATTAGTTTTTCAATTAAAAAGTAATCACCCTTTAAAAAGGGTTTTAAAAGCCCTTTTTTTTCTTTACTTCCTCAACAAAAAAAATTTTCATTTGGAAAGAGCATTTCTCTTTTTTTATTTGTTTATATCTTTATCACTTCACTTTGTAGCTCCTCACTTTAATTAACGTGAGAAACTTGCTGTCAGTGTTAGACAAACAGATAACAGCATTAAATTAAGCTTCATCTTTGCAGCATGAAAAAAAATATAAAAGCAGAAAATTAATTTAGAGTTTTGCAATCTGACTTGCAGGTAAGAGATTGTGAGATAGAAAACTAAGCCACACACAGAAAGCGAGCATTTCTAATGTCGAACATATGCATGGTTATATTCTGGTGCCTGCAATTTCATTCTTAGACAGAGCGTGAAATAAAAGTGGTTTTCTGCTCTGCCAGACCAACAGGGCAGACATTTATTGATTTTTTACCCATTTAATGCATTCGATATATAATATTTCTACTCCACTCAGCTGAGCAACCTGTCTGTCTAACATAAGCTCCTGTTTCATTTGTAATGTAGATGCCACAGTTTGGTGTTAGTTGCCTGCGCTTCCAGTGAAAGAGAGAGTCAGGCAGCCCTTTTAAATTCCATGCTGCCACTGTTACATGTATGTTTCAGACTGTAAAGGCTGCATGTGCTGATGCTGTAACATCCCCGTTTGCAGCAGAATATCGGCTCTCTGAAATAAACAAGTGTAAATAGATGTGGCGTCAATAAAATCAAAAGCTGGTTGGTGCACTCTGAGAGGTGCTGAAAGCAATCAGGCTCCAGCCACGGTGGGGAAATGGATGTAATAGAAATACGCTTTCATTCGGAAACGACTAATGTGAGACAAGCAATAAGCAAAGAGCAGCTCTTAAATATCTCCATCATTTATCTGCTGTTATCATCAAGAGACGGTTAATGCTTTGTTATTACCTCAGAAGAATTCTTGTATCAAAGCAATCACTGCACTGCCTGCTTTTCAGACAGAGGTGTCACATTTCACATATCAGATTTTAATGTGCATAAAGAGAATAAATGAGACCACAACATGAATCTTGCTCTAAGTGCTTCTCTCATAATCCCACTAGGATGCTAATAAAACATTCAAACCCATTAGAGAGATTATGAGCAAAATAATTGCAGCTGGTAAGTCATTCTTAATTTTAACTTTGAAAATTGCTTGTTCTTTATGGTATCTTGGACTTTTAGGAGGGGGGATCGTTGTCGGATTCCTAATTCGTATAAGGGAGCGCATGCATGTTTGACTTGCTTAACCACAGCAGTGATGATTTGCACTAAAGATCTACAGAGAGTGCCTTTTTTCATTTCTGTTTGGTAAGAGAGGAGTAAAAATATTGTGGAAGGGAAAAGGCCATTTATTGCCTCTGGGCTCCTTTGTGATTCCCAGAAATGGAGCTAGACTGATCTACACAAACACAGATAAAAGAGTCTGCTGTCTTGACTATATAACGTTCTCATCTTATCCTTTTGTGGATGTAATCATATAAAGTGCCTTGCACAAGGATTCAAATCTATTGACCTTTTGCACATTTTGTCCAAGTCTAAGGTATTTTATTGAGATGTAGCCTATGATTCATGATTAACAAATGTTTTTAAAAAGTGATATTTGAAAAATGCGGTATGCATGTGTATTCATCCCCTTTTGTTTTGATTGCCGAAAATAAAATCCAGTGGACATTTGTTAAGAGCCCACCTGTGCGTCATTGAATCTCAGTACAAATCCAGCTGTGATGTGAAGGCCCAGAGGTTTGTTAGAGAAAATTACTGAACAAACAGCAGCATGAAGGTCAGAGAGAAAGCTGTGAAGTTCAATAGAGGATTGAACTAAGTTAAAAAATAATGTCCAAAAGTGAACCACATTATGGAAAGAGCATTTCACAAATATGCACAATATATTGCAAATGAGTCCTTATTGCATAACGCAGTATTAGTAACTGAACTCCTAATTATGTTAGTTCTGTGCATTCGCAATTTTTATGTTAGCAGTAGATTTGTTGATGTTGGTTTGATAGAGCAGAAAATGTAAAAAGGTCATTAAGATGTTCTGGTAAAGTCCTTAAGAAACTACAAACAAGGACATGTTCACACAGCAGGTCTTGATGCTCAGTTCCACTTTTTTCTGAAATATTATAGTAGCATTATCAAGAAAAGCTAGAGGTTGTAAAATACTTCAGATTGTGGAAGAGGAACAGGAGATATCAACTCTAAATAAACCATGAACACAACAATGGATGGCTTATATTAAAACATATTTATCAGTTAGGAAGTCCAGGACTATATCCAGACAAGTTTCTGTGACAATACTTTAAAATCTGTGCTCTAGTATTTAGCCAAAGTTTGAAGTTTTGTAACATTTTTTTACCCTATGAGCATCACAGCACACACTCTGAAGATATACAAAACCTTTTCATCACACAGCGGCTGCATTAGCATTAGCATTAACGACACCCGGCACTGCTCTGCACTGGGCGTGCCGCTTCTGCTCCATTCAGACCCCGAGTCGGAGGCAGAGTGGCTCACAGGGGCTCTTTGCAGAAATTTGAGCTAAAGCTGCGATTCTATTAAAAATGTATGGTCTGTATGAATGCATGACCTATATTTTGCATGCAAATAAATAAATAAACAGGGGGTTTAAAGGAGATGATGCAAATCTTCAGAGGAGGGCCAAAGGATGAGCTAATGACATTATAACAACAAAGAGTTTGGGTTTCACACTGAGCACAATGGGGAGATCAATCCCGTCTTGCTCATTCTCTAACCTCCTCTCATCTGCTTCCCTCATAATAAGCCTACCCCACAATGCTGCCTCCAGCACAAGCTGCTTGTCAATTGGCCTCTCCCAGTTCAAGTGTGTGCTGTGACTCACCTTTTTCTTTGCACTTCAGGGCAGCACAGAGAATACCCTCATTGAGAGGGTTGCAGACTTCCTCCTTTCAATCTTTCCTCACAGCAAATATCCGTCTATCTTTCTTTTCTGCCTCTCATCTTTTGCTCCTCAACCCCATCTCATCTGCCTCTGCCCTGTTGCATCAGTAGTTTTCTTTCTTGGCCTGCCACTCACACGATGTCAGGGACCGTGGCAGTGAGAATAAAGGCCATTGGTTTCTCCGGCTTGGTGATGAACTGTTGCTGTCTGACTGACGCTGGGTCCAAAAAAAAATCACTGCAAGAGAAAAATGGAGGAACCCTTCAGCTATCAGCCGCATCTGATTTGTGTGACTTTTTCTTTCTTTTCTTGCTGAGCTGCAGTAGTCTGACAAGAAGAAACCCACGAAGCAGCGGCGCAGAAGAAGACGAAAGAGGTTTCAAGTCAAGGCATTAACATCAATTTGTCATTTAGATCCTCTACATGAAAAGGTCACCTTGTTATCTCTCAAATGGACTGAGGGTGACATTAGTTTTCAGCCTAAAATCGGTCCACACACCACTGACCTAAACTCTGTGACAGCTGAATAACCTTTTACCTCGTGCTCTCTGCAAAGGCTGCCTCAGAATTAACTCATACATAGCATGCAGGATTTCTTACCCTCACTGTGTTTTTGCTTATGAGTGTGTGTGGCTTGATGTTCAGGCAAGGCTGTTGGCTGTTTATATGAAGCAGAAGAGTGTATCCATGCTGAAATGACTAATTGGGAAATACAGTGTACAACCTGATTTGATGCACCAAGCAGCTTATTTTCTTCACATGAATAACTGTAGGTTTGTGCCCTAAAAACAGTACTTGCATCTTTGCATCTGGCTATGCTGAATTCAAAGATTATTTCTAATTATGAGAATCTCTACACTGTTTATATTTCTTTCCTTCTTGGTTGCACTTGTTTATGTCTGCCTGGTTTATATGACACCAACCATCAACCCCCACACACACACACACACCCCTGCAACTCTTCTGTGGCCACAGCCACACTATTGGCATCAAAAGGCCATTAAGGAGATTTTTTCTAAATGAACTTGACAGCAAAGCCAAGGCGTGGTTATATGGGTGGACATGCAAATCAATATTTCACATCGTCAGACGCTGGTTGGTGGAGCATGGGGACAGAGTGAAGAGACGCAGCCAATACTGTGAATGAATTAGACCAAAAGTGAAGGCAGAGATGTCCTGTTGGTGGCTGCAGCTTCATTACATTTACTGTACTCTGCAAAAGTTTGAATGCCCTTGAATTTTTGCACTTTATTCAGTTACAGCCACAAACTTTAAAATGTTATTGTGATGAACGTGTGGTGTGTATTTGTATGCAGCTGCTTGAGTTAGAACCTTCTGCCAAACCAAACAGCTTCAAGTCTTTTAGGCTTTTAGGCTCGACCAGCTTTGGGCCTCTAGAGACTCGGGGTTTTGATCAAGCCCAGTCATATTGGATAGAAAACATCTGTGTTATTTTTTTGTGTTTTAGTTTAGACATAGATTCTCTATTGGAATTTAGGCATGGACTTTCACTGGGCCATTTTAACATAAAAACACTTTTCTCTATGCCCTCCCATTGTAGCTGTGTCTTTGCCTTTAGGGTTGTTCACCTGTTGGAAGGCTTCAGACTTTTTTTTTTTGCCTCTTATAGGTTTTCTTTCAGGTTGGATCTCTGTTCAGCTTTGCCCTGTCTCTTCTGAAGGAAAACCTCCCTACAGCATGATTCCACAACTCATGGTGTTTTTTTCCACTACATGGCTTTTGTTCACTACATGACTTGACTTGTGGAAGATGTTAGAATTCTTTATTACTTTCTATTTAGCAGGATTAAATCCAACTTTAATCTTGCTATTAAAGTCGTATTTGGGGACTTGTCACTGATTCTCTTAGCTGAGCTGTGGATCTCTGCAGGTCCTCCAGAGTTACCAAAGGCATCTTAAGTACTTTTCTAATTATTGCTGTCATTCCTGACCTCTCTGTTTTGGAGATCACCCATGTCTTGGTAGGTTTACAGATGTTCCATTGTCAAATTGTCATTTTCTAAGGTATACAGTTGATCTGCTCTCTGTGGGATATTCACATATTCAAACATTGTTTAAATAAGACAGCCCTCCATTAAGCCAGTCCTCTTTTCTCTTCCGCCTTGTACATATAATTTAGCTTCATCCATCTTGATTAGCTTTGATTATCTTTTCTTTACCAGCTGAAGAAAAGCTGGTAAAGCTTTGGGGATCAGCATGCAGAGTGATTCTGCATGCTGATTCTGCAGAATCAGGCCACAGCATGATTCTGCACTGACCAAATTTATACCATGAAAATGTGTTTTCAGGTTGCTGTGTCACAAATACAGTAGCGTATGTTTGACCTGTTTGTTGTGTTCTTTGGTCTGATGCTGTTTGTTCCTTCATGTTGTGAAACGAACCTGAAGGAACTGTGAAGGCCTTGAGGCCGTCACAGAATCTGGATTTATGCAGAGATTACATTTCACAAAAGAGTGATTTCTGCACTCTTTTACAGAAAGAGTGCAGAAATTGATTAAATATAGTATTTAGGGATGTCAGGTATTTATTTATAAAATACATATATTCCCTTCCATTTTATAATTCCCATAAATGCTGTAACTGTGTCCAGTGTCAACCAGCCATCAGTGCAAACAAGCAGACAGGAGGGACATAGACGCACATTAGCAATCCCTGAATTGTAGGGTTTAGTTTTACATGAGCGGCTTAGCAATGTCTCATAGCGCTTACAGTGTTGATGCAGGCTGGCATATGTTTGAACGGCAAACATGTCACTCAGCGGTAAATTATGTTCCACGCAAGGTCACCTTGTATAAAGGTTGGGAAGGAAGAGGAAATGAGCTGAGGGTGTAATTCATCTCTTCATGTCAAAGATATACATCACACTGAGGAAATTGAAACACACGCAGTTTAGGAAGGGAATAACGGAGGCAGACTTAACCCAGATGTCTATATTTATTACTCTGTTAAACTATACATCTAAAAGGTGTCGATCTCGGGTTCACAGCCATAAATTTCTGCTTTAAACTTTTTACTGCATTGCAGCGGGCAGTTTTCACCACCTTGTGCAGAGTTCTTACCAGGGGAAGCAGTATAAGCCAGTGTAAATATTTCTTTTTAAACCAATTTATGCAGACGCAGTGCTGTATGTCATCCAGGGCGTGGAGCTGGTATCCTCTCATTGGCGCTGCTAATTCTCTGTCCTTGTGTGACTTTCAATTTCAATCCATGCTCCCTCAAGGATACATGTCTTAGCATAATATAGTCGGCTTAGAAGTCATTGAGATGTGGTCCCTCTGCTCAAACAGACAGACTCTGCCAGGCAAGGAATCCCCCGCCTCCCTAAGTTCAGCTTGTTGCCAGCTTAGTGCCAACTCCGTATGTCTTCAGCTTTGGCACCCGTGACCGCTCATCCTTTGATTTTCATCTTCCATGTCCTCTAAATGTACAGGGTACACTTATACAGCAAACACAGAGACCGCCCTGCTAGCTATAAATGTCATTTTCTCACTATAGGGTTTTTTCATGTTTTTTTTTAATATGTTGTGCCAACTTTGGGGAGGAAAACAAGGTCAAAATCCCCCCTTCCTCTGTCCAGTCCCATCTGGCTCCAACTCTAGTGACAAAAGTCGCTAGGAGAGCGGAAGGGTTTTATGCTTGATGCACAATTTATCCTGTTTACTTTTCAGTCCTTTTGCATCACAGTACATCTGAGTGATACCACCGCTGAACCACAGTCAGTCGCATTATGTTATGGTTTTGTTTTTCGTCCAGCTCAGAGATTATCTCCCAATTCCCGAAGTCCTGAAAATCATGCACTAATGATCACAGGAGACATAGGCACTGTAACCATGTCAGCTAGTGCAGATGTTAGTTAGGTAAAACAGATGATGTTTTCTTTTCTTCAATCCTCTTGATTCTACAGTTTTGGAACTAATGTAAAATAACACCCCTCTGCTCTTTTTACCTACAAAGACATCCAGCCTTTAGTTTGAGTGCATTTATTCAGTGTCTGTGGAGGAAAAATCAGTTTTAGACTAAATCACAGATAGGACAATTATTGGCACTTTTGCTATTAATGATATGTAAAATTGTTTTTTTTCTAATATGGTGCACTTAGTCTTTTCTTATAACATTTCTCAAGGTTAAAGCACTCAGAAAGAGGGATTTCTGCCTTTTCCTCTTTGGATCCGCCTCTAGATCACACAGAGTCCAGAGTTCTCTCAGATGCTCTTTACTCTCCTCACATGTTTTGTATGAGTCTTGATAGTGAAACTGACTTTGAAGAAGGAGACGACTTTGTGTCTTACCAGTTCCACATATTTTGAGCCATTCTGCGTCTGAAAGACCCAAAGACAGCAAAATAATTTATTATGCCAATAAACCTAAAAGACTCCCAGGGCTGGAAGAGGAGAAACGGGACCAAAACATCACAGATCCTCCACCATTTGGAACTGCTGCTTTTCCACATATTTGTCATTCAGTCAAACTGATCTGTATGGTTTACAAAGTACAGTAAATCTTCACTTCTTTGTGGTTCAGCATTTGCCAACTCAACTATTAGAAGATTTTTCCAAGAACGTAGCTCAAAAATTTTGGCAGAAAATTAATCTATTTATTGATTTCTTCATGGTGGTTATGTGAAATATTTGAATCCAGGACGGTCATTCAATTTTCTTGGCACTGATTGTCTGTATCCCCAAGAGCAGACATGAGTAAGATTGTGAATGTTCGCTTGTGCATTTTTGCAAAATGGGAAGGTCTTGGTCTCTGTCATTGTAAAAAATGTAGCTTTTTCCTCCTGGACCAACTAATCTGGATTTATACCAAATAAAGAAAAAGATAAGATATTGCCTACAAAGCTTTAACTAAGCTTCCATTTAGAAATGTGGAAACTATCACTTTAAATAAATCTAAGCAAAGCTTGAACCAAAAAAACGGGGACATTTGATGCAACTGAAGCGCAGTATGTGTTACAAGAAACAATGACAACATAACCTCCTTATTACTGGAGAGAGAGAACCGCAACATGTTCTAGTGAGGCATCTTCAGTAAGCCTGGAATAAACATGCTCATGTCCGTGTAATTTTTGAAGACATGCTGCATATTTTATCTGTCTAAGCAGATTATTAAGATACAACTCTGTGAAATTAGTTTGTGTTCAAGAAAATCTACTGATCTCAGTCTGACTGAGCTCAGATGACCTGGTAGCTTTGTGCTTGTAGTTGAGTATATGTACAGATATAATATTTGGTGGTGTGTTTTTATAGCGTTACATAAGCACAACATGGATCCACAACCCTGCAAGCAAGTATCTAGTCACACCTGATGAATAACAGAATGACCTGATTTCTTGTATCTCTGGAGACATCTGTGCAGATGAAGGAGCACGGTGCATCAGGCCCCAACTTCCTTCTCCAGCCTGTCATAGCATCAATCCCGCCTTCAGAAGTGCTCTCCGCAGGGAGCGAATCAGAAAAGGAACTGCGGTTTAACCTTCTCTGTCGTTCTATTTCTGTGCTATCTGTGAACATATCTATCCATCCGCCCGGATATTTTGTAGTCTTTTCTCTCCTTCCTCCTTGAAGACAAACTCCTTCTCCTTTTCTTCCTGTCAAGCCTCCTCTTCTCTTTTTATCCCTCCCTGTTCCCTTCCTTGTTTTAGCAGCAGCAGCAGCAGCAGCCACTCTCAGAGCTCTGGGACTGTGATTAGGACTGAGGAGAACTGGCTGTAAGACAGAGACAAACTCAGAACTGGGTCATCATTGTTTCTGTGTGCGAGGACCTGCTCTGCAGATAAAAAGCTTGACGACAAGAGAAAAAAATTATCCTTGGAACAAAACTGGGAGACGTTTCTGGGCTGCAGGAGAAAAAAATGGAAGAATTGGAAATGCAACACAGAGTTTATGTAATAGGAGTTTAATAAAACATGCTGCTGGCCTGCTTCTCCAACTAACCCTTCAGCTGAATAATCACCCGTTAGTTGGCTTTAGCTGTGGGGTAAAGATGATTATGCTGTGGTCAAGAAGTGCATGGCTGTAAAAAAAACTTTGTCACTGAGTGATTCTCTGCTCTCTCAGTCTCTGTCTCCCCTTCTTCTTCTCTCTGCAGTTGTCTCAATGTGTCTTCCAGCCCTTTAGCAGACAGTCTGACAAGGTCTGTCCCACTGGCCAACCATTCAGCACTCATCATGCGCATCATTTCCTCTCATCATTCCCCCTGGTGTGCTTCTTCCATCTCCTCTGGCCCACTCACTCACCATCAAACACTCTAGATATATACGCTTTTATTTGTGCGGAAATTGTGTGTGTGTGTGTGTGTGTGGCTCGGTGGTGATGTAGTGAGAAGGAACAATATTGTTCTGAGTGTGGGTTTTTGTTTGATGGATTGTGGTGTCAATTTGAAGCAAGAAATCTACAGTGTCATCTTTTTATATCACAAGTGTTTTTCTTTGTTCTCGCACAAATCATATTGAAAGCAACAAGTACAGCAGGGAAAACAGGTATTGAATGTGCTGACATTGTCAGCACATTCCTGAGAAAATACACCCTAAATGGACACTTTATTAGGTACACAATTGCTTGCTAGACATGAAGACAACAAACTAAGGATTTGTGTGACTTTGAACATAAAATAGTGTCATCAAGGCATCACCAAACAGCTTGTGGTGCCAAAAAGACAAAATATTCAGTGAGCTGTTGTGTAAATGAAGTTGGAGGGTAATGGTAAACTTCCTGCTCCATTTTCCCCTCATTCTTGAACAAACCAACAGGTACTTAAAATCTTCCTCTTGGGGCAGGACCTTGTTACTGACATGGAAAAGGCTTTCAGCTCAAGATTGCTGGGGTGTCTGTAGCGCTGCGAGTGCTGTATTGTCGTGGTGAGAAGAGAGCTGAGTTGAAAGATGAAGCCCTCAACTTAGTAGTCAGTCTATGTTCCTACCTGCATCTACTCTGAATTCTGGGTAGTGACCGAAAAAACGAGATCACAGATACAAGAGGCACAATTTAGTTTGCCTCTTGTATCATAAAGTGACTGGACTCAACATGAGAGATGAGGAGAAAAACGTGATTATCTGAGAGGGGCTCAGATGACCTCAGGTTTTATGATCTTACCCATGAAAACCAAGGTTTGATTAATCCACAACTACAGAAGCCAGTTGATTGGGTTGCCGCCTTAGTCAGATGTTCCAGGTACCTCCCACTGGGAGGAAACCTGGAGGAAGGTCCCTGACATGCTGGAGCGACTGCTTCACAGCTGGCCTGGGAAGAACTTGGGAGTCCCCCTGAGGTCACACTTCAAATGGAAGGAAACAAGGAACGAAAGAGTAAAGGATGGATTGATGGTCTGAGAGTAAAAAAAGGCTAAATGTATTTCCTTTCCCACCTGGTCTTTATTCTAAATAAAAATATTTTCTTAATAACTCACCTGCTTAGATAAAAACAGAATACATGTGTCACAGCAGGTACCACATGCTGTGATACATGCTGTGCCATCAGCATGTAATGTATCACAGCAATAAAGTTGCCACAGTTTTTATATGGAGCTTTTTACTTTTACCCATCATGAGTATCTTGATGGAGAAACATCTTTAGCTGAGCATCATTTAGTCATAAACCAGTTGATATAAGATGGCACTGTTGATGGGATGGTAGGGAGGAGCAATTACTTTCTGAATATTAATGATTTCAACAATTTTCTGAGCTTTCTATCATCTTTTTATATCACAAGTGTTTTTTTTTTTTTTGCTTCTTATTACTCCTGTGTCTTTACTTTATTCCACTTTATGTTCTGGCTGATTTATGTTAGTTAATGTATGTGTGCAGAATATGTGGTTTGTTACAAATATCTGGTGTCAATTTCACGTCATTAGTCTGAGTTTTCACTGGAAAAACCATCAATTCATTCAGTGCCAGTTTTTTCTGTTCTTCTCATCATTGAGCTGTTCTTTATGATCTGCTGTCAAACAATGTCAAAAGTGAGAGCACCTGAATCAGCTCACACACGAGCAGGCAAACATGATTTAGTGCCGTCTCAGCTGCTCTGTTGAGTGCCGTTATTTGTTAGTCCAATTATTCTGGGTAAAGGTGGATAACTTTCATCCTGCCCTTAAAACTTCCACTCAGTTTCTGAACAGATGGTATCGAATGGAAGATTCTGCATCCATATATTATCCTCATATTTTGCAAAAATGTATTTTTTTTTCTGTTGCTTTTGTCAAACATTTATTGCAAATGAGATTCAGCAGTGCCTTGGCCTACTTTCCAAAACCGTCAAGGAGCAAATAATCAGTCCCGGCTAAGGATTTGCTTGGCAGTCTTTCAAACATGGATTCTTGTGAAGCATCTTTCTGTGCAAGTAATGGGTTTCACTGAGAGACTTTCTAAGAGAGTGTCTGCTGTTTTTTCTTCAGCTAACAGGGGGAATTTTGAGCCCTTTACTGCCATCTAGAGCACAAAAGCTGCTGTTTATTAGGGATCGGGCTGCGTCGGAGCAAAGCTGCTATTACTTTATTTTTGTAGAAAATTGTCAAAACTCAAATAATAATTATTTGGTTATGGTTTTGGTTTTGGTTTGTTACACTTCAAAAGGTCATTTCTGTAGTGTTTTGCACTTTCTTTTCTTTTTTGATAATCTCCCCCATACAATGCTGAGGAAGTGCCAGAAATTGCCCGTTTGTTGTTCAGCGAGTGGGAAGATATTTCTTATTATTGTACAAGTAACCTCAGCTGCACCCACGCCTGGCCTTTTGTCGAGGCCATACCTCATTAGAGAATTAAAACTTTTTGTTGATGTTGCTTTTTAATCTACTTTAGTGGTTCCAAAACCATTTTTATGGGAATAACCTCCTCAGTAAATACTAGGCATTAAAAAAAACGGTGCAAAAGGGCTTTTTTCAGTTTGCTGTGTTATGCTATAAAAGCAACAGCAACACGAACATTCATATTCATCGGCACTGCATGATTGGCTGAAGGAGGGCTAGATTTAGGAGGAAGTTGGTCCCTAGTCGAGAGCCAATTTTAGTGCCTCCTACACAAGTTTCTTTCTGTGCCAACTACAGTAGATTGATAGTTAGATATATGTTACCTTTAAGGTTTTTAGGTCTCGCCTTGAAAAACAAGAATTGATTAATCAATATTTGCTATGTTTTTATTTTTTAAATAGTTCCTTGTTCATAACTCTATGGCCAATGAATATGAAATTCCCCATTAACTGAAAAATTAAGCCTGCATAAGCTCTTGCTAAAGTCATACTCATGTTTGAATGATCTGAATGTCCTTATATTTCATTTTTACACAGCAGTTACAGTCTCCAAGTCTGAAATCAGAAAACAAGACTAAAACAGCAGCCTGCTTTTGCACCAGCTCTGACCTCAAAAGTTTCAACTCAAACATTTTTAAAAATGCAGAGAATGTGGGTATCTTGTTCTCTGAATACAACAGCTGGCAGGTTTTCGGGCTTGGCTCCTTTCCCTAACATACAATCCAGATTCCTAGACTACATTACCCCTTCAACAGCCCAATGGGTGGACATGCAAATGACCAATTGAAACTCATGGATTTGTTAAGTCACTCTCTTGGTTCCTAAACCAACCCTGTTCCCACATCCCAGACATTTTCATCTCACAGGTAAATGAAACACAGCTGTTTCTGGACAATAAAGTGTTCTCTAAATGTTCTTACTGACACTTTTGAAAAGTTCATGATTGTGCAAAAATCATTGTTCTTGAACATTTTCTTTTTGCTTTTGGTGCTCAGTAGCTCTATAACAAAATCAACTTATTAGTATTTACCTTTGAAATAATAATACCAGTAAAGGTACACCAAGTTCCACCAGCAGCACTTGTTTAACACCCTCTTTTCTTTTGATTTCTTCCCCTTTTTTTGCTATAAATCTTCCTTACTTTGTAGTCTGCACTACACTTCTTCGACTTGATTCAAGATTTCCCAGCCACTCAATGCTGATTATGTTCGCTGATGATTTTTTTCCCATAGCCATTTTCATCTAGTGTTAATTAAGCCTTTCATGGGACAAAGACACGAGCCATTATGGTCTCTGTATATCAGAGAATAGATTGAAAAATGACGAATACCTTATGCTGACCTTTCCTGGTCTCTGCCTGCTGGCAAGGCAATGGAAAGCGTATTTATCTCATCCAAAGCACACCTTAGACTTAATCCTAATGGCCTTTTCATTATCCCTCTAATTAAGCAGTGCAATGAGAGTTAAACTGTCTCTCAGCTGCCTTTGAAGAGTGGCCCTAATGTCAGACCCTGTCCATACATGTTAATCTGGGATAGTTAAACCCACATTAAAACACAAAAGTGTGGTCATCAATCATTTGTGTTCCTCCTGAGTGTACGCTTCTGTAATTGTGTTAAAAAGTAAATAACAGTAAAAGGATCATGGCTCATATTTATCGCTCTGTCATGTTTGGGTCATTAGTAAAGACAGCATTGTGTGGTGAAACTTTAAAACGTGACACCAAAACAAAAGAGAAAGGAGGACCAGCTTTCACTAAACTCTGCTGTCTGGGAACATTAAGATTTCTCACACAGTTGCAGTGGAGAATAAAAGGTGAAACGAACCAAAACTTTGTCAGAGTACACATTTTTCAACAGCAATAAGGTGCAGCTCTCTCTGCAATTAACTGAATTATTCACCTGAAACATTGTGAAACTGAATGTAAACATCACTGGTATTGGAGAAAAACCATCCGGTGTCCAAATAATTACCTTTTGCATCCAGTCTGACCAAAGCTTTACATGGTTCAAGGGCAAATCTGAATAATCTAAATTGACAAAAGGTTACTTTCCAAACAGCTATATGTTGCGTAATCTATCTTTCTAACCACTGGGTTTACTTCTTATTGTAGCTTATACATTGACAAAAATCATTATAGATCATGTGCAACGAAAAAAGGTCGAAAAGCCTTGACTAAATGCTGCAGCCATATGAAATGCTATAGAAGGAGAGCAGGTAGTCTACAAAAATATATTGGGAGACCAATATTTTTGTCACTACTGGTTGTGTAAATAATTTATGAGCATATTTTCTCTCCTGCTGCTTAAATGTTTTCAGATTGAAGGTTACCTCAGTTCAAAGTGTCAGATAGGAGACGCCAATAGTTGCAGAAGGTGCTGTATTTGTCAATAAAGTGAAATAGATTTCACATTAAAATATAGCTTAGTTTGAGCTGTTGCTTAATAATCACAAAGTTGCACCTTGTTAACATGCTTAATAAGAATCCAAAATACACAGCTTAACAGTGTTGAGAGATTTGAGGCAGACTCCTTCATAAGTTTCTAACAAACCATCGAGGAAACAAAGATGTTCAGACTTTTCCACATTAATTAGATAAATCTACACATTTGTTACTTCAATCAAACTTCTTGGGTATTCATTCTGCCATGAAACATAATCACTGTAAATTATCTGCATTTCATGAATAATGGGATGTAATCAAAATCACTTCATAATCAACCCCAGGAGAAATGATTTTCTTCGCTGCCACCCAAGCAAATTGTGGGAATGCAACAGAGGAGTTTGTCAGATGGCCAGTAGATGGCAGTCTCTACTCATGCTGTCACACCTTAGTGGTAGCTGCAGTCTTACTATGCTTGGTGATAATAGGATAATAGCCCTTTGCTGGCCTGGAGACGTTTAACTGATAAATATCTTTGGGGAGTCTCTGAAGTGCTCGGTGCAGCTAGATTAGCCAGAGGAAAAAGGCTGAAGTTCCATTTCCACCTGAGTAAAATGAAATGAAAAACCCCAGGGATTTGACTGTGACCCTCTCAGCCCTCACTCCCACTGAGTGATTACTGAAATATAAGGGGCAAGAGGGTATAGACCTCTATTAGCAATATTAGGCTGTGCAGCACCACAGAAATGAAAATCTGATGAGGAAATGTGAATTATTTTCTAATTAACAAACAAGCAAATTCTTAATTACATTCAAATAAATTCCATGAGTTCTTGCAAGAGAGAAATACAATCCACCTTTGTTTTGTACAGTATCATAAAAGGCTAAATGCAAATGTTGTTATTTTAGCATTTAGTGAACAGGAATTCCTTTGGTTCACTTAGACCTGTATGCATTTTATTGGCTTGTGTGGGATTTGGGCAGGAAACCAGAGCTAATGCCCCCTCTCCCACTTCAAACGGATGCCAGGCACCCTTAAATGTCATGGGGTGGTTAGAGAGTTGAAGAAGGTGGGAGGGTAAAGGGGTGGAGAAGTAGAGGGCTGAAGAGTGAGAACCTGTGGTGGCTCACAGGACAAAAGAGAGAAATCCAGTCACACTGGACTCTGTTTTAAGCTTATCAGTGTGCACTGGATGTAACTTTACTGAACCCACTAAACCAAACCAGATGCAGTTTGCTTCATGCCACTGTGTGTCAGGTACAGAGCTAGGTCAACCTGAGGAGCTTTGCTGGTATGGGAAGATGCTGCTGCTTGCTGCTCAAACCTACTGCAGATGTTCCTGATAAGCAAACAGAGGAGTCCTGGGTGCTCTGCGGTTCATCCTCTTTCACTTAAAGTAGTGGTTCCCAAATCTTTCAGCTTCTGACCCACAAAATAACTGTGGAAGAGATTCATGACGCTGACTGTTGAGGATACAAGTATTTACACTAGTCAAGGGTGCAGTAACAAAACAAAAAGCCAATATAAGCTGTGTGTAAGTTGTTACCCTTCCAGTAAAAATAAATACTGATTCATTATTCAATTAATCTTGTTTTTACATAGTTAAATTTAATTAGCGGATGCTTTGACTTCATACATGGTTGTTTGCAACCCTGGTTAAAATACTGAAATTAGTCTGGGAATTACTAACTCATTGATAGTTTTCTGAGGTGACTTTCTGTTTAAATGTTAAGAATAGTTTATCTTAGGTGCAGTTGATGCATCTTCTGTCAGTATAAATTACAATTAGTAGGAGACCAGCCAGCATCTAGTCTGAGAGTAGCCCAGACCGAGGTGGAAATCCACCGTCTCATCACCCGTCCAAATGTTTTAAATGTCATTATGGTTTCGTGCAGCTTAACATTTTTTATTGACATTTTAGTTGGTTGGTTTTGGATGGTTATTTGCAAAGAAGCCAAACTTCTACAACAGCACAGAAATCAATGTGATTGTTCACAATTCCTCCTTGTTATGAATCCATAGAAATCAAGTTCAATGAGACAAATCCCAAAGGGAGCAGTGAAGGGAGATGAGAAATGAGTGGAACTGCATAGGAAGGAAAAAAGCCAGGCTGGCGTTTTCCATTCTCATTCTAACCTAAACAGTGTGCAGTTATGGAGTGAATGAAAACTATTTAACAAATCAAAAGCCAAAGAGGTTTACATTTACTGCTGTTTAGGTTTAACAAATGTAACAAAGTGCTGTGGTTCATCAGAACATTGAATTCTTTTCTGAGGTACTTAGAAATATCACGTCATCATTTTTGTAACTAACTTAAACAGTTTTGCAAAACAAAGAATCACAGTTTTTAAGTCTTTACAAAGAAAATCTCCCTTTTTAAAATTCCTTTAAACTTGAACTCAATACCATAATATTTGTCTCAAAAAGAAATGTGCAAACAGCAAACCCTTGTTCACTCCATGGTCTGTAATGATCTGGAACTTTATTCATTTTTATGTTTTCCATCTGTCCCAGACATTCACATTCTAGTAAGCTCTGAAAGTTTTTTTGTGTTTAGGTCTTTTGTGTTTGGCATTTTCTGAAGGATGTTGGTGTTTCAGTGACTTTCTTTCGTCATGGCGGATAATTTTTTCTGTGTGGAGAAGTGAGCTGAGCTCCATCTTACCGGGTAACAATAGGTACCTTGCAAGGTAGCTTCTCGCCTGCAGATGCTTGCAGGTATCTCCAAATTCTATGAGACTTCAAGTTTTGTTGTGTATTTCATTTTCTTTATTAAATTCTGCTATTCTGACTGCGTTTTCGGCCTTATGGTTTTACGTAAGGTCCACTGTTGACTCAGATGGCGAGATCAGTGTCAGTAATATATTGCTTAGTATGAATTTGGTTTTATTATGTATGAAATTATTTTATATGAAGTTGTTGCTCTTGACATATTCTGTTTTTAGTTTCAGTCAGGACGATTATTGGTGGTGTACCGCCTCCAACTTCCTTTTCTCCTGTAAATAATCAACAGCTAGCTAGCTACAATAAGTGAAGATCCCAGGAGACCCGTCTTCAATGGGTCAGATATTAACAGCTTTTAACATTTTAACAGAACCTCATTTCAAAAATCGTAAACTAACCTTTAATGTCTTGAATGAGATGTTTGGATTTCAATATGTTCATTTAATTCCTCACCAGATGGATTTCTTGTGCTTATTAGATAGACAACATACAATAGTTTTATAGCAGGAATATCAAAGTCTGTGTATATGTGTTCAGAGGGTTGTGTTGGTCACTGGGAGTCCCGCCGTCTCTTTCTAGTCTTGCCAGAATGAGTGTTTATAGGATTTTAGTCTCATTTTCTCCAGCGTTAATTTGTTTCCATGAAGGCAGCCATGACACATTCTCTCCTTCTCCTTAGCCTTTGTGTGGCTTTATTTTATAGAGTTGGGAATTTCTCTCCATGTCTCTTTGTGCTGAATGGAAGACCAGACTACCTCAGCTGCTTTCATATTGCTATTTTGACTCTGAGCATGATCATCAATAATTTATTTCCCTTCTCTTCCTTCCCACAGCATCTCACATCCAAACCCTGGTATTGAACTGTTGCTGTTTTAAAATACACTTTTCATTGTATTGTTAAACATCCTGAGGTTTGTTATTATGGTTCGTCTGTGTGAGTTGATAGACAAACATGTTGCAACGTGCAGGAATCCAATTTCCCATGCCTGTAAAGAAGTCTCACATTTCCAGTTTTGCCAGCATGGTACTCCTCCCTCCCTGTGGCTCAGTTTGGCAAGCAGCAAATGCCACCTCTGTCATCATCGGGATTATACGGAGCTCATTTGGCTTTGATTAGAAAACCATTAAAACACAAACGTGTTGGTGACTGACCTGTGACCTTTCTCATCATGAGACAAGCAAAACCAGTTCCTCACTTTTCCTCTCAGGCTCTCTGGACCCCTCGGGGTCTGGGTCAGGGTTTGGTAGTGTTTGTGCTGTCTTTCTGTCAGACATGCATGATCCACTGCCACTTAGTAAGAGCAGGAAGAAAGGGGGCTGATAAATGGGCTACATCCGGGCCCCAGGGTTTGTTCATGCAATGCAGTGGATTACATTACGGCTTGCCAGCAAAGACCCAACCTCCTTTCACTTAAAGAACAGTCTGCTGTGAACAGCATTCAGGAGGATCTAAAGTGTCAAGTTGGCCAAGTGAAAGCAGGCCCTCCTTGCAGTCTGTTTGGAAATCATTGTCCAGAATGCAAAATAGTTTTGTGTCAATATGTACTTTTTATTTCCTGGCATTAATGATGATCCAAGTAAAGACAAAGATTTCTGTCCATTCTTCTTTGGAAAACATAAGTGCAACCTCAGCCAGACTGGATGAAAACATCAAATTGCAATTCTAGTCACAGTCACAAATTTCAGTTGGGTTTAAATCTAGGCTTTTACTAGGCCATTCTAACTCACACATATACTTTGACCTATTCATTCAGAGCCACTTAAAGAAAAACGCAAATTAAACAGCTCCACATCATTTGATTTTGTTTTATAGTGACAGATTGCACGTTTGGCACATTTTACACACCTGACAAAATTTTAAAAGCAAAATATATTAAACTTGCTCACTTGTTTACTGTAAATTTGGTGTTTTCTGCAGATGTTACTTTCAAATATGCCACACTTGCATACCTGTCTGCATTTTAGTTAGAGCAACTAATTGTTTGTTTACTACTCTTGCAAAGTTGGAGTCAATAGCCATAATAACACCAGTATGATGTAAGCTATTTACAAATGACACTAATAGTAGTAAGCATGTTACACAGGAACATGCCTAGGAATGATAAAGTGTCTGATTTTGACATATTTCTGTGGTGGGCTCTGGATTAAAATCTAGCTGCATGCTTAGAGTCTTGTGAAAGAGGGGAGAACAAAAATACTGCCCACCCTATGCAGATTTTTGCTTGTGAAATATTTTGTAAATCCTTCATCATTTTTCTTCATAAAATACACCATTTTGACCAATCAAATAAAATCCCAATAAAATAAATCAAAGATTTGTGGTTCTAGCATGACAAAATGTGGAAATGTTCAAGCGGTACATTTCCAATGCCTTGTAAGCCTGCTGTTAGATGGCCATCATCTTTCTCTGTGGTGCGGTTTCTGTAGTTACTTCACCCCCTTCAGACCACAGTGTTTGGACATGATCTGGTCTTATGACCGGCTGCTTGAGACAAGTAGAGACCAGAGTAGGAGGAGGTTGGCGAAGAACAACAATCTGGACACACGGTCCGAGACGCAGCAGATCATTCAGCTCTTCCAGGGTAGCGCTGACCACCGGAACCCCATTCACTTCCACGAGTCTGTGACGTCAGAGTGGAGTGAAGAATAAAGTGAAGAATGTATATTTTACAGTAAACTTGATCATTTCTTGCATTCACAGACAAACAGAAATTACATTAGGAAAGATGGCCTGTAGCATTTTATTAGCTTGTTAAAAAATAAAAACAACAAAAGTCTGTTTTCAACTCGGTTGGTTCTTTATTTGCTCTGTAGTCTAGAATTTTTCCAAAGCAAAATTGTTTCTAGGAGCAAAAACAACACCACTGAGAGTTTGTGAAATTGTGTCTCTAACAGCTTTGTTCCTCTAACAATATACTGACTATAACTCCTTAATTGCTTAGATGCATGACATCTTTTTATCTGCTCATTTTCACTCTCTTCTGCATCCAAGTATTACATTACTCTGTTGCTTGTTTTGGGGCTATTATTTAATGCGTCTCCATAGCTACTGAGCAGAAAAAAATGCACTGATGAAAGAAATGAGTAAGATCTTTAGTAAACCATTCTAAATTATTGTTGACTTTAGTCAACAGTCCTAAATTATCTTCCCAGGATAGTTTTGTTAGTACTCCTGTCTTACCTGTCCCCCACAAACAGGTGGGAGTTGTCCACCTTCACCACCACCAGCCCTCTGTCCTCTCTTTGGCAGCACGTGAAGCCATAATGCCCATCAGGAAGCTGCTTCTCTTGCACGACCATCAGCATGGCTGGAGACTGAGGAGTCACAAGCTGGCTCAAGCTGCCTAAAGCCGAAGTCTGTTTTTGAGCTTTCTCCTGTAATAACATGAAACAAAAACTCAAACAATGCAATATTTTTTAAAAAAAATAAAAGTCTGACTAGTGTAGCATTTAGATTTGTCCCACTTGATTCAATGCTTTGTAGAGTCACCTGTAAATACAGCTGTTAGTGTGTATCCATGAAGACTTCACGGTGAAGCCCCAGTATTCAGGGGAATTAGTTATAATAGGTTATAGCTGTCTATATTTGTTGTTGAAAAACCAAATATACCTTAACACACAGTGGAAACAGTCTTATAAGTTAATTTCCACAGTCTTCCTTATCGCCCCTCTTGGGAGTACAACCGATAAGCGTCAAGGAAAATGACAGTTCTAGATTAGCTGCTTTGCAAACATCAGCCAGTAGCATTTCAAGTAGTGTCACACCCAGGTTTCAGCTTTCCAAGCTGGCTATTCTTTCAAATATTTTTAGATAAGCTCTACAAAATACCTATTAACAGACACACTTTCTGCGAACAGGTTAGCATTATGTTCCACAGAAAATTTCGCAATTTCTGAACCGGGAATAGTCAACTGTATTTTCTAGCATGTGTTTTGGTCGCTCTTAGGTGTGGTGCATTTACTATTTGGAAAATGTGTGGTTCTATGCTTTCTGACTGGCTGGTCATTGGTCAGGGATGATCAAGATAAATATTGTCTAATTCTCCCCACAAGCAGATTTCTTGATGCATTGAATGGCTGCAAAAGTGCAAAATGATTTATTGTTATGTTTTTTGTATGTTTTTAAATTCCTAGAGGAAACCTTTGCTCAATTCAAAACAAACATGTTCACAGAACTTAGATAATGCAGTTACATAACTAATTAATTTTTAATGTCAGTTTAGGTCTAAGTGCAAAGCATCATTCACCATTGGTAACTTGATGCACTCTGACTTCTTTTGTTCTCTAAATTGCCTGTCAAACTTATGTGCCACTGAGTTATAAAAATAACCAGTATATCGCCTCCTTTAAAGTTACACACACCACTACAGTACAAGAAAGTTCCCAAGAGATAAATACTGAGTCTGCGTCAAAGTCAGTCGACCACCAAGATATAATGATTAGCTCCAAAAGAGATCACGCCGCAAGAAGCTTGCAGGAATCAGAAATAACTTGTGAGTCTGACCACTGAATTCCAACGGGCCCTTTATCCAGCCTCTTGGCATACTTCTTTCTCCCCCCACATGGCGTGTGAATGCCTTGCAGCAATAGCTGCCGCCTTGCAAGGGTCAGGGGTCAAAGCTAAAGCTTCTCTCTCTCTAGACAAGTGGGCCAGACAGGATATATCAACGGAAACGTAGGCAAAGTCCCTCAACGAAACTCTAATATGTATTTTTTCCCTCCCAGTTTGTTCAGTTCTGGTCATATTTTAAGAACCTGAGGACTTTTCATTTCATATTCTTCTTGTTTATCCAGAAATTTATGAAATCCCTGTCTGCCTGGGGCAGACATGCGGTACTATTCCACAAAACTAATCCAAAGTATGTGAGAACATCAGGAATTATTCAGTGAAGATAATGAAACGGTGAGAAATAATCTAACGGGAGTGCAGTTAGATTAAAATTGAAGGTGCTCTTTCTGTTGGCTTTTTGGGGGGAATTTCCTTTTTGCACGTAGACGACTTAGTTGCTGGGGAGGGATGAACCAATAATTTTCCAGCTTTCTTCTCTTCCACTGTCCATCTGAAGTTTTAAAACCATCAAAGCTAAACGGATTATTTAAAGTCACTTCCCTCATTTGAAGTTCTCACCCTTCACCCCTCAGTCTGCGCCTCTGTTTTCCTCTGCTTTCCCCTTTTCCTCCTTCCCTCTCAGCTGCTTTATTGATGCTCTCCAGTTGCAGGCGATCCTGGTGATTAGACAGCCGATGATGAAATATTTCCCTTATTGTTTGAAATTTGGGGCAGCCTATGAGGAGCAAACACTGGGCGGTCTGTTCCTTATTTGAACAGCAGCTCTATCAGTTCCCAGACTGCTCCTTGGCTTTGACCTGTGTGTTAACTCTGATTAGGTCATATGATAAACATTAGTGCTGCTGCTTTTCCCACAAACTCAGCACCTAAAAAAGTGTGGCCTGGGGGCGGCAATGTGACACGGGGCACCTTTCAAAGCTGAAACCGCGTGTGTCCTTTCATGGCATCTCGTTAGGGCTTCACCGACGAGATAAAAGAGCCACGTTAAAAAAGAAGGGGAGCTCCACTGGGGGATAGATGCAGATAGTTTTACACATACTGGCCCATTTCTCCATTTCACTCTCCCAGTATCCTTTTGTCACATGCATTCCTTTGTTGGTATGGTCACAGGCTCTCAAATGTCAGCGCTAAACATCCTTTTCTCAGTAAACAGTGCAAGTTTGTCTAAATTTCTTGCTCTGTCTCTTCATCCTCTTTTAAACAACTTTTCCTTTTTAAAGGGTGTCCATTCTTGTTGCTCACAATAGTTGGATCCATTTCCATGACCGAAAGCTGAAAATGAAGGGTGTAAAAATGAAGCGTGTAAAAATGAGTGAAAGAAACAAAAAGGTAGCTTAGACTTCAAGCAAAAATTACTAATCAATAATAATGCATACAGAGCACCAAACTTGGACATCAGTGCATAACACAAAAAATTTATGGAAAAGTGTCTAGCAGGAGAGATACTGTCTGTCTGTCAAGGCGATGAGTGACCACTTGGGCAAAAATTGTATTTCAAGTCAGTGCTGTAGTTTCTGCAGTGATTGTGCAAGACAACGTTTTTTTTAGCATACTCCTATTTTTTCCTACGTTGTTTTTAGTTGCACTACAATAATGTGCTCACAAATAACACCTTTGGTTACCTCCACTGTCTGGCTGTTGACTTCCTGGTTTTAGCCTTCTCCTGTAGCTGCCCCTGTCCTTAAATCCAAAATAAATGTTTAGCAATCCAGTTCAGAAAATATTTTCACTATACTGTTCTGGTAGGTGAGAAGAAATAATTTTCTTTACTTTTTTTTTCTACATCTGAAGAGATTGTTTAAGTTTCTTGTATCAATGATCATTGCACTTAACATATTCTGCCTCTGTCAGTGTAATAAGCTTCATTTAACGTATTCTCATTATAAAGGTCATTTGTATCAATACCTCTCTGCAGCCATATAAAGTAAAAGGCTTTAGGCAGCCATTACAAATGCCATCTATGGTAAAGTCTTTCTTATTCGGTGACCATGACTCAGAAGGGTAATTTGGTTTCAGAAATGTGAATTTAAAATGATCCACTTTGTAAATAAAAGGCTGCTTCTGATTTATTAATATTACATATTTTTAGGATTTGTAGGTTTTCTGACACTGAACCACAATGATTTTTGCTTTTTAATGCAGTACTGTGTTGTGTCAAATCAGCAATAGTTTTGATCGGATGAGTATCTTCTCAAATAACTGTGACCACCTTGTTTGACTGTGCTAATGTGTTTAAAAGTTAAATATCTTCATATCCAAATAAATCTTAATATGTCACTGCAAACTGATTTATGCATCAGATATGGAATGTCTGAAAGAAAAAAAGGCCAGTTACTCAAGTTTCTTTGAAATGGTTAAGAATAGCTCAAAAGCACCATATTCTGCAAAAAAAACACCAAATTTGACTCTACTCTTTCTGTGCTGAAATCATTTTATTATTCCATACCAAACATGCCTCTCCCAGTATCTGCAGTTGTTTTGGTGCACATATCAGTTTCTCACTGCTTATTTTTGGAAATGAAAACATTCTCCGTCTCAGACGATACAGCTTTCCCACATATTGGTGCAACTGTCATTCACATGCTGTTGATTAAGCTCAACTGACTCAACTCCAGCGCTTTTTAAATCTGCAAATTAAACTCTGCAATGATGCAAGCATTCAGTGAAAGACACTAATTTTATCTGCTGTACCTTCATGGAGCTTCCTTGCCAGGCATTTAGGAGATGAGTAGCTTGTCGATTGAGATGTACAATGGTAATTTCTTCCTTAAACACTTGGCAGTTCAGCTTAATCTTTTCCAGCAGATGAAGCTCCAGCTGTCTAAATGAAAAGAGACCACATTTCAGAGACTGTGACAGACATATACACATCTAGTCACATAAAATTAGCAAAATTAGTAGTTACAAGTAACATTTTATACTATGATTAGAGTTTTATGGGAATTTTTGCCAGAGTTGAAGTATAGCCGACAGTTCAGTCTCCATGAAAAATCTGTGAATCTCTGGGCCCACCCAGAAAAAACTCTTAATGCAAAATGAATCCAAGTAATGCAGATATGTTAAGACCAAACAACTGGTGGACAGAGTCAGTAGAAATAATAAGGTAAGCACAAACAGAACAATAATTAAAACTAGAAATGCCTTAAAAGATATCCTCAGAGAGACCCTCTTTGTTTAAGAGTACCAACTGAAATCCTAATTTTCCCTTATCACAAAATATAACAACATTACGGTGACTTTGAGGTGTCTTATAGCAGGGGATCTGCAACACCAGTCCTCCAGTGCCTCTGTCTTGTAATTTTTTAATGCATTGTTGCTCCAACACACCTGAATCATCTCCTGGGCATGTCAGCAAGTTTTGCAAAAACCTGGCCATTAGCCATTTGTTTTATTCTTAGTCTGTTGGAACAGGGATGGGGATCCAAACATTGCAGAGCAGTAGCACTCAAGGATTGTAGTAGCAGACCCCTGCTTTAGAGCACAGGTGTTCTACTCTTGTCCTTAAGAACTGGTTTCCTTCCAGCTTTAAATGAGTTTCTGCTTGCAGCGCTGGTTTTAAAGGTCCAACTATTTCCTGAACATGTCATAAAGTTTTGCAGCGATCTCCTGATGAACCAGTATTTGATAAAGGTGTGTTGGACTAGGGGAAAAAAAACTACCTTGAGCATTGACTTTGAACACCTCCATATAAGAATTATAATATGAAGCAAAGTCTCTCCGGAACTCTCTCAACCATTGTAAGAAGAAAAATCCTCACTAGCTGTTTTTTTTTTAAAATAACATGATTATCTCTTGTGATGTAAATAAAAAAGGGCGAAGAGTGTTAATGTTCCACCTCAATCGTTAAAATTAAAGGTGTTATTCCCTGACTAACATTTTAAAGTGCAAAGTGTCATCACTTGAAGAGGAACGAGTCCAGTCTCTCTCCATTGTGAGGTTACACCACCTCCACAAAGACACTTCACCTACTTGTTTTTATGAGCGGCTGAGTTGTTAATGTTGTCTCTGAGGATCTGCAGCCTCTGCCTCTTCTCCTCCAGTTGGCTGTTTACCATCTCCAGCCTCTGCTTCAGCTCAGCAGAACCCAGCCTGTCCACATTCACATCTGGGTCCATGTTCTTTATCTCTGAGCAAAACGCTACCAGGCCTTGGTGAAGCTCCTGGACCTTGGGGAGTTAAAGGGGTAAAAATAATTATAATTCTTACTATGAATTGAGAAGGGGTGTTTGATTTTTATAACTGACCTGAAGGACGACATTCTGCAGCGAGTCCACTTGCTGGTTTAACTCCCGGATCCTCTCCTCTTTACCTGACTGGTTCACCTGGGCATTTTTGTTGATGTTGCCTTTTTCACCGTTCATATCCGAACTAGGTTCTGATACAGAATTCATTTGTTTGTCCTATTATGCAAAATCAAGCAGAATGTTTGTTGTTAGCTTACACAATGTAAAATCTGGTAATACTGTGTCAAAGTTCAGTACCGCTTTACACAGATGCAGCTCCAGCTGCCCGTTCTCCAATGGCGTCTTCAATAAACCTCCTATCTGTTGATCCAAGGACAGCTCCTCCAGGGAATCTTAGAAAATAAAGCACAAAATCATATCAATATCCTCTTCATATAATACCTCTGTATGCTGTGGCAAACTGTATGGGGATATCAATGATTATCTGCTCACCTTTCTTCTCTTTTAGTGTGAATAGAGTCTTATTGTCCATCAGTCCAAGCATTTTCATGCATGAATCCATGATTTTTCCTACTGTTGTTTCCTTTGGAGTCCTGAGATGGACTATCCGTTCTGATGCTGCAACATTTGCATCAAAATTAAGTCATTTAAGACACATTAAAAATAATTTTACCCAACAAGCTCAAATCTACACAGGAGACATTAACATACAGGGTCTTGCAAAAGTATTCACACCCCTATAACATTTTCACATTTGATGACATTACAAACAAACTGCGATTTTGTGCAATTTTATGAACTATATCAGCACAAAGCAGTGTGAGTAATTATGATATAAAAGAAAACAATCAAATTGAACACATGGTTCACTATATTTATGTCAGACAGATATCTGAAAAGTGTGGTGAACATCTTTTTCCAGTTTCTCAGGCAAGTCTAAAAGGCAAGGGGTAATAATATTTTGCAAGCCTTTTTATTGTCTCTGCTTCAGGGAATAAGTGATCATTGACTAATTAAGTTTGTGTGACTGTCTTGACTCACCGTTAATTGTGATCTCTATCATCTGAGAAACCTTTGGTGCCATGAGGTTTTGGCTCCTGTTCCTATTGTCGAGCAAGACCATGAGAATAAAAACAACACTCCAGTCGTATTTTGTTTTTACCGTGCTGCGTGTTATTGCCAGTAATTCAGGGAACAGCACCAGCAAAAACTAATTAAAATATCTGCAGCAGGTCCCTAATAGGTTTCTCTCTTTTGTGTTATTTAGCTTGTAGCAATACAATGCAGCAGAGGCATCAGCCTGAAGGCGTCTGATACCGATGTTATCACACGTGATGTTTTTCCTGTAATAATCTAGTAGCTACAGACCTACTGCAGTTTTTTTTAATTATTATTATTTTATGTGCAAGGTTTAAAGAGTATATGACCTTTACCTGAACTTAAAAGAACGCCGATTCATACTCAGGCAGCTTACATGGGGAGAGGATGTGGACCTGCTCATGGATGCCAAATCTGTAGTGAACGTTTCTATCTTACTTGGCTCTAAAGTCTCTGGATAAAAAGGAAACATCAAGCAAACATGTATTTATTTTATTTTGTCAAGTCTAAAACCTTCTTTACACTTTTAAGCCCGAATGTCCCAGTCGAGGCATTTTTTAATGATTAGCGTCGTACTTCCTTACTGACCTCAATTCCCGGTTGTTGGAGCAATGCCTGTAATTTTATGTCAGCCAACCATAGTGTTAACCAAGGAATTGTAACGACTGCGTGTTGCGCAACTAAATTACGTGGTTTGCAAAACTTAATAATGGGTCATGCAGATCACTGAAAGTTGTCTCTAATAATTTTCAATGATATTCACAGTGATAGAGAGACTGTATGGGATGCTGTGCCCAGTGAACTGCTCTTTGGAGTGTGCAATGCAGCTGAACCATCTGCCATTAATGGTTCAACCATATTTAAGGTGTTCAAAACAAAGTTTTTTTAAAGAGGATGTATTAAGTAATTGATTTTGATTGTGCTGTACAATGATACCACTTGCCTGTTTAATAAATCATGCCACTGCTAAAAGAAGAAAAATAACTTTTTTCTAAGTTTGTTCAGAATTAACTGGAAACAGCATTTTAACATGTTTCATGCTGGATTATCAACAAGTCATATCAAAGCACAGAGTAAAGCAGAGAGGCGTTCCACTTTTACTAAGTGGAGAGACTTTACACATAGTAAACTACTCCAAATGAAAGCTGTCAGAAGGAACAAATTGTTTTGGGGTAATTATGTGTTACTTCAGGCAAATGTATGGCACTGACTGTCATAGATTTAAGGTGCTATCCATAAACAGTTAATCTGATCGGTGTATAGAAACATACACTTGACCGGGACATTCCTATTGAGGTGAAACATACCAAGCAAAGAGTCAAGAGTCTGAGTGATGGTGCTGGGAGGGTGGAGCGCATTATAGATAGCTGACAGTAATCGCTCCCTGTCCTCCACTGAGCTGATGTGGAGGATGTCCAGTGTGTTGGCATCTACTGAGGCTATGTCTGATCCACACAGTTTAGCTTCTAGGAGAGAAGAGAGGAGACACTATAAACAAACATGCAGAAGTCTTATTTTTAATGTATGAAAATCAAAATACAGATTTCTCTAAAAGGCAATTATACATCTTTGCATCTCTTAATATTAAGAAAATATCAAGTTCTGACAAAAAGTTTAATCACGTTCAATAAATTGTTTTTTATAATTACTTAATGTGACATAAAGACTCTGCATATATTTTGCTGCATACCAAAGAAAAGCTAGGTAATGAGTCAAAATATGATGTTTTACCTCTGATTAAAGGGAGACATTTTTGCAGTCCAATACTGGTAAACCACTGGCAGACTTCTTCTATGCTCAGCTCACTGAGGGATTTGGTCTTTTGCTTGTATAAATCCTGAAACGGAGACGATGCATACATACATTCTGCAGCACATAGCAACCATGACATGGAATGGAAACCCTATTTTATAAACACAATGTTGCAAAACACTGAGTATTTATACCATAATTTCCTCACATAATTAGCTACCTACGCCATCTGTAGCAAATAAGAAAACTGATTCTGACAGTTTCTGACATTTCTAAAACAAAATGTTAATAATTTAGCTATTACTTTATGCTTGCATGTCATTTGTTGACATATAGGGCAATGATCTTTTGTAAAGCTGAGACTTTTCTAAGGCAAACGTTCATGCTATATGAAGATAAACGTCTTCTAAAACATCATGACTGCTTCATGTTAATTATGTTGTCTTTAACATGAGATTAGTTAGTTGGCAGTTTTTTCTTTTGTTTTTTTGACAAAGGAGGAGATGATGTTGACTTTCACTGTAGCTACTTAAATTCTGGCAACACTTCAAAACAAAACTTAGTAAAATTCCAGAAGGTTCCAATGTTTGCGTCATCGTCTTATTGGAAATGATTATGTCTGAGTTGGATGTGCCCGTTAAGACATGTTGCTGCTCGTTAACATATTTGTGTCATTGTAAAGAGCTTAAACAGCCTGAAGAACTAAAGCAACATTTTTGAGAGTTGTTTTGTTTTGGTTGCACAGTCTGATTGGCTTGAATAAAGCCCTACTTTTACCTGGAAATGTTTTCAGCTATTATGGTGACTGATATTAAATAAACTGACCATTTGTTCTAGTGATGTTTTCATAAATCATGATAAATGTTCACATGTTAGCCAATATTTGTCATGTAACAAAAAATTGTGGTAGTGTAGTTACAGTTCTAGTCAGATATTAATTTACATAATTCGGGGCTTTAAATAATTTATTTGAGCTGTGCATTTTCCAGGGTAGAAAGATTGATTTTTAAACACCAGACAGAAATGCACAAATGTGAATTTTTAGGGATTTTTCTCCGAATCCACACTGGGTCAAATTATACATCCAGGCTCAAATATATTCCACTTCCACTAATATTTGGATAAATATCTTCTGGTAAGTTACATAAAACCACAAGCTGTTTGTAGCCATCAACAGCATATTGGGATAAATCTGGCTGGATGTTTGACAACTCTTCCTAAATTTGTTGTTTTTTTGGGCTTTTAAGCATATCCCATCAATTCTCCACTGGATTGAGGTTGGAGCAGTTCCAGAAGCTTGCTTTATTTATCCCAACACTGGTTTTGGTGCATTTGGTGTGTTAGAACTTCCAGTTCTGTCAAGGCTTCAACATCCTGACACAAACTATCAACCTCACGAGAAAGGAAATTGGTTGGGCTTTCCAAGAACAACACAAGAGCCACCCCGTCTCATCAGCCGATTCTGTAGTGGAAAGTACAGAAACACCAGGATTACAAGAGAACATGCTGACCCCAACCCTGCAATGCGACACTTTGAAGCTTGTCTGAAATGTTCATTTTTCCACATCAACAAAACCACATCTTTCCCAAAGAGGTTTTATTGACACAATATGTTTTAAGATTGAACTATTAACTTACTTCCCTGTAAATCCGCAGAAAATAAAGTGGACAACAATGATACCCAAATAACGTCATAACTGGTTTTTAAATGGATGAACTAATCTTAACCAACTTCCTCTTGAAGGAAAAATGTATGGATTGGGTTTAAAGCCTGACTAACATACCAATTTAAAAACCTTCTACCAAAATCTGATAAGAAAGGTGGCCAAATACAATACCAGACAAAACTTGTGTCAAAAGCTTTTTGAGAACCAGAAGATATATGTGTTTTCAATACCGGTTTTCAAAACCTATGGAAAAGGTGTCTTACATTGTAAGTCCACTCTAAAAGAAGAAAGGAAAATGTTCAAATGTATTTAAAAAGTCCAAATTATTATGATAGTAATGTTGACAATGATTGGTTTAAAATGTGTATTTGCATAAATAACTCACACAAAACCACTGTTGTAAGCCTTAATAACAGCAATTTAGCTGGATGTAAGTTTCTCTTCTGAACTAATCATTTCAGTTTAAACATATATTGTGAAAGACGCAAGAATCCTTGTTTGGAAAATTTTAACACAAAGAGTAAATTCCTGAGACTTTTTGCATACTCATTGTTTTGCCATAAGACCAGGAGAGACATGTAAATCTAAACAGATTCATCAAGCAACATCAGTAAAGTGTGTGATGGTGCTTTACTATTTCGGCTCCACTTTGCTTCTTTAGAGTACCTTGTTAGCAATGTTTCCATTCTGATCCGCTGAATCAGGTTCATATGAAGCTGGACAAACACACAACAAAAATAATGCTAGAAGGAAAGTATCTAAATCACCCATTAGCTGGAGAAACAGCATTATGCACAATATCTATCCATAACGTTCAGACAAACTCACCAATGGTTATGCGCCGTTGCTGAAGCAATCCTTCTTTTTTCTTACACATATCTGTAGTCTGTATTGGTGCATGGAAAGAAGAGGTCTGCACTGTTTCTCCAAGACTGCAGGAACGTGTTAATGGTCGCTGTAATAGATAGATAACCGATTAGATAACAGTCCTATCTAATCAGAACTGTTATCCTGATTAGATAGGATAACAGTCCTGATTAGACTGTATAAGTTATATCATCAAATATACCTTATGTTTTATGATACAAGTTATATTTGATGATAACTTATATCATCAAACATAAGTTATTTCAACACATTGCCACATGCCAGTAATAATTATTTAGCAAACGTTCACCGTACTACAACTCAGCTGCAGATACAGTTTCTAAAATGCAATGTAAACACGTGAGGAGAGGAGCTAGGAGTAATCATACCCTATGGAAGATAAAGGCCTCCATCCGGGCTGTGTGAGGGAGCTGGTCAAGTTCTTTCTTCAGCATGTCAGGACGGATAAGATCTCTGTTGCTCAAGTCATCTTAATAGAAGAAAACAATTCAAATTGTTAAACAAAGAGAAAAAGTTTTAGATTTAGTCCTTGTAAGCTTTTGTAGATTCTAATGTTGAACAGTGCCTTGCAAAAGGAGCAATGTCTTTTGAACGTTTTCACATTTCATCATGTCAAAACCACAAACTTGAATGGATATTATTGAGATTTTGTTTCGTAGACATGGAAAAAGTGGCGAATTATTAAGAAGGGGAAGGGATAGAAAACAATTTTTACAAAAAATAAAAAATAAATCAAACCAGTCCTTTTTCAAAGTTAATACCCAAAAAGCTAAATATATAATTTTAACTTTAGGATGTTATATCCCGGTCTGTAATAAATGATGCAATAAATGCAGCAGTTTTTGAGGGTTGTTTTTGTTGTTTAAATAACTGAAATTGATTGCATTATTTAGTGGCTGGGATCAAATTGGAGTGTTTGTAATATTTCTTTGAAAACAGCTTGTGGTCTGTAACCTAAATAGATATATTTCAACAAAAATTATCCTTTGCACTATTGGTGAAAATGACCAAAACAAACAACTTTTTCTCAGCTTATCATTTTCAAACATTGCTCAGTTTTTTAGCATTTTTGACCAAAACCCACAAGGGAGAGACTAAAAAGTTATTTGTGGCTGTCACTCAAAAACTGCTGTTCACTTCCTATCTGAAAGAGTCTGAGCTAATCCACAAAGAAGACCAGGCAAATAAAATATTCAAAATTGGTATGGGAAACCAACCACGCAAAAGCTGCAGTTCATGTAAACCCATGAATCACAGTGCTTTGAGTTTATAACTACGTGGGACTTTGTGGTGATCTAAAGTCTCAATAAAATAACTTGAAGTTTGTGGTCAGAGCACAATAAAATGTGAATAAGTTCAAGGGGTATGAATACTTTTCCAATGTGCTGTAGATTGAGTTACTGAGCAACCAGCCAAACACAAGCATGTCTGTCTGGTGGATGGCATGCTTCTCTGACAGCCCAAATTCTTTCCCACAGGCAGCCTTTTTTTTTACATTTCCCAAATATCACTTGGTCATTTATTTTGTCCAATCATAACAAGCAAGACGAATGAGGTTGGAAACATGACATCAAGCTAAGCCCTGACTTTTTCATGCCACACATGGCAGAAATAGCGATGTGACTGTGACAGCCTAAACTTCAATAAATTTCAAGGTTAAAGGATTAGGATGAAAAAGCAGTTGTCTTCTTGAAAAGGCTAGCCAAGAAAAACATGAGTATCATCATATGAGTACTTTTTTTTCCCTATTTCAGCTTGCTGTTTCTGAAAAGCTGGTTTGACATGGATAGGGGTTGAAACGAATGCAGAGGCAGATAAGACAGTGTAATTGGTTTATGTGTGTCAGCACTGGAATCTTGTCTGGGTCCTGGAGGAGCAGAAGAGCGCAAAAAGGAGGGGCGTTTAGCTAGCAGTCTCTTCATCACCTGGTTCTAAGAGTATATGGCCTGCAGCAAAGCACAGGCAGAAAATTGTGCATACCAAGCCCCTGTCTTATCAAGGGCAGACTGAAAGAACTGATGAGTGTTGGCTGCATCTGAAGACACATGGGAGTATCTTCAAATAGCTGACCTCAAGACGTTTACTGTGTGCCTTTGATATTCTGAGAAAATCACTTTGTCTCATTCAATGACTTTTGTTTTCTTCCTGCAGTCCCTAAAGATGCAAAAGGATTCATACCCATCGAAAAAACAGCATAAATGCTTTAAATGTTTAACCAGTGAAGATTTAAAATAGGACGTATTTGTATTCAGTTCTCCCCTTGGTGAGATGACTGCCCATTCTTCTTTCTAAGATTACTTAAGTATTTCAAAGTGGAAGAATAACATCCATATATTTCCATTTGCCCCTCTTGCCCCAGCTTCTTAATTGGTCTGGACTTTGACTAGGCCATGAGAATATCTACACCTCCTTCAGAATTACCACCAGATTGCTTCTCTGATACATACAAGACTTTTGATGCCTCTGTTTACTGTCTTAACACAAGACAAGTCTTTTCAGACTCTTGTCTCCCTATCAGCTATGACCAGCTTCCCTGCTGAAGTAAAGCAGCACCACAGAATGATGCTCAGTTTTTGTTTTGCTGTGGGGGATAATGTTTTCACGGTAATGTCCAACATCAGTTTTGCAAAATATGCAGTACTGTGGATGTCGGCCAGTAATTTATGACAAAATATGGAAAAATTATGGAAATGAATACTTTTCTGTGCTGTTGTATGACATTCTTCAAAGAAATTAAGGACAGGAATATTCAGGCATGTTCAAATTTAGCCTAGACATAATCCATCAGTCTGGCTTGCATGACTTTCAGGGAAAGCAAAACCATGAGCCTGCCTGCTAGGACAGGTTAGCACTGATAGATCCTGAGCATCCTACATTTTGCCTATGACACATTGTGACGCACAGACAGTCACAAGATTAACAACAAAGCGAAGCTTTAGAGTCACAACATTTCAGCACATTTGTGTAATGGATAGGGAAAAGTGATGCTTATCATTTGTACCCTTGGTTTGAAAGGAAAGTCTGCTTTTTGAGAGAAGATGGAGGGAGGAGCGCATGCTGAGCCACAGCAACCCAAAACCTGGGAACAGGCTGAACAACCACACTTGGGGAATACGTGCACAATGGCTAAAAGAGACTCCAACAAAGGGGAACTTCTGCAACTCCCATGTGAGGCATTCTAGGCACTGTAGCTATGTCACATAATGAGAGCAATTTCAGCTGAATGGGGAATCAAGATCAAAATGGAAAAGTAGCACTTGAGTCTGAACAGCTGGAAGAAGAAACGCATAGTCTGGATCTGGATGACATTTACCTCTCACCTCGACTATTCCTTAATGGAAACAAAAAGACAGAATACAAGAACCAGTGAAAGACTCACCCAAGTTATGTTCAGTAAATGTTAGAAAATGTATTCCTGTGTTGCTTCCCCCTGTGACAAAAAGAGAAAGACAGAAAACAATGTTTTTGCTTTAAAGTACGTCATAGCTTTTCAAATAGATGCAAATTAAATAGGCATGAAGAAGAATTTGGTTTAAATTTTAGGGGGTTTTTTTGTTTTGTTTTATGTATTTTACAGAAAACCAGCATCAGTGTTTCTCCAAGCTTATAGGTGAATGCCTATTTTGACCCAGCCATTTTCTATACATGTGAACTCTACACAGAAAGGCACATCAGTTGACCCCTGGTATGTGTGGGGGCGCTAGGTACCACAGCCACCTGTGAATAGCTAAAATCTTGAGACCCTCTCCAAAATTGCTTATAAATGCCCATTTCAATAGTTCAAACACCAAAAATACCTCAGTATGCATTAATACATATTGATGCACCTACTACTGCAGAAGCTAATTTAATCTTATTTCCGCTCTTGGAGGTTCAGCCAATCAGCACCAAAGTAGGCCCAAGTAGGCCCAATGTCAAATATCATTCAGCCTAAGTATCTGAGCTTCTAAAGCTGTATTTTATTTTTTTGAATATTTTATATATTCTCTACTAAAAATAAATACATAAATACGTAAATCTATGAATACTGAACCGAGAATAATATTCCACAAAAATGATCAACCCTTTGTCATTGTCACCTATTGTCTGAATTAGTACTAATAGGCATTTCTTCAAAATTTCCCAATTCTTTAACAGAAGTTCGGTGTCAGAGTTCCTGCATGTAGGCTGAACCGCTACAGGAACTCATTTGTTTCACTTTCTATCAAAGCTATTAACAGGAACAAACTGAAAACTGTAACTGAAGGTAATAGTGTCTAAAATTTTAAATGAACTGCTTTGTTTCGCTGGTGTATTATTTATTTCTCTGATAATTAATTAATCATAGAAGTGGTTTTAAGTGAGAAGATGATATGACAGTTATGCAGTGTTTGTAGCCATGACAAATTTCTTCAGGATAGTAAAGTTGATCTTATCTTGTCTTATCTTATCTTTCTTAGAAAGCAGCTGGACTTCATATTCTCTTTCATGAAGTCGTTTTAACTCTCATTTATAGTTTTCGGTTTGTATTGCCTTGCACTTTTAACCCTACAGGTAGGGTAGAGAGGCTATAGATTAAATATTAAGATGAAACCATATCTCTTTTGCTTTCTGATGAAGATAACAGAACACAGAAAACTACCTCTGTAAACTGCAGTGTCTTTAAAGACAGGTGAAGACACTGCAGTTTATTTACATGTCAAGGACAAAGACTGTTTTGAGGACAGGGATGTGCACATTTTAATCAGCAAAGAGGCGACAAAGAATGTTTCTATTTGAAACATAAAAACATAGAATAACCTACCCAGACAAAGAAAGCAGCTTTAACTCTGCTCTCCATCTGTTTCACTCCCATTCGTGCATCCTACACACCCAGCATAGTGGAGTTCTAAGAAAGCATTCTTCAAATGATAACATTGCAAACAACAAGGATTGTTGGGTCAGTGACTCATCTGTGTCTTCATCCCCTCATTGCTGTGGAGTACCTCAGGGCTCTATTTTAGGCCCTATCCTGTTTTCATTGTGTTTGTTACCACAGTAATCCTTTACGAGAAAATACAATCCCATTTCACTGTTGCTGATTATTTACAGGTTTGTTTGTCCTGTCAAGTATGTATAAAAAAGACTGAAATTATTGCAAGAAAAATGTTCAGGAATTCTGCATTGTTCTCATTTTCTTTATAATTTGCCCATAAACTTTCATGCAACTGAGTTTGGTTTTTAACTGAATGAATGAATACCAGGGGCGTCATGTCCTGGTTAACTAGTGTGTTTAAACAGTGATTATGTGATATTTCCCTTTTTTTTTACTTCTACATAAATAAACACATTTCCAAACTTCTTTAAGTAATCAGTCACCTAATTAAAATTTAGTTGCTCCAGAGTTTCACCCTTACATGAAAACCGATAGACTCACGTTTATTTGAGAACTCAGGTGTAGGAGCCACCTTCAAGGCACTTAATAGGAATCTGGCTCTTAATCTCACTTCATCCAGCTTTTTATGAGGTGCAGATTCTTCTTGGTCTCCAGACTTATCACTTAAACCACCACCACTGTTTGGTTTGCTATCAGAAATTTCATTACTTCCTTCAGCCAGTGTGAATCCTTTTGTTGATTCCTCCGTTTCCACACTACAGTTCTTGTCCAGGTCAGCGGCAGCAGATCTTCCATCACTCTCAGATGAACAAGCCTCACATTCATCTAAATTGCCGTCAAAGAATCGACCATCATCAGCAACATTAGAGGGAGTGGGTGGGATCAGGTTGATTAAGGGTGTTGTCAGGAGGCCTCCCCCACCAGATGTGCCATCGGCGCCATTTTCAAACACCAGCTGGAATTCCTCCTCTTCTTCATCAGACTGCTTGTAGCTAATGCTGGCTGTTGGTTGAACCTGGGGCGGTATGACAAGTGAAGACAGAGCATTTAGTCCTTTCTTTTTCAGAGCCCTTGAGCAGGGTGATGCAGAGCTGGACAAGGGGGTCGTGCTGTTCCTTAGGGTCAGAGGGTCCTCGTCCCCCAGGCTAAAGCCTGTGTTATCTATCCCCAGGTCCTCCACTGTAATATGGACCACATTCTTCTCACCTGAACCCCGTTTATCCAGGTGTGAATCCAGACGACCCTCATTAATCTTCATTTGCTGTTTCTTCCTGACACACAGACATGAGCAGAAAATCAATCCGCATGAAAAACTTTCACTTTTTCCCCAGGTTTTCCGTTGCTTCTCAGCTTTTACACTCGCCATCGAGTTGCCTGAGTATTTTTCAAAAACCACTATTTCTCAGCAAAATGAAACAGATTTCTCCATATCGAAAGAAGGACAAAACCTCCGTCCACTCCTCTGTGATATTAAATCTGGACCAAATAGACAGTCGGCTGCATCATGCGTTGCTTAGGAAAACCGTGGAGGAGAAAAAAGCTCCAATTCATGCTCTTGAGGTCAGGTGAACACTTGAAATGAATGCAAGCCTCATTGAGTATCTTTTGATATGATAAACAGCATCAATGCAGCCACATTGGTTTAAAACGACTGATATAGCAGCTGTGCCATGGTAGACGTATGGATTGTAAATTTAAAACAGCCATGCATGTGCCTGCAATGGTACTTATACAAGTTGAAGAAATCCATATAAAATTTTGTGAGGGTGGCTTGCATGGGGCCTTGTGTGAATAGGGGCAGCGGATGTGTGGCTCACACAACCCGCATGGCATCGGATGACATTTCCCTCATTCCACAGGAGCCGTCCTGTTCTCTGATACTTGATGAATCATCCGGCATCAGCTTAAAACTGGCTTACTGCACCACCCACACCGAAGGCTTTTTATGAAAAGATAATATCCCTGTTTTTTTTTGCTTCTCACGCCCGTGATGTGACAGCAGAGTGATAGGAATAGGTACTCCTCCACCAGTAGGCATGTCTTGCCCTGGAGTCTTTCTTGTGTATTTCTTGCCTCAGTTTCTCAATTTCTATGCACACAATGATAAAATTGCAAAGCAAACACCATGTCAAGGGTAAAGATGTTTATCTGCCTACTAGGGTTTAAAAATTATGCTCAACAAATTTAGCCTGCTACAGATAAAGCCATAGTTAAAGTACAGTTAATACTTTAAAGAGCCACCTTTTGCTGCAAGTCTTATGGGTCTATCTCAGATTTGCATATCAAATTCTGTCTCATTCTTTACAAAGAAGAATGGAAACAAAGCAAAGAGTAAAAGAAAGAAAAGATATTAAAGCCTTGGCACGAATTGACAATTGGATTTAGACCTGCACTTTGACTGGTCCTTTCGAACAGAGGAGTGTGCTTTGATCTAAACCCCAGGTTTTCAAAGTGTGCAGAGCTGGCCCTTTCTCAGAGAGTAAATAGACAACTGTGCCCACCTGAACTACATCTTTGTTATTACTTCTGTCATCATTTTGCTGATGTTATATTTGATGTTCCATTCATACATGTTTTACTAACGCAATAAAGTTGACCTGCTTTAGTTAATGCATATCGCAACATGATATGATGCTTCAGTTGCCATGTCATTTACAGTTTGAGTGAAAGATGGTGTGTGTGCAATCCGCGCTGAGTTACAAAAATTCTGAAGTGCAGCCCAGGTGCCACGGCAGTGCATGAGGCCAATGCACAGAGGGTGGACAATGTGTTTCATGGAGCAATGTTAGTTTTTTGTGACACATAGCATTTAGCATGCAATAAAAAAAAGATACATTTTGGTCTCATTTTAGACCTTTGACCACATGTTTGCTGTTCCTCCAACATGGAATTATGGTTATTATATTTTTCCAACAACAGAAGTGGGCTGCACTTCTGAATTCTTTTTGTCAGTTTAGGGTTTAGTTTCGTGATGTATGTGCTGAATCACATAAGGTTTGAGTTAAAAGGAAACATTTTGTATTAACAGTAATATGCATAGAGAATGAGAAATTATATGATCTCTTTCTTCTCAGGTGCTAGGAATTATCTTGTCTAAAGAAGGAAAGGTACACTATTCAGTGATCAGGAAAGTTGATTGATGTAAAATATCAGAAGGGAGTGGTTTCCTGTAATTTGAGGCTGAGAAGTGCGTGGGAGGAATGAATCAGGTTTTGGTGTGGAGGAAAGGTGGCTTGTTTAGAGTCCAGAGATAAGAATGGAGTTTAATGGTGCCTTGATGATCCAAAGAGGATTTGAGCTTTATAGTAGAAATCTGGAGACATAACTTGAACTTGGAGCACAAAGGCTTTAGGCAACATGACCACAAGAAGAAAAAACAAATTTCAACTACAGAAACTCAAAAAGCAACAAGAAACGCAGAGCTGGTTAGAGACTACCAGCTAGGTTAATCATCTGGCAGAAAGGGATGTTCTGAAGATCCCTCAGCACACTGATGAGACTGATGGAGAGCACTGACCTCTCATACAGAAAACATAATCACACCTGAATCCCGACACTTTCTAATATTCCATAAAGGCCAAATTTGGAGGTGAATAAAAATCATCCTGCTAACAGATTCCCACTCCTGAGTTGTGGCTCTCTGCAGCTCCTCCAAAGCTACCATGGCATTCATGGCTGCTTCTCTGATTAATGTTGTCTTTGCATGGCCTATGAGTTTAGATCAGGGGTGTCCAAGACCAGTCCTAAAGCTGTAACTCTTCAACTTTTAGATGCATCTCTGCTTCTGCACACATGACTGACTGTCATTAGACCTGAAAGAGCTAAAAAAATTCAGATGAACCATTTGTTTCAGTTGTCTTGGTTAAGACAGACATCTAAAGTTGCTATAATTGTAGGTCTTGATGACTGCACTTCGACAGCCCTTGTTTGGGTTGATGACTAAATCTTGGTAGTTTGCTGTTCTCCAATTAAGTTACACATAGTTGGACTTTATTTGCTTGTTAAGTGAATTTTGAATGCAATGGTTTGCACTGGATTTCATTTAGGAGGATAAGAATAAAGCAGGCAACTCGCAATTGTTTTAGATTTATTATTAAAAAACAAAAGCATGTTATTTTTCTTCCACTTTACAATCATGAACTACTTTGTGTTGTTTTTTCCCTTCAGTCCAAGCAATATAAGATGACGTTTGTAGCCATTACATGGCAAAATGTGGAAGTTCTAGGGTGTGAATGCTTTTGCAAGGAACTGTATTCCTAAATAATAGATTAAAACGGCACTTTGGTATGTTTTGGCTGCAGACTTAAGGAAAAAATCCATCATCCTAACACACAAATCATTTTGTTTAGGAAGTCCCAGAGCCTTTGTTGCTAGGCATAAGTTACAGCACCTTGCGGTGATTTCAGTTGGCAGCCAGGCAGCTGTTGACAGACTGAGCGAAAGACTAGAAAGACTCCTAAAGTCAGGTGAAAAGAGCTTTTATACCCATGTTATGCAGACCCACATGGTGGTATCCACTTCTACTGCTAATCTCAGGAGAACATCCTGACCACAGGTTTAATAGGAGGGGTTGAAGGTATGTGGGTTTAGGGTGTCTCAGATTTGAGCACGACGGCAAAGTTAGAAAGCATTTATGTAGGTACAAAAATAGAGTCCATAAAAGAAAGGCAAACAATACCACTTTCAAATCAAATTTCTGCGTGTGTATGTAATAAATATGCACAATGGGGTTCTATCTCTTGATCCAAATCAATGTTGCCTGGCCAACAAAGGGAGGCAGCAGAGAGCAGATACTCCCAAACTGTCGGGACATAAAACAGACCCCACCACTTCTTAGAGGGACCTCCACTGGTATTTGCACGTCTGGATAAAGTTAAACCACACAAGAGCTTTTTATTTGTAGCCTGCAGGAACCTGGCTTTCATGATATCTTGATCTGGTGTTTGCAAGCATATCAGTTTCTGTCATACTCTTCCGTACATGTTGTTTGAATATACATAACCAGTAGGGGAATAAAAACTCATATGCAGGAATAACTTTCCATCTTCTTTATTGAGGTTGTATTTAAAACAAGAAAACCTGTAACCTTCCATGCAGATATGTGAAAAATCAGTTCCTTATGATGCATGTTCAATTACACTGTAAGTGACAAAACAGACAGAGATGAATGCTTCACAGCTGCTTTAGCCTGAGGCAGGATAAGTAGGCTGAGGTCAACATGGAAACCTCACCATTCTTCACTCCAACAGTCCTTCATCTCATGATGTACATGTGAAACTATTCAAGTTATTTTTCTTTAACATACGGTGCCTTACAAAAGTATTCACCCCCTTTTTATCGAGACTTAGTGGGATTAATTCATGTAAAGTGACACATACTGGTGAAGTAAGAAAACATGATTTATGGTTTTCCAAAGTTTTTGCAGACAAAAATCTGAGAAGTTTGCCACGCATTTTTTTTCTATACCCCCTCATTTTGTTTCCTGTAAAAATACAACTACCTTTGTGATTCACCAGTAAAAAGAGTCTTAGGTTTCTTAAAGAACAGCAGTGAAGAATAATCATCATGTAGACCAAAGAACATGGCAGGATGCTCAAAGATAAGGCTGCAGAATTAAGTTATTGATATTGTTATGACAACATGATGGGAAGCTGATGGTGAAGGCAGTATCATGCTTCTTAAGCTGATGTATGAAAGCAAATCAGTGTTGATCTGAAACTGGATCAAGCTAAGTGAATTAAAAAAGTTAATATTCAGCAGCAGCTACACTGGAGGGTTTAGATCAAAACCTAATGATGTGTTAAAATGGCCTAGTCAAAATTCAGACTTTATTCCAAATACAAATCTGTGGCAAGATTCAAAAAGTTGTTTTAGTCTCTAAATGTGTACAGCTGGTTGATGCATACCCCAAAAAAACCTGCAGTTGTAATTACATAGTGATTCTGCAAAGTGTTGACTAAGTGAGAGATGAAAACAAAGGAATGCTTTTCAGGTTGTTTAAAAAAACAATAAAACCATGTATCATTTTCTTCCATATTTGCACTAATTTCTTTGCAGTTATATGTAATATGAAGTTTCAATAAAATACTTTATTTTTGTAGTTATAAGTTTGTGAAAGATCAAATAGTATGAACAGTTTTGGAATCTGCTGTGGTCCTTTGGGTTTTTTTTTCATCTTGCTCAGTTGTACTCCAGGAGTTACATCACCATCTCTGCGCTCCATGAGTTAGCCTACATGTCCAGACGTAGGTCTGCGAGTATCTGAGCATGCTCCAGTTGTGCTTATAACGGTCTCACAAGCAGAGAGCAGTAAACTCCGGACAGCCCAGAGACGGTGGAACGGCCAAAATCAACAATAAGCCTCTCTGCTCTGGGAGGGCTCCATTTTTGCAACACCCTCACCTCCTTCTGTCGTTCTCTCTCTCTCTCTTGCTCTGTCTCTCAGCTGCAGAACGGCGAAGCATGTTGAACATTTCCTGTGACAGTCATGTTTCCACAGGCATCAAGACTTTACGTCCGTACTCAGCAGCAGCGCGGGTTCTGTGGTGAACATGACCCTGTTTGGTCATACAGAGAACTCACACAGGCAAACACACACCCCGTCAGACTGAAAAGACAGGGTTTTTTTCTGAATTCATAGAGGAGGAGAGAATGTTTTAACCAGCCTGTAATTGCATTTACTAAACAAGACAGGAGTATGACTCACTTTCCAGAGGAAAGGAATGTCACCTCTTCCTGTGAAATTAGAGGGAGGGGTTTGGAGGGAGCGACTGCTTCAGAAAAACACTTACTAATGCTTTATATCGTCAAGGATGTCGAGCACTCACTAGGTATCAAACAACATGGTGGCACTCCACCAGCGAGGGTGAGGGGACAACAAAAATAAGCATCTTTAACCAACGCTTCTGACTTCTTAAATCAACACATCACATGAATCAAACCTCTTTACCCTTGTTTCTACCGTTTCCCTCAAGCAGATGCGTCCATTTTGCTGCTTACAGGGACCTTCCTGTTTGTGTTCACCACTGCCAAAGCCCTTAGAAAGTGTGCCAAATACTTGGCTGATACCTAATAGCCTGAGAAAAGGAGTTCAGAGGGAAGAAGAAAAGGCCAGTGACCTCTAGAACTTCTGGGCTGAACTTTCCCCTCAGACCTTCCCTCCACCCCCTCAACAGCTAGTCCGACCCCTCCCCACCTTTCTCTCTAATCAATTACTGTTGGCAGTCAGGAGACCACCAATGATTAGCAGCAGCAAGGCAGTCGTGGTTGGGGTGGGGGATATAGTAGGCTGGGAGGGTGGCATGGTTGGAGGGGGACAGAGGAAAGGAAATAGGCTTTGATCAAAATGCTGCCTCAAAAAAAAGCGTAATGCATACAACTCCTCCCCGGTTTAAATGACCCTTGAAGAGGTTTATTTATCTGTGAGAATGAAAGATGGCATCCTTTTGTGTTCCTCCTCTCTGGCCAGACAGCAGTTTCTGCCAAATATTGTTTACACATACACAAGCTCAGTAGAAACCATTTGAGACCTAGAGGGCTCAAAGACAATAACGAACATAAACACAAACTTTTTTCTTCTTCTTCTTGTTCAAGTCTTTGAAGCAGGAGGGAAATAATTTACTGGCTCTCCGGGGTTTTTTTTCTTCTTTTTTCTTTTTTATGAGAATCTGTGCCGTTCCCACGCCCAGTGTGGCAGGAAAGCGCAACAAAATCATTTGTCTTAGATTGGCTGATTGGCTTGCTGGAATCTGAGTGTCTCTGATAGAGATGGAAGTTTAATATGATGGAAGAAAATTTCCCACTATGCCCACCAGCAGCTGCCCTGCACAAACTTTGTTTTTTTTGTCTCTCTATTGTGCTTTAATTAGCAACAATATTTCTCCAAGTTTCAAGGTTGTCTTCTCAGACAGACTAACGTATCAAATAGAGTTATTCTGGTAACTCCTTTCTTTTGCGTCTCTCTTGGAGAAATTGTGTGAAATAAATGCTAAATGAATCTCTTTGTATTCATACACTTTGAACATTGTTTGGTGATGTGGTCAGATGAGACCATCGTTGAACCAGCCTAAATCCAAAATGCTATACAGGGCTGAAAACTCACACTTCAGACACAGTACTCGCAATGAAGTGCTTAAACATGGTGGTGGCAGTGCCGTGCTATTGGAATGCTTTTCCTTGACAGGCACTGGGAATAGGGGCATAGTTGAAGGGAATATGAATGGAGATGATTGCAAGTTTATGCAAAAGACTTATTTTTAACAAGCCCAAAAAAACAGCCAGAGCTAAATTAGTGGGATAGTTTAAAGTGTATTCTAGTGTTTGAACTGCCCACAATTTATAAAGGAAAGTAATATCAATACTTTTGCAAGTAATATAAAATCCTGCAGTTTTAGGCTCAGCAGATCAATGCAAGCTCCTACAAATCTTCCTTACCAACTGTGGTTTCAGAGCACTCTGTGGCTAACTCTCTCTTCGCACAATTAATGGCATTATGAGCACCACTGGAGAGCTCAACAAAAACTGTTGTGTCTGTGATTTTCCCATGGGAACACCATGTTGTGTTGATGCCAAACTCTCTGAAGTGATACAGTTATCGCTTCTCACTCATGTTCTCCTTGAAACTGCAGTGTCGAGACAGCAAAGCTAAATCAAGTTAAGATTTATCTGTAATTTTAGAGCCATCAAGGATAACCACAATGTGTCACTGAGGGAAAAGGGCTACGCTCAATGAAACTGTTGCACACTCTCATCTGTAGTATTGTTTAATGAGCTGATGTTGTCCTCATGATTAGATGTTTTTCACATTCTCAGGCCTAAAAGTGGAGTTACTGCGACATCTAAAGCCAGGGCATCTGAGCCTCATCAGACAGGCATTTCAAATCTGCTGTCATGGCTGTTTAAAAAGAGGCAGACAGAGGACAAAAGCAGCTTGTCTAGTTGCAGCCCCATCAAGGTTCCCTAACGATGCCTGAACCCTCTTAGACATCACTGCAAATTAAAGCTAACACTCAGTGAAAGGACAGATTAGTGCCGAGAGGATGGCACAAAGGGCGTTAAATATGGCGAGAAGCATGCTGGACCACAGGCCGGGCCTGAGACACATTACCTACAGCTGTCCACACTGACCTATTTCCTAACTAACTTAAAGATTTTAGCGACCTCCATTGTGCAAGGAGCTTTTGAAGGGGCACTGCTGAAGTCTGATCTACGTGGCCCACTTTGGGCATGCTGTCCTTTGATGCCTCTGATAAAAGCGATGATGAGGGGTTTAATTAAGTGTGGCAGGTGATTATATGGTCTATATTTATCTGAAGAGTCGTGGCAGATGTGGCAAGAGACGATCACAGGGGAACCGGGCTTGTAAAGAATACAAAAGGCATTATGATTGTGGTACACGCAATAAAAAGCCAAGTGGAGACCTTAGTGACAAATATAATTCTCACTCTTTCATAAAGAAATAAAAGTAATTTATTCAGATATCTTCTTTAAGGAAAATATTGAGCTGATGTGAAAGCCATCTCAATGAACGTCTTTTCTATGAGGATAAAATACAACACAAACTTATCAGGTTTGTGTTGTATTTTACCAGATTGAACATGTACTGAGGGCCATAAGGACAACAATTCAAGAAAGGATGAACCCTTTTGTCATTGATTTTGCTTTGTCAATAATAAATTAAAATAAAATTTTAAAAAACTGATCACTTAATGAATGTACCACTAATGAATGGTGTCATTAATTGCAATATTTATAGCATGTCCATAATGCTCACAAATATGTTTGAATGCATTTAAGTTTCTCAATGGTTTTTGCTGTGGCCAAAATATTTTCAACTTTATCAATGAAGGTCAGTGGGAGGGGATAATACTGCTTAAGTTAATATGGTTAGTCCAATCATTTTGTAAAGTGCTTACTTTTGCAAGTAATATAAAATCACAATATGATATTTATGTGGCATGGTGCACTTTGGATCAGGACTCATTAAGTAATCATGATAATAAAAAACACTAAATTATATGGACAAAATTTTGATCACATGTGATCATCACATTCATGTAAATTGGACACAGATATTTAGTGTTCTATGTAAAATTGTATTTTAATTTTCGCTTTTAATAAAACTTTGCCAATTTCTACATGATATCACAGATATCACGAACAGCTGAATTCCTTGTATAACATAACTCCTTCTTGATACAATATTATTTCCAATTGCTTGATTTTCTTTTTTTTTTTTCAAGTTGATCTTTGGTGGAGAAAGTGGTTTAGTGGAAGAAATGTGGTTAACATACTTGAGGTTACTGTACTGAGTAATTTGAAATGGGTCAGCATGTAAATAGAATCAAAGAAAAACTATCTGATACATTGCCAATTTTTCAGTTTTCCCTCTTACAAAGAATGGAGATGTCTGTAATTTCCAACCAGTCTCCAGACCTGAACCTAAAAGAAAATCATCGAAGGGAGCTTAATATTGTAACAGCCTATAAACCTGAAAGACATGGAATAAATCTGTATTGAAGAGAGGGCCAAAGAAAATAATTCTGACTTTAATCTCAGAATTCTGAGAAAAAAAATTTGAATTCTGACTTTAATTTCAGAATTCTGAGAAATCACAAGGAGTCTGATGTGATTCATATATTTGCATGATCAACACTCAAAGGTTGTTGTTCTTCTATGAACTCTGGCACTTTTGGCAAAAAATGCTAATGACTAACAACTTGAGAGCAGATGTGAATTATTCTTGAAGGTGTAGACTGATATGGAGACCAGAATCTGAAGCATTTTATCTATTAAATAAGAAAGAAGACACCACAAAAGCTGCTCATTTTCTGCTTTTAACAACCGTTTTAATAAGACCCCAAACTGATGTACCCAACTGCCATGACCTGAGTTTATGTTACACAACATGCTGTCCCTGTTAGGAATTTGGTCTGTCCTATTTGTAGAAATGTCATTGTGTCATGTTGCTTTGGAAATCACATACTCGGACAGATTTTATGAGATGGTTGATTCAGTCAGAAACAATCTTGGCACATTCAGGTCCCTCTTGTAATTCAGATACCCTGTTCTTCAATTATTGTCTACAGAATTTGTTAAAGAGCCAGTGATGCACATTGTGTGTTAAAATCTGAACAATGAATTGACTGTGGACCTTAAATCTTGGTGTAATCCCTAAAGCACATGCTTGTGTTTTGCTCCCACTAATCTCTCCCCACTCCCACCACCATCCCACCTTGTTTTTCATGCTGCTGGATTGTTAGAGGTTGAGTATGTGCATTTCTTCCTCCTGTGCCATCGGTCCTTTCAGAAGGCCATTAATGCAGAATGTCTAGTCATGCTAGACGGCAGCAGGCTGCTTTAATACTCTGGTTGCTCAGGGTCACTCTCTTACTTTGACCTCAATGAAACAGGAGAACTTATGGTCCTCCCCCACTTCTTCAGATAGCTGCATCAGTGTTCTGACCTGCAAAATCTATGCAAATGTGATGCTCTTCCTCTTATATGTTTGGGTTTTCCTTCATTGTCTAAATTTTTGTTGGACTTGGGAGATATCATGAACAGAAACGTACCAGTGGTAGTTTTTTATGTAGGCAATGTGGCTCACCACGCAGGCCACTTAGCCTTGTGAAGTGACAGGAACACTAAAAAAGAACCTTATGAACAAATGAACAAAATTAAACAAAAGTTTAATTTTGTCCGGTTTGCAAGTCAAGTCAATGAGAGAGTATTTTCACACTTGATAGTCCAGTAGACTTTGTTTGGTTGAGGACCTAAATTACAACCTTTGTACTAGTTTCAGCTGGTGTGGTTCACTTTTACAGTGCACTGTTAAATGAACCAATCCCTTTAAAAATCCCTGTTCCCTCCTTGCCTGTGGGGCGCTGCACCAAGAACCACTGAAGAAAACGACACGAAAATCTCTGAAGAGGATGTGCGCAACTTTGTGTTTCACACAGTGTCAACAAATATGGAAGGCGCCACAGTTTAGTGGTCGTAGGATTTCATGTTTGTTCTTTGTAAAAGACCACAAGTCATTTCTCCCACTAAAGCCTGACTTGCTTGATTGTTTTGGTTGTAATTACCCAGAATGCACTGTGCTATAGTCTGCTTCTTGCTTTTGGAGGGATCTCCGATCCGGTTGGTTTTCGCAAGTGCATTCCAATGCATCAGAGTTCATTTTAACTATGCCGAACAGACACCTAGGTTTTTAGACAGACCAGAATTCGCCTTTTTGTCCGCAACAGAGTCTGATTGCACATTCACACTTCCCCAAAAAATTCAAAATTTCAAGACAAACAAACTAGAATTAAATTAAAGCGGACTAAGCAGCGCTGGTGTGAATGTATCTTAAACGTCTTTAGTCTTCACCTCAAATTTAAGTTTATGAAATGAAGATATATACTGTATGGTGAATCATCTAGTTAGGATCAGAACATCAGGAGAACTTCCAGACATTATCTTGACAAGCCAACACAGGAGGGAATTGCTGTGTGTCTACAGTTCACCTCAGTGAAAAATGACTGCTCGTGGCAAAAACTGGAACCTAAAAGATATCAATTAAGCTTTAGTTTAGATGTTATAATCGTTGTTCTGGTTCTCACCAGCATTTTTACTCTGATTTGCTTAAGCATTATTCAGTGGATTCCTCCCAACCACTATGCAACCAGTTTTCTTTACCTTGCAGTAGCTCCAGTATGCACATCTCACTGTTCAATATAATTCGGTCCATATTTTGCTCATGAGGTACTAGCTATGAGTTTATCTGTTGTTTTTCCCAAATCAACATGTTGTTTGGCCCCAAAACACCACTTCATGAACTCGGAAAGATTGCTTGCATGGGTTGGTTATGGATTAAACATAATCTGCAGAAATCAACAGACATTTTGTACTGCCAGAAGAAACAAAATAAAACATGCTCTAAAGGAGCATAATTTCTTAACTAATAAACATTTTACTTTCAAACAAAAACTTTTGTTGCCCTAGTACTGTTTACTGTTTGCTTGGGCTATAAGTAGGGGTGGAGCAAGAAAAGGGTTATGGGGAAGACACTTCAATGAAACACAACCATTGGTAGTAGGGTGTGTTTCAGTTGGTAGATCTGTTGCCTTGCAGCAAGAAGGGTCTGGGTTCGATTCCCAGCCCGGGTCTTTCTGCATGGAGTTTGCATGTTCTCCCTGTGCATGCATGGGTTCTCTCCGGGTACTCCGGTTTCCTCCCACAGTCCAAAAACATGACTGTCAGGTTAATTGGCCTCTCTAAATTGTCCCTAGGTGTGAGTGTGTGTGTTCATGGTTGTTTGTCCTGTTTGTCCTGTTTATCCGATTTGTCCGGTTTGTCTCGGTGCGACAGACTGACAACCTGTCCAGGGTGTACGCCGCCTCTCGCCCGAAACGTTCACTGGAGATAGGCACCAGCAACCCTCCCGACCCCACTAGGGACAAGGGTGTACAGAAAATGGATGGATGGATAAATACTCCCTGTTTTTAAAGACAGGGAAACTACAAAACCCTTTTTTTCATCGAAAAAGTACTGTCAAAATTATTTGTTTGATTTGAAAAATAATGGAATCATCCTTGTCATGGGCCAGTATGTTTCATATTTTCTAGATTTCTAAGTTTTATTTGTACAAGTCAGCCACATAGAGTTCTTTTTTGTGTGCAGTATTTGCTTTACAAGGCAAAAGTGTGTTTAATTTGTTTGATGTGGTGTGGCGAGAAAATGTAGGGATTGAAGTTGTGCAGACAGAGGATCTCACCCAGATCAGTATTTAGGTAAGAGATGCCTCTGACTCCTACAAAGGTTTTTAGGAGACTTTTATTAACAAAAAAAGCTGCTTTGCTCAAAAACAAGAGACTAGAGACTTGCAGAAATGCAACATCAGCGTTTTAACAATTAGGCTCATTAAGCCTGTGGAAGGAACAGGAAGGCAGCCTGTATGCAATTATAGCAGACATAAGATCAGACAGAGTGTGAGCTTGGAGGTCAAAGGAAAGGGATCGCGTCTACGCTATCAGACTGTTTAGAACTCGCAGTCTCCCAGTAAACCACGTCCCCGCCAGCCCCCTCGCCTTATCCGAGGCAGGGGTGGAAAGCTGCAAATTCTGATGGCAGACAGGAAGCTCTTATTGTACTGGGCCAGAGATCCCAGAGCCAGACAGCATACAGGAGCGATGTCATCCCTGGCAGAGCCAGGCATATCTTTGTGCTTGCTCACCATGTAACAAAGACGTAAATAAACACTGTTACCCCCACTGGTCTTCAACTGTCATTTCAATTAGGAAGAGCAGTGATTGAAAGCCATGGTCTGTGTTTTTCCCAGCCATGCTGTTACCTCTGACCCCCACGGCTCGTGCCTGAGGTGATTTTCTTTATTGGTCCATAGGGTCAGTGTTTGCCCCCATAGCCATCAGTAGCAAGCTTAAATCTGCAGAGTCAACATTCTGCTTTCCTGGCTGTTAGCTCCATTAGCACACTGAAGTTGCACAGCCCTTCCACTCCCACTCCGTAAACATCCTCCCTCGGGCCAGATAACATCTCTGTCCCGTCCATTCATTAGCCGGCCGATAGCTCATGTGGCTCTGGCTTGAACCCAGAGTGATGCTCATAGAGATATGAAGTATTAAAAAAACACTTTCCTTTCCAGAAATAAAACTAGTCAAACATTACACTACAAAGAATAATTAGCAGTCCTAATGAGAAAATCTGTTTCCTCATTAGGAAATCTGTTCCTCATTGTGTGTTGTGATATCGCAGGCTCTAGTAAATGAAATGTATTTTGTCAAATAATAATTACAAACTTTATCATATCTTGATTGTATGTGATGGATCAACACAGTCATTCATAACTATGAAGTGCAGGCAAAATTACACTAAGAAAATGTTTTTATCACAAAAACATGGAGAATTCTGGCATGCACTTGTGTTTACCCTCCTTTGTTTAAGTACTTTGTAGAACCAAAAAATGGCAGACCTTTGTGGCACATATCCACAGGCGGAAATTTTTCCTGATTCTTCTTTACAAAACAACTCAAGCTTAGTTAGATTCGATGAGGAGAGTCTGTTAAATTTTATTTCTTCCCACAGCTTCTAGATTGAATTTAGGGTTGGGATTTATTTTAGTTTGTGAATATTCTTTTTTCTAAACCATTAAAATGTGGCTCTGGCTTTTCTAAGGTGATTTTCCTGCTGGAAGGTGAACATCTGCCCCAGTCTTACTGTGCTACAAAGTATTTGGTTTCATTCAAACTCCCATCAACTGACGTTTACTGACGTTCACTGAGGTTTCCACAGAAGAGCTGCCCTCGCAGGGTAATTTTCCACACGAGTATTTACTTAGTGGCATCAAATTAAAGAAGGGTTAGTGAAAATGTCTTGGGCAATTTCAGATGTCTGATTTCTTTGTTAAAACATAAAAAATGCTTTTCCTTCGCATAATACAGAAATTACTACAGCCAACACAGTGTTACAGCTTTTACTACTTTGCAAAGTCTCTGTACAGCTGAGAGCAAATGCAACATGTTCCAGGAAGCAGAGTATTTGGAAAATGACAGTAAATGTTTTGTTACTGACAATAAATCATCACATTGTTTCATTAGCATCCTCCAAATTTTCATTCATTGTGGTGTCCCTCTGAGATGTTTCCCTCTTTGGCTTTCATTCACATACCTCTCAAGATATCACACCCTTCATTTTGCCCTATGAGTGTGCGAGACAGACAAACGTCAGTTCTGCAGGAGAATTTTCTTGTGAGAAACTAGCCACTGTGATAATCCTCTGCAACGGATTTACAATCATCACCAGACAAAGAAATACGTGCTTATCTATCTTAATTTTTTCTTTTCAGATTTCTTTTTATCCTCTTAACCGTGTTTACTTCTCTTAATGTGGATAATTACAACTTACAATGAAGATAAAGCCCGGTATTTATCATTTAAACAAGTACATTCTTATCTAAGTGTTTTCAGTTCTCACAGAAACAGACGAAAACAATGGTGAGATTCCTGATCCTCCCACCCGCTTTTAACCCTGGGTTTCACCTGAACCTAATCTTTTGAGGCATCTTAGTCATACAAAACCCTGCAAACCTGAGTATGTTGATGCCATGTTGGTGGTGGTCTCCAAAGACTAATGGGGACAATGGATCAAATGCAACCTAAAATACAAAGAGGCTTTGAACTATTGTTATTGGTCTCATGCCCACCACAACCCCCTGGTCCTCCTCAGCTCCTCATATCTCACTTGTTATCTGACCCAGTGAAAGTGCCACATTTTAGAGGAGATGGAGGAAGCGTCTGATTTACCTATCTCCTTCACGTCTGACCTAGATTTCTTGTACAGTAGATTCAACCACATTCGCACTAGCTGTTTTGAAAACTTTTATCACCGTCTGCTCAGAATTCCCCCTCATCCATTTGACTGTGGAGTCATAAAGTAAATGTGGTTTGGGAGCCAGGGGTGTGTTGGTAGATGACTGTGATCTTGGAAGTGAAAGATTTGAGAATCAAATAGAACATATATCTGGATTACATGCTTCTCAAACGACCTGTTTCTGTTGCAGAAAAAAAAAATTCCAACATATTTTGGAGCCTACTAAAAGCTGTCCCTTAAAATTGTAGGTTTATCAATGTTTATAAAGGCAGATAAGCCACTTTAAGATGTGGCCATCAAACTAAATTTCACAACTATATATGGATGATGATGTACCTTTATTTTTTAAACCCTTAAATTAAATTTCATTCTTTTCTTAAATTAAAAATAAAGGTCTCAATGTGTGGTCACCTTTTAGAAACATTTACAGTTATTTTCTTGCAAATAATAAAGTGAAAACAATGGATTTTTCTTCACCCACCAAAAACAACACTTTTTGTCCCAATTCTATAAAACAACCTGTGACTCACTATGGCTCAATGTGAAAAGTAACTTCTTTGTAATTGCAAAGTTGTTCCAGTTGAATGTGTCTGCAAGGCATTTAATACCAAATTGTTTGTCCATCTTGTATGAATATGTACACATCTATGAGTGCTTCTAGATGAAGATTAGTGGACCTGTTAGGGACCAATGCAATGTTATTGTGAGATAACTAACTTCACACACACTCAGAGTTTGAAAGGTGCCAATTGCCATTGTTTTAACCTGATTAAAGAATCCATCTGCATCAGCCACTAAATTTATAGCACTCTTTTATAGGGTCCAGCACTTCTGAAACCCATCAGTTAAACCCTAAAGAATAAAATGTGAACTGAAAATGTGCAGAAAAGTTGAACTGTAAAGTGACACGGTTGTTGGAAGAAATGGGAGTGGTGATGCAGCCTGGTGTGCTTTAATGTAACCATTTTGGACAGAACTGGAGCAGAATTATAACTTCTACCTGAATGGTCTCATTTAAAAGAAAAAAAATTTCTCAGAGGTGATTGCAGGTTAAAACTTAAAAGGAAAAGTTCTAATAAATTACGACATATCAAACATGAATTATAAAACCTACCCACAAATAGTTCTTTTTTAGGGAACAGCTCATGCACAGATGATGATTTGTGTTTGTTAGCTGTAGATTGTTGCCAGTTTTCCTCACTAAAACAGAAACAGTCTTACTGTACGACAGAACCTCAAATGTTTTTTTTTTCTTTTTAAATATGTGACTTTCTTTTGCAATATAAATCCTAAGGAATTTTATCCTTCAACATCAATCTCTGTCTAGATGATAAAGAAACTGGTGACAGATGAGTTGATCGCCGTCCTAGGGTGGGGTCCATGCATATTTGTCTGAAGTTCTACTGTAAATGCAAACGTCTCCACCCAAATTCAAACCACTCCACAGACTTGTCTCCCTTCCCGAGCTGTCTGTAGACATCAAGTCAAACATATTATACGCACACTGTTTACCTTCATTCCATCACACATTTCCACAAGACGGGACCATGAGGAGTCTTGCCTAATGAGAAAACAGCATGTATCTAATCAGCTTGAGAGATTAGGGAGAAACTGTGCAAACCACAGTAAAGCTATCATTGGCAGAGGCTGCTTATGATACAGGCTTGTCAGTTTCTGCCAGCTGGCACACATGGCCAGGGGTAAACCGCGCCTGCCAGTTAATGGATCATAAAGGTTAGCTTGTAGCCCATTCACAACTCCACATTATTTAGCAATGTAACACAAATCCATTAGTTTTCTGTGTAAGCAAGCATGATATTTAGACTCCAAGCACCGTGCAGGCTCCATGCAGCAAAACAAAGACGTAAGGCGCTCATAACTCATCATGGCTGAGCAACTCTCACTGTGAGACAGTTATACTTTTCTTTTAAAGCTTATCACATAATCACAGCAAAAAGATTTTGGCAAGCTCAAAGCAATTATTCTCAACTGCATCGCATTATTGCACCAGCATTTTCCTAACCATTCTGCCCACAAAAAACAATCCATTCAAGTCAAAATTATACCAGCGTTTGTAACCCATCATAAGATGTGAATTGCACCCACTCCCTTTAGAAAAGTGGCTGCCTTGTTTCTGCCTCTTTATTTTTATGACACTTATATATCCTCTGGTTACAAATCTGTAGATGCCAATATAAAGCAGTTGATGTCTATTTTCCACTGATGTGCAAGACAATGAATTTTTCTTTTACCACACACTGCGTTTTACTGAGAAAGGGTTGATCAAATAAATTTAATTTGTAAAAAAGACCTTAAAGTTTGCAAGAAAACTTACTTTGATGGTACAGTTTGAACCTTTATGTCCTTTAAAGATTTAAGAAGGGACAATAAAGTTGGAAAATGTGAGAAGACAATTTTTAATTCCAACCACCAGAGAATCCTTTCATAACAAGGACGAAAGTGACTTTTTGGGGCCTGACACGTATGCTGTTGATTTTACTGCTCGTGGAACTGACTGGATCTCCACAGTCATTCTCTTTAACTCAGAACATCTCAGGATGCAGAGCAAAGCACTGATTCTGTCTACCCATGCAGGGAACTTTCACTCAGTACCATGGCAGTGATGTCTTTAGCTCCAAGTTAGGATGTCTGCAAGGTTAGATTTCAGAAATCACATATAGATTTTGGGTCTTTTAATGCAAAGAAGCACTCCTTCCAATGCTTCTCCCCTACAGCGAAGCCTGCCGAGAACTCAGTAAATTGATAGTTTTCCTGTTATGATACAAATATGGGGAAAAAATGCATTTTTACTGAAACACCGCAGCTTCTCAGCACTTGGAAGATTGATGAGGAGTCATCACAAGGGCTTGATCAGCCAAACAGAAATGAATTTTGGTGTAACTGTGGCAACAGGTTGCCAGAGATGAAGCAATAGGTTACAAAATGTAGAGTTATTTTATGGCATGTAGGGGAGAGAGCTAGTACAGAGTATCAACAATGACCCTGCTGTAAGCAAACCATAAAAAATTGCTTAGAAGATCTTATATATACATTGTTATCTAGAGCAGAATTAATTTTTTGTGGAAAAAATTGTTTGTTTTGGCTGAATTTGTGGTTCTTATTAACTGAATTATAACAATTAAAGTGGTAAAGTGAAGTGGAAAGCAGTGTAATAAATATGTGGAACATAAAGCTTAAAAAGTGTTGTTCATTATCTCTCAATCATTTACAACATTAGTGCAATCTCCATGACAATGATAAAAATAATTGATTTATATTAACTTATAGAGTTGTGTTTTAGAAGAAACAAGATTAGTGGCCTTTGCTACTAATAATCATACGATTTTAAACACATCTTTCACAGTTTATTCAGTTTTTATGAATGTAAAAGTCAAAATAAATGCTTAGTGCCTCATATATGCTGCTGCACTGTTCAAGTAGCACAACAGAATTTGCCCATAAACAACAGGAAAAAACATAATTAATCATTTTGTTCTTACCTTAGAGAAACAGGGCCATTCGTCAATGATTGGAGAAAGTAAACTTTAAAAATATAAGAAGAACTTTGTCAGATGCTCACATTCTGTTTGAACACAAGTGAAACACGGCTGATAGTGCTGGCATGGCAAGCTCTGCAGGCTAACAGAAAGGGATTAAAAAGCATTAGGAGTGTCCAGATGCAGAGCCACACACACATTCATTCAAATTAATACTCTGACACACTGCACCACAGAGTAAAATATAAAGTAAAAAAAATCATGTTTTTGTGTCATCACTCAGAATTAATTGCAACGCAGATCAGAGGATCCTATCAGATTAATATTTGCATAGTAGTTAACGGTTATAGCCTAATATGTAATGTTAAATGGTGTAGTCAACAGTTGAACCTCTGTTTATACACACACTGTTGTATCTTCATCTGTGTTGATCTGTTGTTAAAGCTGATTATTGTAGACCAGATGGGCCCCGAAGGCCACGCCCTGTCTGCCTGCCCCTCCAGTTATCATCCAATGAATGACACACATCTGTATGAGTAGATTACCAATACAAGCAAACTGGGTCACAGTTTTATTTGAAGATAATACACTTTGAGTGCAGAATTGTGCTTTTTCCAAGATATTTCCTGCCATGAAAGTGCAAATACAGTAAAACATAACATCCCACCAAAGACGCCCACAGCATTATATGATTTTCCCATATGAACAATTTAGGGATAATTTATCTATAAAATACAGATATCCTTTGGGGTTATTACAGGAACACAGGGAGTTTGTGTGCCAGCAGCGTGCTTCCAAAGGCCAGAAATTCCCCAGCTGCAGCTCTGAGGCTAGCCTTGCTCCCTGGACAGCCTTCTCTGGAAATCTCCTGTGACCCTTCTGACTTTCCATAAATCTGCTGAGTGATTGCGGTGCTCAATTAACACTCCACGAATTGCTCCCAGTGGAGAGAATGGTCACATCCGAAACAGCAAGAAACCGAAGCCGCAGGTTCACTCTGAGTTCTGCTGTAATAACACAGTGGACCCGGTACAATGAAAGAGGGCTTGAAGGTCCAAAGCTATAAAGCAGCCATTGTGCTGGTGGTCACACAGTCACTCAAGTGCAATATTCAGGAAAGCCATTTCATTACATCCAATAGAACCTCAATCATGTGTAAAATTTGCAGTTTGAATAGGCTTGCTATCATATCAATCACCAGCCACTGTACTGAACGCTAATGGAGGCCCTTTCTTCCTGCTTACACTTTGTGTGTTTTGTTTCCAGAGGCAGTATCAGAATAATGTTCAGGTTTTAATCTTGACAGGACTTTCAATCACTATTGTGCAGCAGATTTCAGTTGCTCACACCAATATGTTTCCTCCAGATTAGAACAAAATACAACATAGGAAAGGCATCAGTCAAAGCCCATCACACATTCGATGTTAAATACATTAAGCACAGCAGATGACCTGCAAACAACTTCGCACAAATATTTTCAATTGGCATTACATTCATGATTTTAAAAAGGCATAGCATAGTGCCTTTAAAAAGTATTTATACCCCTGAGCTTCTTCATGTTACGCGACAATCGCAAACTGTCTGTTTTATTGGGATTGTAATAGAAAGTTTGTGGCTGACTGACAAAGTAGCACATAACTGTGCAGTATAAATAAAAAGATTAATGTCAAAATGTTTAACAAATAAAAGATCAAATAAGTGTAGTGTGCTTTTTACTGTGATGTTAAAAAATGTGTCACGTTCACATTTAACCTGTGTGGACATAAAATAAACAATCCAGGAATAAAGTTTTGGAGAAATTCGAAGCAGGTTTATGTTTTAAAGCAATATCTCATGCTCTGAGCATAGCATAGAGCTCTGCTCAATATACCATCTGAAAACGGAAAGTCAAGAGTACAACTGCAAAGTTACTAAGACCAGAAAAGAAGAGCATCAACAGCAAAACATCCAATGCGCCCACTGAATCTCTTGAAGAAACATCCAAGTGGAGAAGTCCAGAAAAACATGGCAGCCGCAGCATCATGCTGAGGGAATGCTTTTCTTTCTTTAGACAGAAGAATGGTCAAAGTTGATCAACAGAGGTAAACAGAGAGAAATCCTGAAAACAAAACTTAGTCTGGAAACCAGTCTCTAACAGATAACATATCTGGTCAGTGAGCCGAAGCCTACAGGAATAGCTGAAACGTAATAGGGTTTAAGTCAAAGAATGTTCATATTCAAGACTGACTAACAAAATCAGGTCTGGATTGACAGGAACTGGTTGAAATAGTAGTAAATTAGTGTATATTGAAGCTCTCCGTCCAGGTAGGTTGATCTTGACCTATTTATAACAAGAAGAGTGGACAAAGATGTCTTTAGATGTGCAAAACTGGGAGCGACATAGCCTAAATAAATTTCAGATGCAAATGAAGTGACAGATAAGTGTACAATACAACAAGTTTATTATAAGTGTGTTGTCTCTAGGAGGAAGAAAAAATGCACATTTCTCTAATTCTAATTTGCAAAATCTTTAAAACCATTTTGCCATGCAGTCCTTTGTGTTGGCTGGTCACCCAAAAAGAATAAAATTCACTGAAGGTGAACACTTATCAATATTATTAAAGGCATGGATAGTTTTTCCATTGGTTTTATGCAGCAGCTTAACCCTCCACAAAAGAGTGGAGACGTTACCTAATGTTTGGATTTCAGATTTGAGAACATGAATTTACAATTAATTCTTCACAACTGCACAATAGAAATTCTCATCAATGACTGAATTATACTATGATTCAATAAAGCTAAAAAACTGTCATTAATTGAGCAACTTTAGGAATGTAAACACACGAAATTGCTGAGCTGAAGTTACCAACATTAGAAAATATCATAGATGAAACTGAAGAGCCTGCAGAAAGAAGTGGCTCACAGCAAAGTGATGTTTCACTAGAGTGTTAATAAAAAAATGACTGATTGTAAATCTGGATAGTGTTACTGAAAAGTGATGTAAAGAAACACAGTAAGCATAACACACAACATCTTGTAACTTAACATATAATCAAATTGGTCTTAAAGAATAACTGGCTGTTTCATTGCTGATCCCACCATGTTTCCATCATTGCGCCAGAAATGCATTTTGGAGAAATAAAACTTTTAATAGAAAGCAATTATAAGTAACCCCAATTTTAATTGAATGAAGTGAGTGATTCTCAGCCTTAAATGTTCATTACTGTGCACTGACATCATTTGTGGTAGAAACTTTTGGGTGTGTAGATGGTAGAATACAGTGACTTTGTTTACAGATGTTGTGACTTAAAGTGTGGAAAATAGGTGGTCAGCACCCCCACAAACCCTATAATTTGCACTTTGTTGGTCTTGTTTTTTTATTATGCTGCAAACAGTTATGTATACAAGGAACATCTCATAAAAGTTGCTAATATAAACACTTTATGGCTGTAGACAATCTTTTCCCCAGTGAAAAAACATCACGGGAAGTAAACACATGACTTCATCAGCTATATTTTATCTCTGAAGCTCAGATCAACACCCTGCAAGGTGCTTGGCAGAAAATCAACTCCAAACACTTGCTTGGACCTGACGTGTCGTTCAGGGTTTCTGGAAGGTCCAAGTCTGGTCCGTCTTTAGAGAACTGAGCTGCGGCTTTGGTTTGTAGTAAAATGTTTTTATGTCTAGACGTTTCACCAAAATAGAATCACTGAATGGAATTAGCTGAGTGTTAACCAGCATGATTGGAGCAATTTCTCATGAGTGAAAAAAACTGCCTGAGCAAAGCTCGCCAGACTTGTCAGCTGAAATAGAAATGCATAAAATAATTTTTTTATATATATATTACCAAGAACCAGTACCAGTGATAGAGAACTCTCTCCTGGATGTTAGTATGATGCCACCTTTACTGCAGCACATTTGCTTCCTCGCCATTTGTGAGAAAGATGTATCCAAATCTGAGAGACCAAGGAGTTGCTCAACTCATTTGGATGAAGGCATGAAGGATACTTTCTCAGGGTCCTTTTGTCCAGATGGCTTTGAGTGTCACAAGTGAAAGACAAGAGACCCAATAGGTACCCACAAATAGAAAACAATCAACCCTGAAAGACTGCAAACACATGTACTAAACAGCAAAGGAAGAGCTTAATGCTTTGGATTTTCTGGTGGTAAGGAATACTTGATAATTATCGATATCTTACCTGCAGTCAAAGCAATCCCAGTTTGCAGAATCACAGATGAACCATTATTGGTGTCAAACTAAACTCAAATGCAAACTGGGCCCATTTGTTCGTCCATACATTGGTCAAATTTTGGAAGTACCAGGACAAGAAGGGAGCCCTAATTATCTCTCTCTTCAGCAAACATCCAGTAAGGAATCCAGTAGCTCTGTGTCTTGATTCCACTAGACAGCGGCCAAAGAAATACCAGTTTGTAGGAGAAACAATTCTCACTGTACAGCAACTCATCCAACCATACATCCATCCACCCCATTTGGGTTTTTTAATTGCAGCACATCAATCAATCTATCAATCGACCAGTCAAATTTACTTGTTGTATACCTATTATGTAGATCTAATCAGCTAACCTTGACATTGCTGACGAACTATGATAAAACACTGTCAGACAGTCAGTTTGGCTCCATCTCATCAACTTTGTATTGGACAATTACAAAGCTTGTGGCAGCTACAAAGTTTTCCTTGTGATTATTTTCTCAAACAAAGTGTGTGTAATTAGTGAAATATTAGAAAATATGTTTTGTGTGACTATTTCAGACAGTGAGCAGGAAGAGTTAAGTCCAAAATTACTCATAATCCTGACAGATTTAGGTTTAAAGCAGTCTGTTGATGGTAATTATGTCATCTTGTTGCTTCTTAAACATTTTCAAGCAGCTCAGCTCAAGTCAGGACTTGAACCTGATAGTGAAACGAGCGAATTAGGGTGATGGAAGGGACATCTTTCAGTTTAATAGACTTAAAGTTCATCATTAAAAATAGATAGTCATTGTACTAGAGGAAACATGCAATTATAATTGATTGATTGCTTGCTGTACTGCCAACAATAATCTTTCCATTGGTTTCTAAGAAGTGTATAAATCAGTTTTGATATACTGTACTTTCAAACATCAGATAAGTTATTTAAAATATAGCAAAATAGTTTTATTATTTGTTGAGCAATGCCTTGCGGGTTTATGAAAAAATGTACAAACTAAATCTTCATTACTTTATTTATACATTTTTATAAATTTTTAAAAATATGTTTTGAGTGTTCATGTAATCAAAAGCTGGGAAGGAGAAGTGGGTTAACAAATCTTCTTTTGTTTCTCTCAGTGATAAAAAACAGAAAGTACACTCATTTAATAAATTACCAAAAAGTATTGGTCCTCCAACAGTCTATTACTTTTAACCGCTGACACATTGTTAATCCAAAATTGCCTCTTGGTGTTTTTGTTTTTTGTTTCTTTTTTCAACGTCGGAGAGAATATTAAATCTTCTAAATAGGCTTGCTACTTACATCTCCAGTTTGAGTGTTTTTTGCTCAGTTTTATTTGAAAAACTTGCCAGAACAGAATGGCAGTCAGGATTCAGGAATGTCTTTGTCACTGCTAATGCACAGTGACACACAGCTAGGGTGGATCAGGATTTCCAAACATTCTCTTCAAGTTTTGTTGAACAATCCATTTATTAGGCCATCTGGGCCTGAGACAAGTGTGCCAAGGCTTTTAAGCGCAGTGCAAGTCACTGTCAGAATGTGCAGTTCTCTGTGGGAGTGGACTAGGATTGATGGGCTGATTATGCTGTATTACAACTAACCCCACTCAGCGGTTTTAAAGAGATGCCGCCAGGCTGCTTACAGCTTCTGAGGCGGTGCTGGCCGAGCAGCGTGGCACCGCCGTTAAGAATGACAGGGATGACTTGAGAGAGGCAAACGTACATACTGAGGATGCTTTGTGGAGGCAGAACGCTCTGATCTGTGTTTTGTCTATCTGCAGGCAAGAGACAGTGGTGGGACTCTGGCAGCAATTCACTTTAACAAGTACCAGCTTTAACTATGAAGAGTCTTATTCTGACTAATGTCTGCCCCTCATTCATTGGGGCACAACATGAAAAGTGTTCAGATGCTGGGACTTTGCCAGAAGTGACATCACACCATATTTTCTCCTCCTAGGAGGCAGACTGTAGCAGGATGTTAAAGGGATTGACATAACACAACCACCTCTGCTTACAAAAGCACTGGAGTCTATACTGCCTCACAGTTTATATGTGAGGCAGTATAGACATGTTCTTGCTTGTGTGAGATTGTTCATGCTTATGATCATGTGTGCTCTGTTGGTGGCACCTATGCAAATAGTCAGATTACCCTGCAGCAAAATGAAATGAGTAAGTAGCTCTTCAGCCAGCTGGAAAAAAGGATTTATACTGGGTCATAATTCTGTTACAGAACTATAATCCTATAATTCTAACATCCCCATCTAAAGAAAGTAAATTCTGTATACACTTTACAAGACCTAGAGCGACAAGATCTCAGCTAAATATCACGCTCAACTTAAGTTCAGGCTGCACATTTAGTCATTTTGCCTGACAACAACTAGAATAAGAATCCATGCAGTATATTTCCACAGGGCAGGAGCAATTGCATGTATCATCAGATAGAACTAATTAACTGAATGTGGAGCAACTGATCAGGATTATTGACTGAGGTACTGAGAGAGAATGACGAAAAATGGAAAACTAAGAAGGAAAAAGGTTTAATACAAAGTTCAAATGTATTAAGTCAAAAACAAGGGAACACTTTAATGACATAAAGTTTATCCAAATGCAACACAGAAAAACAAGAATCGACAAAACTAAGCACTCTGTAGTGTTGTTGATGTGGGTTAGCATGCCCCACATACCTTGGTTTTTTCATATTAACCCAATCCTATTGTCATGTAATGTGTATTTTTGACCTGTTAAATCTAATTATGTTGTTTTGCTATGTAAGTTATTATCTTGGTCTATGCAGGCTGGTGCCTGTCTCCAGTGGTTAATTGGTGAGAGGTAAAACGAGACAGATCACTAGCCCATCACAGAGAAACACGCAAACACATGTATGCACATACACTCATGTCAAAGTGGAGTTTAGGGTAGTAGCCACTAACCTCAAGAGTGAAGTAAACAGAGCAGTGAGAGAGAATCCAGACATGCACAGGGAGAACTTGCCAACTTCACACAGAAACAAGGATCCAACAATATTTTAGCCAGGGTTAGGAGCCCAAGGCCTCCTTGTTGTGAGGTAACAGTGATAACAACTGTGCCATATTGTTTGAATTAAGTGTTTAAAAGGAGCACCAAAGCACATATTGTCCCCTTCTGTTAAAACCCCCCTTTTAAAGATTGCGTCACTTTGTTCTGATTAGTCAGCTGCTTGGTCATAAATAACTGATGGCGAGGCAAGTGCTCTTTCTTTGTTTGAAACATGCACAACTTTTGTTTTCTGGATATGAAGAAAAAATGCATACCAGTGGACACAAGCAAAACTTCTGGTTTCAAAACAGTTGTGTTTAACCTATGGTTTCTAAGTTTGTTTTTGTTGGGTTTTGTGTACTTGTTCTATTTTCAGTCTGGCCTGATTTCAAGTTTTTTTGTAAGATTATTTCTGTTCTTCATTTTGTTGCTTGTTCTGACTGTTTGAATACACAAGACCTTGTTTTGTATTCTCTTATAACTGCATCCATTTAACCATTATCTCCCTCTGTACTTCTGTTCCCTTTTTCTTTTGTCAGACCCCTTATGACATATTGTCGGTCCGATTTGTTTGCATGTTTTACAAACAAAACATGCAAAGTTAAAGTGTAGCTACCTCATGAGAGGGCCTGGATTTGAGTTCACAAACCAATAACTCAGGATAACAAAATACCACACAAGTTGTTGGGACTCTACAGAACATGCAGTTGAAAGGAAGTCAGGTTTTGAGGTGATATAGCCGTTCAGTCTGTTGCTTCCTGTTGCTTCTTAATCAGCTAATCTCCCTTGATCCCTAGTTTTTTACCTTTTTTTCCTGTTTGGTTAAAGTTGTTATGGAGTTTTCCCTTAAAGGAGTGGCAATGTTTTAATCTTCACTTTGGAGTCTTGTTGCATTAGTTTGTCTTGTTTTGTTCTTATGAATCAGTTTTTATGTGGATCATCTCATTGAAACCTTTCACTTATCCCTTAATTTCCGTTTGTTCTTTAGCAGCTTCCACTTCTGCTTTTGTACATATTTTGTCCTGTTTTTTGTTTTTTGTTTTTATTACCACATGCGTAGCCACTTAATCATTATGGCCATTTTTAGCTCCTTTATTTCCTTTCTTTGATTTTATATCCTTTTCAACTTTTGGTATTTTTTTTTTATATCTTGATTTTCACTTAGGTTTCACTTCAGTCATCTGCCTGATCTGAGCAGGCATTTTGGTCTTCTAATCATTTCTGACAAGTTCTGTGGTACTTTTGACCAATTTGTTATCTTACACTCACTTATGAATAGAGAACCATCTAAATTATTGCTGTGACATTCACTAAGCTTGGATTTTGTGTCACTTGACCTCCACTCATTTTAAAACAAACAGCAGTCATCACACCTGCAGCAAGGTAATGAAAACTTGTTTCTGTCATTTGTACAGTGGCAGAATTCAAAATCTTTTGTGCACGTCAGCCGCTCTTACTTTAAACCACTCGAGTATTTCCACTCTGTTTTGCATCTCTTTATTGCCCCTCTGCTGCATTCCCTTGTCTTCACTCTGCAATCTCTAACAGAAGAGGGCTTCAAGATGAGGCGAGACAAAATCAGACAGGGATGGGCCTGAAAGAAGCATATTGTGAGGTCACATTCTTCCCAAATGTAGACAGGAGCCAAGTCAGTAGCTGTCGGAATTACCCCCATGAATCATGCCCATTGTGGTGCCTACCCTGGATGAGAACATGGAAAGAAATTAGGTATCCCAGAACCTTATCAGCTCCTCATTTGGAGCTGGTCAGCAACTTGGTACAAGCAAGCTTTTCCCAGTCCTTGCTCATCTAGAGTATTCATGGATGTTGAATTCCTCCACTACCATGTGTTGTTACTTAAGTGTGTGCTGCAGCCAAGTTACTGCGCACTTTTCCATCCACGCCCGTCCTCCTGTCTGTGCACTTCCTTCCCTCCCATTTACCCAGAGATCTTTGTGGTAGGTCCTGGAGTTCAGGCAATATTAGGTTGCACCTCTTAAAACATGTCAGGCTTTGTGGTGAAAATTAAAGAATGGAAAAATTGTGAAATGCAACATTTTCTTTGAGGGGTTTTCACATTCAAGCTGTAAGAGTGGAGAGAAAAAGTATGATCAAAAATAAACAGGATTTCTGGTACACTGTTTAGGGATTTCAAGTAATATTATTTTACAACTTTCAATTTGGAGTCTGTCACAAGATATTGTTCCATAGAACCCCCGTCTGCTTTATTTTTTCTCTTTTTATGTTGAGCTAAGAATATTTCATGATATGACAAATGAAGTGAGTTTTTTTTTATGGCAAACAAAGAATGTTTGTCTGGACGGATGAAAGAGACAGCGAGAGTGAAACGCTGTAATAGAAAACACCCGACACCAGAGGAGGACATAAAAAATAAACCCCTCTGGTAAATTGAATGAAAGGAGCCAGCACAGGATGAATGCGTCTACTACATGATGAACTATTCTATACTGCTTTTGAGCGTTACGTCCCTTTAGCTAAATATTTCAGGCGTCAGAGGCTTTTTGATAGATGGTAAACAGTCCTAAACTCTCGACTGCTCCTGTGAATGTGGTAATAGCAGGGATACAGGGAAATAGTCTTACTTAGGAAGTCTCATCTCAGCTTTTTTATCAGCAAAAATATGCATGAATCCTGTCAGATAAAAGTTTTATTAAATGTACCTTATTTTAGAACATAAAAAGCTTGCAAATAAATTCATAACTATTCCTTTTCATTATTATTATCACAGTAATATAACATTTCAAAGCATATTTTTCAGACAAAAACAGGCAATCTTACTAAAACAAGAAGGAACCCCATATTTGGATGGTGACTTTTTGTCTGTAAAAGCAAAAGGCCTGTCCAGAAGCCTGTCACTCTGGCCATAGGCAACATTGTTTTCTGGATTTTTTCATGGGATTATGTTGATTGGATGAGTGATTGCTTGTTGGTGGCACAAAATACAGTGTAGGAAACCTTTAACTCATTTATTTAACTAGAAAAGCTGGGTGAGTTCTCCTCAACCACCAATTAAATACACTTTTCACCCCTAGATATGAAATTCTTAAAAGGAGGAAAAGGAGGCAAGCTATTTTTACTTGAGAAGGGAATTCAAGAATTAGACAATGTCATGTGAGTCTACATGTGGTGAAATGAGGGAGATTTTGTCAAGTCTTGTCATTTTCTTTTTTAAATAGTGCATGTTTCAAGATCAATTGTGTGTTATTTACAGGTTCAGTGCATCATAAGTGGGTAGATTACTTTTTTCATACTAAAATATCAACCACATGTCCCGCCAAAAGGCCAGATAATTAATGACTAATAATTATTAGTCATAACTTTTAGTTTGAATATTCCAAAATGTTTAGATGAGTGAAACTTCTTCTCAGTGCAATAAAAAATTATGTGTTGATGTTTTTACTGAGGTATATACGCAGTGTGACAGTTGCATGTTGTCCTTGGCAACCTGACAGAAATAAATGTGTTGAAAAGCTACACGGGCGAGTTTATTTCCTTTACCATGGTGTCATAATCTGGTATTGAAGTGAAAGACAGATATGATATTGAAGCACCTTTTACATTTTATGTGCCTCTGCCATTACAAAATGTTTGCTAACGCCCACTGATAACATGAAACAAAAATATTTAGCTACAGCAAAATCCTTTTTGTTATTTGTGTCTGAGCCAAGTGAATGAGAGGAACTTCATAGCACAAGAATGAAGTAACTTTGTTCTCAAAATAATGTCCTGACAGATTAGTGCAACATGTCCCTCCAAGTAACAAAAAATAGATGAGGAGACTTACACAACTGCTGCATGGCTCAGTAATGTAATAAATTCAAATGATCCAGTTGGAGAAATAGGAGTGCTGGAGTGTGATTAAGAGCTATAACAGAAGCAAAATTTGCCACTTCTTTGTATGTGTTATTCATAAAAGTTTGGTGTTCCAAACATAACATTATCACTGTTTGGTAACTTTTGGCTACATTTTTGTGGCTACCTTGTGCTCAAGTTCTTCACTCTTGCTTTCATACCTATTTCTCAATTTCAGACTTGAAAAGAAATGAGTAATGAGTGAGCTACAAGCTAAAACACAGCTGACAAGGAAATGTTGTAAAAATTATGATATATGAAGTTTAGTCACCCACACTAGGCTGGATAAGAGAAGCAGAAGCAGGAGTCACCCCTTTTTTTTTCTTTTTTTGTACAGGCTCTCCCAGCCCCTCCTCCAAAGTTTGGGAAGAGCATTCCGGGTGGGGCTGGCAGAGCCCTCATACCTCATAAGGGCATGACACAAACTCTGGCTGCACGCATCCGGGGAGTGAAGGCTTTGTCATAACACAGCTCTCTGCAAAATAAAATAAACACACAAGGAAAAGGTGGGGAGAGATAAGGACGGGAAGGGAGGAAAACCAGGTAGGAGGGTAAAAAAATTGTAGTTTTGCAAGACAAAGAAAGGAAGTTTTGGAAAACGGTTCTACAGGAATCCAAGCGACAAGCCCTCCCCTGAGTTGATTACTATTGAGTGAGGCTCAACTCCATTAGCCCAAATAACATCCAGGTGCTGCTGTAGCTATGGTGGCTTTTTTTCCTTCTTCTTCTGTTTTTAAGCGGGGTGTAAACGACCTGCTCCTTTTCATGCTCCGACACGGGAGGCCGGGAAACAGCCCAGACGAGCGTCATGTCTCCTTGGGCTATTCCACTCTTTCTCTCACCTGAGTCCCATCAGGACTCCCGCTGCTCCTCGAGACATGTTCTGTTTATCTGCCACCCCGAACATCACCTTAAAACACTGCTGCTCTCTGATCTATGTGTGAGTTGAGTGTGGGTGTCTTCTCTCCCCATGTGAGACCTCCCTCAATTAACCATTACCGCTCCCTTCCCACAACTGAGTCAGTGGATAGGGGGGTCTTTGGCTCACACCAAACATGTTTTTCTTTTTCATGAGGTTAATGAGAAATAGAGAGCGAGAGAAAAAGACAGAGGAAAAAAATAGAGGGATTCCAAACCGAACAGGATTTATTTTCTGGAAGTGGAGACAGATATATATGCGTGGAACCGCATTACAGCCATGTTACCTCTCATTACCTCCAGATAACCAGCAGCATGCTACAGCTGACTGCTGTGTCTCAGTAATGACCACTCTCATACAAATTAGTGTCTTTGGCCGATACTATTCTCTATGGCCTTTAGGTTTGGACTCTGCAGTTTTGGATCGATTTAGCAATTAGGAGCCAAGTTTGAGCATTCGTCATTACTTTACATCTGACTTCATTCAGGCGGTAGCATCTACTTTATTATTTGCTTACTCATCTGTGAAGTGGCGAAGCTCTAAACTGTAAACATAGTGAGCTGAGATAATCAGAAATAGGATCAGGTTTGTTTCTTTTTAAAGAACAATTTTTATACATGGTGTTTAGTTTTTCATTGTTCTTTGGTGGTGACCTGTAGCAGGATTTATAAAGTGCATCCATCCATCCGCTTATCTCCCCATGAATTCTTCCCTGCTTCCTTGTTCCTGCTGGAGAGATGAATCCCCAAGGTACGACTAAGGTGATCTCGTCTGATCAATGGCTCTTCTTCAATATGATTTCTCATTATTTTTTTCTCCAGTTGCTTTCTTTGTGCCATTATTCTAGAAAAAAAGCACCTGTGCAGCAAGATGGGGCAACACCATGTTTTACGGAGGGGATGGTGTCTTCAGGGAGATGAGCAATGTTAGTTGTTTTTTACCACTCAGAATCTGCAGATAATAGAAAACGTTTTGTTCTAATTTGAGCAGAAAACCTTCTTCCATGATTCTTCCATAATTCTTCCATGATTCTTTCATGATTCTTTCATGATTCTTCCATGATTCTTGTCTCCTTTAATGGCTTGTAACACACTGTTTATGGGATTTATGACTGTAATAAAGACAAGTTTTATGCAGTGTGCAATAAATTCTTCCACTTGATATCTGCAGCTTCTCTAGAGTTACCATAGGTTTCTTTGCTGTGTCTTTGATTAATACTGTTCCTGACCAGCCTTGTGTCTTTGAGGATTCACTTCTTAAATTTCAGGTGATGGGTAGAAAAGCATTCTGTGAGGAGTTGAAATTTTGAGATCTTGCTTTAAATATCTTCAGTTTTCTCCTTTTATCTGGTTTGTTCTTTGGTCTTCATGATGATGTTCTCTAAAAAACCTCAGATGCCTTTATAGAACAGCTGGAAATGTACCTAGATTGAAATACACATAGTTTTTAATTAAATTTCCTTATATTTTTCTTTGTAAAGAAGTAAAACAAACCGTTCATCATTTTTCTTCCACTTCACAGTCATGCACCATTGCCTTGTCATGTAAAGTTCCAATAAATGACATAATGATTAATGCTGTAATTTTTCAAAATTTAAAAGACTTAATGGTGCATGAGTATTTTTACAAAGTACTGCAGGACGCTAAGACTTCTGTCCAGTTCAGACTTCACACACACATTCAAGATGCATCAGGCTGCAATATGATCCCAAAAATGTGCCTCTGTAAGTCCGGCCTGTGACGCTTTCTAGTACAAAATAAAATGATTTTAGTCAACACATGACCTTGCTGCCAGAGGCACCAATAGTCCAAACCCACTGGAAATACCAGTGTGGCTGCTACATATTTTCTGCCTCCCTCAACGCCAACCGCACTCACCACCCCAACTCACCATCAAATAATAAGCTTAGAAGCATGCCTGTATGCTTCAGTGAGTTAAATGCTATGTTGTTTTTATTTATTTTTGCGTATGATTTTTAGCAGCTCTAATGGTGCTAAAAATCACAGTATGATTTTTGGAAAAAGTGCTGCTTTTTGAATGAAGTCTGCTTTAGCCATCAACATTTGAAGTTGGTGAAGCTGACATTGTTTGACTGTCAGTGGGAACTATTAATATAATAAAGCAATAGATTAACAGTTGCATGATTTATTTCATAATTATCAGCTTTCACAGTGTTTCTTATTGCTCCACCAACCACTAATACTTAACCTACTGTAGCTAGTAACTGCATAGTCTTCAAAGAGCCTGTGTGTGTGTGATTTATGCACAGGCTGATGGAGGTAAATCACTTTTTCCATCAGGATAACCTTAATACTTCTAGCATTTGCATCTATGCAAGTTAACACAGGAAAGTTAGTATTTACTCTGCTGCCTGATGCTTCATGTCCTTTTACACAGCTATCGCTCTCGGCTGTACTTCACCTCTGCTTAGCCTGTTATCTAGAGTATTTTGTGTTGTGGTAGAAGCTCTATTTCTTCTTCTGTCAACTCCCTCTGATGATATCTGTGAAACATTCACTCAGCGCGGATACAGCGGTTACATTGATGGCAAACCATGCAGAAAATCCACTTGTCTCTGGGGTGACCATCAGAGTTGGTACGTTGACAAGATATATGACTTGATGCTGTTGGAGATGAGGAGTCCTTGTCAAAAGGACTGAGGATTTCAACCTTTGCTTGTCATGACAAGCAAGAGAAGCCATTGTTCTGATTCCCGATCTTTGTGATGATTCAGTTCATGTCATCCATATAACAGATGCCATCACTGAGGTGTATCATTCTTGTGAACTTGACTGTGTTTGATGGTAAATGAGTGTAATATTGAATATTTTGTCATTTTTATACCGTCATTAGCTTGTAGTTAACAATCATTATATTGATATCCAAAGTCAACATAATTATAAAAATATATTTTAAAAAGCATGAAAAAGAAACTAAGTATAAGCCAGCCAAGACCTGAAATTTGCTGAAGACTGGTCATGTTCACCAAAACTCAAGCGTCAGGGTATAAGACAATTCCCCCCTTCCTCAAGGAAAAAAGTAATAGTAGAGTCTCCAGCTTGAACATGAGTACATACACGTTACAGCAGAAAAGTACCCCACAAACAAATTTATAAGAACTTTGCTTCACGCAGTCTCCTTATAATTTGCTGAAAAACTAAAGACTAAAGACAGAAGAAAAACATAGCAGAAGTGAATGGAAGTACCTAAAAGTCTCACTTGATTATGTTCAGAAAGATGTAAACTAAACTAATAGTGCACACGTTGTGTATACACATTCATTTGGCTCAAGCGCTGAGAAAAAAAGTTAGAAAACAAACAGGAGCAGTGTGTAGCGGGAGCTGGTATAAATTAATTCAATTACACAATTCATGGAAGTCAGTAAACATGTTGTACTGACAAAGGGCACAAAAGAATGAAATCGCAGCTTTTTTTTTTACAAGTGTTGTAACCTATCTATTGACTAAAAGCTTTGTGTTGACCCTTCAATTGAAGTCGATCTTCTGTTTAAGACACATGTTTCCCACAGAAACAATTGTATCATCACTCTATAGCTGAAATACTGCAAGAGGAGAAAAGGTTTCTGGGGAGCGATGAAAAATCCGTCTTCTTAACTTGTTTATTTTAAATTAGCTTCTCTTTTTTGTCAACAAAACAATCTGATTTAAAGATGCTGCCTGCCATCATGCTCAGGTGTTTTTCATACAACATCCCTCCATTTGCAGATTCTTTTTTACACAGTTTTGCCTCCACTGGGTTGGAAAAGTGCATTTTAAAAATCACTTCCATGTTTTGAAACATTTTAAAAAGGCCAATTAAAAATTATTCTATGTTAATTCTTAACAGATTTCTATGTTTCTTAAAAATCCTTTTAGATTTGTCATAGAAGAATTTGATGTTGGAAAACTTTATCACTGCTGGAAAAAGAGTTAATCTAGATTAGTCAGCAAAATGTGCCTGAACACTGCAGGGTGTGCAAGTGTGTACATACCACATGTGTTTGTTAATAGTTTTGTTTGTACATGTACTGGTTTAAAAGGTCCAAGTTTGTGTAAGGCTTTAATCTTCTCATGGATGCCTAAAGGAAAAAGAAGCTTCAACTCTAAATATTATTAATTTACAGCTGCCTTGACAGATGATCATTCAAAAATTCTGCTTATAGAGGCCAGATCGAATTAGTTGGAAAAAAGCATAGACCAAGAAGATAAATGCTTGCTTGAGAAGCCAGATAGGATTCACTTTGTTCAGAATACAAATAAGGAAAAATAAAATATGACACAATAAAGATGGCATGAAACTTAATAGCAGAGGAATGTCGACAGCCATGAGCATCCATGGGCTGAAAGGTTATATAGAGTTGCACAGTGCTGCACAGTGCATATACTAATCAAATGTTTAAAACCTATCTGTGTACTCCAAAAGTATTGTTTCATTAATATGTCAGCTTAGACTTCTCCTTGATGCAGACAAAAACATCAAAATGCATTGAAAGGTTAAAAAAAATATTTCAGTTTAGATTTTTCCAAAAACAAGAATCAAACTTGACATGACAAGGCGAAAGATGACGAGCAAACGTCATTTTTTCCCTGTAAAATTTCTTGTGCAACAGTAGCCGGGAGCCTTAAAGATGCACTTTCATAAGACATTGAGTCAGGAGCCCTGAGAAAACTGAATGTGCATAACTTTTGTGAAACTTTTCATTAACAGCCATGTGAATTGATGAGGGTATATTGTGCATAAATATTCCCACACATCAACTGTAATTATGTAGATTTAAATAATTCTCAATGGCAACATAGTTTGCTCCAATCTTCCTTCAACACACAAATCATTGACCCATTCTCAGGCCTGTTCGTGTCTGTTCCCGAGCAGTAAACTTGTCTTCTGTTAACCCCACTATTAAGTTGTATTATGTTTGTTTCGCTCAGTGAGACATGCAGTTGCCTGGGTGATGGATAGGCTCCACTGTTAAAGTCAAATTTGTTTGCTCAATTGTTTCTTCACCCTCATTGGGTCACTGCATTGGGCTGGAATTTGTCCAGTCCAGTTTTTTTAAGTTTTCTATTTTGAAATTGAAGGAGCAGGTGACCATTTCATCAGGCATAAAAAATAGGCAATGGCAAATATTCATAAAATATTAGTGAAAAAAAAGAATGCTCCAGGCTTTAATAAAACCTGCAAACCCCTTAGTAACAATTTTCCCTAAAAAGCTGGAAAGCTAAAAAAAAATTTGAAGAAATATTTTAATACATTTCCATTAAGAATGCAGCAAGAAATGCCAAACATTACAATTGTCCCTGTTTAAATCTTCACAGTTTAATTACTTGAAATGATGTGAAACAAGGTTTAAATTAATTCTAAGCAAAGACAAAAAGATTTAATGTGGACATTTTGAACTGTTTGAATTAACACAGGCTAACAGATTAACCTGTGTTAATATACTAACCTGCGAAACACACAATCCCTGTGTGTTTCCCAGGGAATGCAATACTTTAACTTAGTTTTGAGTTGTCCAAAAATAATCCCAATATTTCCAAGTCCAACAGGTTCCAACAGAGATTTGGAGCAACATTACTGCAGTACATTCAGGCTTCCTTCTATCTACTGAACTTGTCTTTGGGTCAGGATGATTCATCAGTAGTGGAACAAAATGTGCCAGTGGTGAATTGATTTCCTGCAGCAGGTTGGGGTTTTTTTCTTAGCTGAACATTTTCAAGACAAAATGACCGAAACTGCGAAAATGTGAAATAATAAAGGCTTCCATCATAAATGACCAGGATCTCCCTGAGGTCAGGTTGTCTGTTGTAACAACTTGAATAATGTGTGCCTCTGTGGAGAACATGTTTTCTTTTTAAAAACATCTTACGCTTTTTGTGTAGTCAGTTTAAATATCCCTCTCCCACTGAATATAGTTTACTTTGAGTGTTTTTCCTGCAGTAATTTTTCACAGAACAGCACAGCCCGGTTGTGCATGAGCCCGGTAGTTCACATGTTTGGCAGCCTGGGATGCACATAAAATAAAATCCACCCATCCTTTTTCAAACCAGTTCTCTTCAGCTCAAAACTCAACATCAAAACCCTTGACATCCATAGCTGAAGTTCAGGAATTTGCTCAGTCACATCACAAGATGTGTTCACTGTGTGTTAAGGCTGCCACTTGATAGGCATAATTTAAAGCACATTTGATGTGCATTGCTGGTTGGTGTGTGTTCAATGATTGAGAGAAAATTGCATTTTTGAGCTTCCAGCAGAGCCGGAAACTCATTTAAGAAAATTCAAGCTGGAACTCATTTGATTCAGATAGTACTGACAACTTAGCCTTTTTTTTTTTTTGCTGTATTTTATGAATGTGCTGACCCCTATAGCGACTGCTCTTCCAAAATGCAACAAATTTTTGGGGACTTTTGGGGACTTTTGAAGACTTGATTTAAGCACATATCGTTCTTCCTTTTCTCAGTTCTGCCATGAGCTCTTCACCAATCCTAAAGCACTCACAGGAAGCCCAGTTCTCAGGAAGCATGATCCACTGCACAGAAGAATTATATACAATTCACAAGAAAGTCCATAAAATATACATTTACATACACATGGTGACAGCTTAACAAAACTAAAACTTAGTGTTTCTGTCAGCTCTGTTTTAGGCTAAAAAAAAAGGGTTAAAACTAATGATATGAGAATTGGTATGAGAAATTTTTTACATTTGTTCTAAACACATTTTATTTTTTTAATTTACTTTTCTGTTTACTTTCCAACATTATTCCTATCGCATAAGCATCTATTCCAGCTACATGCAAATGATGAATTATGGAGTAAATTGCCATTTATTGAGTTCCAGCGACATCTAAACCAGCCAATAGTAATGTTCATACAGAAGAGTTGGCTTCAGTACATTCCAACAAGTTCTTAGTGCATCTCTTGAACTTTCCTACTGTACTTTGTTGGAACCATGTTAATTGGGAACATATGTACTATAATAGTTTATATTCTTGGCTGCTATCTACTCTTTCACAATAGGATATCATAGAAGAAACGGAAAATACCAGGTGTATTTTGCTGTTACTTTGAAAGAAAATACATTACTCTAGTTTCTGGGAGAGAGTACATCATTAGCTGCACGCTGTCCAGGAACCAACAGGACATCCTTACCGTGGGATGACTAAATAAATCAGCTCTCTTGGAGTTCCTCAACTAAGTAGGTTTTACTTGTCCGCTTTGATCTCTGGAGAGCACCTGCATTCGACATCTCAGAGAAAATCCCTTAAAAGTCCAGGGCATGTTTATGTGGCTGCCACACAGGCCAGCTTTCTCATCACTTTATTATCAAGTCTTTCAACTTTGTCTGTAAAAGCCCAGATTGGCTTTCCCAAGCAGTACCAAAGCATGAGCATAAGGAAATACCTCAAGACATAATAATCATTAAACGATTAGAGCAGGAAAGCAGGCATTGAGTCATCTCGTGTGTATTCAGCAACTCTCCGGAGGCACCTGTGTTCCATCAGGGTGCCATTAGTGTCTAAAAAGATTTGGGGAGCCTGCAAGCATCCTGTTTTTTCCCGACAGTGAGTGTGTGTGTGTGCTGTGTAACTGTGCTGGAGGTGGAGGGTGAAGGTTGCTGTCCGTTTGTACTGTATATGCATGAAAGATGAGGAAGATTGGACTACATAGCTAAGTTGTTTTGTTTTAATCAGTTTCGCCTGTAATCACACAAGTCAGAGTTGGCAGTCAACACTATTGAAGATGGCCCTGATGCGGGTAAATTGACTTCCTGTTTTTTTTTTTTCCTTGTTTTTTTTTGCTCTTGCGCTTGAGCTGACTCATTACCGGGGAGCGGCCGTGCATATGAGTGTGAAGATGGAAGGGAAGTGAGCTCACTGGTGGGCCGAACTTGTCCACTTGGTGTCAAATCACTGCCCGCTAATTAACCGCAGAGTTGCCCCTTCCCAACAGCACCCAGCAGGGAGTTTGCTCTCTACGACCACCGAACTAAAGGACTCACTCAGCATGGCTGCACGTTTTTGCATCCACTGGGAAAACGTGCGCAGGATCCCCACGAGCACTTTGACAATACTTATTTTCTTTGTGCATCAACATCAATCATGCTTCAGAGGTCCAGGGACGCTTGTTGCTGGCGTTGCTATGACGACGCATACATTGTGTTGTGTAATGTGTTCCAGATGGATAGGTAAAGCCAAACATACTACATTTCACCAGCATCTGGGGGAATAATCTTCTACCAACTCCAAAATGCTTTCCTTGGATGCAGCAAGAAAGTGATGATCACGATTTACAACAAGCCGCTTTGATTTCTGGAAATCTAGACCACCACCTTGCCTTGGCTGGCTGTGACTTCCACACTGGCGAGAATGCAGCATATGGCTTGAAGCAAATGCGAAGAAGCTGAGAACAAGCCAAGCCCACCCACACCTGACAATCCAGGGTAATATCCAGCTTGAACAAAGTATGTTGCAGACAAATGGGGATTTCTGCACTGTTCGGATCAGATTTTTTAGAAATATTTGTATCCCAACAATAGTAAACACTGTATGGTGGTCTGGCTGAAGAGGGAAAGCAAAAACAGTGCTGTACACATAGTTTCCATAAGAAAAGATCCAATAAAGTTCCAGGAACGATTTATGTGGTCAAGTAAATAGAATAATTTCCTTTTTGCATGGTTCTGTTTGGGTGGGACAAAGCTTGAATAAACTCTTCCAGATAGGTTCTGTTTACCAGCTTTTAAACAGCAAGGATCGGTTGAGAAAGAAAAATGAAGCAAAGATATTTTTCAGATACATTTTTATGCTTTAAAACTGTTGCATGGACATTCACAAGTTATATGTTTATAAACATTTGTGCTTTTGGATTCTACATAAAGTATTCCTTTCAAATTTTAGCGAATAACTTCATTAAATTATAGGAATTATATGGTTTAGACGAAGTGGAACATAATTGGAAGTGGAAGGAAAAGGATGTGAATCTTGAAAAAGTGCATTATGCATGTGTGTTCAGCCCCCCTTAATCTCACCCCCTAAGCAAAATCCAGTGCAATTAAATGCTTTAGTATTTACTAACCTCTACTACTTTAGAGGTTAGTAAAGAGAGTGTACTTTAATCTCTGTATAAAGGTAGATGTTCTATGAATTCTAAGAGGTTTCTTAGGGAATAATAGTGAACGAGCAGCTTCATGATGACTAGGGAATAGAGTAGACAGGTCAGACATCTGACAAAACACTGTTCAATTCATTATCCGGAAATGGAAAGAGTACAACTACTAATTTGGCCATGTACCTAAAAAGACAGGCTGAATAACGAGTGCATTGGGAGGGCAAATGGTACTCAACAGGAGCTGCACAGATCCAGAACTCTGATAGGAAAATTGGTTGACAGGAATTCTCCTGAAATATATCTCCTTATATATAAAGGTTGGTGTATACTCCACAAATCTTGTAGAAACAGATCTCTGGGGATGCTTTTATTCAGCATCCACAGGGAAGGTAATGAATATTCATGGGAAAGTAGATGAAGTTAAACATGAAACAATCTTGCAAGAGGCTCCAAAAGATCGGAGTGCATCTAAATGTAACAATCAGTTTAGATGAGACCAATAGAAATTGTGGTCCAGTCAAAGTCCAGACCATTGGCCAGCTGACAGTTTTTCAAAAGAATGTTCAGACTGAGCCATTTTGCAAAGAATACAAATGCACACACCCTTCTATGAGTAAGAAAATGAAGATTTTTTCCTCCACTTCATATTTATGTACTACCCGGCGTTGGTCTATCACATAAAATCCCATTAAAATACATTAAGATTTGTGGTTTTAACATGACAAAATGTAAAAGAGTTCATTGGGTTTGGATTATTTTGCAAGGCACAGCAATGAAATGAAACTCTTGCTGCCATTTAAATAGGGATTGTGTCACTCTAGTAGTACTAATGGTCTCTTTATTTTTTAGGACCACACACTGAGACACTAAAGTCACAAATTTATAAAGCGCACATATTCGCTGATATATTTTTTTAGTGAAGGCAAATTATATAGCTCTGAAGTATATGTGAATATCTCTGATCCCTTCTGAGATCCCTGAGTGCACTTTAAAATGGAATTACTTTGTAACTTTATGACGCAACAACCGCTGGAGAAAGAACTAGCGTCTAGAGCCGTATGACAACTCCTGATGGTGAGTGCATTTTAGCTTTGCATCATGGGATGTGTCATCAGTTGAGCAGTTGGCATAGTACAATGTTGATGTAATGTGGCAGCCATTATCTTCCGCACTCCCTGCCAGAGGAGGGATACCCTCTCACACATGCTGTCAGATCATCACTGCGGAAGACTGCACCAATTTGTCACTATAAGCAGCCTGTCACCATATCAGCCTTCAAGCCAACTGATACACTGCAGGGCTTTAACAAACGGAAGTTGGTTGGTCTGTTACATAAAAGTATATTAAGTTTAACCAAGTGTGTAAAACATCGAGGGGTATAAACAAGACACTGGAAATCCTTCTACTTAAATAACTGTTACTGCTTTTTTTTAAAGATCTGGGCCATTGTTTATCGATTTTATATTACAGCGTGTCGTGCATGGGTGCAAAACGATTCTGTTTACAGTGAATACGGAGCTGATCACACAGAGAAGCATCCGGAAGACACCTTAAGGTTGGGTTTGGACTCAGATTACACTGCTGAGGCTACAAACAAGCGTCAGCCTCTTTATAGATGAACGCAAACTATAACCACATGAAGCTGAGGGCAGAAAAAAAAAAGAAAGGAAGTGAAAATAGACAGTGACTTCAAGGTCTATTATAATCTCAAGCAGTGGGTTTGGGGGAAATACCCCACAGAAGTGATGAGATTGATTTTGTCTCTGTCTGCAAACACACACACACGCACGCACACCCCCCTATGTGCATTCTTGTACATGAGCAGCCCTCATGTACAGGCTTGTAAGTGCACGCACAGAGCTCCGGAGGATTTACTTTTCCTGGCATGACTGCCATACTAATACTTTTATAAATTGAGGAGGGAAAAAAGAGCTTGCAGCCTGTTGCCAGTAGCTGTTGCAATGCTTCTCTCATGCAGAGTGAAAATTTAAGTTTGGGAATATGAATCCGCAGAGTAGTGGATGTCCACCACGTAGACAAGCCAGAGGGTTTTCTGCAGAATGAAAGTGTGTTAAAGTGCAAATACACCACAGAAAGAGCTGGGACATTTGCAAATGAGTTGGTTATTGGAAACTGCAAAAGTATTCATACCCCCTGAATTTTGTCCCGCTTTTTCAAGCTACAGCCACAAATAAATAGTGAAGTGGAGGAAAAATAATGCATTTGTTTTTGCATAAACAAATGCATAATTTGTTTATGAAAACCAAATACAATCAGTTGGCTGCAAAAGTCATTTAATTATGTAACAAATAATAAAAAGAGATAAGTCTGAAAAGTCTTGCAGTTGTATTAAGCTACTGCAATTCAATAAATAAAATCCACTGCGACCAGTTTTCTTCTTATGTCACCCAATGAATACATTAAGGCAATCTGTTTTTAATTTAAGTGTATCAGTGTATGTTCTCTGCAGGCCTCAGAAGAACATCAATGAACAAACAACATGAAGAACAAGGAAGACAACAAACAGGTCAGGGGAAAAGCTTTGGGGAATATATCAGAGTTGTAAACCTATCAAGATGTGGCCATCCACCTACAGTGACTAATTATTACCTTTTGTTCTATGTGTAAGAGATTAAAAGTGGTGGAAAACTAACACTATCTCTCCCTGAACAAGGCATCAACAATGTGAAACATAGTAGAGGGAGCATCATGCTGTGTGGATGCTCTTCTTCATCAGGCTTCTTCTTGGATAAAAATCTTAAAGCCTGCAAAACTCCAGAGGCGAGGTCAAGGGTTATCTATCCAACAAGATATAGACCTTACACATACCACCAGAATTACAATTTCTTAGTTTAGATTAAAGTGATTTATATATTAAAAAGGTCTAGTCAAAGTTCAGTCCTAAATGGAATCAAGAAGTTGAGATGAAATTTGAAAATAGGAATAAAATAGAAACATCCTCTATCAATCCCACAGAGGGGAAATGCATATGCTACCACCTCACAGTAACAAAATATACCACAGTGAATCTAAAAATATCTAAATATTACATTAACAACTGTTCTTTTGTACAATATTAATTTAAGTTTTTATTTTCAAATAATAATGAACAAAACCTTCAGCCTCTGGATTAAAATGCATAGAAACCCAGGTATCATTTTCCTTTTACTTCACAATAAAAAATTACAGCAAAATCCGTTGAAGTGTGTGATTACGGTAAAAGTTTTTGCAAGACACAGTAAGTACTTTGCTTAAATAAAATACCAGCCTTCTCTTGTGAATACTCAGAGCAGCTACTTCAGCAGAAACACATATAGGCTTTACATTGATTAGGATAGGCTGCATAAAAAGGGAAGCATCATACTGAGGATACAGTTCTGTTTTCAGAAAATAACAAACCAAGTTATTTTTATAAAGGACCCACTCTTTTTACTTAAGGCTTGTATATACAATGAAGCTTTCACTCTGCTTTCAATATTGTTCCAGAGCAGCTGGCAGGCTACAACACACACCTGGGTAAACACACTACGCTCTAGCTCTTGTAGAGTTTGCTCTCCGTCTCTGTGTGCAACAAATGAAGATCGCCGACTGTTGCAAGGGGGCCTTCGTTTTCCATTTTTCATCCTGCTCGTTGTCGGGCTCACAAGGCTTGGCCGCAGCCGCAAATCAATCTAACTTCAGCGAGCACTGTCCGCCTAAGCATGAGAGGGACGCTACGACAAAAAAAAGGGCCCACCCAAAATCCCTCAAAATCCTCCCTGTGCAGAGCAAGCAGGACTCACAGCAGCATGAATTACCTCAGGAGGCTGATATGGCCCAGCCCCGCCTCTCCAGACTGGAGGGCTCATTTGCAGCTAGTGCTTTGATTGTATTGGATATGGTGATGTCAGCCCGCGCTGCTGCTGACAGCTTTATGCCACTCTCCCCCTATTGGCCTTTCACTCTTTTGTCACTATATTGAATAGATTAATCCATGGCTCTCCACTCTATGCTGCTCGATTTTTTATTAACATGCACAAACTTAGATCAGGATATAACTTAATAATGTAACGCCTGACAAAAATTCCCACTTTGCTAGATATTTCCACTGCCTTGCAAAAGACAATATATCCCTTGAACCTTTTCACATTTTTTCTTATTACACTCACAAAATCAATGTATTTCAATGAGATTTTTAAAGACAGAGCCACAGAAAGTGGTTTTCACATCTTTTGCTGCATCTAATAAGCTGTGTCCCAGTATCTATCATAATTATCTCCATCCATTTTTCCTTTCAACTTGCTTATTAATACATATTATAAGCATACGTATGTCCACAGCTCCAATAGAACTGGTTGGACCAAGGTATGTTTTTGTGTTAGATTGGTCCAGGCAGATACGGAATGTAACAAGTATTCAAAACTGGTCACCTTCAGTTTTTGAATGCCGTCTATCATTTTCTGTCCCTTCACAATTATGAACCAATCCATTTGGTCTATGACTCAAAATCCCATTTAAATACATCAAATTTTAGGATTGGCCTGCTCATGGTGACAGCCTTTGGAGAAGCTCTGCTGCATTAGTTCTGCTTCATTGTTTCTGCAGACTGTTGTTTTTCAAAGGGCAGCTCATAAGGTTCAGGAATCACTTATCTGATTCAAGCGTCTTTCTAATCATATGGCCAGACATAGATTAGAAGAGGAGCAGCAAAAGCAAATGAGGTGGATTACTAATGTTTTGTGTCATCAATGACATGTTACAGCAGGACATAATGTTTTCTGCCTGGAAATTGAGCTGTTATTATGTCGTAACAGTCATGAGACAGTCATTAGTAACAGAGATCTTTAGATTCATAGCAAGACTTACTGCTACTGCTACCGAAGATCCTTCCTCCCAACAGCATCACCATCCACAACGACTTCACAACATAATGTGAAGAACTTGAAGGGGTATTAATACTTTTGTAACACATTGTACTTTCTCTGTTTTGTCTAATAATCCATTTAATTGCTCAGAAAAAGGCCGTGTCTGCGCTAACCTCCTCTCAGTAGGGCTTCCAGATGCTGATGACTTAACCCTTCGCCTATAAAATGATAAAGAAAAAAACACGAAAGAATATATCATTGCAACAAAAACTGTACTGGTGTCCTTGTTCCTCTAGGGAATGAGGGCCTGGCTGGGTTTCTGTCACTGGGCTTTAGTGGTTGCAAAAACGTTTTTTTTGGGTGTAATTTAATTTTGTATCCAATCAGGATGTCTCCGCTGACCCTTCTCCGTCTGTCGATCCCCTTGGCGTCCCCTTCAGAGCGGGGAACTCCATGTTAGGGGTTTGTGGAACTCACCATTATTTATTTATGAGTGTTTAAATGCCACAGCACCCTGGCAAGAACTTTAATGGAGGTGAGACACTCCCATGTCGCTCTACTCCCCTCAGTAAAGTTTTATAGCGTCCAACCACACTCTCCTTAGAGGCTAGGGGAAAGTGACGCTATAGTTGAAGAATATGCAGCCTAGACTGACATTTCCGTGCGACTGACTTGGAAGTTTTTGAAGGAGCTTAAAACTGTGAAAAGTGTGATTTTTAATTTAGCTTTTCTGTTAAACTACTTCCACTATCACTGTGGTCAGATGTCACACCTTTAAGGCAAAAGTAAGGAAGCTGAGATGCGGTCAAAAGAAAAAGGTTGCGCCACATGTAATGTCGCCCTGTCTGCTTGTGCCAGTCAGCCCACAAGGCACTTGTATCTGTCAGGCTTCACCACCACTGCGACTAATGGATTTGGTACTTTTTTTCCACGTTGATTCCTCCCTGTAAAGCAAGCCCCCTCTGTCAACCCACCCTCCTTCGCCTCATCTGGCCTTGATGAGATCCAGACCCTGTGTGGAAGCATATTAAAGTGGCTCAACAGTGTCAGCAGGAGAGCTAAATGGAAGGTAGTGAAATCTTTTGAACCTCTGTTACATTATAACAGTTCTAAACACATCCAGCTGGGTCCAAAGTTCAGGGAAGACATAAAAGCACTGCTGCATGTTAGCTTGGAGGATGATAATAACTGAGCACCACTAAAACTACTAAGACAGTCCACAATCAAAGGGCCCAGAGGAACGGCTCCCCACTCTTCTTACTGGCTGCTAATGGCCTGTGTGCTTCAGACACAACCTGTCTGAGAGTTGTTATATCTCCTATAAGACTCGCTCCATGCACCGTAAAGAGAAGGAGCCTTTTCTCTCTTGGTGATTAAACTCCATTAACTCTGGCTCAATTAAAATACAAAAGACTTAGAGGAGTAGTAATTAGGACATGCAAGCCTGGTGGGTCACCCTTAAAACAAGCTGGAATCGGTTGATCTTGACAGGAGGCTGCTCATGTCGTGACTCCGCAGCTGCCAGATGTCTTTGTGAACCTGTTTTACAGGAGCCGAAATGCTGACACAGACAATATCGCTGATACAGGAGAGAGGCTTGACAGACATGGCAGAGAGTGGTCATTTAACGTGTGTCTGTGTGTGTGTGTTCCTTTAACTCTGTGATTGCTGTGGGTTCCTCAGTGGCGATCGAACCACACAGGATAAATATGAGCTTGTGGCGAGGCTGCGGCGCCCCAGGAATGCTTACATGTGGTGGAGCTGCTCTCGCCACCATTGACAAGAGAGTTAGGTGGCTTTTGGCCATTCAGATTCCTGACTGGGAGAGCAAGGAGGCTATTTGACTTAAAGACTCAGTAGGCAGATGCCAGTTTTTTGTTTTTTTTCTGGCTCAAGTCTCCCACTGGAGCGTGTTATTTGTTTATTCCGTACACAGCCGTTGTTTACTGGTCTGACGGATCCCAATCTGGTCCAAAAATGCACTTAATCACTAGTTAGCAGCATCTGAAACAAACATGAAATGACACGGCCAACAGCAACATTTTCCAGATCAAATGGAATTCTATGGATGTCTTTCCCTATTTATTTATACAACTGAGAAATGCTCTCACAACCTCAACGAGCTTTTCTGTCTCGGCCTGGATGGCTGCTGGAGGTGGCCAAAGAACACAGTTCTTTCAGGAATCGCTGGAAGAAGCCAAGTTAAATAGTATAAATGATCAAAATCCCTCTTAGCTGTGAGAGCAATCATTAATAAGGCAGTCAAACCTGGCGAGACTTATCGCATATTAACCAACATTTTCCACCTACTCCTGCGTAGTTTTCTCCTAATCTACATTTTGAAAACAGTTTGACGTTCTCTAGACAGAAGTAGTTTTCTCTGCCATAATAATGCAAACCCTCTCTATTGAAATAAGAACGGTAAACTCATGCACTCTACCTGACCGGTTAAGGTTTGGGACACTTGGGGTGGTTATGCTGCTTGGGGCTTGTGCGGACTTGGCTGTCCGGGTGTACTGCTCTGGCGACACGATAGAGAGTGGGTGTTCACTACGCTGTGTCTTTCCTTGTCGCTGTCTGGTTTCTTGATCCTATGCTTCAATGCCAATCTGCGTCTGTATCAGGCATAAGGCTGCTCTGTGGGAGTGCAATAATCCCTGCCCTTTGGGGCCTTTGGGTGTTGAGGTAAGGTTTCTTTTCTTCCTACCATTGTAATAACTTTGCAACTTCAGGTAACAAAATACCAGAAACACCTGTTCTACATCCACACATGTAGCCATGAAAATAATCCAGCAAATAATCTTTTTATGCTGGGTAAACCTGTCAAAATGTTGATGTAAAACATGATGGCCTCCTGATGGCATCTATTTTATAAAGTTCACCAGGTCCTCCTGGTGAACTCACCCAGAGAGATAAGGATAGAAGAAGAGAGCCAGATAGGCAGACATTTAAAGAGTGTTAGTAATTTTGTGGTCTTTTAAATATATTTGACCTTATAATGGTCAAAGGGAGTAAATGCAAATCAGAAGACTATAAACTGTTGCCTCCCTCCCTGCATCCATCATTGGAGGCCAGTGTGTTGTCATCCATAACTTCATGGTTGACAAGGGTCATTTGCCTGAGGCTCTGCTGGAGATGATATCCCTCCTCTGGACATATGCAATGGCATAAGGGGGCCCCGGATGCCCCCTTCTCCTCCCTGACCTCTCTTGCCATTCCAGTGTCTGAGAAAGGGTCCTGGGGTTGAGAAGGTCCTGGGGACTGGACACATTGCAGCATTAATTACACACTCGTTTACCATTGAGCCTAATGTTTGGCCTCCCCCTCCGTGGGGTTAACTCCTTCCTGACAAGCAGGGAAAGTAATGGGGCCTCTGTGGCTCGTTTGCCAACGCAGCTCCTCAGTTGTCTTCCTTAGACCCAGTTCTCACTGACTGACAGCAGCTAAGTGCTTCAGCCCTGCATGACGATCACATGTGGAGGAATAGACAGACATAATGGGAGGTGCGAGGTGGTGTATGACAGGCGGGAAGTTTCATCTCATCAGAGGCTTTTTACTAGTTGTCCTGTGCAAACAATGAAGCTTTTTTGGGGCGTTCCGAGATGTTTCCCCTGCTGGCATCCTTACTACAGCTGAGAGTGTGACTGACTGAGGAGATGGAGAGAAGAAAGAGAGTGTGCACTGACAGGATATCCCCCCCAGTTAACAGCAAAGTCAACAGAGTAGAAAGGAAGAGAGAGGAAGTTTAGTTCTGTCACACAGACTTGAGGTGAGATGCTTACAGATGTCAGAGTTGTTGCTGAACTTTGGCAGAACTGGGGTAACTCTGTAAAGTGCTGCTGGCTACATCTATAATCACAAGTGTCTCTAGCTATCGCCTAAGTAATCCGATTTCTGGTGACAGTCAGTAATCTGATAGGAGACTACTTACTTACAATATCAAGGCTTGTGTTTCGTTTGATTAATTCATAGCCTACAGGGCCTGTGAGATAGAGAGAGAGAGAGAGCGCAGCGTGAGATCATGACCCTGGAATTCTAAACAATAACCATCTGTGGTGAACCACATTGAGCTTGATCCAAATCTTGCTTTTCTTCTCACTTCCTCTCTCTCTCTTTCTCCCTCTCTTCTCCTCCCAAACACGTTAAACAAACCCACACACGGAGCAGCTATACACACACCTGCAACAGGCAATATGTTTGTGCCCTCAATGATTCAACTACAACAAACAAACAGCTGAAAAGGGGTTTGCCTCTAAAAAATGCCTACCAGTGTTTCAAGAAATAAAATCAGTCTGACAGACAGACGATAATTCGTGTTCGAAACCTTACAGCAGTCTTTCTGAAGTATTCACACCCTTTGAAGTTTTTCATTGGTTACAACCACAAATTTCTACTTTTTATGACATCCCCCTTTATTTGGCTCCATCCATCTTCCAATCTACTCTAACCAGCTTCCCTGTCTCTGGTGAAATATTAACCATTAGCACGATGCTGCCACTACTTCACTGGGCAATATGCATTATCAATGTTTTCCATTTTGGCCAAAATGTTTAAATCTTGCCTGAGAGCCTTCTTTTGACTTTAAATGGAACTTTCTTGTAATAACCACTTTCATATGTTTTCAGTGTTGTCATTTTCTCACATGCAATCACAGATTCCACAGAGTTTACTGTAGAAACTATGGCTGCATCTCAAATTAATGCTAACCCAGCTGGTCAGTTTAGGTGGACAACTATATCACAGTAAGTTTGCATTTCATTTTCTGGGCAATGCATTGAAGAGAAAGGAATCTTCAAAGCTAAGGATATTCTTTTATCCAACCATCACCACCACTTTATCTCTGCGGTATCTGCAGTTTATTGATCTTGATTATGTTTGTTCACTAATTTTCTCTAGCAAACATTTGAAGCCTTCACAGCACAGTTATATTTATAGTGAGATTAATTCATGCACTTGTGGAGTTTATTTACTATTGAGGTATCTTCTGCACTTTTCAGATTTTTATTTGTAATAAAGTTTTGTTAACCACGTAGCCTTTCCATTCTACTCCACAATTATCCTCTAATTTGTTTGTCTATGACAAAATATCCACTAAAGTTCCAATGAAGTTTGTGGAATGTGGAAAGGTTCGACGGGTTTAGTTAGTTTTGCAAGGCGCTGTATCTGTTGGAGTAAATGTATCTTTGCTTTGCCCTGTGTCTGACATATTAAAATGATAGTCCAAGTAAACTGCTTTGTGGAGTCTCTTCTCCTTCTTCCACAAAACAGAAAAACATCTCTGTAAATGTCAGAGCTCTTCCAGCATCTCCTCAGTGTTGAGAAAAAGTGACGCGGTGTGTTCTCTTTTAACCGTGTACCGCAGGGTGGCGAATGATAGATGAAGTGTTACTTTGCGGACTATTTTTACCATTTCTAAACCACAGTTCAGACATCCCATCTGGACCGGGTTAGGGGCATGGCAGTATTGAGTTCTTCCCCATTAGTTACTGTATCCCACATTTCAGAATCTTGTAAGAGCTCAGAAAGCAAATGTTATGCCTATTTATATGCTGTGGCACAGTGAGTAGTGAATGCCTAATAGTTTTCAAGAGGTGATATGTGACTGTTTAATAAGCTAAGACAAAGCTGTTTAAACAAAAGAGATACTTAAAAGGCTAGCAATTCTTCTCAGTTCATTAAGAGGTTTCAAAAGGCTGGAATATTGCAGCAATGGGTTTGCCTCAGAAGTTGAAACTTGGACCTGAGAATGACGTCGTGCTCAAGTTCAGCTTTTCATTTGTCAAGGAAGGCCGAGAAGCCAGGAGCATCAATCACTTGCTGTTCAGGTTTCATATGCATATCATATACAGTGTACCCTTGCTTCTTATTTGCAAGAAGTTGCAAGAAATCCAGTAGTTGTGGATTTTTCTGTGGAACGTCAACCCACATTGTTCATGGAAAACCTGCCTATTGATGGATTTTTTTTTAAGGAACACATCTAAAAGTTTTTAAGAGAAAATGCAACCTGGGACACTGAATTACCTTGGTGCAATGCCACTTGACACACTATTGGATGGTATTTGCAAAACAACCAATCCTGGCGTACCATTCTTTTATCTTCATATTGATTGACTGTATAGTACCACTATTTCCAAGTCCAAAAACAAGGTGATTTATTCATTTTTGTTGTGCTCACTAATAACTGTCTGAATCCAAACACTAAAGAAACATGTTCTATGTGTTACTGGTTTATTGAGACACAAACTATTAGAAGCAGAAATAGCAGACTTATTTACTGCTATTTTAGAACATTTTATATGAATGACAGCCATTTTGAATTTAAACTCTGGATAGATCTGACTTTCGAAGTCAGATTTCTGGAAGTGTTGTAGGTCATTTCCAGTCTCTGAATCTCTGAGATGATGACCTCCAAGTTCAAATAGAAGCACTACTAGTTGCTATATAGAATAAATAATATTTGTATACAGTTACTAATACATTACTGATTAGTGACACGTTCTGCCCTGATTTCAAGCCAGCAACCGTTTCTGCACATCTCAGGTTTTCAGTGGGTTATCTCCAGATCTGATGGGCATTGAAACTAAATGCTGCCTCACCTTATTCAGTTAGCTTGCATGATCTATTGTAACACAACCAAAAGCAGTACTCATGATTGAAGTCACTGAAACAAAGAATCGGAAGTGCAAAGAATCTCCTCAGTCCTCCAGCTTATTCATGTCGTATATGCATGGCATTCAGGGGACAGAACAACTGAAAATCTGATGCAAATTGAATGCACCATATACTTTATGCTGAGGAATATAATATAATGAATACATAGCAGAAAATAGAAATCTGAACCATTTAGGTCAGTCTTTCACCAGGAAGACTGAGTAAGTTAACATTTTTACATATAATACATATACATATAATATCAGAACAAAGCTATTCAAGAGTATCTTTATACTGACTAGAATATTAGTAAAATATATCAAGAAAGATTATGAATGAATATACAACCTATTCAGATTTTATTTCCTTGTATTATACATTTATTTCAGTATATTTTTGTTGGTATTTATTTATCAATGATACAATGAAAATACTGAAAAAAATACTGAGAGAACAATGAATTAAAAAAACACGTTCCTTTCTTTGTTTTTCTCGGGCACTTTATGTGCAGATTTGTCAGTTTCCGTGACCCATAAGTGGCCTCCAAAGTCTTTGCTCTGATCTTTGACTGAAGGGGATGAATGAGTGTCTAACTATCAGCCGGAGATCTACTGATGTTTATGTTTAACGGGTGTGTCCGGATGAGAGTGTCAACTGAGATTCCTTGAAAGAAAGGGAGGTGCACCCTGCATTCACACAGGCAGAGTTGAATGTCAAGTGGAGATATGGTGCAGAACAATGAAGAAACAACAGTTTCCAGTGAAAAATGTCATCCTGCCTGCCGCTGCTGCTGGACGAATTAGCCCCACAAAGCACCACTAATACACAAGATTTCCATTATTTTATTTTGTTCCGGACTTACCATATGGTTCATAAATAACTGAATTTTTATCAGCGGAGCACTTTCATTTAATGCCACTATTTTTGACTTTATGGGAAGAAAGGGTGTTCCCTTAATTAGGGTGACGCAGTTAATATCTGGAGTTTCCCTTTGTGCTCAGTGTGTCTCAGATAGCATGAGAGGGACTCTTAGGTTTTCAGCTACACTATCAAAGTAATCTGCGATTTCTCCCGCTGCTCAGGTGGTGGGAGAGGCTGGCAAACCTTTTGAGAAACGAAGAAGAAAAACTGTCATTTGTGGATGGTTTATGGATATAAACGCCACAAGTACAAGTAATGGGTCTTATTCTTTTGCAGCCAAATTCCAGTTGTAGGTCAGATAAATCACCCTGTGGCAAAACCAAAGAGAACAAATACTTTATAGGCTTTACAAAAGTGTGTGAGCCTTAACGTAGTGCTTTGAAAAAGTATTATTTTCCCTTGAACTTTTCCACATTTCGTCACATTGGAACCACAAACGTCAATGTATTTTATTGGGATTTTTTTTATGTGATACACCAAAACAAAGTAGTGCATAATTTTAAAAAAAATAACCCCCTTTACTCTGATATTCCTAATTAAAATCTAGTCCAATGAATTCCCATAAGATATCACCTAATTTTTCAAAAAGTGTCCAGTTTATCAAAGGACATAGCTGCTCCTTTAATTAACTGGACAAGGAGAATGTTAATCAGAGAAGCAGTTATAAGCCACATCATAACTCTGAAGGAGCTGCAGAGAATCCCAGTTCCGGTGGGAGAATCTGTTGAATGGCAAATATTAGTCGGGCTCTTAAGAAACCCTTGAAAAGTCCCATTTGCAGCGTCCCACAGGCCAAATGGGTGGCACATTAAACATGTCAAGGAAGGTGTTGGCTTAGGTTTTATAAATCTTATGATCTTGCTAATTCATGACTGTGCCTTACTTTGTATTGGTCTACCTGATAAAATTTCAATAAAACACATAGAAGTTGAAGTTTTTGCAAAGCAGCGTATGATATTAGACCCATCTTTCTCTTTATTCACACTCATCTGTAATCCACGTGTTCTTTCAGGGTGGGAGGTGGGCCACAAGCCCCCGGTGCAGAACACACGTTTCCCCGTCGAGGAGCTTTGTTCTGGAGAATTAGAGCCAGACACTCGATGAGACAGCACTGCGTCTGTTCTGCTGATGCAAAGGACTCTGAGGGGGAAGCCCACACAGCAGGAACAACAATACGGTATCATGTGATGGGAAAACATCTTTCATTTCATTTTCATCAGTGCTAACAGAAACACAGGGAGAAAAAAGAAAGCATTTCTCTGGCTTTTCTTTAGGATTTATTTCATGTAAACCTACAGCTGTCTGCGTGGTTGTCAGCCGGTGTGTCTGGGGACCCCCAGTCCCTCATCAGGGCCAAACGTTAAGGTTTACCTTGAACATCAAAGGTCAACAGACGAGTATAAATTGCCCCTCTGGCTGAGATTTAGTTTCCACTGCACAACTCAAAGCCTTGATCTACTTTTAGTTGTCTGAGGAAATGAATGAAGACTCAGGAAAGTGACATGAAAGATTTGTTTGCTCTGCAACAGTGCATGAACGTGATTGGGAGGTCTATTTTTAACATCAAATTAAATCGCAACAAGGCAAAATGCATTTCAAATAGATAATCCAGACTTAGAGAATCATACAGAGAACTTAATTTTTAAAAGACCAGATTTTAGAAGGATCAGAGAATCTGTGTTGTGACATGGAGTTGGAGAGAGATCCAGAGCTGATGGGTGGAGACATCTGCTGAAGGCAGCTTGATTGCTCTCCTTCAGAGATTTCATCCCTTTGTCCACAGTTCACATGTGTTTCTGCTGCTTTGCACTTTTTTGTTCATATTTAAACTGCGCCTTTGGGAACAAAAAGTTCAAAGCTTGATAGAAATGAAGATGTAAAGCCCCCCTATGCACATGCTCCCTATTGCTCTTTTCATGCTGGAAGCTGCAACAGCATCCAAACCATTTCTGTGTTTGTGTTTCTATCTGGATGGATATTTTTCACAAGAAGAGGAGAGACAACAAAACTGATCACACTTTGCTGAAAATTAAGCCTGAATACAGAACTATTTGGTGTTAAATTTAATGCATATTTTCTGTAGCAAAAAGTCAATCAAACATTTGTGCAAATGAGCAGCAGAACGACTGGAATCAGAGAAAAAGGGCCCTTGAAGTCCTTCAGAATGCAGACCTGACCCCTGACCCCTTTCATCTCTTCTTAGAGGAGAGGCACAGAAACCCCACACAACCTTAACTTCATTAGCAATTAGGATGCACGAGAAATTGGAAATGTAAGACTGGTTTCAGTTCGTCGGTGGGTAGCACTTCCTCAGTCTCAAAGCAAACCCCACAGGCAGCGTGCTCTCCAACGCCTGCTGGTGAAAAAAGAACAGCATAGTTTGAAATGGAAATACTGTTGTGGTTGGCCTCCACACCCCACTATCATTTGTCTCAACCAAACCCACCCAGAAAAAAAAGAAAAGAAAAATCACTTAAATCCAGGGGTATTTTCAATAACTCCCCCCCACCTCCACCACCTTCCTCGTTCACTTTCACGCTCCTTTTTTTTTTTTTTGCAAGTGGAAAAGCAGCACGCTCTGTGGAATTTCGTCGCCCACGCACCGGGTCAGGACACTTGATTCCAATTAGATATTTTTCTTTGCTTTCTTGTTCTAGCCTGTCTGGGCCTCCTGCTTTCATCCCTCCCTCCTTCTGCCCATCCCTCACTGCTGAACTCTCCCCTCCTCTCTCCCCCACTTCCTCGCTCGTGTCCTCATTCTCTCAATCTCTATCACAATGTGCAGTTTTGTGAACCACAGTGCCCTTCTTTGCTTTTATGTATTCTCTCATAGGCAGATTTCTCACAGCTCCACATCCTGTGTCCGTTTTTAAACTTTGACACTGTCACAAACTACCCATGAGGGCCGTAAAACACTCCGGCAAGGCGATTATAGCAGACGCAGCCGAGCAGTTTTCATAATGACAGAGCCCGGATTTAGAGCGGCTTTAGAAGTTTGCAAATGGCTTTTGTTTCGCTGCTTGGCAGAGGATATTTATTAACCTATGGATCCATTTGATTACAGTGTGAGGTCAGTTTCATGCTGTGAACCTCCTTCTTCACATTTACTAATGATAGCTTTACACAATATGTTTTACCCGAGCGAAAGAGCCACATACAATCCAACATCCAGATTATTATAATTAAAACATTCCACTATCCTTTGTGTTCTATTTATTCGTTCATTTGCTGTTTCTTTTCTAAGACCAACAAAATTAATATATTCCCACAGAAGAAGAGGTTTATTTTTTCCCTTTGTCGCATTTCTGAATATTTTAGATTTTTCCAAAAATATTTCTTTAAAGTGTATTTTATTTTGTGAATAAGACCGTTATGCAGTAAGGTAGCAATCGTGAATTGGACTAGGCCGTTCTTACACATGAATAGGCTTTGATCTACACCATTCCATTGCAGTTATGGCTGTGTGTTTATGGTTGCTACACTAATGGAAGGTTACCCTAATCTCTTTATTTCCATTCATTGCTCCTTAAAGTCTGGCTGAACAATATCCTTGCCTGAGCATGATGCTGCCGTTATCGATTTACTGTGGGGATGGTGAGATGAATGTGATGGGGTTATGTAAGAGGACCTTCTTCCAAATATTTGTTGTTTCCTATATGGTTTGAGGCAAACCACCAAACCAGTGTTTTTTCTTGCATCTCTTCTGTAATTACCAAACTACCAACCAGTAGATTACCTAATCTGAGCTGTGAGTCTCTTCTCCAGAGTTACCATGAGCATCTTGGCTGCACTTCTGAATAATGCTCTCCTTGCCCTGCCTGAAAGTTTGCTGCTGTGCTGTATGTTTTCCATTTTCGGATCATGGGTTTAATGCTATTTTGTGGGATGCCCAAAGCCTGTAATTTTGTTTTAATACCTTACTCTGATTTAAACTTGTCTCCAGCTTTATCGCTCACCTGCCTGGTATTTTCCTAGGTCTACTTTACGTGGCTTTTCGATAAAGGCTTTTCGATCACAGAATTGCTATATTATTATTCTCTTTGAACTAATTTCATGACCTCTTAAGGCAATCGGTTGCACTGCATTTTAGTTAATGTGTCACAGGCAATAGGGTGAAATGCATAGCCAAGTTGGCTATAGCAAATCTCAATAAAATACATTTAGATTTGTGGTAATACCATAAAAAAAAACATTGAAAAGTTTAAGGGGTAAAGATATTTTTGCAAAGCACCATTTGTGACAGAATAATCAGCAATTTAAGGGGGAAAAAAATCTTTTTTGGGGCACACATGGGATGTTTAGTGAATTGAAAGTCAAACACTTTTACAGCCTAAAGTGCTTTTAAGTGTGGGGTTGGTGAGGGGAGTTCTGATGTGGCATCAAGTTCAACTCTTCATGGCTGAGGCCTCAAGACTTTCTCCATGTTGCAACAATGTTTCTAAAAGCCAAACCAATATACCATATATGTGCCAGTTGTATTTGTCATGACTGGGGAAATTCTCTTTTGTAGTTTGCCATTTTTGTGGCTGACCACAACAATAGAGCATTAAGAATATCCCATAGTTTCATAGTTGGTTCATTGGGTTTTCCAGAAGGAAGATTTGCAATTCAATTTGTTGTTGAACTGGAAAGGTTGAGTTTCTTATTATGCAATTGCTAGATGGAAAGGTAAATTGATTTTCACTGAAAAAGCTGAGCTTCACAGGAATCACCTCTGATCATCCACCTTTGATTAGTCTTAATGCAGAACAGGATTAAGTTACTGCTGAGGCAGAGAACTAATGCAGACTGAAACTCAAGGGGGAAGCTGGTTTTGAAGACACATGAATTTGAAGTAAATGGATGATTATTTGTATCTCACTCATTAAACCACTTATCAAAAATAAATAAAGAAGTGACATTTTTGGATGTCACACCAGAGAATAGAAATAATTTTAATGCAGAAACCAAAATTACAGTTGTACTATATTTGTAAAATATATTTTAAGTGGGAGTTAATGGCACAAAAATACAGAAAGGAGGCAGATTGATCTGTTTAGAAATATGGCTGACTTGAATAAAAAAATAAAATCTTTTCCACTTGGATTGACACAGCCAAAGAAATGCAAAACAAAGGGAACCAAAAACTGTTGGGGAAATGTGTAGGATTACTCAAATGAAAATCGGAGCCCTCGTTATGCTTTGCTGTCAAAAATTAGAGCAACTTAGTGTAAAAACAAATAGCAAAATTGCCCCTTACATGTGATGCCAGATTTAACAGTTGTTCACAGGGCAGAACTGAGATCAGAACATTAGTAAGTTATTGCATCACCTTCAGAAATGAAGGTTTGCCAATACCTTCATTTCTGAATTATTCATTGTACGGGAAAGACGGAAGCTCAGTCCTTAGTCAAGGATAGCATCCATTCGATAAGTCAAAATCTCATCAGATTGCCTCAGAAGGCATAAGCACATCCAACTCATCTGGAAGATAATGTCTAAAGTCATGCCTAGACTTGATGTTGAAAGCAGATGGAGCTTCATTATGTATTTTCCAGATGACAATATTTACACACAAATCCAAAATAGTAACTTCCACTGTAAAACAGCCGATCTTAAATGAAATTATCTTTGGAGGATAGGTTTTGACATTGTTTTCAACCAGTCTGTGTAGTTTTTTTGTAGACATATTCTTCATGTTAAAAAACTGACACAAAAATCTAAAGTTTAGAGTATGATAAAAATGAAAAGAAGGAATTTCTTTAAAGTCTTTCAGGACTTTACAGACAGGCAGGATTTTGTTTATCAGTGTCATTTAATCTAAATGGAAAACACATGGCTTTCGTCAACTTCTAGTTCAAATTTGTTTAAAAATTTGCCTGCAAAAATCTCGTTTCAGTGCACTTAAATTAATTTAGAGGAAATGTTGCACCAACAGCTGTGTCATCCCAGAGAACCAGGACCACACAGAATTATCCTTCATGGATCCTCAAGGCCAGAACCATGCAGGCATGAAAGATCTACAGCTGGAGGAGAAGCCCAGCCTTGCTCTCTGCTTTTTTAAAAAGTACTGGCTCTCCTTGAGCGTCTCCAGAGCGGGACAAATGCAATAAGGCAAGGCGACCCCCTCCGAAGGGTCAAGGAGAAACACAGGGACGCTTGGGGTGGGGGGCGGCTGTTGACTTCACAGGAGTTATCTGTCATTCACTGAAGATGTTGGCACCTTTAGCAGACACGCACATGTACACCACAACACGCAGGAAGGAGAAACCTCTCGGCACACATTAGCGGAAAGGAAGCAAGGCCCTTGCTGCTGACACGAACTCTGCATGCCACAGAGGACCTCTCACATGTCTGCGTTTCTCAAGATAACCAGATTGAAAAGCTGCCCCCAGACAAGTGCGCTCTGTCAAGGGCTCAGGGTCGTTTTTATGTCTCCCTTTTGCCGTCTGACGGAGACCCAGAAGGTCAAATCTGGAGGAGAGCTTGTTCACGGCTGCTACAGGCTCTTGTGCAGCTACCAATTGGTGTGACAATGGACACATTATCAATCTGCCTGTGTTTGGCTCTACAGATGTGCAACAGGCAATCTGTCTTAATATCCAATGCACACTGTCAGTGCATTATGACCCCTCTGCAATGACAGGGTAAATTGAAATTATTAAAGCATAGCTCTGGTCTGTCTGGTAATCAGATACACTTACGCTGTTTTCCAAAGTAGGCAGCCGAGCCCTCATTGGACTCGGCTGCCAGATCAACACACAATGTGTCCATATAAGGAGGACACATTTTTGTTCAAATTGACACATTTTATGTGCTAATAATTCAATGTAGTTACTGTGTCAAATGATTTTAACACATCAGTTTTGTTAAATTATCAGCACAGTAACCCTGGACAGGTTGCAGAGCAACAGTGAGACAGGCAACCACATTTTCACACTCCAGGATTACTTTAAAGAAACAAATTAACTTAACAATTGTTAAGAAGCCCGAGTACCCAAAGAAACATTTGCCTGCACAGAGAGAACATGCAACAGTGCTACCAACTGCACCACTGTGCGGTCGCTTCAGTTGACTGTTTTTTTTCTGTAGAAAGTTCCAGAACGGCAGACGTCCAAGAAGTGATGTGATTGAGCAATGGTTTGACACATATTCTGCATCCAGTTGTTGAAATAAAACACATAAAGTGTAGACAACAACACAAGATTTGTGCGCTTCATCGTAACACAGAAAACGTGTTGAAAAACAACACATTTGTTTTAACAGTGCAGTCTGTTCCTGCTCTAATCTTATTCTTTGACAGTGTTAACTTGGTTATTATGTCTCACGGGAAACATAGCCCCATAAAAGCTTGCATGTTTTTCTAACAGGTTCAGACACTGCATGGACAGCATAAATTTTACAGATACTGAGAAATTAAGTTTATGTACTAGGAAAAGCAATAATATTTCTATAAGACATAAATAACATTAAAATGTGCTAAAATGAAGTACAAATGTATAACCTCAGGTATATTACTCAGTGTTTTGAAAAATGTTTGTCCTATTTAAACCTCAGGCTTTTAGCTTGGTATGCTCTTGCAGCTTGAGTCACTTAAATGGTTTCAACGCATCTTAAAATAATTTGAAAACAGTGATTTCACTGAAGAAAGCATAACCTAATAGTAGAAAACAGCTGCAAGCATCCCCTAGTATGTCTGCCAAGCAAGTTCACAATGAAGCAGACTACAGAATGCCAGCTTAACATTAAATCTACCAAGACGTAGGTGAGAATTATGAAATGGAAAGTCCTGGGGCATTTTGTTTGGATCTTATTGCCCCAGAGCAATTTGATGCCCCAGGATCTTAGACACCGGTAGATAGCTTCAAAAACTCTTTCACTGAAGTTGTCTTGGTCTAAAGAAGTAAAGTGGAAGTTTTACTTTGAAAATGTGCTTTTGTTTGTCTTCCCTATTATGAGTCAAACCAGGTAAATTTTTGATGTGAAAGCGAAATTAAATAAGTTTTTCAGGGATAAAATTGATGAGATTAGGCTTTGATATGTGAAAACTTTTTTGAAAGGAATAAATATTTATTAGAGTGCCGGAATTTTTTTCACATGACTGTAGATCAGATTTATGTGACTGTGTGTTTTAGTCCAAAGGAGATAAAGCTGTCATATAAAATTTGAGTTGCAAAAGTTGTTTCAGACTTTCTTATTCAACACAGCTACAATTTGGGAAAAACTCGACACACTCATTTTGGACATGTGTATCCTATTAATTTAGAGCTTTAAAAAATGTATTTTACAAAGTCCAACCGATTTTAGAAACATTCATCAGAAACTAGAACTGTGTACACAAGTTTAAATGTATTTTCTTTTTTCTCCTGTGCACCCTGGGTCAAAATTATACTTACAGATTCAAGTAAGTACATGCATCCTCAGTGCGATCTGATCAAATCAATCTCCACCATCCCAAGTATTGGCGTTTTGTATCCATCAACGAACTTCTGGTACAAATCTGGCTGGATGTTTGACCATTGTTCGACCATTGTTCTTGGTATAATGAGCAGATACAATTTAAGGTGGTTGGTTTCTTGGCACAGACCATGCTTCTAAGCCCAGTCCAAATAATGTAGATAGGTTCATGAGTATATAAACACATTATGTTCAAGTTCAGTCTGACCCTACTAATTAACTCTAATTAGAGGCCCGAGCCCGAAGTAAACCTGACATTTTATTTTTAACTATTACCAGTTTAAAATACTTCCAGACCCCGTTTTTAGCTTTTGCTTAACATTTTCCAGCTACATTTTGCTGATTATTCTGACCGCAGGGTGAGTCAAGTCCAAATCTTCTGGGATGTGTGATTGATAGGAGCAGAGCAGCATGAAACTTCTGCAATTTTCTGTAATCAACAGGGTAAACTAACTGCTCCTCTGTTTAGACTAGAATAAATAGATTAACACATCTTTATATTGTGTGTTCTTGTTTAGTTTCTAATCTCTAGGAAAAATTGTAAATTTATAACTCCACCTCAAATACACAACTTGATGACTGAAAACTTGCAAACCCCTGGGTGTTCCAACAGTATTACGCTCCCATACACTGTTTATATGATTCATAAAGTCAATATGGCATCCATGCCCATGATGAGTGTACATAAACTTCTGACTAGAAGTGTAAATTTCCTAAAAGGTAAAACCTTCTTCTTGTACTGTAGTACACCATCTGGGGAGTCAAATGCACAGACTAGCTGATGCAAAGCCACGGTGGAAATATTTTCAAAAGCCAAGCGGGTATTCTGAGACATGTTGCAGGTTAGTCTCTGGGTGTGTCGAAGATACATGTTTATTTTGGACCTGAGTGACAAGTGAGCCCAGCAAAGGTTCAAACTTCAGAGAGAGGCGACATCACGTCAGAGCTCGCTCAACCGCAGCGCGAGCCGCTAACGAAGGCTTACTGCCACTAACGTGCCTAAAGTGCGCACGAGCTCTGACACCATCATCTTCAGAGGGGACCCACCACCCTGCAGTGGAACTTGGCATCTCACCAGCAGAGAGGGAAGAGAGGGGTTTAAGTGTGGAGCCTGAGTGTACCTCATTCCAGTCCCAGAGACCACTTAAAAGACATTCCTCCTTTAACACAGCAGCTCAACAGCTGAGGTCTTACAAGTGAGGAGAGCAGTTGAACTAGTCGGGGTGGGTGCACAAGGCTGATATTTCTAGCCATAAGTTTATTACAGTATTACTCATTACTTTCCTCTTATAATAAAGGAGCCACATGTGGAAATGTTGGCAGAGCACAGTGCAGCTTAAGGTGATATATAGACTGCGAGCGTGATCACAAACTAATCACTTGTCCCTCTGAGACAAGATATCGTCATTGTTGAAACTATGGATGCAAAAAGACAATTACAGTGCATTGCTGTTTTTTTTGGTTTGTTTGTTTTACATTTTCACCTCAAATGGCCCCAATGATGTTTCAGACACTCACCAACCACTTTATTAGATACTTCTGATTAATTGTTCACCACTCAATGCACTTACTCATCTAAACTTGAAAAAATAACTTGCTGAATTCCAAACTGAGCATCAAAACATGGCAGATTGGGGATTTTACTTTGAACAGGGCAGGATATTTGGTTCTAGACTTGCTGCTATGTGTATCTTAGGAAATGCTCATCTACTTAGCACATAAACAAATCTCTCTTTTACAGGGAATAGTTTAAAAATGGTAGGCTGTAGTCAGTATTTGGTGTAAATGGCGTGGAAGCATGGATCCTGCTTTATTACAGTATACTGGTGGTGGTGGATTTATGGGTTTGATGGATATTTTCTTCCTGAAAAGTTTAATTTTCAAATTTGTAACTTGCTAGTTTCCAATTTAAATTAATAGAGTCTACCAATCTGCCTAACAGGATCTGCAGTCATATTTCAGTGTTTCTATTAAAACATGATTTAGTGAATTGATTTAGGATGCATTTTCTACAAATTACAAGCAAATTTAAATTTAGCAAAATTCAACCTGAGAATCCTTGAGAATCCTTGAGAATCGCTCTTGCTCTAAATGACCAAATGATTTTTGGTCATTTTCCATTTTTGTTACAAACAATAAACCTAAGCTTAATAAAACTCAATGCTGAGGTTCTTCATTTAGGAATAAATGAAGAATTTTCAAACTTATGTTATACTACAATCAGGTTCTCATTTCTGAAATTATATTGAATACAATGTATTTTCCAGGTCATAAATAAAAAAGGGGGAAAAGTACAGAAAAAGATATATATCCAGGGTTCATTAAATGTTGCATCCATTCATCCTTGCATCTTTCTTTTGAGAGAGTCTCCATATTGAAAGTCTGTAGTAAATTTATCTAGATTTTTTTTATTCATAGCTGAAACATTTGGCAAAAAATTGTTGAAAGGTTTCAGAAATGTGGTCCTGGATATTTGTAGTAGACATAAAGAATTTTGCTGTGACATTAAGCAGTTGTCTGCCAAAGAACTTTTTTAGTATGATCATCTTCATAAATGCTTTCCTTGCAGAAAAAAAGTTAACATTTGATTTTCATCCAGAAAAATGTCACATACCAAATGCTACATTTATCACAGAGATGCTTCCAAGTAGGATTTTATTTTTTTTCACTCTTCAGATATACACTTCAGAGTATTCTGACATTCACAAAGTTACAGAAAGCTTAGACTGCAGATGGCTGTGATGGTAGATGACAGAACCACATACAATATTTTGCACTCCTCCAAAGGCCTCCAAACTCTCCAGTAAAACATCTCTATTGGCACTCTTACATACGTGTCTATGAAACATGTGGTTTTACTTTGCAGCTGATGATGGAGAGTTCCTCAGAGTGTTATGTCTAACAATTATACCACAGGGACACATTCTGAGGACGGTGCATAATGTCCATCTTTTCTGTAATGTAATTTAAAGATATTAGGTGACCACTATGCCTATAAATAGGCCTTTCCATTTCTCACACGGACTCAGAGTATGTAGAGTGTGTAAATGCACGCCTTAGAGAAAACTCATAATAAACAGTAGACCTTGATGTGAAAGAAAAAATGAGTAGCTGAGGTCACTATCTGGAAGAAAGTTCCTCTGGTTAATCTGACAGAGATGGTAGTTATTATGAGGACAGATAACACATGGAAGCATGTGGAAAGAATCACAATCATGGAGTCAAATGCACGCAAGCACAGGAACGCGACTTCCACCCTTCCACATATGCATTATGAGGCATCTCTGCCTACTAACATAGCTGGTTACAACAACAATGTAGTTTCAACTTGCATATCTGCACAATGACTCATAAAATGCCATTTCCACACACATGCATGCACATATATATGTGTATCTGTATTGAGCAGTATTTGTCTACCACAGTGAAGCAAGGACAGGCCAAAGCTCACTTTTCAGTCGGCGATGCTTTGAGTTCCAGAGGGGCGCACATGAAAGAGCAGCGGAATATAAAGGAGTGCCCAAGGATACACTGCGGCGCTCAATGTGAGGACAATTTAGCCCTGATGGAAAACCTGGATCAAAGGCCTGGCCTCCATAATTGCACATTCCCCAACAAACACAGTGGCATTTGAAGAGCGGGCCAGACCTCCGGACTCCTGAGACCCAGGTCGCAGACACAGGCAGCACCATTCCTTTCACCTTGCTATGTTCTCTGTCTCAATGTCTTGCTAAAAGATTAGAGAAATGCTTTTCTTCCAGGACTGCTCACAATTTCTCTTCAAATGTCATGATACAGACAGATTGCAGCAGCCTCTCGGGTTTTCTTCTATCTTGTTCATGCAGCAGCGGCCATGAACAAGTTATGGCCGCTGCTGCAAAATAAAAGGAATGAATGCATAAACTCAGCACATGCATATAACCAGTTAAAAATATTTTAACACAAACATTTTGTTTTTTCGTGTCTCTCATCTGCCCTTTAGCAGTATCCTAAATAGAATCTATTACGTTTGCCAGCCTGTCAGGCACAGTGATGCATACCATGGTCATTCAGCCAGCTTTTGACACAGATGCTATGTACTTCTAAAAAATAAAATCAACACTTTTATAAAATAAATTGTCAGCACAAAGTTTAGCTCCAGTCTGCTAAATCTCCTCCAAACTATTTGCTTCACAAGCCATCATTTTCTACCACACTTTTTTCTTCCACTAAGCTTTTCTTTAAATGCTTGGATATGACTTTTTATGAATAGGTCTTCAGTGAGTGTCTGCTGGTTAATTGCAAACTTAGAATGGCTATTTCAAAACTTCTCTGTATTATGCATGAGTTTTAATTGGCCTTTTTTATATTTTAATTACCTTAGAAGCTGAATTTGATGCTTTTATTTCCTGTAAACCATGTTAATCAAAATGAACTAAACTAAGTACTTGAAATTTGTCACATCTTGGTTTAACCCTAAGATAGAAAAACTATGTGTTTGTGCCTTTTGCCTGCAAGAAGACCCTGGAACAGGAAATTGTTTTAAAACCCAAAGTTTCTTACTCCCTTGAGCTCTGCCTGTAGGTTTTCTTCCTGCTGAATGCAGGTCGAACCACCAACATTCAGCTTAAAAGACTGTAAATCTTGCTTGAACATCTTCACTCTGCTGCAGGTGGGAGACCTCAGGATATAGTGGAATGTCTTGGCTCTCCAGCAGTAAAAACCATGGACACACAGGAATAAAATAGAGTTTGACATCAACCAGATAAAAGTGGGTATCTTATAGAAAGAGTAGCTTGATTTATAGCTTTGCACATGCCAGATGTTAGTCTGCAATGTTTAAAAAGGCATTCTGTCTGTTAACATTGGTTGTTGTCTTAGAATATTGACTGTCTTTCTTTTGCTCCGTCACTGCTCTGATGTTTGCATGAAATCTCTTCCAACACTTCACAGACACTGAGGCAAAACCAACACTCTGACAGCTCGATCCACGAGAGCCAGTGAGTGCTTACTTCAGGACTTTGGATGGTTTTATGTTGCGTCTAGACTTTAATAAGTGGTTGTGTTTTCCTGAACACACACCCCAAATCTACCCTGAAAGTCCTATGGCAATGCTTTAATAATAAAATATCATCTGCATGTGTTGTGGGGTTCAACTCATATAAACATGTTTCTAAGAAGCCTGTATGTGGTAAACCTACAAAGACTGCCCTGTCATCAGAAATATTCCTCAGTTTATGTGCTTTTCTTTATGGTGTTACATCCCTGAAGGTTTTTTTGAGAGTATGAATGTAAATGCTGTAACTCAGAGAACATAAGCAGAACGGTCAAAGTACTGCTTTTTGGAACCAGAGCTGGAACGCTGTGCAGAATCTGCACCTCTGCTCTTCAGACTGCTGGGTGGACTAACGTCTTGACAGCTAATTCAACTCCCTCCACACTTGTTAGAGAGAAAAGATAGATGGAAAAACTTCAAAGCTTAAAAATAATTCTTGTCTAAAGGGGAAAAAAACTGTTTTTGATTAAGTCATGATAAATTTAATAACATGGCAGAATCAAAAATAATACCAAGATTTCTGAGGTTTAGTTTGACAAAAGAGGCCAATTCACCAAAATAATGCTTGATTTCATTCATTTGAGTCTCTGTGGCAATAATTAGGCATTCAGTTTCATCAGAGTTCATCTTCAAGTAGTTGTCACAGATCCACTGTTTGTGTTTGATGCTATTAAAACATTTGATCAAGGAGGACAACTTTAAATATTCAGTTGGCTTCAAAGAACAGCAGAAAATCAAATCAGCATGAAATGAAAAGACACATTAAAACCCGCCTGATTATTTGACCTAGGGTGAAAAAAATGATTAGGTCCAAACCTGGGCCCTGTGGCACCCCACCTTCCAGGTTTTTAGAGTCTGACATTATCTGGTAGCCAAAAACACTAAATATCCTACCCAAAAAAAATAAGTCAAACCACTTTAGAGCCCCACCTGATAGACTGACTACATCTTAGCGCATGTTAACCATAAGAAGACTGTTAATCAGAGAAGCAGCTACTCTGGGAACCGCAGAGATCCACTGCTCAAGTGGGAGAATCTGTCAACGACAAACTGATCAGAGCTGATGAGAGGAAAACCTGTTAGAAACTGCAAAATAATTAAGACAGGGGTAGATGTTCACCTTTCAGCAGGACAGCAACTCTGAACATACAGCTGGAACTACAGAAGAATGGTTTAGGTCAAAGCATATTCTAGTGTTAGAATGATCCAGTCACAGATCCAGTTGGGAATCTTTGGGAAGACTTAACACTCTTCTAAATTACAACTATGCACTAGGCCTTTTGTGTCAGCTTAGAACCATCATAGAGCTCCCTTATGGAAATGTTATTAATGAATGATCTGTCAAAGCCAGCATCCATCATTGTATATTTGAGTTGCCCATACACACCCTAGCTGATTCCCCACTGATTCTTTAAAAAGAAAAACTGGTTCTGTAGTTTCCAAAAAATGACCAAATTCCAAGTTGAAACCAAATTTTAAAGGATTGAATTATGTGGGATCCAATGGGAGCTGAACTGAGTTCCCCTGGAGAGGGTCAGTCCCACAAAGGCAGTAAAATTATTAAACAGCTAAAGCCAAGACTTATGTGAATCTAACCACAACAAACAGCAACACTTGAATTTTACATTTTTCTCACTGTATCTGCAAACAAAGTTATTTCTTTGGATCTATATGGATGCCTTGATGTAAGAAACTGTTTTTCTGTATTATCTATAGTCCATTATTTAAAAAATATTTAAAATGTCATGGAAACTTGGAAATATAACAAAAAGCCACTAATAGTATCAACTTAGTGTGAATAGCTCATGACTTTGGTCATAGATTGATAGATAGATTGATGCACATCTATCAGCCATCTGTGTCCCTGAATATTCACTAACCAGAAAAACCATTAAATATCTTCTTCTCTGGGGACTTTGGAGTGTACTTTCCAATCTGAGTTCCTTTCACAGCACTGAACCGTCATTAACCTGCAAAGATTTTCTCTGGTTGCTGGTGAAAAGCGGGACATATTGAATTTCCCCTTTTCTGACATTCAAGTTCAAAGCAGTAATAGTGAGTCGGTAGAGAGGTCCAAGAAAATAACCCAATTTAAGGGAGGCCAAGGTTTGGATATGTTTCATTTCTCTTTGAGTAGAAAATGAAAGGAAAAACATAACAATCTTTGTTTAAATATTGATCCTTTTTGGCTTTGTTAGAATAAAAAAGAAAAGGTGAAAATTACAAGACTCAGACTGTCTACAGTTTTGACAAGTCCATAGTCTCCAGCTTTCTGGAGACTATGGACTCAGCAGAGCTGAGCTTACTCACTGCTGAGATGAAATCACAGATAGAAAACAGGAGGACGTTTGGTGCTAATCAAGTGCTGACTGGAAGTTCATGTGTATTAAACTTCTTCCCTTAATGCATTTTGTGCTTTGCTATGATATCCTTAAACCCTTGCACATTTTGGCACATTAAAATCACAAACTTCAATGTAAACTCCAGATCAACTTGAAAAAAGTCTGGGTTGCAAATATTCACATCGCGCATTACTTGATAATAAGCAGGTTCTTAGCTGAGCTTCAAAATGCACAAAGAAGAGCGAGGAGACAAATTATTTAAAACTACATTTAACAGGCTGTTTATTGGCTGACCATGACAATGACCACACTAAACCCTGCAAACATGTGCAAGTCGTTGACCATTTTTACCATTGGTAAATGATGGACACTGACTTTACCATTCAAACTATGTTAAACATCAGTTTGAATGTTTAACATAAAATCACAAGATGTATGTGCTTAGGGATAGGGTTTGGACTGTTCAGGGCTCAGGTGATAAACTTTATCAGATAAAAACAGCCTACCTGGATTTTTAAGATAGTTATTTTGTCCTGAAATGTGCATTTCTTCTGTTTTAACAGTTTCTACTGTATTTGTGTTAGTGACAGAGCACCACAAAGTATCCCCTAATTATGAAGTGAAAGAAACTAAATTATCTATCTGTTACTCTACCTAAAAATAAAATCCACTCCAACCTTTTTGGATGCCACTTCATCTGCCATTTTTCTTCTTGAAAACAAGAAATAAGATTGCAGCAAATGTAATTTAATTGCCAAATTAAGAGATTTAGTTTATGATGCTCTTTCAACATATTTAAAAAGAATAGTTCTGTGTCGTCTCAAAACGGCTGTAAATGTTTAGCCTTAAACTGGTGGCTTCGTTGGGCTTGTGGGATATTTGTTTACCCAACTCACAGATAAGGGTAATATTTGCAATATTTTGAGGTACAAACAACGTCCTGTGGGTGTGTTTCCTGTAGGAGTGGTGACCGGCAGTCAGCTGGGCTGTGGTTACGCAAGTCGGTGGCCACAGCGTTGGGAAACCGTAGCACAATAGTAAATGCGTAAGTCGTGAATAAACTGTGGGATGTTGGGGGAGAGGGCGAGGAATTACACATAGTGATGATGATGATGATGATGATGATGATGATGATGATCCTGTGGACTCAAAAAGGTCAAGGTCTTATTTGCAGCCTTTTTTCTTGTTGTTGTGTTAAAACCATTCCAGTCAGCAGTAACATAAAGCACTACAAAGCAAACATGCCTTTAGTGTGGATGAGGAAAACATACTTGTGGACGGACTTTTCGGACAGAATGTGCCTGCGCGCTTTGCCATATCAAATCTAATATAGCCCGGCTAAATTGACTTCAAATAAATCGAGCCGCTTTATTTTGCAAAAGGCGTGAGAATGCACCAGTGGCAGAAAAACAACTAACTGTGTAATATGTCCGCACTAAATCATCAGACAGATGTTGAGTGAGGCAGTTTAAAGTCACATTAAAAAAATGATTAATGCTGGGACATGACAGAGGGAGAATTAATGAACGATCCAATCATATAAGTGGTTAAACAAACCGCTGAAGACAGAGAACACCCTTCATTCAGCCGTTGAAAGACAGCAGCAAATATGCGACAGCGCCCTCCCTGCATAGCAATCATTGCTATCGTGCAACATCTCCACGGAAAACTAATCAAACTGTAAATTACAGATGTTCAGTTGTGTACACAAAGGACTGAGTTTGTCTAATTAAAAAAGAAACAATGATTAGTCTGTGGGACATCGCAGTGGAGAGTGAAGCTCCATGCCGAGCATCTTGATGAAAAGCTTCATTATTCGTCTGTTTATACTGCAACACCGGGACTCTGGGTCGCCGTCCGAGAAGGCCCGGACTGCACCGCTGACTCTGCAGCAATCAGCTGTATGCTGCAGTGTGGAAATTGGCTGTATATTATGAAAAGATTACAATCTAAGCAGTGTGGTGCGTGCCCGTAATTCATGCCATATCCTGTGAGGCTTGGGGTTAAACAGGCAGGACTTAGCGACATGAACAAGACTTCAATCATGGAGAGGCCCGCAAGGATAAGGAGGGGGAAATTCACTGCTGGCGCTGTTATGCAAGGCATATTAGTTGGGACAGAAATGGAACCATTATTTTAAAGAAAATGTGTTGCTTCAAGACTGTAATTTTACATGTGAGGTGTGTTTTATGTTAGAAATTACGCTTTTATTGAATGTTTTAGAGCAGAAGCAGAATGGTGACTTCAGCAGGCATCAGAGGGAGTTGGAAGAGCGCAGAGCTGAGAGTATGGGGTGAATGGGTGTGTGTTCCTTTTAGGGCAGCAGTGCCAGTCCCCCTTGGGGTTGTTACGTTTGTGGGCCAGAGAGAGATTCAAATGGACCGACATTCAGATCCAGCTTTGCATTCTTCTCTGCAGCACTGGAGGGTTATAGACTGAAACACTAATCCAGCTCATTCCCATTGTTCTTTACGGCTTTATCCTCTCTGCAGTCTTCAGTTGCTGTTGATATAAGTTTATTGCAAAAGAGAATAATTATGCAATGAAGCATTGTCTCATCCATCTGTGGTTCCTACATCACAGTGCAGTGAAGCAAACAGAGGACAAACAGAATGACTTTTTCCCACCTGCAAAACTCTTCACACTGCTTAAACTATTTCACATTTTGTACTTTGGGGCAGATTTTACACGATAGATCAATACATACAAGGCATCATTGTAAAGAGCCAAGAGCTTTTATAAATAAAGACCAGAAAAGTGTGGCTTACATTTGTATCCAGCCCCTCAACTCTACTTTTTTATACCACTTTTGCTGTGTCTATCAGTGTTGTGCTGCCTGTTCTTCTTTGAATAAATGCTGTGAGCATCAGTTTTCAAGTCCAGCCACCAGCCACAGATTATCAATTGGTCACTGATGTGGACTTTGACCGGACCGTTCTAACACATGAATCTGCTCAGATCTATAACTATTCTATTATATCTCTGGCTTTATGTCCAGGTTTGTTGTCTAGTTGGGAGGTGAACCTCCACCCAAGCCTCAAGTCTTCTCTATCCATTTTCCCATCAGCTTTGCTTCCTTTTACTGCTGAAGTAAAGCATCCACACAGCCTGATGCTGCCACTACCATGTTTCACAGTGGGAATGGATTGGTTTAGATCAAAGTATTTTTGAACAGCCTAGTCAAAGTCCTCACCTAAATTCGACTGAGAAACTGTGACAAGACTTAGAAATTGATGTTCACAGATGCTCTCCATTCAGTCAGGCTGAACTTGAGCTACTTTCTAAAGAAGAATAAGCAAAAGATGTGCAAAGCTGGTAGAAACTTGCAGCTGCATTTCCAGCAGAACACATAAAAGTTCGTTCTGTGAGGCACTGTAAAAGACTTTTATGGGCTTTGTGATTTATGTTTCCTGATTACAACTAAAAATAATCATTGGATGGTAAGCTTTGGCAGGGCCTGATTGTCTGTGATAGTCTTGCTGAAAGAAAAATCTGCAGCGTCCAGCTATAAGACAAGTGGAATATCTTGTACGAGGATGGAGGGATGCGGGCCAGCTGTCGTTCTGATCCAACCATTCACATGTGTGGGTCCAGACAGATCAGGAGTGAGGGAGGGTTTGCTGCAGTGAGGCTGCTCCACCTAATCCCATGCTGCATTACTCACCCAGTCCAGTCAAACGGCCCACAGACGCGGGGACTTCCCCTTCCCTCCGAAGACAGAGAGGAATACTGTATTGCTTCATGCGGCGCTGAGGTAATATCATTACTTCAACCAAATGCTGCAAAGTCTAACCTGTATATTGTCTCAAGTGTCTAAACTGCATGGTGGGAGAGTAGATAATAAACTGTGACAGAGTAACACTAATATGTCACAAGGAATATTGAAGATATAGTATTACAATAATTTTAGGATTACGGTTGCACCTAAATACTTTCCAGTCTGTGCAACTATGGTTGCTTTTACTGGATCATTATAGAAAAGTTCATGTCTACAGCGGAGAATATAAAGCGAGACATTTAGTTCCTGATAGATATCAATCCAATCTTCTTCGGGGGAACTCCATGACGTGGGTGTGCAGCAGCTCCACAAAGTATTGTCTCTTGCACGCAACTCTAACATCCTGCTGCTGCCGCCACTCCTTTAACACCTTCAGGGTTTGAAGGTGTCATTTATTTAAAGAAAAAAAACGCAGACTGAAAAACACACCCAAACACGACAGGCGATCCATGTTCATAAAAGTGCTCATATTTGTCGAGACACAGCCTATAAAGTCAGCTGCCTCTCATCGTATGCATTTCACACAGCTATAATTGTGCGTAATTGCTGTGCTACCTTTAAGTTAAACATACGGGAAGGATCGTCTTCAGCAGCTTAACAGTGAGACATGACGGCGTAATAAGTCCAAGCTGATTCTGCTCTGACATATTTCCCATGATAGGTAAATATGAACTTGAAGCAAAGCAATGGGGCTATCTGTGAAAACAAGCAAAGCCATATATTTTACTTGGAAAAACAGCGATCAGCTGTATCAACACTGGTCCTCCTACTGCAGCCAGCCACATCAAGTGAGAAACTGTAGAGTCTGGAGGCATCCTCTGAGCACAAGCACAGACCTGAGGAAAACACCGTCCGTCAGATCAGGGACTTTCTGGACATATCAGGGTTTAATGACTAATCCCTACTGATTTTAACTGTTTACTCCTGATAAATGTTCAGACATAATAAGATTTTAGCAAAGAGAAACAGCTATGGGAGCTCTTAATCGTTGCTATGTGTTCAATGGCGGTATTATGATAGTGAGGCCGGCCCAACTTTTCCTCTTGCAAATAATCTGTGTGCTGTTTGCACTGGCACAGCTGTTTGCTTCTACTTTTTTCAGCTGTCTGTGCTCTCCCTCCTTTCTCCCGGTTTGATAACATAATACTTCAAGCATGTTTCCAAAAGGTCATAAAAAGAGAGGGAGCCGCTATCTGCTCTTTGATTGTGCAACAAGCAGATTTAAACACATCCTACAAACGTGGAAACTTCTACCATCCCATGTTTATTTTTGTAGGGTTTTTTTCCACAGTGCTTACTGATTTCTTCTATTTCTTCTTTTTTGTTAAATTTAAATAGTAAGATTCATCAAACAAATTGCAATATCTGGGGAACATAACCTGATTAAACGTAAAATGCAGGTTTCAAGCTAAGCTGCCCCTATATGAAGAGGTAATTAGAAGAAAAAGAGGTATTTTAGTATTAGCAAAATTATTTTAAGTATGACACAATGAGGGGTTTGCAAGTGTGACCAACCTGATTAAAATCATGTTGCATCAAGTCCAGACTTTGACTAGGCCTAGTTCAGAGTAAGACAATATGTTTTATTTCTTCTGTTGGTCAAGTGATGACGCAAGCAAATCAGCTAAGTCTATAAAACACACTTGCACTAAAACCTATGTTGTCTACAGCCAAACTATTCCGGTTAAGCCTGTTTTCATCTGGTCACAGAAGCTAAACAGAGTCAGGCCTGATCAGTACTTGAATGGGAGATCATTTCCGAATGACTGAAATCCAGGTGCTGTAGGCATTTTTTTTCTTGACCACAAAAGGGTGTAAAATGCCAGTTAGGATAATTTTATTGCCTAAACCAGCAATAAAATGCCAGTTAAGTTTCTTTCAAAACCTTTGTGATTTTGAAAGAAACTTGTAGCATTCTATATTACAGCAGATCTGAAGAAGCCTCTGACTGTAGAACAGTCTCATGAAGAGAAATCCTTCTTGCACCGTCATCTGCAGAGGTTCCACATCAGGCCCCAGAACAGAACCAGCCTTCTGTATCAGGTCATTGAGTCTATTTAAGTTTGAGAAGTTTTTTTCTCTCTTAATTAATGAAAATTTGATTTTAAAATATATATTTTCAAACCCAAGTTATCTTGTTTGATAATTACAATCACTTTGATGATCTAAATTATTAAACACAACAAAAAAAACAGAAACAGAGCATGTGCTTTATGTGTGCAACTGGTTTAAAGTCACACAAACTGTAAGAAGCACAAGTAGACAGTTCCTGGCTACAAGTTTCATAATGCTTCATGTGTGCAGCAGCCATGTTGGATTGTGCACTCAAGATGGCTTAGGGGCTCATATGGAAACCTGTCTTCTTTGTATTTTCTGTTTTATTTTTTACTTTGCTTTATGTAACTAAATTTGAATCGCTATGTTTGACCTGACTGATTATACGTTTTGGACAGAAATTGCATCTGCTTTTAAAGCGCTCTGAGAAATTTGTTTTGAACTTGTAACTGTTACTTTTTCTCAAGCAGATGATGTATGTTGGATATTCTGTGAGCCTGTGAGATTGACTGAACTGTGTTGATTACAAAACCTATTGGGACATGCAGCACCTCTTATCAAACATCTGATGTTGTGATTGGATATTTCTTCCTGGTGTAAATCCTTTTTAATGATCTCATTGGGATTTTGAAACAGACTTGCATGAGTCAGTGACATGCCCACACATGGCTCCCTACAGGGGTCCTATTAATGAAACCATTTGCTGCATTGCATGTTTAAATCAGAAAGAATCTGAATATTTCAAAAGCCAAAACCAAGGACTTCCTGTAATACAAAAAAATCTTGGGAATATCTTCTTGAGATCCTCTTTTTAAATGCTCCTCCCCATTCCCAGGCCAAAATACAATTTATTTTGACAATTTGACAACTATCTGTCATCCTGCATGGGAATGAGGTAAAAACATGCGTTTTATTCTCTTACTAACATTTGAAAAAATAAAAAAAAACGTTTTTTTTGTTATTTTCCAACATTGCGGATACTTGACAGCCACAACCAGCTAAATGCTGTTCACCACACCTTATGGAAACACACCCACAGGACATGGTTTATACCTCAAAGTATTGAAAACATCATCCACATCCATGTGCTTAATAAACAAATATGTCACTGGCCAAAAACCTTTGAAAAAGCAACAGCTATATTGCTGAAAAACTGCAGACTTTTTCTGTTTCTTCACCCTTTTTTATGTAAACTAGGTAGATTTAACTCACAAGCACCTTTGGTCTGAAAGTTGTTGCCCTTATAACGATGCCTTTTAGCATAATCTATCAATGAAATGTCCAGAAAAAAGGTCCTGGATTTAATTTCCATAAATTTAGACAATTTAGGGAGGAGAAAAATTCATGTTAATGATAAATTCACTGGTTACTCAACTCTTTATCTATACATGTATGTGAAGATTTTTTATTTATTTTGCTGTAATTTTAGAAATTGATCAGAATATCTTCTATTTAGTAAACCTTGAGTTTTTTTCTCAGGGATGCAAATATGACAAAGAGGCCAATTTATCCATTTTCCCATTTTCGCAGCAGCGCACAATGAGGAATATGGTAGGGTGGATATAAAACTTCTAAAGCTCACAGTTGAAAAACTGTGGAAAACAGTGATAGAAGAAGTATTTTTGTGGTAGTATGTATTTACTACCACAAATGTAAACATAGACTTTGTAAAACTTTGCTCTGACTTTAACCAGGACTGAACGCTTTTGTCAAATAAGACAAAAAACTTTAAAACACAAAGAATACCTAAACATTGTTAGGTATGGTGGACGGTCTGTGATGCTGTGGGGCTTTTTCTTCTACAAAGGCCCTTAGAAATCTTTTTAAAGTGTGCCATCATGAACTCTCCTGAAATGCCAGAAGGTCTTAAATAAAAATGTCAGTCCTCAGAACTAGATGCTTAAAAAAACAGGGGTGAGCTGAAGAGAGGAGAGAAAAACAGAGGACCCATGACAATCTGGAAAATCTCTCCAAATTATTTATGGAGATTGTGCAAAAACGACCATAGGCAATGGATGAATAAAATGTGTTCACAATAAAGACTGAATTTTTCTCTTTTAGATTTATATTAAGACTTTTTAACACTTCTTTACCAAGGGTGCCAATAAATGTAACTATATAAACTTGCCTTGCCCTTTAAATGATGTAATGGGATTCCAAATCCAATAAAGAGACACATTTTTACTGACTTTGTTCCACCTCCCTGTAGGACCCACTGCACAGCAATGAATAGAATAAATTAAAACTTTGTTAGACCGTAAAGCTGCTCTGTTGCCTCCACAATGTACATGTCTGTTGCATTAGAAGTGTAGTGAAGCATTTAGAGGATCAGAGATGATTTCCAACTAATTCATGAAAAGAATGTTTTATTTTGTGTAAGTTCTAAGAGGTAGACCCCACAGCCCCACCTTTGACCTCCAAAAATGATGGTCATTTCTGGTTGTGTACTCATCTTCCTCACCAGCAAAGGAACTTCTGAGTGTCGGTCTTTTTGAGAGAGTTTCTGATCAACACCCACTGAAGTGAGTTGTGGTGTTCACTGAAGCAATAAGAAAAAAAAAATGCGTTCAGATTTTGAGTGATGCCACCGGCAAATAGGCATGACAGCACACTCGGTCCCATGTCTGCAGGCGGTGGTCTGCAGGGGCTCCGTGTTTTGTTTCAATCATCAAAGCTATTGGGTTAGGGATCTTTTCTCTCTGCCTATCTCTCAGCAACACTCATGGCCACTCGGACCTTGAAATCTTACTCCAGGCTGCTGAGAAGAGTGGGCGGCTGGGCCAAAGAAACGTCTCCCTGGCCTTGGTCGGCGCTGCCGGGGGTCACGCTGGCATTCTTCTGTTACACAAAAGACTTCTTCAAGTGGCTGTGTGACAATGGGCTTTAGATCAGTGGAGCGTTATGATTACTGGGCAACTTGAATGCATTCTATCTTAAGTGAGCCAGAATTAATATGAACTTTTTGATGTGTTTCTAAAGCAAACCTGCTTGTAGAATCCAGTAACTTTCAACACACACGCATTCTGTATCAACAAGACAAACTGGGGTTCGTTATGAGCCTGTTAATAAGCACAGCCCCTCGCTTTCAACCTTAAGTGCTAACATTATGTCACTCACAAGCCCCTCATAATGAATGTGCACAAACCACGTCTCCACAACTTCATTGAAGCATGATTTCACAAGACAAGCCTTTAACTGAGCACAAAGGAATGTCAGATGTGCTGACACAAAAGATCTCCTCTTTTTCTCCCTGATTTACAAAACGTATAACGCACCGAGGGGAGTTGAGACTCTCATGCATTAGCGCACCACATTAAAATGCATTCAGGGACTCTGATTGGGGCCGAATGAAAAACATTATCAAATAAAATTAATTAAAACAAGGCGGTGAGTCTATAGCTTCCAGACTGCTTTTGTTTTGCTGTCGTAAACAGAGTTAGTGGCGTCTGTCAGTGAATTAAGAAAACGCTGGGCCCCTTCGACTGCGGCGGCCTTGATTCGTGGATCCTGTGAGACCTGCCAGCGCTTTACTCTCACTCAGCGCAAACCGACTTGGCCGGTGATAGACAGGCAGCCTCGTGTCAAAACACCGTCTGCTTCTGCCAGCCTGCAGGACGCATGCTGAAAGGCACATTAACATCACCATTTGTGTATTTCTGTGCATCGCAAATTTATTCTGCATTTTATGTTAGAATTTAAAGCTTCAATGTTTCTTATCAGGATTTTATGTGATAGACTAATGATAAGTGTACAACTGTGAAGTGTAAAGAAACATGTCTACTTAAAATATTTATGCTTGTCATACCTTTATGTTTAGCCTCATAACTTTTATACTGCAAAATAAAATGTACTGCAATCAATTACCTTTGGTGTCACAAATAAGTAAAGTATACATGTTGAATGACCTTGGCACATCTGCACACCTAAGACAACATTTATTGAAACAAAAACCCAAAAAGCTCATAGTAACTCTAGAGGTGATGCAGAGGTCCACCGCTCAGGTGGGGCAATCTGTTGACAAGGAAATTATTAAATGTTAACCCAAAAAAACTGGCAAGACTAAAGGCAGTGTTGACAGGAAGCAAATGGAAGTCCCATTTGAATTCTGGCATAAACCCTACGTTAAAACACAATGGTGGCAGCATCATACTGTGGGATGCTTTATTTCAGGATTGGATGGAGCTACACAAGAAGAATATCTGTTAGAGGTGCAAAAGACTTGAAGGGTGAAAGTTCACATCCCAGCAAGACCCTAAACATGCTGCAAGACCTATAGTGGAACGGTTTAAATCAAACAATGTCCATGTGTTAGGATAGCCTAGTCAAAGTACAGAACCAAATCTAATTGAGAATCTTTTGCACTAATGTGGAAATTGATGTGTACAAATCATCTCTTTGTACTATTTTGAACTATTTTGAAAACAAGTAGGAACAAAAGTATTTTGTCCAAGAAAAAGATTCACAAAGTGGTTCTTAGTTATTGCATTTTGAAAACCTTTGGGCCTTTTCTCCTTTCATGTATTATGTGCTGCTTCGTGTTGGACTGCAACATAAAATTGAGGCACAAAGCATTGAGATTTGTGGTGGTGTCGTGACAAAATCTTGAAAAGTTCAAGGGGCATAAATACCTTTCCAAGGTGATGTGTGACAGCATGTGCAATATTTCAACGGAGCAACCCTGCCTCTCTGCTGCTCCATAAAAAACAGCCATGTCCAGGCAAGCATTGTTATTTTGCCATCAAACATAAAAGCTGCTTCAGGTAAAAGCATAAATTATGCATTTTAGCTTCGTAATCACTCTTTATTGAGTTTTGTTTAATTTGTTAGCCATGAAGCCATTTCATTTTAAAGTTGGAGCCCATTTTGTATGTGTTGACCACAAAACCAGGCTACAGAGCCAGTGTCTAGAAAATAGAAAACCTCTTTAAAAAGCAATGTGTTCAGTTATCTGAAAGTTTATGAAACTTCACACTAACATTTTTATTGGAATATTTGAGGTAACTCTTTATTTTATTTATTTATACTGAAGGGTGAATGATTCACTGAGTTGGAAACTTGATTTATAGTTATCTAAGCAAAAACAGCTGAACAGATCAAGACAAAGAAAAAAAATCAGGCATGTAGAAATTACTTGTAACTTTATTATAACAAATTAGATAGTATTCTGAGAATAAACCAGTAATCCCAGCTATCAATAAGGAACAACAGTGTAATCACAATGTGCTGTATCTATGGCACCCATGCTTGTATTGCCTCTGTGCTATTTGTTATCATGGTGTGTGGAAATATTTCTCTCCCTCACTGACAGTTTTATTACTGCTTTTTGAGAGTCAAAGCCAAGAAAGAATAAAAGACAAGATAATAAAGCCTCCTGTTGCCTCTTAAAACCCGGTAAAATTTAACTTTACTCCGGTTTATTGATTATGTTTCTTGTTATGCAGGAGTTTTGCAGTGTCACAGTCTTGACCAGCTTTGCATACTTCCGAGAGACTAAACTTTACCGCCATGAAAGTTGTTCACTTAACTTAAATTCCAATCATGACTTTGACTGGGCCATTCCAGCACATGGAAATGCAATACTCAAGTGTTTCTGAAGACGAATGGGTGCTCTGGATTATATTTAAGGATATCAGAGCAAAGAGGAACAAACAGAATTGCATGCCTTTTTTTCAGGATTTTATTATAAATTTAGGAATTTTAGAATGTTGAGTCCCAATAAAATACACTGAAGCTTGCAATCAAACAAAATGTAAAAATATTGAAATCCACTTTAAATTCTGTTCGCCAGGTTTTTTTTTTCTGTTTACTACAATTGGTGCAAAGTATTGGTGCACAATTCTTAGGAGCCTTGAAAAACTTAATCTCCTCAGTTTAACTCTAACTACTTCTAGTTATACAGCAGATTGTTAGATTATTGCACATTGGGGTATGGATAGTTTAGCACACTATACTTACTTTCAACACTGTTTACTTTTTATTATGCAGAATAAAAACGTATACTCTTCCAACTTCCTTCTTATCTCCTGCCTGCTTGTTTTTCTCTCTGTTCATTTCCTCTTCCCACCAAGTGAGATCCACGCTATATGTTCACAGAGCAAGGCTTGATGGTCAATACTGTTTTTGCTGAAAACAAATTCAGACTATTTTTTTTTCTTTTATTTGATTAAATAAAATAATTATTTCTTTTTTCTTTTTTATGCTAGTCGCTCAAGCTACTAATTTACAATAGAGTATTAGGGACATAGATGTGCTCCAGTTAAGCAGACCCTTCAGAGAAAAAAAAAATAAATTATAAAATTATAAGAATAAAGTGATATTAAAAAAATAATAGTCCTAGTAATACCAGAATAAGCTCATAAAGTTTTGAGATGCTGCACAGTGGCACAGTTGTTAACATTGTTGCCTTGCAGCAAGTAGGTCCTGGGTTCGATTCCCGGCCTGTGGTCTTTCTGTATAGAGTTTGCATGTTCTCCCTGTGCATAGTGGGTTCTCTCCAGGTACTCCGGCTTCCTCAGTCCAAAAACAAGACTGTCAGGTTAATTGGACTCTCTAAATTCTAAATTCTCCCTAGGTGTGAGTGTGTGTGTGTGTGTGCATGGTTGTTTGTCCTGTCTGTCTCTGTGTTGTCCTGCGACCTGCCTAGGATGACCCTGCCTCTCGGAGATTGGTGCCAATCTCTGAAACATTCGCTGGAGATTGGCACTAGAACCCCTCCGGACCCCGCTTTGGATAATGGTATACGGATGGATGGATGTTTTGAGAATAAACTCATAGTATTATGAGAATAAAGTCGCAATATTACCAGAACAATCAGCATTTAGACTTTATTCTCGTAAAGTCTAAAGTCTAAATGCTGTTTTTATTCTAGTATTTTTATAACTTTATTCTTGTAATTTTTTTACCTGTTTTTCACGTATTATACCTCCCTTTTCTGAATGGCCTATTTAAAACTTTAGTAGAAGTTGGAAACTGGGTAGTACCTCGATCCGCTGATAAAAATAGATGGTAGAATTTATTAGATTACTTTAAACTACATGTATTATAATAAACGTGTATTTACCAAACATCAGCATTAGATTTATTTCCGTGCAAGTTCTCATAAAGGTCATGCTTACCTTACTTTGAGACATTATTATTGAATTAATATCTATGTGACTTAATTCTCATAACTGTATTTATATTATTTTCTCTATAATAATTTTATATTATTTATATTATAATGCTCAGTTGTACTAATTAAACCCGACCGCAATGAGACTTCTGTGAAAGGTTTACATCCGTACATGCGCAGAAGAAGAACGTTGACGTCACACAGCAGCGCATTGTTTACGGAAGTAACACTGGATAGAACCGTTGATGAATCGAATTTAAAGTTTGTTAAGCAACGGAAGCCGACGGTATTGTCACAAGATCATAACAATACGAAGGAAGCTAATAACAAGAAAGGACAATTAGCGATTACCGTGGAGTTTTGATTTCTGTAAGAAAGTATGTAGACAGAATCAGAAGTGGTGAGATTAAGATGTAATGCAGACTACTTTCATAATTGCATAATTATAATTTTCAGCTTGTTTGAGTTCTGATTTACTGCCCTGACATCTTCTGGTGCAGAATTGTGGCGTTTATGTCTCACATTAATAATAAAGAAGCTAATACAAATGATCATTCAAAGAGCTTATGCTGATATGAAATATGTATCGGATTTTTTATTTAACATTTTTTTTCGAAGGGGGTGAAAAGATCGAAATAGCTCATTATACTGCCAAGAAAAAGCCAGATACAGGTCGCATATGGGCAAAACAGTGGACCTAGCTCGTATTTACCTGCTGTATGAATAGCCTTTAGTTTAATTCACCAGCGAGAATTAAACTGCCAGCCTGTTGACCTAGCATAGTGGATGCTTAGCTCCTGTTTTCCTGTTGAAAAGGGAAACAAAAATCTTAAGTACATTTCCTTTATTTTAATGTTCATAAATTCATCATAAACTTAAACTAATAAAATCAATGCATTAATTAAGAAATATGAGCTTTTATTAATCATAGTTACAGCGGACCCCCATCTGGTCATGGTTCAGTATTCAGTTTTTTTTTTCTTTCACCACATCATAATTATCCTGAATTAATCAGAAACTAACTTTTTGAATTGACATCAAATGAGTGTTAAAGTATCTAAAAAATATTGTTGCTGTGAACTATTCTGTGCCACCAAGCACATTTACGCCTTTTTGTATTGTGATTTACCAACTGTGTTTACAAAAGCTTTAAAGCGATAACCTTAGAGAACGACTCATTAGTTTAACATTAACAGGTAGTTGATATGCTCCAGTGAAGCAGACCCTCCAAATATTCAGCTGTACCCATTAACAGAGCAGTTCCCAAATATTTCCACGTTATGCTCTGGAAGGTGACCGCTCGCCTGCCTCGGACCCGACTAAGGTCTGTAAACAAACTCGACACTGTCCATAATGTGTTAGGCAACAGTCATTACACTGACACACCTCATGTTGGCACTAGGCCTAAGCCAGGGATTAAATATAATTAGAGAAGGGTTTATTGTTATATAAAGTTACCTGATCTCCTTTTGAAGTATTTTATTGTATCTAATTTTTTGAGGAAACATCAAGACTTTTTCCCATTTTTTTATTAAAGTAAAACCTCTTTGTATTTAACTATAACTATACAGCAGAACCTGCTAATAAAAATGTAAAATTAAACAATTTCTCTATTTTTGGGGGGGGAATTCCCTTAAAGTACGTAAGAATATATAAAATATGTGGACATCCGTGTGATAAAATAAAACTACATTAAATCACTTCACAACCTTTTCCGCTTTTACTCTGTCTTACATCTTATAACTTAAACCCAATCCAACCCGTTCAAGGAAAGGATATAAACGTGGTTGCATAAGTGTGCTGATCTTTACATACTTTGTTAAAGTATGTTGAAGAAACTTTTAATCCAGTTGCACTGTTCAGTCTTTTTCTCAAATTTGTTCTTCTCCATCCTTCAAAGGTAACAGTCAGGAGATGGGGACCAAATCTCCATAATATATCAATCAGATTTTGGGTTCCTCAGATTTAAGAATAATTTATATTAGGTGTGAAATCCTGAAGCTAGATGTTGAAACAGAAAACAAAGTGCAAAGTGCAACCAAATGATGTCACCTTTGTTACATGTTTCCCAATGACGTTTGTTTGTTTTCCAGCAGAATTGTAAAGGATATCCGTGTTCAAAGTGGAAAAGACCTTTGAAGTTAGTGTCACACTAATAGGAGAATATCCCCTGGAGGACATGTTTGCAGTTGTTTTAGCTGCTTTTGACTATTTGGAATGCACGTATAAATATTTAACAGTTTTGTAACAGTAAAAATTTGGTCATTTGGGTTGAGTTAATTTACATCTGCTGGAGTTTGTTACTAAGTTAATAAAAACTTTCTCACTTGGATCAGATCTTCCTATAGCAAATATTGGTTTCAGTCTGGATCTCTTCAGACATTGTAAGGATTTGAAGTTTGCTTTTCTGTTATATATATTTTTTTCCTATTGCTTACTAACCTGTGTTATTCTGTTCAATTTGTTTTTAATTAGCATGTTATTTTATTATTTTTGCTTCCCTCAGTCGCTCCATACATTTTCCCATTCTGTTCTCAAGTTTCCTGTGTCGAGTTTGCTTTGTTGACCTCCTTTTATGAGCTCAAATTTATTGCATTCCCTTGATATTTTTTATGTTTTGTGTAAATAAACTGAGCAACATTTTTGCAGATCCCCTGTGTCCCTGTGGTTGGTCCGTGTGCTCCTTGACATGCCACATGCTGGTGTGTAATGCCATTTCATGGATTTACATCCAGTTTCCTGGAAATAACATTGCGGCCGGCTTTCCATCTACAGGCTTACAAAAACAGTCTCGGTCTCTTTCAGTCAGGAATGAGAAGACTGAATATCAAAACTGATATCAGCTTGTGACTGCCTGTTCTTCTTCAAGACTTATTCCTGGAGTGTGCCTGCTAATATGTATGAGCCCGTGGATTTAGTTTGCTCTAGAAGAAAGTGAAGCAGAGGGGTCATCTATATTGAAACTGACAGGCCCATTTGGAAACAATCATCAAATGTGTCATGGAAAAACCGCTACGTCATGGTGCAAAGGACTTCAAGAGGCTGCCAGCATCAATATTTTCCCCTCAAGGCTGGCAACGGATGTCGTTCTGATGGAGCTTATATTCCTCTTGGCAGGCCTGTAGGCCATTTTTCTTTCCTTTTTTCTTTTTAGTAAATGTTGCTGGTTTCAGAATCCCGGGGATTTCTCACCCTCATCATCCAAAGTGCAACATGACTGACAACAACCGGGACAACAGAGAGGAAGAGTTTTATCAGTGTCACCTCCTCCAGATAGGAAGTTCAGGTAATTAGGTGCACTCACCTCAAGCGAGGCCCAATATCCTGTTTGAAGAGAGCACTGTTCTGACTCAATGATCCTGAGGACACACACCCTGGCCTTTCTAACTTGAGGAGACCACCTCGGTTAGTGTGATGCACAGTGGATCTAATCTTCTTACCTCAGTAGTTTCCCTCCTCCCACTTGAGGAAATGTCACTGTGATCAATAATGAAGCTGCAAACATTCCCCTGATTTCTGGCTTCTTCTTGATCTAATCACAAACAAAGTGCCTTGGAAAAATATTCACAGCAGTAAAAGTTTTTCACATTTTTTACATCACAACCACAAACGCATTTTCTTGGGATTTGATGTACAGAAAATAAAAGGGGTTGGGTATTATGATGTGGAAGCAAAATAAACAATTTTCATCAACAAAATCTGAATTGCATGCATTTGAACCCACCACTCCCATTACTTTAATATCTTTTGGTTACCTGTCAAGAAAGCTGTTGTCAAAAAGTGCAATAAATTCAGTTTAACTTTTACCTTAAGTCACGTAGAGGGACATGAGTCATTCATTCATCCATTATTTCCCACTTCCAATTTCCTTACATCCTTATGCCATTGGGGTCTGAAAGGGTACTGGTGCCCATTGCCAGCTATCAACGGGCGAGAGGCGGGGAAGATTGATCGATCTAAACAGGCGACGAAAGACTTGAGACTGGGGTTACAACAGAGCAGGATTACAACTCTAAACATAAAATCAAGCACCCAATCTGATGTACTAATAGATATTTCATACAACAATAACCAGAGCTAGATCTAAGCATATTCACTTGCTAGAATGGTCTAATCAAAGTCAGGATCTAAATCCGGTTGAGAATCTGTAACAAGACTTGAAAACTCATGCTCTTACTCTCGCCATCATTGAACCTAAATGTTTGTGCAAAAGAGAACAGGGAACAATGTTTCTCTAGAAACATAAAGTTCTACAAAGTACTGATTCAGGATGGCTGAATTCAAATGGACATCACTTTTCAGTTATTTTTTCCTTCTTTCAACTCACTTTACAATTAGGCACCACTTTGGTAAAGCACATAAATTGCCACTAAAATGCAAAAGAAGTGGGAATTTCTTCACTTCCCAGAGTCAAATGAGTTTTTGACTCTGACGCAGGCTTTGGATATGAATTCCCGGTGAAAGGAGCCTTCCTGCACACACATTTGGCCTAATCACAAGGGTCAGCTCAGCTGTATGAGACTTGATACTGTAGACCAGGTGGAAATGCAGCTACAACCTAAGACAGGATAATCTATCTTCCCTCCCCTCAGAGGATCAAACACCCCTGGCCTTTAAGGATGTGAGGGGACAGCACACAACCACTGACGATCCATTCACAGGGTCTTAACCTAACACGTGTGCCTGTGCAGAGAGCTGATCCTGTAGCCTTGTTATGACGCTGTTGATATGCACGCTTGCAGGTAACCACCTAAATCCTTCTACAGTCATTGCTCTCCTCTCCCCTCTCAGTCCCACTGACATATGTTGCACCACTTTAGCATGGGGGAAAAGACTAAAGACACTTCGAATAAACATGACATAAATGAGTCGCCCACAAAATCACCACAGCAATTAGGCACAGTTTGAACCAATGAAAATCAAAACCAAACCCCTCAACATGTAATCCCGCTTTTTTACTCAACCTCCACATGGCAGCTGGGCTCCCACCACACCGAGGTGCTCACTGTATATTCACTGACATCCAAATACCATCACCTCACAGAAGAGGTTTTTGCAGCCCTGCTTTAAGAGAGGGGGGACATTTATCTGAGTGCAGAAAGCTGATACCATCTGTAACACATTTTGTAAGAGCAGCTCCCATAAACACACCATGTAAACAGCGGTGTATATTTAAATGGAAAAACACCCCAAATGACAACAGGGAATCTCTCTGAGCTCTAATCGCCCACTCAGATGTGCTTCATCACCTCACACATTTACTCCTGCCCGGTATGTGTCGTAATCTCCTTAAAACTCTTAATGCACTAATGCCTACGCTCCATCTTATTTTTTCTGTAAGTGAGGTGGGAACCCTGTAAATGTAGGTAGAAGCCAAGTTTCTTAAACTAAGAGAGGGCCAAATAGATATCTATTACACCCATTTCATTAAATAAGGGCAGGGTTTTATAGAACAGAATAGAAGAAATACCCTGTTACTATCCACAGTGGGGAAATTCAGGTGTAACAGAATCAAATCAAAAGTAAGTGGGAGCATGCAGGTTTACACAAAAGTAAGAAATCTATAGATTAAGAGAAATGGTAAAAGAGATGCACGTATGTGTGCATAAAAAATAGAGTCTAATAAGTGCTGGAAGGAAGGACCTGTGATTACGCACCTTGGTGCACTTAGGATGCAGCAGTCTGCCACTGAAGGAGCTCCCCAGTTCAGCTTCAGCAGCTTCATGCGTTGGTTGGAAGACATTGTCCAACAGTGATATTATTTTAACCAGAGTCCTTCTGTCTCCCAGCACCTTCTGGTCAATGGGTCAACCTAGGAGATAGTTGGCCTTCCTGATGAACATATATGATAAAGTATTTTGTATCTTGAATGCCTGAAAATTAGAATATAAAAATGTTGTTCCTCATAATAAACTTTGATGTACAGATCTGGTCGGACGTTTATATTACTCCCATACTAATTTTGGACTTTACACAATATTTTTTCAGGGTCAGATGATTATGCAGCAAACAACTTCAAGTATTTTTTTATTTTTAGAATTGAGTGTTCAACTTTCTCATGGATGTCTCTAATCTTTCTCATGGATATCTCTAATCTTTCTCATGGATGTACATGTCTGTACCTCCACTAATGTTTGGGTAAATGTCTGTTAACATATTGCAGAGACACTGCATTATATTTGTGACCATCAACAGGCTTCTGCTATAGCTCTGGGTGGATGTTTGACTGCTCATCTTGGTGGAGTTTATTTAAATTGGTTGGGTTTTCCTGCATGGACTCAGTTTTTAGACATAGTCTATAAATCCTCAGCAGGGTTCAGATGGGGGTCATTCCAGATTTATGAAAGCTTGCTAAATTCATCCCCAAACCCGTTTTGATGTGTTTTTTGGATCCTTGTCCTACTGAAAGAACCACTAGTGTCCAACTTTACATCAGCTAACCCAAACTGCTCCCCTGAGAGGGAAAGGTAATCGGTTAAGATGTTCAGGAACAACCCAGGAACCTCCCAAATGTAAACTACTTGAAGAGTGGTGCCACTGCCCACTGTATATAACCATGGACTGAGGCTGCCAGCACTTTCAAGCATGACTGAAATCTGCAGCTGCCCACCCAAAGAAACTGAACTCCTTGTGAGAAAATGTTTTATGGCCAGATAAGGGAAAGAATGAGCTGTTTAGCCACAATGACGAAAGGATGTTTGGAGGAGTTGGGGTGGGATTTTTAGATCTAAGAACACTGTTCCGGCTGTCAAGCATAGTAGTGGAAGTATCATGCTGATGGTGTATTTAGACTTCAGCCAACAATGGTGATCAAACCTCCTGCCCTATTTTCCAGCTTCTTGGCAACTTGCTTTAGGACATTTTTTCAGACATTTGCAGGCTTCCATGCATATATTTGATTCTATATGAATGTATTTGACCTGATGTGAATTAGAAAAAAATGCTGTTCACTTCCTGAAGTTGTACATGAGTGTTTCAGTCTAAACTAATGATATTAGGTCCATAATAAGTGTATAAAACCTTCTGACTGTAACTATGATCATATTTAATTATATATTATAAAACATATTCTCATCCTTTTGGTTTTTCTCTTCATTCACATAGTTCTGAAAGCTGAAATCTATGTGTAGCAGTTGTAAAATAACAGCAAAAAATACCCACATTGTTTTCATTTTTATAGTCATCAGCCTCTGCTTGAAGAAAGGGAAGAGCCTGCAGAGGTGTTTCACGTGACTGACTGTGGTCGAGTAGGCTTCATGGCTCCAAAACATGTCGGTGTGTTCTGAAGAGCACCTCATGCACATGTCATTTCCTCTTTAATGTAATGCTGAAGGGTAAATGCACAGTCATGTTGCTTTCTTGTATTTCTCTGTTGACTATTGAAACATCACAGGATCCTTTTGCTTGCTATGGATGAAAGAGGAAATTAACCCCTTCCTTGACTTTAGTAACTGGATGTTAAATGTTAAAACGATACTAACTGTTATAAATCATTTCATGGGAGTGTGTGTCATGGATTTTAATCAAAAGTAGGGGGAAGGGAGCACACTAAGCACCTAATCCAGCACATTCTTATTGAAGTCTGAACTCCAGCAGGTTTCAATGCCATGCTCTGCAACAGAAGGGGTTGCAAAAGACTGAGGTAATTGGATTGGAATACGGCATTGATTGTCAGACAACAAAAGATATCCATCTCTTTCTCCCTTTCATGGCCTTTCAGGTTTTGTGTCCCTGGTCTGGAATGTATTTGGTCATTCACTCATCTCATCCAAGCAGAGAGAGGACACAAGAACAGGAGAGAGGGGCCACCAGGACTGGCTCAGTCTGCTGTTCTCATCTGGAAGTCACAGCAGACCCATGTGTGAGAATGTATGAGCCATGGATCGCCCCCCGAAAGCCCAAGGGTCATTTCTGTGATCATTACCATAATCACATTAAGGCTGCAGGAGATTAGCACCAGGGCCTCGGAGGAGAAACCAGGTCTGTGCTCCATGAGGACAACACACCGTGCTCATAGGGAGCAGCAGACATGCTGCATGACAAATGGAAGTAGTGATGGTTAAACAGAAGAGATCCAGGTTTTTCAGTTCTTTTTACAGTTGTGTACCACCAGTTTGGATTTATCATTGTAAAAGGAAAGTACAAATTTATAACGTGTTGCCAAAAGTGTACCTACCCTGTAAAAGTTTTATTTATTTGATAAACCAAGACAAAATTGTGCATAGTTCTGGAGATGAAGAAACAAAATGCTATTTTGTTTTTCTCCCTCATTTTCTCCCCCAAAATCTAAAAAGTGTGCCGTCTTTAGATCTCTTTCCACGTCTCTCCAAGCTCTGTTCTAGTTTGCCATGGCTTTAAACCTACCAAGACATGACCTGCCATCTAAACTGACAGCTTTAATCAAACAAGCAACCAAGAAACCCACAGTACCCCTGAAGGAGCTGCAGAGGTCCTTTAGAGACTTAATGTGCCAAACAAGGCAAAAATGTGCAGTTATCAGCTCTAAGGTTGGTTTGAAGGACTGATGGTAATGAGGAGATGCTTGAGGTAAAGAAGGAATTCCAAGAAGCATAGTTCCTAAAATGCTGACATAACAATATTGCAAATAATCAAATAACAAACAAAAAGTACATAATTGGTCAAAGGACAAGAAGCAAAGTAAATCTCTGATAAGTTACTAAGCCGTCACAAAGCAATGTAAAAGAGACTAATGACCAAACATGAGTGTTTTTGGATTGTAAGAGGAAACTAGAGTACCCAGAGACAACCCACCATGCATGCAGCAAATATGGTAACTCAAAGAAAAAAGAACCCATCCTGGACTTGGAACCTAGGACCTCCTTGCTGCCAGTGGGGCTAAAAATTGCAGAACTTAATAGGTATAATTTAAACAACTGGTATAAATGTGCGTTTCTACAGTAGGGAAGCTGGTCAGAGTTGATAAGTAGGCAGATGGAGACTAATAGAGGAAAATCCTGGAAGGAATCCTGTTAGAAGATGTTATTCTTCCAGCAGAAGGACAACCAGAAACATACATAGACCTCCAGATATTTGGTCTTCCAAATAAAAGGCCAATAAAATACATAAACATTTAGAGTTGTATAATGTGACAAAAGGAGAAAAGGTTTTGCTAAGCACTGTATAGTCTGTATACATTCCCCCCTGCTCTCACCAGAGCTCTTCCCCATCCCCATCATCCTCCATAACAGCATCACCTCTGGGCAGGTCGTGGGGGCACTGAAGGCAGATTTCTGACACAACCCCCTCCCCAACTGTCCATAGCATCTAGACTCAATTTCAGCTTTTCCCATCAAGGAGAATGAGTCAAAGAGAGAGAAAAAAGAAACTTACCCAAGGGTTAAAAACTTTTCCAATTAACCCTAATTACCCAAAGAGACCATTTCAATGAGGCCTGTAACCTGAGATGTCTATCAGCTCAGTGGCTGAGGCAAGGAAGTGGTATCTTTCATCTTGAAGTTCAACCACAGGAAACGCGACATTTGAATATTGACGGCAGTGATTTAAGAGCGTGGAAGTAACACCTAGATACTCTCCCTCCTTGTGAATGTATTCAAGTTGTATCATGGCCTCTGCAGTAGATGAAAATCCAAGCCCTGGCTTCCAGGTGTGCATCCCTGTGTCGCTGATGCTTCTGCAGATAAGATAAACCCTGCTCCTTTCCTGTTTAGGTGAAAACACAGAGCAAAGTAGAGGTTGTACAGTCTTATGGGAAAACTACAAAAAAATAATACCTTTCAGCTTATCTATTGCAAGCACATACATCTACAAAGCGCAACACCCTCATAAACAGCTATAAAGTGGGATAGTGAAGCATTACATAGTTACTGATTGATTCGCTCCTCACTATGTAATACCATGGTTTCCAACGGTACTACTTTGATTGTGACCCTTTGAGTGACCTGTGTAATTGGTTCACACAAATCACTAACGACAGGGGCAGAGGGGGTTTCCCACCCCTCATATAAATGTGTGTGTGGATGGGTGAGTGCACAGTGCTGGCCACTGATCTAGTTCACAGATTACCTTCAGGATGAGAGACACCTGGCCACAGTTACCCTTTGACACCAACAGGAATATTTCTGTGATCACATGAAAATAAAACCAATGTTAAATCTGTTAATCTGGTCAGCAGGAGTTTCATTTAGACGGACATCCATCCTGGTAGTGCAATGGATGTTTGGCCTTACCATGACTTGTGGATATATTCACCTTTCTTTGCCTTTTTTTCTTTTGCATTTTGTCTGATTAAACCCAGAAACTGCAGTGCTATTTTACAGGGATAGAATACAATCAGCACAAGGTCATGTCTTCTAATTATGAAAAGGAAGGAAAATGAAACACATTTTTTACATTTTACAAGTATTTAAAAGAAAGACATATTTTTGGATTCAACACTTTGTCAATCTCCACTAAAGATAAAGGTAGTGTTCTGTGAAAAACAGTTCAACTCAGTCAGATTGGAAAAAGATGTGCACATATATCCACATACATAAAAGGATTAAGCTCTGAACTTTGACTAGGTCATTCTATCACATTAATATGCCTTGATCTAAACCAGGTTTTCTTCCAGTATTGTTCTGCATGTAGAACAATACTGAATTGTTAGAATTCACTTCCATTCTAACAACCTTCCCTGACTCTGCTGAAACAATAAAACTCCGCAGCATGATGCTGCCACCACCATTTTTCACAGTGGCTGTGGTGTGTTTAGGGTGTTAGCTTTTAGCCACATTTAGATCAAATATATTTTTGGATTCAGCTCACCAAACCAACATTTTCTGCATACTTGCTGTGTGACTTATTGTTTTTTATTTTTAAGAATGTCTTTCTTCTTGCTGCTCTTCCATCAAATTTGTAAAGCATAATGCTTTTATTTGTCATTTTGACGGATTCTCCTATGTCTCCTATACCTTATATATCTCTGCAGCTCCTCCAGAGTTATCACGGCCATCTTGGCTGCTTTAATGTTCTCTTTGGTCAGCTTAGGAGAACATTTATGTTTTAGTAGGCTGCTGTGCTCTGTATTGTCAGCTAATTCATTTAACAGAGCTCTGTGAGATGTTAGGAGCTTGGCATGTTGTTTCATGACTTCTAACTAATTTAAATTTGTCTTCATGATGCTGTTTGTCAACTCTTACAGACCTCTGAAGCCTTCACTGAACAGCTGGATTTATTCTGAGATTAAATTACACACAAATGGAATCTGTTTACTATTTAGAGAATTTCTGAAGCCTATTGATTTTATTTATAACTATCAAAATAAAGGCAGCTGTATACAATATTTTCAGAATTTTATTTGTAGAGAAATGTTTAAGAGCATGTATTATTTTCTTTCTACTTCACAATGTTGCTCAGCTGTTGGTTGGTTTTGTTATTCGGATAGCATAAATCCCAATAACTAAATTCGGAGTTGCTTTGTATCGTAAAAAATATGAAAAAGTTCAAGTACAAATACTTTTCCAAGGCACTGTATATTCTGATTAGCAACTGATTTACAATGTGTGCTCTTGACATTGTTGACATTCCAACAATCAAAGCATTTTTAGCAGGAAAAATATGCTTAAAATTTGCAGATATTTAAGATGTTTCAACAGTAGAATTTCACAATCTTCTTCCAAGGCTTGCCTAAAAATACCATGCTTTCAGTATTCGCCCTTGGCTTACTGCTGGCCTTGATGCAAGCTTTCTTTTCACTCCACATGATTTAGCGACCTGCCTTTACTAATCAGAGTGTGAAAGCTAACATGGGATCTATCCACCTTTCAGGCAGACATAAATCTTTATAAAGTAAAAATGACTGGAAAAGCTGTGGTGAAGTCCAACAGAGCAACAGGTAGATGTCGTAAGAACTGACGCATGCTTGAAAAATACATTTCATTTTTGTTTAGGCTTGTGGCTGTGGAGATTTATGCACGTCAACATGACTTCAGGTCATATGAGTCTTCACTCTTTATTGTGCCAGCACCGTGATGCTAGAAACTCTTAAAACTACCATCCAGGTGTGTATGCTTCGTAATTCCTGGCAATACAAACACAGTTTATTAATCAAATATGTATTTCCATCGCAAGATTTCACAAAAATTAAAAGTAGGCTGTGGCAAAACGAAAGTCATTCAGTTCTGATTTTTATTTTTGGTTTGATGACATCACAACAGACACAAGGATCGAGCTGATTATCTGACATTTGTAAAAGCTACATTAGACAAGCAACTTTATGATAGATTTTTATTGTAAAGTGAGTTTGGACAAGTTTAAATCTGAAGAGTTTGAGCTTTTTTGACCTCCAAAACTATGACAGATATAACTGTGGGTAGCAAAATGGAAACAAACAGTGACTGTTACAATTATTATTTAACCAGCTACAGTCCCACTGAGGTCAATGTCTTCTTTACAAGAGCGACCTGGTTAAGGAGAGATCGTCTTCAAAACCTTTTACAATTGTATTTATAGTCCTGCTTGAATTTCTTTTCCTTTTATTGGTCTTCATCAGTTTATTATCATTAAGTCATTAAGTTTGTCCGCATGGTTACACAGTATTTCTGCAGTGTTAGGCCTTAAGAATTATCTTAATGGATCATATTAGTAAGACCAAAGGGTTGGTAGAAAAACTTTTCTCAAATTGTTCACTGAATATCTTTCATAAAGAAATGTGAACATTTCAGTCTGCTCTGGTTTACGTAGCAGGCCAATGAGCTGAAACACATCAGCATGTCCACTTCTGAAAGGCTCAAACAAACCCCAGGGAGCGGACTAGTAAAAGTCTCTGCTGTGTGAGACTGAAATAAACAAAATCTGTAGGAAATGTTTAAAAAATACAAAAAAAAAACAACCTATGGGTCGCCCTTCTATGCACTATTTATTATCACTTCTGACTGTTTGTCTTGTTAATGGTGCTCAATGTGCAATGCTGTGAACATTTATTGGTGAAAATGTTCCTCTATTGTTTGGACCTATAAAAGAAAGAAACACAATAATATTTTATACTGCTAATAGTATAGCATAGTATTAGCATTATAATCTCTTTTATAGCAAACTGAAGTGGTTTTCTGACTTACAGCTATGACCCACATTTTTTGGGACCATCATCATTCCAAGATTCGATTTTTGAGACAATTCTAACGTGGCCCTTTTCCAAAAGTGCTTTCTCAATGCAGTTCTAGATGATTATAAGGGTTTTCCACTAGTACTGGCTAGTCTTTTTTTAGATTTTTTTTTGCTGTGGTTGCAAGTGTGCAAAGTGGGGCTTAAAATGTGACATCAGAAGAGTGTTGATCACTGCTTGGCTAAGGCATTACATCGCAAAAGTGACTCTCATTCTCCTTTACTTCTCTGCCCGCAGACTTATCAGGTTCTTTTTTGAGTCAAACAAAAAGACCCAGACTGAGCAGACTGTTCAGCATAGCTTCCATGTCCTCTTCTGTTGCATTTGTGCAGCACATAGATCTTGCCGTTGTACATTTCGGACTCTAGGGTCGACCACTACATCGACCACACTCACTAGACTTGTAATGGAAAACCACCAGAACTGTGTAAATGAGCCGAGTCGAGCCACGCTTTAGAGGTGCTAGTGGAAAAGAGCCATAAGTCTCTTTATGTCAGTGGCGGATTTAATAGCGGCAATATGGTTTACTACCCAGCGAAGCATGACCTTGGGAACACCTGGAATAAAGTCGTCAGTCTGATACACCCCAACAATTTTTTGCTGCTTTGTTAACATGTCAGTTCCACAGTGAATAGAGTGTAAAAAATGCTATTCAATGCAATTGGCTGTTAAAGCTAAAATTGTATTTTGCATTAATGTAATAGTTATTTAAATGTGTCTTAATGTGAAACTAAATCCGATGTAAAAGCATAACCCCTGGACATATTTCGGGAAATTCCACCAAAGTGGGCAGTGCTAAGAGACACTGAGGGGCGTGGCCAAGTGTGAGGAGGAGGAGCAGAGGGAGTCAAAAAGGGGTGTGGCTAAGGAGAGGGAAAGTGACAGCTAGCTTGAAACATGAAGAGTGACCAGAGCTACGCTGGTAGTTTCTCCACAGATCTGTCTTTTAAGGTGAAGGATTTCTATCCATCGTCACCAGAGGTGAAGGTAGGCTTTGTGGAGCCCAGCGAGTTTAAACCTTATCAGTTCAAGCTCAACGCCCGTAGCGAGCACAATGCTAATTAAATTAAAACACTATGCTAACTAATAGGTGATAAAATGTTAACCTGAAAATGTTATCAGTTAATGCCTATAATTCCAACTCCTGACTCACTATGGGGCGTCTCTGAGTGAGATGGTTTTATACCTGATGCAGGGTTGTGACGTAGACATCGACCAAGTTTGTTACCAACAGGTAGATTCAACTGCAGTAGCTAACTTTTATCCCAAAAACCTCAAAACGAAATGATATGAAAATGTCTCTATTTGCACAGTAACATAAAGAAAGCACCATTAAAGTGCAGTTTATACAGGTAATCTGGAAATAAAATATTGATTTGGGGTTGAGCTAATCTTTAAAAAACTCCATTGATTGTTATTGAAAATACAATTTGTCAACATAACTTATAAAGTTAAGTTAAATAATAGAAAAAATATATATATTTTAAGAATAGACTTTGACTGGTTTGCTTAAGATCAACCAAAATCACAGTTAAAATCACATTTTCAGTTGTTCTCTACACAAAGTATTTAGGTGAAAACATATTTATTTCTATTTGTTTTTTTTATATAAATATATATAAAAATAGGTAATTTATATATATAATTACCTCCCATTCAAGCACCACCACCGCCACCTGCACCCTGATCGTGCTTCAAGCCCCAACCAAAAGTTTGCAATCCTGCTCAGCCCTGTGTGATGTCACCACCAGAGGCATGTACCTGTGGAAGCTCAGGGAGGCTGGGTTTTATCTCGATTAAAACCGTTTACAGCGAATCTGCTAAACAACGAGGTTGTATATTGTTCTGTAGGCGGTAACTGCATCTAAAGTGATTGTGCTGTTTTTTACAGAAAGTGTGAGAAGCAGCTTTAAGGTTGAGGGGCGGTGCTGTGTGCTAGCTTGCCTCATTATTATGGAGGCAACTCCCCTCCGCTGAACTTGTGTAGCTAGAGCTCAGACTCCGACCAGCAGTCAGTGAGTCAGTCTGCAGTGGGATCGGCCGCCGCATGGCTTCTGTGTAAACTTTCCTCAGCAACAAGTGGAGACGAAGAGCAGACGCTCCGGAGTGTTTGACGGACCTACCAGGAAAGAAACCGCAGCTCTTCTATGAATCTGGAACCTGTGCTCCGCTAAGCAAACTGCTGTTTCCCCCCATTCGTGCATGTTCAAACCAGAGGAGAGCTCTGGTGCCGTGGGTCGGCCGGACGACTAGTACAAACGAGTGGCAAACAGCAGGCATGATTTTGAGACGCAGCTCCGCGGTTGCTGCCTTCTTCCTGCTCTGCTTTCTTGTGGAGGTATGTGGATCTGTTGGTCGGGGAGCAGCGGGAAAGGTCACTCGGTTCGGCTGAGTGGATGCACCGCTGTGTTCTGTGTGCTAGCTCGACATGCAGCCGTGCTTCCAGGAGAGGTCCGGGTCTGCACGCTGAATAACCACTCTTCTGTCTCCCAACAGGTGTCGCAGGGATCCGGACAATTCGAGCTGCAGATCTTGTCGATGCACAACGCGAACGGAGAGTTGCCCAACGGCATGTGTTGCGATGGCGCACGGAGCGCCCCGGATCGAAAGTGCGCACGGAGCGAATGCGACACGTTTTTCAAAGTTTGTCTGAAGGAATACCAGTCCAGGGTTTCCGCTGCGGGGCCCTGCAGCTTCGGAATGGGATCTACGCCTGTCCTCGGAGGGAATACGTTTTCTTTCAGGAGTCCTGTCAGGAATGACAAATCCAGGATAGTTTTGCCCTTCAGCTTTGCCTGGCCGGTGAGTGGAGGCTTTTAATAATATATATATTTTTTAAATTTCCTGATTTCTGTCCCCAAAGTGAAGTGAAATAGATGTTCGGAAGACAGATGTATGTCCTTGCATCACCTTCACTGAGACCGGAACGAAACATATGAAAACTTTGTGACTTTTCATGTGTCTCATTCTTTCCTGGGAAGCCCAGGAAAGTTTGAATTTACAGAGGATACCAGAAGTAAACAAGTTGTATGTATGAAAGACAAAATTCAAATAAAAACACCAAAACATTTATACTTGATGGAAAAAAAACAACTTTAATGCTCACTTAAACTACTAAGTAAATACATTACTGGTTAGTGTTTTTTTTTTTTCTCGTTGCTTGGTAATGCAAAACCAAATAAGACATATGAAATGCAAAAACAGGAAAATGTGATTTAAAAAAAAGATGTTAAAAAATTAAGCATGGACAATATAAACAGGAAGTCGGTTATGCTGTGGTGACTTGTGGGGTACCAAATTAAATTCTGCTCCGGGCCTCATTCAGACGTGGACCGACTCTGACTTTAACGTCCCCCTCCCCCTTTAAAAAGTGGATAGAAAAGGCAACAAACAAAGGAAAAGTTTCCCTTTGGAATCCTTCTCTTTTGACACCCCCTGACCCTGGTCCCCAGATTGTGTGCACTAGTTTACAACATGCAGGTATTTTCGTCCACCAGGCCTAGACCTGTCCATCTTACTTGGTTTAGGGTGTTAAAGTACTTTGCATATTGTTAAACTTGGAATTTGGCTTGGGGTGAAACTTGGTTGCTAATTCGAAAGTATGATTTGAAGTTAATTATAGCCATCTGGCACCCATCAGTTTGAGTACAGATGAAAGTGGGGAGTTATTTCATTCCTGTGTCTTGCTTTGAGTGGCAGGGTTAAAATAGAGATGCTCAAAAGTTGTACAATATTTCTGCCATCTGCTTTATGTAAAAGTGAACACTTTTTTTCTTATTCATTATTAGATTTATTGAAAACATGCTTTACACATTGACTAATGGCATGTACTGTTCAGATAAATATTAGAAAAACATCTTGTAATCCCTTCAGTTTGTGTTGGATGCAAAACTACCTCTATCAGAAAACCTGCATGACTTTTTTTCTCTGCTACACATCATACTCCATAGATTACAAAAAAAAAAAATCATTCTCTGTCAGGAAACCCCTATTGGTGCAATCTTTACTTTATTTGATCTTGTTTGCATAATCTTAACAGATAACAGTTGACACTGAAATCACAGATTTCCTTTCCTCTGCCTCCTCTGGTTGCTTCTCAAGTTGCAGCAACTCCAGAGTAGAAAGAAAAGAGAAAACTTTCTGGGTTCTTTGGGTCACACATCTCATCTTCTTTTGGTAAATAAACGACCCTGACAAGCAGGAGTGCTGGAGCTTTATGAGAGAGATGATTCGCCATGCTGGAGCACATTTCCATGAAGTGAAGAAAAAAAAAGGGACCGTGCACAGACTCACTGGCCCCACAGCTTGGCCCACAAACTCCTCCACTGTGCCTGATAGCTGAAAGGCACAGTCTGCTGGTATGTGTATGTGTCCAATTACATCAAGGCTATTTTTACATCAATCGTGATGGAAGTTCTTGTTGTATTATCCAGCATTATTCACGCTGATTTGTTTCCATCAATGATGGTCAGTTTTTATCTCTGGTATCTGAGTTCATGTCAAAAAAAGATAAGGACGTTTATGTTGGCTTCTGGGAGTTTGGTGCTTTTTATTTGTGCTTTACTTAGACGCTGGCGTCTTGCATATTTTTTTAAACGACAAAGGTTTCTGTTTACATTCCCGCTCTGGCAGCATTAAGTCTGCGTGAACCCTTGCAACAGCACTAGAGCAGAGAGGGACAACAAACTTGGTGCCTTGTGACATTTGAGGACTCTTAGTTGTACTATTTCAGTTTCATGCATACTAAAAAAAACATTTTCTTGCCATATAATGAAATAAGAACATCTGGATTGCTTGCGCCATTGTTCCAATGCGAAGGGCTTTGGCGCAGACAGCCCTTGAATTTGTAAAGATCAGATTCTCTCATCCTTCACTTCAAGAACTTTACTCCAGTGCACACTAACAATTGTCAGGTTAGGTATGATATCACTCTTTGTCCTTTTCATCAGTTGATTGGCTGTTGTGGACAGATGGCAGTGCGGTGCAATTGGGCTTGTTGGGTCCTGAGAGTTCATGAAGCCCTCTCCCCCACCCCTCTTCGTCCCTTCATCCTCTCTTGTGAGCTGCATGAAGTTGACCTCTTGTCCAGACCGAGGGCTTTGTTTAAATCACGCTCGGTTGGACCGCAGGCATTTCATCGCTTTAACCTTGCCACCCACGGTAACTGCTGCACTTAATGAGGCTGCACACATGTCCTCAGATCAGGTGGGCAAGAACCAGGCGTCCAGTTGAACTGGATGATGTTGGCTGGACCTCTTTAACACAAATAAACCGCTATTTTGGAGACTTGTGTTGGGTTCAGGGTGTCTGCTTGGGGCTTTTATTCCACAAGAGAAGTGAGGTCCCAGCTCCACTGGCCCTCACGGTGTATCAAGTAGAGACAATAGGATTCCCTCTGTGACTATAGTGAGGATTACAGAACATAATGGAGGTAGCGCAGCTGTAAAGCCAGCGCAGGGCAAGCAACAGGAAGCAGTTGTCGTAGACTCAGCAATGATGGAAGACCACGTCTCTCTGGCTTCATCAGCGTATTTGGTCACCTAGGAAAAAGGGAAGAATTTTTACATTTATCTTTTGTTTGAAAGTCAGTAATTGAGTAAAGACTGAACTCTTGACATCTCAGATTGGGTTTTGATTTGTCTTTATGTAATGCCAGAACTGGTATCAAGAAGTAGCAAGGTTGGAAAAATGTCTGGCTTCATGTTGCTTAAGACTTCTTGTTAAGTCTTTTCTAAACCTTGAAGTTTTTTCTTTAAAGAAAAATTAGAGCAATTGCCTGAGTGACCCAAGTTTTCTTCACTAATTGCTGTGCACTGCTGGACAGCTGATTGAAAGAAGGCTCCTAGACTTACAAGAAAGACAAATCTGGCTGCTTGAAAATATTTGCAGTTGCAAAAACACAGAAAATCCTGATGTAGAAACAAAAGATTTATCATTCCTATTAAGGTATTGCTATTTTTAAGCTATATCTGGCAAACCCCAAACTGTATCTCCCTTAACTGGAACAGGTAGCCTAATTAGGTAACTAGCCAATACCAGCTTGTTATACTTTGGCTAAGGTCCGAAATGACAAAAAAGCAGCACATAAGTATGAATTAATTGGCCAAAGATCAGAATCAGATTTTTCCTTCATCAGATCCGAGTGGAAAATGCAGAAAAATCATATTTTTGTTTGGTTTGTTTTAATATCACCACACCAAAGAGCTCCCATCATTTTCTGTCTGTATCAACTAAAATTGCACAACACCTCCATCGCAATATTAATTATCCAGTCTTAGCATCAACTAACATCATCCACTTGAATACACTTTTAAAAAATAAGATTACATGATGGTTGGAAGATATACATTGAAGCTTAAATTGAAATTCTTATAGGATTCTGGTGTAAAAAAAACTCTGTAAAACAAAGTATTTGCAAATCGCTATTTACCCTGATGAGTGCATCTCTAAAAACTATTATAGAATTTTGCATCGTATTCAAAACAAAAAATGTTCTACTGTGCACTGCTGGTCAGCTGACTGAAAGAAAGCTCCTGTATTATTATTTAAATAGTAGCACAAATAACATTTTTGTTTTAAATCTTTTGTAAATACCATAGCCTTATTTTTAGTTCTGGTACCGTGAGAACTCCATGCTGTTGTTTTTTTTTTGTACTTTAACTATCTAATCCATTTAAATCAAATGACATAATTAAATTTTTCTTCCATCTTCCCCTTCACACACATTAGAGTGTGTGAAGGGGTGTTGTAGTGTTACTCTGACCTGGGATATGCTAATATCCCTGTGACTGTTTTTTGTTGACGAGCCAAAGCGGTCTGAAAACACCAAGGTGTGTCGAAGAACAATAGGCGGCTCAGCCTGAAGGATAATTGCTGTTGGCTGCTGTGGGAGTAATGACATGTTTGTTTTATGTACTCTTCTCTGATGTGGCAGTTAAATGCAGATTAGTCAAGTGAAAGAGGGAAAAGAATGTCTCTCTTGTACCTCACCCTGCTCTGCTTTCTTTTTTTTTTCCCACCTTTTTAAAATTTGTACTTACAGTGCTTTTCGCTGTGACATTGCATAATGGCTTCTGATGCTTCACTGCTTATCAGACTTGTTTTGAAGTTAAACAGAAGCATGGCATCACATGCATTCTGAAGCACATTTAATCGGGATAACCTGTGCTTTGTTTGCATTTCCGTTAATGGAGGCTGACCCGTGCCAAAGAGCGATCCCTCGCTCACTCTCTGCTTGTTTAGTTAAATGCACAACATGACTTTCATCTCTTGTCTGGAGTTTGTGTTTTGATCGTGTTTGCCTTGTGAAAAAACACTGTTTGTGGTGTCTTTGTTTATGTTGGCAAAAGGCGAGATTCCTTGCAGTTGAGATTCCGGTGTATCCTGTACCTTCATGGAATATTTAATGAGCTGTTATTTCGATGGTGCATTTTCTCAGGGTCTTGTTGGAATAGGAATATTTGCAATGTTTGCCTTCATTTTGGCAACGTTAGAGTTGTCATTTTATATCTGCCACATAGATAGACCATTCTACCGCTCTTTGGCTAGAGCTGCTAAAGAAATCTAATACAAAGGGTCAACATCCCTTTGACTTGTTCTGTTTGCATTTCCTTTATTCTGATTGCAGGCTTTTGTTTATTTTCAACCAAGACTAAGCTCTTCTTTTGGATTTTTTCTTAGGCTTGAAGTTAGGCTTGGGATGAATACCTTTTTAACAGGGTATATTAGAATTTAAAAAAAGATAATTTAATCCATCCTTTGTTTATGGTTGAAGTCCTCTCAGAGAGAGAGTGAGTGAAGTTTTCTTCTGCTGTTGCTGTGCACTGCTGGCCATGTTGTTTAAAAAATTACACACCTGCAAAGACAAAGTTGGCTGTTTAGGAAAAGATGCAACAAAACAGGCAGCCATGGCATATAAACTTAACAAATCTAACATTTCTGAATTTCTTTTATGAGCAGTTACCTTCATACAAAGTTGAGCATTGGCCAATACCAGTATTGAGATTTAGAAAGTTTCACAATGGCAACATTTCCACTACGCATTTCCAAAATAAGATTACTGGGATGACTTGGGTTTTCTCTGCCTGTTGCCTGCGCACTGCCAGTGAGCTGACTTAAAGAAGGCCACACTTAAAAGAAAACACCTCTTTTGGAAATATTTCTAGTCACGAAACACAGTCATAATGTGCAAAAACTAAAGGAGTTTGTAATAACGTCCTGCAGATTGACTACCTCGGTTTATTTTCAACCTTTAGCTTTTGCCTGTTTTTCCAAGATACATCGCTGTCCTTATTTTCTTATATTTCTTAGTAATAGCACATCAGATGGGTTCATTTTTTACAGTGGAGGACAGGGGGAGTGTGTTAGAAAATTCCCCTATTGAGAGGATTTAGTTGTGTTCTTTGGCAAGTGAGTGTGGTTTGAACTGGAAGGATCTTTATCGCCTGTGTTGGTTGTCTGTAGGACAGTGCCTGCCCGGCCAGGAAAGATAAGAAGACGTATGGCCACACTTACTGGGTATGTGTGTTTAAATGTGTGTGTTGGAGAGAGGGAGTGTGTTCTCTGTAGTTCAAAGAGAAGCGGTGAGTCAGCTGGAAGCCTGGGAAAAGTGAACCTGGCAGTGGCAAGACGGTTTCAAGCTGATAAGAGCAGAGGAGTTATGGAGTGTTAGTGAATGAGGAGTGGGGCTGTGTTTTACTCTCTCTAACTGTTTTTTTTGTTTGTTTGTTTTGTCTATCTAAAATGGTGACCTGAATGAACTCAAAGTAACATCAAAGACTGTTTTAATCATTTTTAGGGCTAAGACTAATGTATAATCAGCCTTGTTGGGATTAAAGTGCTTCAATGGTCTCCATGTCAAGGCAAGCCCAAGTCGTGCAAGATCTGGGTGTGTTTTGGTCTTTTGTGAATGCGCCTTAAAGGTATTAAGATCTGAGGCGCCCTGTGAATTTTATGTGCCATTTTTTTGGTCTATTTCCAACACAGAGCAGGGTTTCCATCCTGCCAGTCATTGACGCAGTATGACGTCTCATTGTGTTGGAGGTGAACTAGGTTTGTTGATGTTTTCTCTTGGCAGAGATCCAGTGCTGCTCACATTACAACAGTTAGGAAAATGCTTCTGCAACGTAAAAAAACAGGATGTACAGATTACTAAAGGGTTATCCATCTGAGATGGGCTTTGATATTATGGTGTAACTTACCAAGGCTTTAAAAGGGTGCTCTGAATTTAGCATCTTACCATTTTTTTTGGTTTAAACTTCCTTTTAATAAAATGCCTGTGAAAATAAAGAAGGATCTACAACATAAATTGTCTTTTAACGTATCTTTTAAAGTGTAGAATTTTACATTTGATGAATGTTTAGTCCATATAATGTAATATTTTATGATTATCTAATTTTAAGCCGTTTCTGATGCCAGAAAAGTATTGAAAATTTCCCTTTTATTGTTTTTGCAATGTCTATGCAGGTAATTGAGTTCAAATTTGAATTTGAATATTTTAGAGTTTCAACAAATTATTTTATCATGTAGCACTTTGAGATTTGTTTGAATATAAAGTTAATTTTAAGTAAAATGTAATTCAATCTCTTTAAGAACTGTAAATTCAGCTTTGGTTTAACACCAATAGAATGTATTAGCTACTAACTGTTAGCGTTTATCGTTGTTTGAGCTAGTTAGTTGCAGTGTTAGTTGGTTACATTAGCATTGATGAAGCTGGAAGCATCAGACACATTTGTAGGTTTTCTATTGTAGTATTTTTGGCACCCAGTAAGAAAAAAAAACTGATAAATGATTTGTATGCACTGCAAGATCAAGACTAGCTAATGGTTAGCTGCTAGCAATACTAAAGTTAGCATCTGCTTCAAGCAAGTTCTGTCATAAATCAAATGAACATCTGCAGCATTGCCTGCAGATGTTCTCTTCTAGTTAGAAATTAAATATTATGACCCTCTAACCTGAAGTGGAAAACATTAGACAGAACAAAAATACTTTTGATCTAAGAGTTGCTAAAACAACCAAAATGACTGTTTACCATGCTTCTGTTTATCTATGTCTTAAATTTGACTGCAAATATTATGAAATTATGGTATTTATGCTTAAGGCTGTCACACTGTCAGAATGCCATAGCGACCCACACCCTAAACTGAGGTGGAAATTAGTTTTCCCAAAAGCTAAATTACAAAAAAGTACACTTGAATTCCTAATGAATAAATGCCTTGTGTGGTCGGTGAAATTGCATTAGAGTTCCCATTTTTAGGATGAGATCACTGCTTGTATTGAGCTGCTGTCACATGCGTGGGAGTTATTTCTGTTAGTCATTCCTAGCCCAAAGAGGTTTCAAAATGTCATGCAGTAAAATAGCTTGTAATGATGTTTTTGAGTGCTCTTGTTTAAGCTTGAAATTTAATCTGCCAGGAACTAGCACGCTAAAAAGCTAAAGTTCCTTAACTGGGTTTTTAGGTGTTGAACACTGTGGAGGGAGGTGGGGAATGCCAAAGCCTTAACTTGATACTTGCCAGAACACTCTTGTTCTGACTGCTAGAATAACTAGTTGCAGGTTTCAACAATGTAGAGGATGATTAGGGATCATGTTACCACTGACTCGGTGCCGTGTTAAGCAACTGCAAGCAGTTATGAATCAGGACTTACAGTAAAGTTTTGATGAGTGTTGCATTTCAAATAATGGTTGTCCTGATTGCAGGGAAATACTGGCAAGGGATCAAACAAATGTCTCCTGGTAAAATGGAAAGTTGAATGCCTGAGAACAAGGTGGAGGCAAAGCGAGAAAAAAAAATCCACTGGAGTGACTCATGCTCCTTGCTTTCTTTGTGTGGAAAGTGAGCAGGGGTTTTCCTTTGGAGCAGGTTTGTTTACCATGAAGTCATCACAGCGAAGACGGCCTCACTGGCACTTCAGAATTTTTCAAATGCCTCCATGCAGCGCTGCAAGGAGCTGTGCAAGTACAACAAGTGATACTTATGTCTAGTAGTGGATGTTCGAGCACCAGAAGTGGATTTCATTTTCTCTCACTTTCGTTCTCTCTGATAATTGTTAGGGTGAATGTGTAAACCGATATCGGTGTGAACTCGATCAGCCCTGGATTGGACAAAACATGTTTTGGGGAAATTGAAATGTAGACAGGCCTTTCAGAGTTGGACACATAATTTTTTTGAGCCTTTTGCTGGGTTTTTGAAAAGCTCCAGAACTCTGTCATAAACTACTTAAATTAGTATAAAATTGAAATGTTTTCTTAGAATGAGGATGTGCATATTTTTTTATGAACTTCTAGATGATCTTTGGTATTTTCTGTTGTTGGTTGGGCACTCAGCTTGCCCATTGGCCCATGTGTCTGCCTTTTTAATCATAGGGAGACCTCTGCACCACCTCAGGCTTATCTGTTAATCAGATCAGCAGGAACGTTGTTGTGAGTTGGCAGAATTTTCTGGTGCAGGCTTTGTTATTAGCAATTCTAGAGAAAAGAGGGGGATGAAACGTCACTGGGAGGACGGGTAAGTTTATGGGAAAAGGGGAAAGTTCTAGAAACACTGGAAGTATTTCCACAGGGTAATAGGGTGGCATTTTTGTGATTATTCAGACCCAGGTGTGAATGAAACTATTTGGATAGCTTAGGATAGACTTGGATACCACAACTTGAAACTTTGTGGTATCCATGTAATATGCATGTCTAAATTATTACCAATGATTATTTTTATTTATTGTTTTTGTTGTGCTGGTTTTCACTGACTGTTCTTATCTCTCTCTCTTCTCTTCCTCAGAGGTCCTATACTTTGATAGTGGAGGCCTGGGACTTTAACAATGAAACCGGTGGTGAGTATTTCTTTCCATCTGACATCTACGTCCTGCCCTATTTTCTCTTTACTGTCTTTTGGCCGTCCTTGTGGCAGCACCTGGGAGACATTATGTTTAAGGTCAGGGAAGGAAGTTTATCCTTCCCAAACCCCACTGCCCTTTTCCTCAAGATCCACAGGCTGTTTTTTTTAAAGTGTGCTGACAGGTGCTTGTGAAGGCAGGAAGAAGAGATGGTGAGGCAGAGGAGGGGAGCCTCACTGCCCACACTGGCCTATAAAAATGTTTTTATATGGCCGATGACTGATGGCAGGTGCTGCCAACCGAGGTCGGGGTCATGCTGTCTCGCTATCACTGAGGCGTAAAACACAAGAGTTCATCTAGAACGTGCAGCCTGGCCTGCAGTCTCCATGCAGGAGTCCATGGCCTCTGAACTATGCCTTCTCGCAGATTAAAGTTCCTGCTAGTGCAGGTGAGCTTGGAGCGCGCTCACTGGGAGGACTTGGTGCGCCATTCAAAGACTCTGCACGGTTTTCTCATGAGTGTGGGAATAACATGGTGGTAACACAAGGCAGAAATCTAAATTCTAGCTGCTGTTGGGACTCCTGCTGGTTGGCGGTCAGGTTGGAGACGGTGTAGTGACCTGCATTGAGGGCAAGGCCTCAACCGGAGCGTGTTTGTCTGACGAGGTTTCGGTCTTTTCTGCTGCATTTGCCGCTCCCCAGAGAACTATTAGGACACTAGCGTGAAAAGCCCCCTGAATGTGCTCTCACTGTTGGTTTAACTTTTTTATGGTTGGCAGGATAGCTCACAACTCTGCTACATTCATGTATGTGACTGAGCCCGACTATTAAGGAATCCCAATAGTCAGAGTTATTAGAAATGCATCTTATGGAGACTCAAACCTTTCAGTGTTTGTGTTGCGTTTAAAAGTAAATTCAGAGAGAGGGCGTGAGAGTTTATGAAAATAACAGAAGAGTGAACATATTACAGCAACGTTGCTCTGTTTTTGTTATTTTGAGCCTTTGTCCGTCTTTCAGTTGTGGCACATACCCGATCTGTAAATACCTTTTTTAAATCTGAGTAACTTTAAAGATCTGAGTTTTCTGACGAATATGTTCAGAGATTTCTAGTTTAGTAATGCCAGCCATGCTAAATGTGGGATTTACTAATTCAAGATGTTAAAAATAATCTGACTGATGCATCTCAATTCAAATGTGACATTAAAAATTGTCCATATTTCTTTCTTTAAAAATTTTTTAAATCAGGAAGTACTGGAGTTTTCTCTGGCTGCATGGAGAAAGAGCAACAGGGCGCTGCCGCTTCTTTACCCGTTGCTGATCACTAAGTAAAAATAAACAACTTGGAGAAACATTCGTCACAACACATGCAGATAGTCATGGTGTAGAAACTAACAGTGTAGTATCATGTACCATGTAGGAACTACTCCTACATTATTCTGGTGAAACCTACCGTTGGCAAAAATGCACAACAGGTGTTAGGGAGTCTAGACATGCTACCTGGGCAGAACGAATCACCAACTAATTAACTGGCTAACATCAATAGGAAAGAGTTTCTGAACAATATGCACTTAAATATTAATTCACTAGTCAAGTTTCTCAAGCTCAAAATGCCAATGAAGAAATGTTAGATATTTTACACCTGCAATAATTATAGCCATAGAAGTAAGTTTGTTTTAAATCACTCCAAAGTATTAGAACAAGAGCTGCTTTTAGATAACATTGAAAGCTTCAAAAAAAAGTTTCAAGAAAAGTTTCAGAGCAAGAATGGTTTTTATGGAGCTGGTGTGATTTATGTTGGGCCCCGCGGCAGGCAGCAGGTAGCGCGGCTTTGCTACTCTGGACACCGCAGGCCAGCAGGCGGTAGAGAAATGCCACACAACTCCGCTCTGGATTCCACGCTGCTGCGAAATGTTGCCGGGCACTGCGATTTCAGAATCCACCCGCCAACCGCCGCAGCGTGGTAAATAAATAACAGCGCGCGCACACACACACGCGGCATTGCATCACACTACAGAGGGAGCGAGTCACCTCGCGGTCAGCCACCTTTGCTCTCGTGTGAGCCACAGTAAATAATGACTGACATATTTTTCATTCTCTCCCAGGTGGAAGATTAGACATCAGGTAGTGAGTCGAGTGCTGCATGTGAGGCAGAACGAGTAGTGTTTCATGTGTGGAGCTTGTGAGCAGACGGCGTCGCGTCTGGAGATTGGGTCCAGTATGTTTGATCAGTTCGAGTGCGTTTGCTCTCTGTGTGAAGCTTATTACTCCTGGCACAGTCGGCCCATAAAACTTTCTCTATGTCTGAGAAGATTCTGGGTTCATCATGATCTTGAGTAAAATACAGCTTTAATATATGTCATCTAATCACCTTGGACTTAAAAGAAAACAGAAAGAAAATCCCCACTACTCCAGATGTGATTATATACTGATTTAATACAGTTTTATGAATGTTTTATAACATAACTTATCATTCTAAGTGTGATTTTATATAGAATAATCAACCACTAAAACTGCCAGTTGTTTCTAAATTGGAGTGATTGGTTGCACTTGTTTAGTTTTTTTTACACTCTTACTGTCCTGATGAACAAGTCTCCTAGTAGATACTTTTGTTTTCATGCACAGAAAGAAGCATTTGTTTATCAGCCAGCTGAGTGGTGGTGCTCAGCAACTTGTGTGGAAGGGGCAGCGCAGCTTTACTTTATGCCTCATGCAGCTGAAAAACGCTGGTCCTAACGGTTCTTTCTCTGGTTTCTTGTTAAATTGTGAATCGAGTTGCACAGAAAAATTTTCCAATTTTTAGATTTGAAATGTGATGAGTTACTGGCTCATTGACAGGAAATACAATGGAGAGAGAAGGGGGAGTTTGCAGCAAATGACACAAGATTGGGAAATGAACCAAGGACAAATGTGAATTTGATGTTTCAGCCTCTTTGTCATGGCAGAATTTAGAAAAGTTGGCACCCTTTTGGAAATCTGAAAGTTAAACGTCGATGTTCTGTAAGGTACACATGTAGACATGGAGATGTGTGTCATCAATTTGTTTGCTATGAAACGGTGAACACTCTTTTACATCAGTTCACATGGTTTAAAAATCTCCAGAGTTTTCATACCACATTCAGTGTCTGATTTTAATTTATGTTTTCCCTTAAAATACAGGGCATCATAAAAACTCAGTTGACCTGAGTTCAAAGTTGAAAAACATAGAAGCTGTAAATATGCTATAGTTCTTAGTTGGCTGACATCACTCTAAAATATGAAATATGGAAACCCCAAGGAATGCATTGGTTAAAAAAAGATCAAAATTTTCCCAGAATTAAATCTTCAAAAACAGAAATGTTATTAAATTGACTTACTGCCCAGTTCTGTCATCAGGGTCCTTCTGGACCTTCAATGCTTATTCTGACAGTTGGGGGGGGGGAAAAGAAATCAATATCCAAGTGTGGCTGTGTCTGAGGGAGCTGAACATCAGTATACAGCAACATGTGGGGGAGGGGTAACACGGTGTTTGTGTGTGCTCCCTTCACCTGGAGCTCTCATTTTATGGAATTTAACTGCAGGAATGGTGTGACATAAAACTTTTGGTGGCCTGTGTCAACTAGCAACATTTACCATGGAGACAGAGTGTGTGAAAGTGTTGATTTTAATACTTTCTGTTAACAAAAAAATGCATCTGAAAGAGGCCGGGGAAAAAGTCCCAAAGGCATGCTGGCAGGCCTCCCAGCAGTGACTGAGGCATCAGTGTCCTCGCACTGTAATTTATGGCGGCTGCGGTTCTGTCCTCGCCTGAGCAGATGCAGAGAGCAGCATCAGAGACCAGTATTATCCCTGGGCTGTAAAGCTTCGGATCAGAAACCCAATCAGCAAGAGCTGGACAGGGAGCGTGAGAAAAAAAAGCAGTTAAAGCGCTCATTACAGGCATCCTTTTCCCTTTTTTTTCCTGCATTTCCTCCTTGTACTTTTCTTCCTTTCTAGCACACATAGTTGCCTTAATTACATATAATCTGCTATATCAGAGATCTCCTGCAATTTGTGTCAGAAATTTTTGAGGCAGTTTCGGGTTCCCAATTTATGGTCGAGAACTTAACAACTTAACAACACCCAATAGCACAAAGTCGGACGTTGCACAGCTGTTCTCTCAAGCATTTGAAGAACAGCGAAAAAGGTTCTCATTGTGCCGATGTCGATGTGTTTTAGGTTCTGATGGGAAGCTGATAGAGAAAGCCTCTCATTCGGGCATGATCAACCCAAGCCCACAGTGGCAGAAACTGATCCACAACGGCCCGGTTGCTCAGTTCGAGTACGAAATCCGGGTCAGCTGCGACGAGCACTACTACGGCTTCGGCTGCAACAAGTTCTGCCGACCCAGAGACGAGTTCTTCGGACATTACACGTGCGACTACAATGGAAACAAGACCTGCCTAGAAGGCTGGTCTGGACCTGAGTGCAACACAGGTAAGCCCAGCAGAGGTGGCAGGCTTACGCATGTCACTGCGGTGGAAACTGTGACGGGCGGCAGCTTCAGGCAGTTGGGCTTTCTGCTGATGAACAAATCTTTAAAAACTTCACCACGCAGACTGTATAATCTGTGATTCATGCTGATGCACTGTCTGTTTCACTTAACAATGCCTTATTTCAGATCTCTCTCCGTCTGTAGATGTTTCAAGTTTATCCGTTTTTATCCTTCTGTACAGAAAATTATGTTTCATGGTAAAAAAAAAAAATCAGTCTGCACAGTAGTCAATTTCTGATTAGACATTTTACTGTGCTATAATCCTGGGTGTTGGCAGCTGTGTTTGTTCATACAGACAACATAGTAATTACATTTACAGCTATAATTACAATTCAACCAAATCAAGCTAAATTTAAATCTAGTTATGTTTTTAAATGATCGTCTTCTTCTTCTAGCTATTTGTCGACAAGGCTGCAGCACTGAACATGGATCGTGTAAGGAGCCAGGTGAATGCAAGTAAGTGTCTCAAGTTGCTATGTTCAGTTTATCCTCCTGAAATGAAAATAAGCTCCTTTAATTTGGGATGTTCATAAAATTGCCCTTTTATACCATCTTGCTCGTATGTATTGAGGTTGTTGTAAGTTCTGCTTTTCAAGAGCTTATTATGTACAGGGCCATAAAAAAGTGTTCATCTGACTTGAATTTTTGCACATTCTGTCACTTTTCTCATGTTTTTCATTGTATTTTATTGGGATGGCATGTTGTTTATCAGTTCAAAGCAAAAATGCAATTAGAAAGTGGAACAATTAGGAGGCATTCATTACAACTAAAAATCTAGAAAGTTTTTGCATTCAGCCCCTCTTACTCTAAACCAGCTATCCAAAATCAAAGACAACCAACTGCAATCAGATCTTGGCACTGTGTATAAATTTTTTGGGGGGATGTGAGGGGCGCTCCAGGACAGTTTCCAAGGCCTTAACTGAGTTTTGGATTGAAGCTGCTAGACTGAGCCAAGACGATGCTAAACAACCACAATTCAGTGCTAAAAAGTGACATCGATCCGCTTACGTGGCAAAAGTTATCTGTCAAATCTGGTTCAACATTTGGATGAGCCTTTTTGTGTAGCTGATGGCTTCTAATGCTATTTATTCACACAGCCAGAGGAAAAGCTCAAGCACAGATGGGTATCAGAGGCGCAGTTAGATCTCCTCGTCCCCGAGGAGGTCGTGGTGATCAGCTCATTGCATAGATCAAGATTTCATTGCTTTCTTTAGCTGTCTGATTTGGCCACAACTCGCTTGCCAATGGATGATCGTGTTTGCCTTTTTCAGCTTTGTTGTTTTTCCCAAGCTTTTGACTGAATCAGATTTCTTGTAGGAGCCTGTGCTGCCATTGGCAGAACAAGAGGTTGACTCGCTTTAGTCTTCTGACAGGTGTGGCTATATTTAAAGCTCAGGGTTTAAACTCTCGAAGCTAGGTCCTCTGCTATTGTAGTCAGTGAGCCGTTTCCCACCACTGGGGCGGTTGCGGTGTGTTTAATAACAGCAGTACATAGCAACACTGGCTTCAGGCGAGGGCAGCCTCTTTGTTCCTAATTTAATGTCTGCAGTTTCTCAGCAGATGATATTCCTGAGGGTGTTTTTTTCTTTCATTTCAGTCCCAGTCCTCTTAGAAAACTATGAAGGAATTTGCTGATGCAGATTCAGTAGCAGGGTACTATGTAATGTCACATTTAGTCATGGACCAATATGACGAGATTCATAGTATTGTTGTGTTTAGATAAATAATAAAAACCGAAATGATTTCCATTCTGATCTAATCTATTTCAGAATGCTGGTGAATTGTGCAGACATTATTGTAGATATTAAATGTTAAAACATTTAAGTCATTATTGAAATGATTTTAAACCACAGGAATGATGTGACTGAAATTTTCTTGTATGATGATGCATAAAATATCTGTTAGCTGGAATTCAGCCTAATCATCTCAGACCAGTTGAAAAACAAAACAAATCCTCAACACTCCTCAATCTGGATGTTATTATAAAGAGTCAAAAAGTGAAAGCTAGGCAATGTTTTGATCAGTGAGGATTTAAAATAGTCAGAAAATTCTTAAAAGGTCTTTTTCAAATATGTCCAGACATGTTTGAGATTCATTCATTCTGCAAGAAGGCGAGAGAAAGCAAGACTTTCAGCAGACAGCCAGAAGGCTAAACAGAGTTTTTGTTTTATTCTTCTTTGCTATTAACATGCTGGAACTGGGAATGGGAGTCCATCATAAGTACCCGCTATTAGGCTGTGCTAACACTTTAAAATTCTTTTACTAAGTGAGGAAAACTGAAATTAGTCATTTGTATTATGAGAAATCTAAAAACTATTTGAAAGGAGTGTTTTCTATGACGTGCTCCGGCATGACTGTGGTTTATTTAAACTGTGAGAAAGAAAAACACTTTTAGCAGATAATGGGAAAGCTGAACAGAATAGAGCAATATTTCTCCTTTTATCCCTTTGAGCTCAAAACTTTTGTTATTGATTTAAAATGCTTAGAAATGTTGGTATCCTTTAACCCGAGGTCTGTTTTCTAGGGAATTGCACAGAGAAACTACAGGGTTGTTTGTAATGCTAATAAAACATGGTAAAGACCATCACATTCACTGTTCTAAATAAGTAACTTGAGCTTCTGCCTGAAACCTTCCGACAGAGGTTTTGCCCATATTTAAGAGCTCAGAGTGGACTGGTGTTTACTTAAGCACCATGTTTATTTTTACTTTCCACCCGTTTTTTTGAGGCTAATCAGTGCGCCGCTCCTCCAGGGGGATGCTGTTTCCTGTCACTATAGGCTCCACAGCAGCAACAGCATCGCAGCTCCGCCACCTCCAAAGTGCGGACAAATCAGTCACGCTGTTGCAATTATGGAGCCGAGAACAAAAAGGCCAACGTTATCGGTGTAATTATGGACTCTAACGTTTGACTGGTCAGCAAACAGTTTATCCTCCTCCTGCTCTCAGCCTGGAGGCGCAGGCCTGCTCACTGACTCATGGGAACCAAGACGAGCAGCAGTGAAACAGCTGAGAGGAGGGCCGAACGCTCCTCTCTGTGTTAGTGACGCCAGTGCCAAGCCGCAGGCACAGCATCGTTAAAGGGAACGTCTGGTCGCATGCTAATGTTAGCCACCCCAAAGGTCCCATTGGAGCTGTAATTTAGTGCTTTTCTTTGTTTTCTGTTTGGTTAAAATGCTAAAGCACCCATGTATCCTTGTGCCCAAGTATTGTAAAAATGCAGTTGCATAAACACTCGGCTGCTTAAAATTTATTTGTGGTGTTTATTCTTGTGTGAATACTGCCTCTTTGTTTTGTACGTACAGCTCCTGGGCTGCAAATGCTGCTGTGTACTTCATTAGGATCAGATTATTAGGAAGGAATCTGGAATAAGTGGAGGATTAGGATATTTACACATGCCATGGGGATTATCTGGCCTTGTTGTAAATAACATTCTGCATGTGCGGGAGATTTTTATTTTTGACCTCTTGTCTCGTTTCTGGTTGTGTTGCAGGTGTCTGTACGGATGGCAGGGCCTGTACTGCGATAAATGCATCCCCCACCCGGGCTGCGTGCACGGCACCTGCGTTGAGCCATGGCAGTGCCTGTGTGACCTCAACTGGGGCGGCCACCTTTGTGATAAAGGTTATTTCTCACTCTCCTTACTTTCGGCTGCATTCACAGTTGCAGTGGATCTCAAAAACGAGCACATCCCGGTTAAAGCGGCAGGTTTATGTAATGTAAAAACAATGATAACCACCTTAAATGTAACCCACGTCATTTATAATGCAACAAAAAAGCAAAAAGAAAATTCAAAATGTTAAACTTCATAAACTTGGTTGTCCAAGTTTGTGCACCTTAAATATTTCGTTGAAGCAAACGTTTTCATGATGGTGTTCATTGTGACAAGAAAAAATTCTCACATGTGAGGACGTGTGTGTTTGTACAATAAGATCTTGTGTAATTTATCTGCTAACTATGGTTTTAGCTAATGGCAGCAAAATGCTGAACTTCATTTAAGGCTTCGGTCAGATTCAATCTAAATGTTTCTGAACATTAGCTTAATCACCTTTGCACGTTTTTTATTTTCCTTTTATTTCCCCTTAGTAGAAGTGTCACTTTAACGTTGCTCTCTGTTAAGGTCACATTATATAAATATGGCTGTTGATAGAGCAATGGATGTTTTAAAACTTAATTTCTTCTTTCATCCAGATCTGAACTACTGTGGCACTCACCAGCCATGCTTGAATGGAGGAACATGCATCAACACAGGACCTGATAAGTACCAGTGTACCTGCGCTGAGGGCTACTCTGGAGCAAACTGTGAGAGAGGTGAGGCTCTGGGACGGATTTTCTCAAGGGGATTCAGAGTCACGTTTGCAGCTGCAGAGAGCTAGAAGGTTTGGGCTCTGTGAGCCTGCAGGCTAAAGGTCAGAGGTGCTCTAGGTTTGTAATCAGAGGAGGTGGTAACTTGCAATAATCTGTTTCCACTTGAGTGTAAGTGCCCTCCTCTTCCTCACCCCCAAGTCAGGTAATCCACCGATTTTGATCTCCAGAGGCCGGTCGTCCTTTTAGCTTCTTCAGATGAATGCGGTGCTAAGGTTCAGCTGTTGTGAACACTTACCATGGAGATGGTTATTTTCCTCATTAAATCTGAGCCTCGTGAGGTGCTGACAGCTTAACTGCAGGGATGTCAGGAAACGATGCCCTTTGTAACGTGAGGTCTGTTGACCGGCCCTATGGTAGCCCCTCCCCCGTCCTCCTGGCATACCAAGATGATCATCCCTCACTGCTCTGCTCGTTTCTGGAGTAAATCATTCATTTCTGATTCATTTGGGACGCGCTCATCCCTAAACCCGTCCGCGCCTCTCCGTTAGAACGGCGGGGAGTCTGAGGGAAGTCATGCTGCACTGGTCAGGTCAGCATAGCATGAAGTATGGTTTCCTGGCGGACGGCGCTGTTGAGGCGGGTAGTGAGAGGGAGATTAGGGCGGGATTTTAGCGGCGGGCTCTTGGAGCGGGGGAGGATGATCTATGGATGTGTTGTAGTGATAAAGGGAGGAATTTTGGCTGACTTAGTAAACTAGGATTTTATGTGATAGATAAAAAACAAATATTACTGCACAATTGTGACGTGGAAGGATGAGAATAAAATTTTTGTTTATTTTTGGTATGCATTCATATCCACCCTCTTGCATACAAATTAAAATAGTAAAATGAATAACTTCAATGCCAGCCCAAACTATTAAACCTTTAATAACTGTATTTTTTTCATGTTCATTTTAACAGTAACTTTTGACAGTAGGTAGCATACAAACAGCTGGTAACTTTTACTCTGAGGTAGAGTTGGGCTCATTCATTTATTAAAAAAAGACTAAATAAGAGGGTTTAAAAAATAACAAAAAGTGAGACACGCATCATCATAGCAGCTTAGAATACATCTGAAATGATTTAAAGATTCTTTTTGTTTATAAATAAGGCTGGTGCAATTCATTAAAAATATTGTGTAGTTTGTTTTTAGTTTTATAATAGAATTTGAAGGAGGGCAATTTATTTACTTTTTTTTTTGCACTCAACTACTCTTCGCTCCAGTTGTGGCCCAACTTGCAAAACTTTTTCCCTCAAGTGAAACTCAGTTAAACCAGCAGGCTTCAAAGTATACATTTCTTCCATTCTTCACTACTTTATAGTGATCGAACGCATAAAATCTACTTGAGAAAATGAGAAAAATGTATTTCTATTGTATAAAACAATGTGTTTCTTATGTAACTTGTGTGTTTTGTTTTTTTTGTAGCCGAACACGCCTGCCTCTCCAATCCGTGCTCTAATGGAGGGAGCTGCTCAGAAACCGCTCAAGGCTATGAGTGTCAGTGTGCGCCGGGCTGGAGCGGCCCGTCCTGCACCACCAGTAAGACTAAACCTGCAACGTCTCAACGATTAACAGAAACATAATTTCAGGTTAACCATTTCCACCTGCTGTTGCGCAGATGTGGACGACTGCTCCCCCAGCCCCTGTAACCACGGCGGGACATGTCAGGACCTGGTGAACGGCTACAAGTGCCACTGTCCTCCGCAGTGGATGGGGAAGACGTGTCTGATAGACGCCAACGAATGCGACAGCAAGCCCTGCGTCAACGCCAACTCTTGCCGCAACCTGATTGGCAGCTACTTCTGCGAGTGCCTGCCCGGTTGGACGGGGCAGAACTGTGACACCAGTGAGTTGAAAGCTGCAGCTGTTGAGTGGGACACAAGTCCAACTCCTGGCTGCTCTTTAGAAATAATTTCCATTCAGTCAGTCTGTGCTGAATGTACAGCTGCAACATGAAGTCGTGAAGCAAAGCAGTGATGCTTGTGCAGTGTAAACTTGCCTGACGCTCAATTATTAGATCTGTGTGTGCATGCGCGTGTGTGTGTGTGTGTGTGTGTGTGTGTGTGTGTGTGTGTGTGTGTGTGTGTGTGATTAGGACGGGCCCAAAACAATCTGAGCTTGAGTTTCACTTGGCAGCCGACTGGATTGCTCAATACTCTTGTTGTGCACTTTTTTTTTTCTTCTTTCCTTTTGCATTCCCATCATCCACGTCGTGCACTTTATTCTCACAACAATGTTTTTAAAGGCCCCAGGCACGAGGAACATAAAGCAGAGACTTGTTTGCTAAGACTAACTAGTTAGCAGAGCTGTTTGGAATTAATCCTCTGATTTGTTTTTTTCCCATGCAGATATAAACGACTGCAAGGACCAGTGCCTGAATGGAGGAACCTGTAAGGTAGGTGACGGGTCAGAAACCATCCGGCTTGGTCGGATTGTAGCTTTGACTCAATAACAGAGACGTTTACGGGGGTGGTTGTAAAGACAACGAATATAAAACTTTTACACACCTATTAAAACTTGATTGGGGTCTGCCTGGACCTTTCAAAAATTTTATTCTTCTTCTGTTGAAAACATTTTCTTTCGGGCGTTGTCTTCGTCTTCAACCTTCTGAAGTTTGGTGGTTCTGTGCAAACATTGGGTTCTATTTTACTGCAGGAACATCTATCACATGGTATGGTGCGGACACCGCCATACGTAATTTTTTGAATTAAGGATTAAATTTCATCAGAGTATCATATTTTCCCTCATGTTTTCGCAGACTTGAAATAAGATTTTGTCTGTTTGGTTTTCCAACTGATTGTCTTGCCACACCCATCACTCAGCTTTTTATTTTGCGAAGAATAAAGGAGATAATTGTTACTGGTTCTACACATCCAGCCTCTCTAATGTTGCTGTTGGTGTCTTGGCGTCCTTCAGGATCCGTTTTTTTATCGATGATCCAGTACTTGGTAATGCCACAGACGTACTATGTTTTCACCCTTGAATGCCAGCTGTGTTCACAACAATTTTCTACCCGTCTCCTGATTGACCTTTGACATAGAGATCTAGCTGGTGCTCTAAAGATTGACTGAGGAAACGTCTACTGGAGTTTCTGTCTTTGGGAATCTGTGCCTGCTGAGATTTGGCTGAAGGACAAATGTTAAATGATGACTTTTTCCTCCAGATTGAGTCAGAATCTTCAGTTTGTTTCCTTATTAAAGCTTGAAACAGGAGCTTTCTGGCATTTTAACAGTGGTGTGTAGACGTTTTGAATCCGCTGCAGCTGAATCAGATTTCCTCAAACCAGAAACTGAATTGTTTCTGTTAAAAATTATAATCAGTAAAGTGTCTTGAGAGGTTTTAAAAGAAGGAACACGCTCCAGCTCACCAGATTAAATTACAGTGAGCTCCACTCAGTTGAGCCCGTACCAGGAAAATGTGTTGAAATAATCGTAACATCACCGCCCACCCCCGTCGTTCCCGCTTCAACTTGCTCCCTGGTTTCTCACAGTTATTGTTTGGGCTCCACTCAGCTGGAGCCGTTGGTCGCATGCATCCGACGTTGATCTGAGTTTGTGCCTCTTTCAGGACCTGGTGAATGGGTACCGCTGCACGTGTGCCCCCGGCTTCGCTGGCGAGCACTGCGAGAGGGATGTGGACGAATGCGCCAGTTCGCCGTGCCTGAACGGGGGCCGCTGTCAGGACGAAGTGAACGGCTTCCAGTGCCTGTGTCTGACCGGCTTCTCTGGGAACCTGTGCCAGGTGAGACGTCCGCATGAAGAAAACATGAATCCTAAAGGTGTAGCTGGATGTGCAAGAAGAAGGAAGAGCATAAAGACATGTTTTTTAGTCTTTGTGGAGTTGGCAAGTCGATAAATGTCTGAATTTTTAACAAATAAGCTGCTCCAGCTAATCGAATCCTTCCATCCGTCCTGTAGTTGGATCCCATTAGCTGTATCCATCCATCCATCCTCCCTCAAACCTTCTGAAAGTTTTGTAAATGTGGGTTTTGAACATCATCTTGAGGAACTGTGTAGGACTCGTTCTGTTAACCCGTTGTGGGATGAGGCTGCTATACCGTGGCGATTGCAGCTACAGCCTGTTAAACTCCTGCTGCTCTCCAGTCCTCCCCTCTTAAAATGGATGGCTTTCTAGAAGCTGATCCTGGCTGCAGTGCGATGCATTCCTCAGCACTGAAACTTTGACTCAAGAGGACGGCTCCTGTGTCTCTGCCTTGTTGTTTTTTCTCTCCTGCTCTCCTCCTCCCTGCCTTTTGTGTGCATGTGTGTTGTTTCCTGGCACGGCGCGAGTGGAGGATGCTCGTGGGGATTTGCTTTGTTTTCTGTAGCAGAAACTGTATCGGTTATCACGTTCTCCGCTCACCATTCAATCCCTTTTCTCTCCCCATAGCTGGATATAGATTACTGCTCACCCAACCCGTGCCAGAACGGAGCGCCCTGCTACAACCGGGTCACAGACTACTTCTGTGCATGCCAAGAGGACTACGAGGGCAAGAACTGCTCCCACCTCAAAGACCACTGTCGCACCACCACGTGTAAAGGTATATCTCCCGCTTGCAGCAACCACAGGCTTTTTCCAGAAAGCTGCTGAAAGATGATATGTGCACCGTGCAGTAGTGAAACACTTCACCCACATTTTTCCCACGAGAGCAATACTTACTTCGTTTTCATACAATGAAGTTTCTTGGCGGAGTCGAGCAGATTTGATGCTCTCTCCTTTAAGCTAAGCCGTTCCCAATGAGCCCAAACGTGGAGAAATTTCCTGAAGATCTGGCAGAAGCCCGATAGCGCCGTGTGTGTTCTCAGTAATGACTTGGTGGGCTACCTCTTCTTTTCCCCTTCAATGAGTGCGCACAGTCTTCAGTGCCTGCTCATGTAATTGAGTGAGTGGACCAACCACAGAGGCAGATACCAGACAGTGGGATTCTCCGCGCTCTCGGCACAAATTAAGCGATTTACAGGGAAGCAAATTCACCTCATGCGCCTAACCTGATCAGACAGGGGGAAAGGAGGAGATTTTAGCACAGAGGAAAAAAAAACAGTCACTCTAAATTGCTTATGAAAGCATGACCGCTTATCGCTGTTTGTCCCATCAACGCCCCGCTGTGATCTTCTCCCCCACTGCCGCAAGGCCAAGCAGAAGCTTCCACTTATTCACATTTTGTCACATTACAACAACTTAATTGAGCGCAGTTTACTCAGATTTCATGCAATAGACCAACACCAGAGTAGAATACATACCTATCAGTATCAGAGTAGAGTGCATACCTCTACTCTGATACTTTGAAATAAACTCAAGTGCAGCACCATAAATGCAGCACAACTGCAAACTTATTAAAGATAACTAAAAGGACAGAAAGAGAGTCATGGAGACACTGGAGGAGCTGCGGAGACACAGCTCAGGTGCAAAACCTATTGCTTGTACACTTAACAAATCTGGCCTTTTAAAAGTGGCAAGGAAACTCTGCGGTTCCAACAACATGTGGAACAGGGATCTCTGGTCGGATTAATTGTTTGGGCTGGTGGGAGCATCATGCTGAGGGCATGCTCTTTTTCAAGGTGCTCTAAAAGCTGTTGAGAAGACGGATGGAGATAAAGATTGGAGGATCCAGGAAGAAAATCTGGCAGATCATAGAGATGTCCAAATGTCCTGCCTGCAGATTAAAAAGTTACTTTTCAAATTTATATTTGTAGAAAGTTTTTTTTAAAATATTTTTCCTTATAGATAAAAATTACACACTCCTTTGTTTTGGTGTTCAACAAAATCTCAAATAAAACTGCACAGTTTGTGGTTTTCATAGGTCAAAGGTATGAATGTTAACCTTGTCTCCTCTGTCTGACTCATTAGCCTGAGAGCTAAGTGTTAATCCACCTTTAAGATGGATTAACGAGTAATGTCTGTGGTGTCTTTCTGCAGTGATTGACAGCTGTACCGTCGCCGTGGCATCTAACAGCACGCCAGGAGGAGAGCGCTACATTTCGTCAAATGTGTGCGGACCTCACGGTCGCTGCCGGAGCCAAGCGGGGGGTCAATTCAGCTGCGAGTGCCAGGAGGGCTTCAGAGGGACCTACTGCCACGAGAGTACGGCCGAATTTACCGTCGCCATGGCAGCATCACATTTACTCTGCACTATCACGGTCGATCTCACCGAGTCTCTCTCAAACTCTAGACATAAACGACTGCGAGAGCAACCCGTGTCACAACGGAGGCACGTGCATCGACAAAGTCAGCGTCTACCAGTGCATCTGCGCCGATGGCTGGGAGGGCGACCACTGCGAGATCAGTGAGTCACGCCGCCGCCTCCTCATCCTTACCTCATGTCGCTACTCAAACCGTCTCAACAGAAAAATGTGTCTTCTATTGCCCGTTTGATATGCCGCCCTCAAATCACACACGCACATCTAATATTTCCAGACATAGATGACTGCAGCACCAACCCCTGTCATAATGGAGGGACATGTCGAGACCTGGTGTCTGATTTCTTCTGCGAGTGCAAAAATGGCTGGAAGGGGAAAACCTGCCACTCACGTAAGAGCCTTCCCCATTTTTTTTTTTTTCCACACCCGTGTAGTCTGTCCGTGCAGGCTCATGGTATGTGCTCATGGCTGTACTCGATTATCTACTACCTTAAAAACCCTGAGATTTTTCACATGTACCTTGCAGGTGAAAGCCAATGCGATGAAGCTACGTGCAACAATGGAGGCACCTGCCATGATGAGGGCGACACATTCCAGTGCAAGTGTTCCCCAGGCTGGGAGGGCACGACCTGCAACATAGGTGAGCATCATGCACTTCAGCTTGGGGTTCATATTTAAGGTAAACGTCTCAGATTTCATCTGGAGTTTTTGATGCCTCCAATAAAATCCATTGTAATAAATCTATATTAAGATATTATAGAGTCCAGATGTGTGTAATTTAATCTCAGGAGGAATTAGGGCCAGGCGATATGGTTTAAAAATAAAAGCTCAGAGTTCTTTTCTTTTCTATTTTTTATTAATCCTAAATTTGATTTCAGACTTTAATTAAAATTTTCCTCACTTTTTTCCTTTTTCTTTTATTTAAATTATCCCTTTTTTGAGTTGACCTGGATTCAAAATGGGAATAAATAGAAGCTGTAACACACATTGTCAAAAAAAGGCTGTATTTCTTGGATGGGCTGGCATCACTCTGAAGTATGGAAACCCAAAAAGTGCACTGGTGGGGAAAACAGAGATTTTTCAAAAATGTAATCCGATAAATAGATTAATCTCCCAGCCCTCGTATAAATGCAGCTGATCTCTGACGTTCTGAGAGGTTTTGTTAGAGAACATTAGTGAACAATTGGCAGCATGAAGACCAAGGATCACAGCGGACAGGTCAGAGGGCAAGTTGTGGAGAAGTTTAAAGCTGAAATAGGTTAAAAATATATATCTTAATATTCAAAGGTCTCACCATGCTCTCTTCAATCCACTGGAAAATGGAAAGAGTGTGGCACAACTGCAAACCAGAGCTGCAAGATATCTGGAAAAACTTGTCCTGATATGAAACTATGACTTCATATTGATCTTTGTGAGCTTCTGCATCTCAGCCACTAAAATACATTGTGTGTTGCATCGACAGCAGGAAAAGTCTATCAAGCCAGATATTTTATTTGGGAGCAGAGATTTGCATTGCATTTTTAAATGTTGTAATCCTTCTAAACTTGGCGAATCTGCGATGATTACTGCATACTGTGCAGCTTTTCTGCAAGCCTACAAAACACAATAGTCACATGCAACTTTGGTAGCTGGAGGAGAAGCAGAGATGCACACCTGAGGTTGGAGAACCTGCTGACACGGCAACTATCAGTCATGCACTCTGCAAATCTGGTCTTGTTATGAAACAGTAGCAAGAGAAAAGGCAATCTTGAAAGAAAGCTGAGGAACATGTGGAAGAAGGGGCTCTGTTCAAATGACATCTCAACTTTTGTCATTGCTTGCAGAGTGAGGATGCTTTTTCTTCCTTCCTTATGAAAGTGCAGCTGTACTGCAACTTTTAAAGCATTCCTACTCTCAACACAGCTGAACTAAAAGGTTGAATAACAATCTTATGATGCCAGCAAAGACCTGGCCATAAACCATTAATTTAATAAAGATGTGTTGGGCAGTGGCGTGCAGCCGGACCACTGATTCATCACATAAAATCTAATCAAAATAAATTATCGTTCAGCCCTGTCTTGTCTCAGACGCACATCAGCTCCGTTGTGGTTATAGCAATGAATTGTATCCCTCCACTCTGTCAGCACTCCTCAGTTCTCCCATCTTCAGCCCCGCCCATTTCTCAATGCCGACGGATATCTGCTTTAATTCCCTGATTACGCTGATGGCACACATCAAAGCCGAAGCACCCAGAACCAGTTCTAACCACCTCGTGTAATGTTTAAGGTGTATCCCTGCAATGATTGTTGCATTTATCACTTTCCTCCCTTCTCGTTCTCAGCCAAAAACTCAAGCTGCCTGCCCAACCCATGTGAGAATGGAGGAACCTGCGTGGTGAAGGGGGATTCCTTCACCTGCGTCTGCAAGGAAGGCTGGGAAGGGCCCACATGCACTCAGAGTAAGTGGAAAGAACACAGATGGACATTTATTGCTGAGTAAATGATCATAAACCTCCTGCGGCTTAATGCAAAGGTGAAGTTCTGCATCTCGTTAAAACCAGCAGTCATTTTTCCTTCTTTTTAATTTTTTTTTATAAAATTCTCCCTCTTCTCCATGGTTGATGCAGGCCATGAGAAGAGGAGAGACAGAGAAAGGGCAGAGGAAAGTGAAGACAGATGTTTCTTCCCGGGTCCCACACCCCAGCCCTCTCCCTCTTTCTGTCGTTGCATTCCTGTCCAAACAGTGACATGTCTGCTTGTTCTATAGCCTTCCTGTATTCCCCCAACTTTCCTGGGATCCCTGCCCTGTACGCTTGTAGTCCAGAACATAAATTCCTCTTGTGGCTATTCCTCGTTCAGAAGGGGGAGGGGGGAAGAAATGGGAAATTAGGGCGTGGAGGTGTACGGTCATTTTTTACTTTTTTTTAGTGCTCTGGTAGTAATACAGAGTGATCAGGCAGTGTGGACCCATTATGCCATTATGCCTCTGCGAACACAAGCTCAGACGTGCTTTTCTGCTGCCAATGTGCGCTGAGCACCTCCACATGAGGGTGGAGAGAGAGAGAGAATAACATCGCACTCACAGGTTTTTGTCTGTCTTTTTCCCCTCCCTCCCTTTTTCTTTCTTGCAGATACCAACGACTGCAGTCCCCACCCATGGTAAGTGGAAGCCAAACGTTTCCTGTAGATTTCAACTGGTGTAAACAAGCTGCTCCTCCTGTGTGGCTCACCTCACCTGCATGCTTTCTTCCTGCTGAGAATTGGGACGAACACCTCCCTTCATTCCTGGGATGCAATCGCCTAACCCTGTTTTGCAAATTCTCTCACGTGTGACTCTTACTTAACAAAACGCTTTCAGATTCTTAAGCACACTATCCCCATTTTATTTATATATATATATATATATATATATATATATATATATATATATATATATGTAGTTATAAAAAAACAGATTCATAAATCTTACATAATTGAGAATCTGATTTTAACCTCACATGGTTTGTTTTAAACCTTCAGTTACAACAGTGGGACCTGTGTGGACGGGGACAACTGGTACCGCTGTGAATGCGCCCCTGGTTTCGCCGGTCCAGACTGTCGGATCAGTGAGTATTAAACCTGCCGTCCTTTTAGTGGATGTATGCAGCAGTAAGTCTGCTCAGGGCTGGAATTTGCATTCTGTCAGCCAGCTGACAGTCAGTGCAGAGCAACGAGTGGGAGAGGGGTTGCTCCATACACCCAGAAGCACATCCTGTCTCCCTTACATTTTCCCCTTGCATGTTTCAAACAAACCTGGAACGACAAATCTAGTGGTGACCGGAGTTGGTAGATTATTCTGCTGCTTCTCCAAGCTGCTCGGAGACGTAGAGAATCCAATCTTTTACCGATCTCTGAATGCACCATATCAAAACGCTATTATGTAATGGCAACAGTCTTCAGTGCGGACACGACTGCTGACGGAAGAAGACTGAAAAGATATCCGTTTTCTCAATCTGTGAGGTTTTAACAGTGAAATCAGAGGAGGCTTGTAGATTATTATGACACCATTTATCTGGAAGCCATATTTTCTGCAGCCTGTTAATTCACCGAGTCACAGATTAGTTGCGTGAAAGGACAGTACAAACTACTTACCTCTATTTCTTACTTGTAAACAAGCAATTTAGTCTTTTGTATTGTAGTTTAGTATTTCTGTGATCCATATAGATGACGTTGGTTTATTCTTAATAAATTATATTAAATGAAAACTTAATATTGTGCTGTGTTTATTTTGGTTGTGATTCCTATTTTTGTCTATTGAATTATAGAATAGTTATAGAATAAGATTATGAGCAGATTAGAGTGAAACTTGCCCTTGGCGGGTTACAACGAGGTGCCATTTTGCTTTGGGATAAAGTTGGTTATTTAATCTCCACTTCTGGAAAGTTTTGAAATGGCAAATGGGGAAAATGACCAGCATCCCTTGTTGAGGCAAGTCTGCAGTTTATTAAGGCTGCAAACGAGAGAGAGAGAGCTGGACTTTAAGCAGATAACATGAAGGTGTAACGGGATAGAGTAAGGTTGCTCTGTTTTATCTTTTTAAGCTTTCATCTTCTGTCATGTAAATTTAAGGTTCTACAGGATGCTGGGAAACTACATGGACTTCTATTTTAAGTCATGCTTAAGTCCTAATATTATTAAAGATTGTTCAAAATGTCAACGTGTAACTATTTTGTTGTTAGAATAAGATTGTATGTACTGCTATATAAGTTGCAAGATGCTACCTCTGCTCCTAATATAAAAATTAATGACCGTTTACGTCATTAAACGATAAGAAGTCTGGAAAAATATTTCCTGTCGTAGTTCTCAATGAGAAATCAGAATCTTCTAAAAGCTCAAACACAAAACTCTGATCGGTGCATCTTTACTTTTGAGCCTGTCAAGTCAGTCGGATCACGCCTTGCAGACGGACAATCAGTCACTTGCAAACGGAAGGTCTAGTCGGCCAATTATCTGAACGCCGGGCTGCAGGCCAGCCTCAGCCATTTTGGTGTCACTCCACCGGGCCATGTTGGTGTCCCCAGGGGTAAAGCAGCTTAGCGAGCCAGCAGCTAATCAGCCATGCTCTCTGACACTGATTACTCAGACTGTTTTCCCTCTTAAAGGCTTTCAGATGGCTACATTCTTTCCCATTGCAAACCCTTTGTTCTGCTTGGTCCAACCTTTAGCTCCTGCATACCTGCTAATGACGACTTTCTATAAAAGCTGCAGGGGGGGCTGTCCAAGGCTCATTTTAGGCCTGTTTGCTTGTTTAGTTTTCTCTTTTCTTTGTTTTTTTGTTAGACAAATGAGCACAAAAGCACAGTTTTGATGACACATGATGCTGAAGAATTAGATTTGAGCACTGATTTAACTTAACTCAATATCTGAACTCTGCATGCCTGTGCATTTTATTCCATAAACAAACAATTTCTCCTCTCTGCTTCGCCGTAACAGATATCAACGAGTGCCAGTCTTCTCCCTGCGCCTTGGGATCCACCTGCGTGGACGAGATCAACGGATATCGCTGCCTGTGTCCCCCAGACAGAACTGGACTCCACTGTCAAGACAGTACGTCCTCACAGGGTGAGAAAGTAAGCAGATTATTTTGTATGCAGGTTTCTAACAATACGTTTGTTTTCTTTTTTCTAAAACGTAGAAACAAGAAAGCATTGCTCTAGTAATGGACACGCTGCCCTGGATGGAGCCAGCTGGGAAGAAGACTGCAACATTTGTCACTGCTCCAATGGAAAAGTGCTGTGCACAAAGGTATGTCCATTCACAGAGCGGTGGACACATTTATTGGCACGCTGGCTAATCGGAAAATTAGCTAAAACTACTTGTTCCATATTTGTTGATACCAATATTAATGTAGAGAGTTAATATTAAGACAAAGATTTTTTGGCAAAAATTTGCCAAATTGTAATTTAAAATGTCCTGCAATTTCTACGAGTCTCCCAAGCCCACAGCATGACAGACACAACACCGTACTTAACAGTGAGCTTGAGGTGCTTTTGACATATTCATACATTGTCTTATTACAAACCCACCTGGAGAATGTCTGTGCTGAATCGTTGTGCCTTTGTGCATCTGAACAAGGTGCAATCACAGTCCTGGTAGACTTCAGAAAACTCCACTTGTTAACATTCCCAGTAAGACAGAAAAGATTTTCTTTCTTTTGATGTCACTCCAAACAACAACCCAGAATGTTGATGGCATCTAAAATGGTTGCTTTGGTGACTGCAAGTTGTTTTTTGTTGTTTTAACATAGCTCGCTAACAAAGATTTTTTTCTAAGGATTCAGCAAAATTATTGATTTCTGACTCATTTTTCTATTAATTTTCCTTCTAAAAAGGCATTTTTGTTTATTTTATTATGCAGTTTTACATTGAACTTTTGCTCTTTCCTTCACAAAATAAGATTAACTAAGTTCAACACACCATTTTTGAGGAAAACTGTTGTAATTTGATTAAAACGTTAGAAATGAAACCTCATCCTATCTGGTTTGCTGCAGCTCCAGTTGTTTCTCACAGGCTTTGCTTGATTTATGGAGATCAGCACACATTTGGCTCACTGAACTGCCAGGTTGTTTTGTCTTTTTCGTTTTGGAGCTCAGCTAAAAGTAAGGGGTTATTTTTGCCTAATCATATTTTTTCTGGCCCTAAAAAAATGCATTTATTTTTAAAGGTGGTGTTTGGAGCATCAACAATCAGGATTCGTACTCAAATTAAAAGTACATTTCCTAAATATTCAGTGAAAGTTTATACTGCGACGTTTAGCCGTGAGGTGCACGATGACTGTTTACTGTTGACAGAAGCTCCCTGGGGAACCTCACACAAAGTGGTTACTGACACTGTTGTGGGTGTGTTGGTGGGTGTGTCCTGCTCCCGGCATTAGGTAGGGCTCGCCACTCACCCACAACAACACGGTTTGTATCTGGGTGGAGCCGGTTTGGGAGTGTCAGGTTCTATACTGGGACGATACAGTTTTTGTTTTGCAAAGAAACACAAAGGCTGTATTGATAATTGGTGTCGGATGAATTTTCGAGCGAGTTTCCCACAGCTGCACTGGGCCAAACGGAGCTTGGGGTTGTGTTATCACGCTTGGCTATCACTACATGCACAATGGTTTTAGTAATGCAGCCGGAGGGGAGAAAATGATCCGGAAGTGTACGATTTTACCATTGTTGCAACTTTTAATGCGTTCATTCCACATGACGCATGACTCTTGGCACAAACTGAACTTTTTTTTCACCCCATTTCCTAAATAACCCTGATATTGCGTTGGAAATGCATGTGACCTCATCCTTCATGGCTGGTAGGGTTACACCCACAGAGTGGCAAAGAGATTCATTGACGATGAACTGCGTAATGGGCCAGGAAAGGGAGAAAATGTGAAATGATGTGGAGCTGCAGGACAGACTGAACAAGTGATCAAGGGTGACCCAACCCAAAACGGATCATGTTTTAGGATTGTGTAATTTATGTCACTTTTTTTTCCCCCCTGCTACAGATGTGGTGCGGCCCGAAGTCGTGCAAGCTCGGCGCCAAAGGCCGAGGCGGATGCCCCCCGGATCAGAGCTGCATGCCCCTCAGAGAAGCCCACTGCTTTGTGAAACCCTGCCTGGAGCTGGGCGAGTGCTGGGGCTCCGGCCTCGCTCAGCCTCGAATCAAATGCCACCCCAGCTCCTCTTACCAGGACAACAGCTGCGCCAACATCACCTTCATCCTAAAAAAGGAGATCATGCCCGCGGTAAGTTTCCTCGGCACTTAGAAATTAAGAGATTAAATTAACGTTTAATTCCTGAGGGAAGAGGTCGTAAATGAATTAGATCAGCTCTGTGAGGAGGATCAGGTTTAGAGAAAGCCATTCCTCGGGATAACAAACAACTTAAGAATTCATTCATGTCATTTGAATATATTGAGTTTATAAATCATGTGAATGTTCTTGCTCTTTATAATTGAGTTTAATTAATCTGTATTTTTTGTTGGAATCAAATTGTATGAAGACATTAAAAGATTAATTTTAGGAGATGACTGCTGAAGAGATGGAAACTGGCAGAGTTTTCCCTCCATCCAATAGTTTTAATTTATAAAAATGATATTAATGTACAAACAAACTGGTACTTTACTAAAATTCAGCTAAAAGCATGTTTTTTTTTTTTTTTATTTTTGGTGTGTGTCCTGTCCGGTGGTGTGGCATTCATATTCTTTGAGAGTCAAGGTGAAGTCCAACAGATTTACCTTCATGAGTGGAGCATTGCAGTTTTCTCGAGATATATATGTGAAACATTATTAGAGATTTGTTTGGATTTATTTGATATGAAATGGGAAAAAGGTTTAAAAGAAAGGATGAGAAAAGTGCATAAACAGAATCCAAGGAAATCTGCCTCTACACCTGCAGAAAAGGGAAAAAAAAAGGAATCCACAGCAACAAACAATGCAGATAACAATTATAACATAATCCAGTTAACAGGGTACAAGTTAATACAAGATGCATTTAGTGGCAACCACACCCCAACGTAGAGTTAATCTGAAAAACACCTGAATCTAAACACCTGTGTGGGATTAGAAGTGTGTTTGTGTGTGAAGTTTCTCTATAAAAGAATGTTTTAATCCATAAATGTGGATCACCATGTAATTCTTTACATTTGTTGTAAACTACATGTATTGTCTACAAAGAACTTGCAACCAATTTTTTTTTCTTTTTCTCAAAGAAATGTGAACAGAAATTTGTATCTGCCAAGAAGATCCTGAAAATCTTGCAGACTATCTTGCAGATCATAATGAAAAACATATTAACCTGTTTTTAAAATCTATTCTAAGTTAGATAAACTTGATCCACTTAGGATTTTTAACCTTTTTCATGCTGAAAAAACCTCAGCGCTCCAGTTTCAGTCCTGATTTATTGCCGCATCATTAACTCCTCTCTTCTTCATGTGTAGGGTTTGACTGTGGAAGGAGTTTGCAAGCAGTTGAGGAACCTGAACATAGTGAGGAATTTTTCCTTGGAGCATTCTGTGACTATAACCTGTGACCCGTCGTTCTCGGCCAGCAACGAGATCCACGTCTGCCTGGTAAGTGCCTCCTCCCACTCAGTCTGCCATATGTTTCTCAGGAAACTTTGCTTTGATTTACAGCCAGCGGCGTGAATTCCCAGCAGCACTTAAAGATGCTTTAATGGGACGGGCTTAGATGAAGTTATATTGGGTGATTAGAGGGGAACAAGCAAATATGTGATGCGTAAAAAAACTGATTTTGAAACCTTTTTCTCAATCTAGTCTACTGAAGACCATCGTTTGGATCGCAATCCCATCAAAGAGATCACAGACCGAATAATCGACCTGGTTAGCAAGGGCAACGGGAACAACACAATCCTCACTGCCATTGTCAAAGTTCAGGTGCCAAGACCCAGCAAAACTGGTATGAAACAAGTCCATCTCTCCCAGACGTGCACACACTTGATCAGTTGATAATGCCACACCTTAAACATGACAGCAAACCTTAAAGAAAAATGTGTTCATTTGAAGAGCATTTCCTTCCCCTCCTACACATGAAACCTCCCTGGTTTGAAATGTGATGGCGGTTAGCAGAGTGTTAAAGTCTAGCCAGAAGTTCAGGATACAGAGCAGGGTTTGCTCTGTATCCTTTGCTGTGTGGATTTCAATGGACTCCGTGATTGGACTTCTGCATGTCCGCCCTCCATCAGCACACCAACCAGTAGCCTGTTTGTTGACGAGGCAAATCTTCAACTTTCACCTTTCACCCTTTAACAATGTATTACATTTAAATAAAAATCAAGCCATCTGTTTGAATTTAGGATATTTTATTGCCATCCCTTCAATAAAACTTTCAACTAGTAAATGCAAAGACCCTGAAAGACCTGCAGCACAAGAGGTTTCTATAAAGCTTGGAATATAACCTACAAATTCTTATATATAAAGAAATTTGAAAACCATGCCTTGACATTTTTTATGTAGAGGGGCTCCGACTGACATGTTCTCGTCTTCCTCCACCAGACTACCTTGTGCCCCTCCTCTCCTCCATCTTCATCGTCATCTGGTTCCTCCTGCTGGTGTCCGTCTTGCTGTGGTGCATGCGGCGGCGGCGGAAACAGAGCAACCACAACGGGACGCTGCCGAGCGGCTCTGAAGACAACACCACCAACAACGTGCGGGAGCACCTCAACCAGATCAAGAACCCTATAGAGAAGCACGTGGGCCTGACGGTGGCCATCAAAGACTATGAAAACAAGAACTCGATCATTGCCAAAATAAGGACAAATCATCCCGACGGGGATGAGGACGACAAGGAGAGGCACTTACAGAAGAGCCGCTTCGCCAAACAGCCAGCATACACGCTGGTGGAGAGGGACGAGAAGGCGCCCATCTCCAATCCCAACCCAACATCCAAGCATCCGAACTGGACTAATAAACAGGACAACAGGGACTTGGAGACGGCAAACAGCATAAACAGGATGGACTACATAGTATAGCAGACAGCTGTGTTGCTGTGCAACCAAGCCTTATTCCTTCACACCCAGGCGGTGGGTGAAAACGGGGAGCCTCAGCAAAACGGTCATGTTATTTGTTGACCCCGTCAGTATTTTCACATATTACCCGTGTTAATTTAAGTTTTGACAAGCTGGCTTACACTGGCAGTGACGGTTGCTTTGGTTGGCTGGAAACGCAAGGCACTGGTCTACATTTCACCGTAGAGCTACTTGCAAAAGTGTCCTCTTGTGCATTTCATTTCCACTCCCCCCTGTCCGGCCCCCGAGTTTTAATTTAGTGGACATATGGAAGGGGGCTTCTGGCATAATTGTTGAATGACTAAAACTACACGACGTGTTCGACACTAGAGCTAATTATTTTTTAGTACATGTTTGAATTCCTTCTCGTTTCATTTGGAGGAAGTGCCTTTTCAGCTTTTAGACTCGAGCAACTGTCAAGAGGAAAAAAAAAATCCACTTTATTATTTATTTTTATTTTCTGGGGGGAGCAAGAGAGAAGAAATGGTTCAGTGTCAGCAGTTGCTGCCAATATGAAGAATTTATGTGACAATTTAGAACTTGTAGATATGTACATTTTTTATTAATCATTGTGTATATTTGATTTATTAACTTAATAATCAAGAGACTTAAAGATATCATTCCTTTTTATTTATATGTTCTGTCTAGTTTGAAGGTTCTGATAGCTGCAGAAGCTTTCCATTTCTTTTAAAACAATAAAAAAAAAACGATGCAAATTTCAAATTTTAGAAGACAAGAGACGGCGGGAACTTTACACGCCTGAAAACTCCACTGTTTTTTTGTTTGTTTTTTTTCAAATACATTTGACATTTCACTATTTGTTGCCAGGACCTTAATTGAAACCAAGTGAGGTTAGGACAACAAAAAGATCTCCTTCGGCTACGAGGGTTGGACATGGTGGCAGACATATTGCTTGCCACTAATGGATATAAATTCACTCGTAAGGGAACAAAAATTCTTCAGCAGTTTCAGTTTTTCACTCACCCACGTATTTCAATGGCTGTCGATTTCCCATCTGCTTTAGTCAGCATAATACTTGAACAGCAGGGGGGCAATGGGAACACTGATGCAAACACTGCCTTCCTCTGCTAGAGTTCGCTTTGTTTCTCTGCACATTTCAAAAAACAAACAAAACAGCAAAAAAAAAAAGACGAGGCTCTTTAAAGATCTCATTTGTTAACCCTTTAAGATCTTGGCAACACTTTGTCCTTTCTGACTTGTTTTGTGTTATGAACTTGAGAGTTATGTGTTGATCTGGCAATATATTTTTTGAAAAGTCATATTTATTAAATATTTTGTATGAAAAGAGAATTAAAGTCGCCTTTGTTCTGGAGAAATTGAGTTCAGAGTCTGTGTCTGTGACGCATCTGGGGCCAGAACATGTCAGAGCGCATTATGAGCGCGTTCTCATGCAGCTGGCGTGGGAACCGGAGCTGGAGACACTTCATAGGCTCCCAACGAGGTTCCTGTCCAAATATGTTTACTGCTAATTGTGTTGCAGCCGGTCGGCTGGCCGTCCTCGCATTGGGTCAAAAATACCTTCACACCCTGTGAGACGCTCACAATTGTTGGTCTGAGCTTTTCTTCACAAACCTTACAGACGGGCAGGGATCAGAGTTTAAGGAGAATCTCTTGGGAATATGTTTGACAGGATTAAAACTGAGACCAGGGATTAGCAACACTTCCCCAGGATGACCCTAGAACATTAGGGGACCTGGGCCAACCTAATCTGCCTCCAGGACGCAGCGGCTACTCCGTAAAGCTGTCCCAGTCTGCTCTGTGGGTGTGAAAGAAATTGGAAAATAATAATCATATTTGGCTTTGATCCAGAATAAAAGCCACTCTGCATCCCTGAAATGTTTTTAAATTTCAAAGTTATTGCAAATGTATTCAAACTTGTTGAACTTTTATACCTTTGTCACAATGCTAAGTTATAATGTATGTCAGGACAGATCCGGGTCTGCGACCTCCAGCTCCGGAGTCACATGTGGCTCTTAATAACTCTAATCAAAATGCTGTTTTCATATAGAAGTGAGGATTTTTTCCTTTTTTTTTTTTTTTATAAAGCAACATTTTCATCTTTTAGTTTCAAACTGAATTTTTTTTGACAATTTTCTATTTTTACATTCCCTTGGAAAAACAGTTTTGTAAAAGTTTGATTTTCTTTATATAAAAAATTTTCTTTAATAAAAAAAACAGAGAATTTATTTAATGTTGAATCTTATGCAGCTTTAAGCAAATTTTGTTTAGCTGGACCTAAAACAGAAATGGCCCTCAGGTTTGTAAACTTGCTGACCCCTGGGATAGACCAAGGCAAAGCGGAGCATAATTATGGAAAAAAAAGGATAATTCATTAATGACTAAAAATCTGTAAGTTTGAAAGAGTTCCCCATGAACTCTAATATCCCTGAATTAAGTGGAGTGTAAGTCACCTTTTAGGTTATAAAATAACCAAAGTAAAGCTGCACCGATGATTAATGATCTTTAAAAAGCCTGACCTGCCGATTCTGATTTTGGCAAGTACCAATTTTGTCTGCTAAATATAGCAGGAAAATCTATCAGCCAAACCTCTCGGAAGAAGACAGTGGTTGATTTTTAAGACCTTTGAACAGATCGGGGATAAGATCGTCTTCACATGTAAGCATTGGCCGATAACTGACCTCCCAAAATTAAGGAAATTTGCGCCGATAAATCATCTCACTGATAAATCAGTGCTTTGAAAATTTTGCACATTTTTGAAAATAAAAAGTTTGAAACAACCGCAACCTACCAGGGCATGGCAGGTGGCAGTTCTCCAGGGTGCAGAAGAATCCTGTAGAAAAACCTGATAGACGCTGCAAAAAACTTGGGCAAGGCTAGGGCAAAGGACAACTAGCTAAACATCTAGGAGGTTTAGAACGGCTTCAATCAAAGCACATTCATGCATTAGAATGGAGCAGTCAAAGTTCAGACCTAAATGTTGAGATCTCTGCAATACACACAGGTAAATGTTTGCAAATTTTTGAACTTCTGAAGGCGGTGCACAGAGTTTCATATAGAGATGTTGAAACAAAGGGGTTTAAATACAAAAGGACAACAAACTTTTCAGACGTTTTTTTATTGTTTTTGCAAAAAAGAAAAGAAATTGTGCTTTCCTGAAGCTTCAAAGCTTTACTTTGTGTTGGTTTATCATACAAAATCCCGACAAAACTCATAAGAAAAGCTCAAGGGGTGTGAATACTTTTACAACGTACCACCTTCAATTGCTCATAGTAACCGAACCTATGTAACCCATAGGTTAGGTTACATTTAACCTAACCTATGGATTAGGTTAAATGTAAGCGACTGAAGTCAACCCAAAGTAAGAATGGGGTGATGAAATAAGTCTGGAAACTGCCATCAATCACATCAGAGCTTCAGCGGGGATACTGGACACTTTTCAGACGCGTAGGAGCCAGCGCTTCAGACTGAAAGCCATGACGTACTGCGCGGCTCCTGCCTGTCTCAAGTCCCTGATCTTTAACATAAAACCAAAATCTATTCTCCAATAAAGGTTTTCTACTTCCATTTGCAGAAATCTCTGGATCGCCGCTACTAAAAACAGGAGAGGCACCGGCCTGTTTTGGGCATTTGTCAAGAGAAACTAACGCTCAAGTCTGAACTGACACAAAGCAGTTAGCATTTGATGCGAGTCACAAGAACAACATGTTAAGAATAACAAGTAAAGCCGACTAAAGAGACCACATGAGCTGCAAGCTTCCAGCCCGACAGAATAAAATCTGTATCTCCGTGGCGTCAGGGATCTTTACTTCAGCTTTCCTCTCCCTCTCAGGACCTCTTCGTTCGTCGTAATCTCGAGGTTCTGGGCACGTTTTCACTCCCCTCCTCTCCGAGCGCGGATCTGGAACCAATAGAGGAGCCCGAGGATGCGGGCTTGACAGATAGGCCCCTCAGACTTGCGGCTGGCCTGTTTTGGTTTGTCTTTGCTGTGTTATTGCTTGCGAGGAGGAGCCTCTGGGCCTGTTTCCCTGGAGTAAGCAGCTCTACTTCCAGTGTGGTTTTCTTGCACTCGGAGACAGGGAAAGCCTTGGAGTTTGCCATCGCTCCGACTGGAGGAAGTGGCAGCAGGGGAGGGAGGTTATGGTTGGGTGTTTGCGAGGTGGAGTGGATTTGCGCTGAGGCTGAACAGCTTCCAAGGCACGTTTTCTTGGCCAGCTGCGAGCCAGAATCTTCCCTGGGCTCGCACCTCTTTCTGGTCTTCTGTGTTATTTCACGCTCTGCCTCATGTTTCTGCCTTTGAGAAGACCGTGCCTCAGCCTCAAGTTCAATTGAGGCATCGCTGCAAGGCACCTTGTGGTTTGCCTCCAGGGGTGCGTTCAGTTCAGACCTGGGCACGGCCTCCGGCCTCGATTCTGCCTCCCCGGCTTTACCTTCAAGTCCCTGTTTTTTGGGAAAGCCACTCCGCTCCATCTGCTGCATCTCAGTTGTGGAACCACAGATCTCTTGCTGGACACAAGCTTGTTTGGCTCTGCAAAGAAACCAAAAAAAAAAAAAAACAGCTAAAAGCATCGGAACAAACATTGTGTGAGTGTCCTCTTTGACTAGTGGGGTTGGAAAGCATTAGATCATACTTACATCGTTTGAAGCACAGATTTCTTTGTTTTTCTCGGGCTGTGTAAAAGCTCTCGGGTTTCTCCCACACTGGAAAAATATTCTGATCTGGTTTGCTCACTCAGCTCAGCCTACAAAGGACAAACAGAAAAGGTGTAAACAAAGAGGATTTAGCTGGCGGCATCCCCTGATGGAAGGAAGGAGGAAATGTAAACGCGTTGCGGCGAGGAAGGGAAATAAGTATGATCATAACTTCATTCGAATGGCAGAAAAAGCTCATAACAAGCTCCCTAAAGGGTTAAGCTTGGGGTGAAAGTTTAATAACTCCACATACTAGAGAGGGGGAACCTCTGAGGCAGAACACGGAACAAGCCAAAAATTGGATCTCACCAACATGTGCCCTCAACGGGCCACTAATGAAGGTTAATCACATGTTTTTTTCCTTGGCTGACCGAGAACAGACTCCAGTTTTATGAGAGAACAGAAGATGCTGGTAGTAAATTGACCAGAACTTGGAGGTAGAGAGTCTGTCAGTTTGTTGTAAATTAATTGCAATAATAAGGGCACAGTGTGCTAGCAGGGCCATTTGAGACTGGGAAAGAGCCAGTGGTAGATTGTTCTATTATTAGAGGATTGCAGAAGTATTCATACCCAGTGAACTTTTCACATTTTGTCACATTACAACCACTAAGTCATGACTTTATGTGAGAGCCAAACACAGTGTAAATTAAAAGTTTGAATACCCCTAAATAAAATCCAGTGCAAGCAATTACCTTAAACAGTCACCTAATTACCAGTTGCAAAAGTTTAAAGCAGGTCTTAGGATATAAAACAAGTTCCCACGCTTTGAAAATCTCACAGAGTAAATGGAAAGAGTCGGTCACGACTTGCAAAACAACCAATACAAAGCCGCCCCCATAAACTGCCAGAGCTTGAAGAGGAGCATTCAGCAGCGAGGCAGAAAAGAGGCTCATAGTAACTCTGGAGGAGCTGCAGAGCAGCACAGCTCGGGTGGGAGAATCTCATCTTTTCTTGAGCAGTGAAAGGGGAACTGATCCCTTTCACTGCTCAAGAAAGTGAGCTTTTTTGAGCAGTAAATGCAAATTAACCCCGGAAGAGAACCTTCCGAAGACTGACATTCACGTTCCAGCAGAAGAACGACCCCAAACATGAAGCCACCGCAGGGCTGACGGCAACGATTATTTTAGTGATTTATTATTGTGGCGATTAATCAGAAAAAGAAAACAAAAATTGGCAAACTGCTAATTTCTCATTTAACCACTACAGCTTATTTTCTACAATATTAAAAACGCAAAAGAAAACACAAATATATAATTCAATTCTTTTCTTAAGTAAGGATACGAACATTTTATTGCCTAAAATGCATTCTTTTAGTGTACGCTCCATCATTTGTAGCAAAGGATGCATCTGCAGTTAGAAAAATATTTCTCTATACAGTTTAATGGTGATCTGTTGATAATTTTTTAATCAATCAATAATTGGACAGCAAAAGGTGCTTCATAGCAGTTTTTTAAAATTATTATTATTATTTACAAAATTTGAACCAGGTGAAGATAAATCTTGGGACGTGTCCAGAAGTTGCAGGACGGCCGCATTGTAGGACTGCAGCTGCAGAGCTTTTATTGTGCACTAGTTGGTTTTATCACATAAAATCCTCCTAAAGTACATTGACGTTTGTGGCTGCAACGTAAAAAAAACTGTGGGATGTGAATACTTTTGCAGGACATGCTATTAGAAATGTGACCCACCGCTAAAATTTAAGAAATTGAACTGATAAGTGGAAAATTTAACCGCTGTGATGAAAGAAACATAAAAATCAGGGTTTCGCCAAAAGGCATTAGTAGTGTCTCAGCCAATATGAGTGAGGTTACTTCACTGTGGACAACAATTCAGGGCAAGATGACAATGCAACTCACAGATCCGTGTCCCTTTCATGACTGGAAACGATAGACTGTCACAGCGGGGAAAAGAAACCACACGGACGTTTAATCTGGGAAAACTCAACAGAGTGGCCGCCATGTTTATTTAATATCGGCCATTTCTCAGATCATTGCCCTCCTATAAACTGGTTCGTAAAATGATCAATGTGCTCTTTAAGACGGGGAAAGCCGATGTGGTGAGCGCTGGCGTCCGCCAGTTGTTTCTAAAGCAGGATGAAAAATCATTAAGGTCCACTTCCACAAACACGATACCAGCGGCAACGCAAGAGAAAAGGAGTAATTGCCCAAAGCTGTAGGAGTGAGATGGAGCATTGTGGCTTAGCGCTGGATGCTGAGACCTAGTAACTGCAGAGAGACTCAAGAGGCCGGGCGAAGGGAGAGTAACGAAGGAGGAGAAGCAAAGAGGAAGGAAAAGAGACAAGCAGAATAAGAACGAGTGTTTGGAGAGGAGCACAGCAAAAGCAGAGGCACCTCCCAAAGTCACACCGCCTGACCTCAGACGTCTCTTCAACATGCCCACAAGAGTAAGAATCCTCACACAGGAAGCTGTCCACAAGCTGCTCTTTGTGCAACAGCAGACTCATTTTTCAGTGTGGGCAGCGCTTCACTCTCTGCTCTACAGAGCTACAGCTGGCCTTTGGACTGGCGGCAGGGACACGTACAAACTTGCATTCGCCCACACACTCACACACTCACCCCGACAACAGCAGCACGCAAGAAAGTGCAAAACGTGAGTGCCACAATGAGCATTGTGAGACCTTGATATGCATTATCGGCTGTTTAATATGAATAAATCCTGTTTGAACGTGAACTTGAAAGAAAAATCAACAAGGAGCCAAAGGGAGGCTCCCTGGGAAAGTTTAGAGTCGTTCTGTTCCTGTCCGGGAGACTTCAAAAGAACAAGAGAGTGAAAGAACCGAGTCTTGGAAAGGAAGAGGGACGAACAGAGGAAGGTCGGATGTACAAGGCGGACAAAAATAAAAAGAAACAAAAAGGATTAAATCGACAGAAGGAGGCAATGCTTAAATTATTCTCCTCTGCCGTTGACCCTGAAAGTCAAGCTTGTAAATAACATATCTGGTCTTCCTTTTACCAAATCAGATTGCTTCGTTCAAAAACTTTTACCATGTTCATGTAAAACTTCCTTCCCGAAGTGGATATTATTGTAAGCACTTTCATAATTTCAGTTTTCATACCCTTAACCTAAATGGAAAGAAAATTATGTCTGTACCTGCCATGCATATCTCCACATCAAAAAATGTGCACCTTCTTCTTTGCAAAACAGAGCAAGCTCAGTTAATTGGATGGAGAGCATCCATTTATATCAATTTTCAAAGTTTCCAACAGATTCTGAATTGGATTTAGTTAGGAATGCACCGATTTATTGGGCAGCCAATTTATCTGCTGTCTGGAAGTCTGAAAGAAAGAAATCGGGCAACATCGAGTTTATCATAAGCCTTTTGGATAAAACTGCATTGTAGGAAAATTAGTCGTATAGCTGGAGAGTCCTATGAATAGCAACAGTGACGGCCGCTACTGCTTCTACACGTCCAAACTCTCACAAAGCAACAAAGCTCCACCAGAGCAGCTGCAACAAGGCAGCACATCTGGATGTCAGCTTATAAAGATAAGCCTGGCAAAAGGGCAGCGAGAGCAGAGACGATGAATTATTTGGTTTAAAGGGATGCTGGTACACGCTCTTATAACTTGACCCAGCTCTTAATGGCTCCTGGAAGCAACTTCAAAAAGATAACCAAGCAGATACTCCATAAAAACACCAGTTTCTCCTCTGTCACCTCAGATAAGGCAGGAGTACAGACAGCAGGGGATTATGGTGGTTATCTTGTAATGCAGCTGCACTTGAAGTAATGCAGCGATACGGAAAAATGGTCCGACTGATCTAAAACACTCCACTGCGGCAATGACTGGCTTTCTCACGGATTTTAAAGAGGCACACCGGACAAACAAAGACGCAAACATGCAGTCGTACCTAAGGGCCATTGAGGGAGACCAATTAATCAAACATGAATGTCTTTGGACGCTGGGAGGAAGTGGAGGGTCCAGACAGAACCCAGAGGCCGACATGCAAACTCTACGCAGAAACAATGGAAACAGCCGTATGATGGGATTTCATAAAACTAACTAATGCAAATCAGTGCAAGATTGTGAAGTAGAAGGAAAGTGATATGTGGTTTAAAAAAAACTTTTATTGTCTTTTTCTCCTGACTTTCCTTTTCAGCACATTTGTGAAGTACAATAAAAAAAAAATTGTTAAAATATGGAAATTTCACAGATTATAAATGCTGATTAAAAGCAATGTTATTATGTTTGATTGTTTCTAAATGAAACAGACATTTAAATAAGACTAAACCTTTTCAGTCAAGCATGGGGGCATTGCAAATTTGTCTGAAACCTGAAACAACTGTAAAAAAAAACAACATAAAACCTCATCATTGTAAATCAAAAGCAATGTCAGCGTGGGGAGCACCCACCATCTCTCATCTACAGTAAAATAGTGGAAACAAGATTGTTTGTTCTTGGATTACCCGAAATCTTTACATCTCGCCTAACACACAAAAAGCCAGTCAGATTTTATCCCGTAAATCCAATTGCTCACTCATCATCGTTCGAGAGATAATAACTCACATCAACATGAAATGCCTGAGTCCCTCAAATCATCTAAATACTGAGTTATTCTTTCCACGAGAAAGCCACGTTTATAAAACCTTCAAACTGGCACCAAGAAACAAAAACACCAGCCTTCCAGGCAGAAATACCTCCTGCCGAGATGTTCACAAATTTATTCCACACATTCCACCAATCATCCTACACCCACCCTTCTCCCATAAAGAAAAGCATGCCATGTTTGTCTAAGCTCACCACATCTTCTCTGCAACAAAGTCAACAAGCATGGGCACAGACTTGTGTAAAACAGAGGACAGCTCTTAGCCTCCAACAATGACTAAGTTTTTGGATCCACCCATGGGGATGGATTAGTAAGAGCTGTTAACTGTTTGCACTTTGAGAAAAATCGGAGAAAACATCAAAAGGCCGAGTGGAATCAAAGGGACTTAACGGTGTATTGCGAGAGACCCCACCCGTGTATTTGACCTAGAAGAGGAGATGGGTAGATCCCGGAGGTTTGGGAAACGGCCACAGCTAGCTGTTGGGAGCTGCGAGAAACAGAGCCGTGCTGAGGTCATGAATAAACACAAAGCCTCGTCCAGAACTCAGAAGAGGACGGAGCGGGGTGAGGGGGTCTGGAAACACATCTGCGCTCCCTTTGATCCAAACTTCTGCGGCGCAGCACGGCGCTCACCTCAGCTGCCCACTCTTTGCCTGACTACAAAACATCGACAATCCTAAATAAGCTCTTTCCTTCCCATACTGCCCTCCTTCACTGCGAGCTGACTCACAAGCAACTTCTCATGAGGGGACAAAAAGTCAAGAAAAAAAACAATAAAATCTGGTAACACACAAAACCTCTTGTTTGCCTCCCACTGTCTTCTGCAAAATAAAGCAGTCTGAAAGCTTCAACCTTTTCTGAGCCACAGTTGTTTAAAGGTTTCTAGGTCATAACAGACTGAGTGCATCTGGCTAATATAGATGTCAAGATTGACTTCTCTAAACTCCAGACATCTCTGTCACAGCTTTAAAGGCATCGCTGGGCTGAAACCAAAGCATTTGTTGGATACTTCAACTGTTCCCAACAACTATTGGTTTCTATCTGTTAAACAAGAGCGGCTGCGTATGACAACTTAAGAACTGCTGACAGAGTCCAGAGAAACCGATTTAGAGCCGACATCCAATCACGTACTAAACAAAAAGACAGCTGTCTGCTAGAGAGGAGTCCTACAGATTCAATTAGTAAACGGTGAGATGAGCGCTGGCCATCTGCGTAAAGTTGGGGAGTGAAGAGAAGTGGAAGTTTGGCATTAATTGGAGCAACATAGAATCATGAATAGATGTGCAGATCAGAGATTTTAGGCCAACTCGACATCTCTGGTTTTGGAAAATGCTGATATATCTCTACTGAATATAGATGATGAGATTTTCTCTGTAAGAACAGCAATTAACAGCAGGGTTGCAAGATATATCTGCATTAAATCCTGTATTGGTCCATTTTTAACATATCGATAGTAGCCTGATAAGTAAAACTGGTCCAATATTAATGTCATTGTTTACTTCCATTTTGTTGCCCTTTGTGTTTCGGGAGACGTGATGATATTTATTTGGTCATGTGACAGCGATCGTGATGTAGAGTTGGATTGTATTTGCAGATTGTTTAACTGACGCAGAGAAGCAACGTCAGCAGTGTGTTCAAAGGGTTAGTGCTGACTAAATTACAAGCTTTCCAAGTATATTTTAAAGCACTACTAAAGCTGGATAAGTACTTTTTCTGCTGTTTTGTTGTTTCCTTTTGTGCTGCATGTGTGAAGTAATAAAATGTTCAATTTCCAAGTTGGAAAAATAAACAGGGAGGAGACCTAAAGGCAGATGTCCAAGAGGGAAGACGAAAGTTTCTCGCAAACTAAAACTTCATTATAGCAATTGGTTTAAAACAATCTGATGTCTGCAAGAACATCTAACTTTGATCTATGAAACAAATGAAAATGCTCAGTAAATGTACACACTTTAAACTGGATGAAATTACATTTATTCATACTGACTCAAATGAAGCCAAGTTGATTTGTGCTTTTGGGAATAATTTCTGACTTTTTGGTGGACCAATAATTTATTTCTTCCAAGTCTAAGCTTAGATAATGTTTTAATCCTCCTTTCTTTTTTATTAAGCAATGCCCCCAACTCAACCACTAAATATTTACATGCAGTGAGGACATTGTAAGTAGGCCTGTCACAATATATAATAAATCAATTAATCGCATAATAAATTAAAAGAAACTCAATCATTTTCATTTGCTTGATTGATCGTTTTTCCCTTTTTTCCAAAAACTGACTGGTACAAGTCTCCAGTCTGGTGATTTCCAGACTGGAGACTGTTTTCTAGTCTCCAGTCTGGTGTTTTGGTCTCAATTATCCCTTTTTTTTAAGATACTTTTGTTTATAGAGACGTCATAATTTATTTTATTTGTTGTTTCTGTTGTTTTCTACATTTATTCTGGATATTCAAAAAGTCTTCCAGTTCCAGTGTTTAAATGTTCAATAGAATTTAAAGTTTATTTATCTTTGAGAATGTGTTCTTGCATTTTTATGGCATTATTACTATTATTTTACTTGAAAATGTCCTCAAAACAACAATGTTATCGTTTATCGCAATAAGCTCTGGGACAATTTATCATCCAGGCCTAATCATAGGAAGTTGAGGTTCACTCATCTGGCCAGGTATGTAATAGATATGCACTTCAAAGCGCAACACTTCAACTATTATATATCACCAAATGCAGTTCAGTTGCATTATGGTGTACCTTCAGTCAAATAGGTTTATTTAATTCACTGGATTCCTCTCTGTAGCATATCTGGTATCATAGTTTAGTGTTTATTGTTTTTATTCACTCATATCTCATTTATAGTGTCGTTTCATATTTCAGTTTATCCCCGTCTGCAGCTGCAGTGCTGAAGTGCCACTGTCCTATAACCTTTGGAAGAATCCCAGCACTCCTATACACTTGAATAAAGTGAATGCTTAATGACCAGGTCTTTGCAACACTTGGTGGCATGCCAAGGAAGTCATAAAAAATTTTGATGCAGGTGTGTTGGAGCAGGAACACATCCAAAAGTTGCAGAACAGAACAGTAGTTGGAAACTCGTGACCGATGCATGTGGAGAGAAACAGAATTTAATGCCTTTTGCATAGAACACCTAAAGAAAGTTCAATGAAGTGCATCTTGAAATAAAACAACATACTGAAAGTCCCTACTTGATGCATTTAACAGACAGAAATTTAAACAAAGTCTAGTATTTTGTTCTTGTCAAATGGAAGTTATTAAATTTGTCTTGACAGCCTCACAGCCAGGAAAAAACAAAAACGTTACTTTGTCCCAGAAGAGGATGGGAGTGCACAGAATGAATAGGATCCGCGATGGATGCCATGATGTTACCTCAGTTCCTTCACAACTCAGCTCCTATGACCTTATAAAATGTTCTCATTTGTCTACATTTTCACTGTGGTTACAGTTTTTCTTCTGCAAGTCACACAAACTGAATCCTGACAAACCTGAAACTTCTTTAAACACGCAAATGTGGTAAAATAAAAAAAAAAAAGCAGAAAAATTCTTTTTTTTTTTAAGTCTCGCATGCAAATGCTGTCAAGCATTCTGGGATTACAGACCTTCAAAAGCAAGATCAAGTCTGAAAGAAGCTACAAAGACCACATTCATTTTAGACAGCAGCATTATTATAGTTTACAAGAGAATTCTGATTTTTGACGTGCATTTCAAGTTAAGAATAGAGGAAGAGGAAGTGAACAAATGATTCCTTTTGTCATTTGAAAATCCTTGTGCCTCTCTGTCTGGTATCTTTCCCCTCACAAACACGGCTGAGCTAGTGAGAGCCTCACCACAAAACTCCCACCCTCCAATTCCCTCTGCCTGTACTGTATGATCCCAGAGTACCACATCCTGAGCAGAGAAACGCAATCGACAGCAATGCCTCCTTGAACTGGAAAATTGGTTACACAATCTGAACTCTTTGTCGACGACTATGCAGCTTGACAAAAATATTACAATCGCTGCTTTCATTGGAAGTCGAGCTGCGGAAAAGGCTGAGGTATTTTTAAAAAAAAATCTAAATAAAAATCCCTCACAGAAAAGTAGCAGGCCACTTATCATGGGATGGGAAGGCGGTGCGATGTCTGTGCCAAGGTGAGAGGCTCCACTGCCGATTCCCAAAATGCTCAGGGGGGCTTTCAGGATCAAATATACACTGACCATAGGACAGTAGATTATATTGAAAAGGAAAAACAGCATTTAGACTGAAAAATAAATGTGATGAATCTCTGTTAAAACACTAATAATGAAGACAGTTTACTTGTTTTGATCCACACAAGTTAAAGTGCTTCACAAAAGTATCCACACCCCTTAAAATTATCCATATTGTGTCACAACCACAAACACCTTTAATATGATTTTATATGACAGATGAACACAAAATAAATTTACAAATGGTTTTCAGATTTTAAAAAAAATTTGCATATGGACCCTTTAACTCACAGGTAAACAACAGACTTTATAAGTCAACAAACAAGTAAATAGAGTTTATAGCTGTTTTGTGAAGACCTCAGTTTATAAAATCTAATTCCACTGGAGGATCTGAAAATAATCCTCCAGGTAACTCAGCACTCCACAGATCTGGATTTTATGGTAGATTGGCAAGAAAAAAGCCACAACAAGTCCTATTTGCATTTTGTCACAAGCTATGTACAGGACACCAATCCTACAGTGAGCCATAGTGGTGGCAGCATCATGCAGTGGGAATGTTTTTCATCAGCAGAGATGATGGGGCGATGGGTGTGGTTAAATACAGACAGAAAACCTGCCAATGGCTGAAAAACCCTGAAAACTGAATATTGGTAAATTTAGACCAAACCATTTCAGTTTTTAAATGTGTCCAGTCAAAGTCCAGACCTTAATCCAATTGAGAATCAATTAAACAGGCGGTCTTCATCTAATCTGACAGAGTTTAACATAGTCTGGAAAGACAAGATGGGCGATTGGAAGCTGCCAGTAAAAACTTACGGCTTTACTGGCATAACGAGGATGAAACACAAACACACAATGCACTTTTTTTAGATTTTGGTTAGCGAAAGCTTTAGAAACTAAGAGAGATTTCTTTCAATTCAATTCAATTTCAATTACATACTACTTTGTTTTGATCTATCCTTTAAAGTTCTCCCCAAAACATTAACATTGTGGCCGTAGCGTGACAAAATCAAAACAATCAGCGCTGACTTTAGTGCCAAACAAATTTAGAAGGGTAGAAAAACTTCACCAATTAGCTCGTTGCAATTTGATAAATCTCTCTTTTAGTGACATAAAACTCTAAAAATGTAATTAATGTTTCATGTTTGATCGTGGTAGGTTAGGCTTAATCTCAAAAAATGTGACCCTGAACATTTTGACGCAAATCTCTCTGCATTTTCTTTTCTAGGTCTACAAGACGGTCCAAAAGAGTTCAAACCCCCTGTCCTGTAGTAAAGCAGACCACTATGCATAAAGGGAGAGCACAATTTGGCAATGAAACTCTATAATAACACAGAGACCAATGCTAAACTTTTTGCCAAGCAACTGGAAGGGGAAATAGAGGAGTATAAACAGCACTCACCGCGGCCAGGCTCGGGTTTCCATGGTGCACCGAGGCATCTTCTGGGCAGCTCACACACACGACATATCGCTCAGGAAACAAACGCAAATCTGAAAGCAGGCGGGGAAACAGCACACATCTTAATAATGTGGGCTTACCTCTAATTATCAGTCCATGTCAGACTGGAGGAATTGTGGTGGAAGCTTGAATTAACATCTACAAACTATTCATCACACAATGGGAGCTTAAATATATCCAGCACTTTATGAGCTGAGTAAACAACATAGAAATAGTTTACATTTTTACATTAACTCTGGGTTTTGGAGTAAACCTACAGTTAAACTGATTTCAAAAGGAAATATTTCCACTTCAAAACCTAATTTTGTTTTATGTGGCGCCATATAAATTTTTTAATATAAATCAAAGAAAAACAGATTAATGTGAAACCTAAGTTAGACTCTTCCTTCAAGTAAACAATTTTGATGTCGACAAGTTAATGAAAAACCAACACAAGAAAGGATTTTAAGAAATAAAAGGAATAAATCTCTAAATTTCTGGTTTGATTAATTTTGTCTGCAACCTTTTAGTTGAGGGCTACATAGCTCATACGCTTCCTTTCTAAATCCTCTTCAATTTCACTGGTTTTCCTCATGTGTGGAGGAGGAGAAGTATTACTTACATGTACTATGTGTATGCGTAATATTAGACGTCTACGCAACTACTGCAAAAATCTTTGTGACAATTGCTGGCAAGAACTGAAAGCACTAATAAAACGAGTCCGAACCCTTTTTTCCAAGTCAAGCAGAGTTGGTCGCAATAGCAAACACTGCAGAGATGCAGCATTTGCTTAGTTTTTATATTCCGTTCTTTCGATCTCTTTGGAAACAATACATTAAGCAAGAGAGAATGTCTCATCACCTTTTATGTCCTCACCCAAAATAGACCTTTGTAACAAATATGAGAACCCCCATGAATGATGGATCCACTGCGATGATGAGAAAAGCGAAGAGCAATATGTTGCAGCCCTATTGTGCAGTAAGATTTTTGAAGACTAAGGAGATGAGGAGAGCCAGACGTTATTCTGCATTACAAACTTCTAAAAAAGAAGAGTAAGGGACTTCAACATGTAGATAGAACATTAAAATGAGTTATACTATCGTTCATTAGCAACATGCACTGCAGCCATAAAAGACCATTTAGAAGATGTTGCCTCAGGGCCGGGTGTCCATAGCATGACCCACACAGAATCATTCTGCAGCTCTCAGAATGATTATGTGCGACCCTCCACCCCTGTGTTATTATTTTTAGTGTAAGATTTTAGTAAAAGTTTGCATGTTCTCCCTGTGAATGCATGGGTTCTCCAGCTTAGGTTAACTGGTCACAGTTAATAAATCGTCTTTAGGTGTGTGGGGGGGTGTGTGGGTGGGGGTGGGTGTGTGGGTGTGTGTGTGTGTGTGTGCATGGTTGTTTGCCCTGTGTATCTTTGTATGTCTCCCTGATGGACAGGGACATACAAAGTCCAAGGTGTATCCCACCACTTGCCCAATGGCTGCTGAAAATAGTAACCAGCCCACATGGAACACTGCATCAACAACTGGGTAAAAATGATGGATGGAAATTAGAATCTTCTTAAAATGGGGTACAAGGTTAACTATTTGACTTTTATTAATTTTGGATTTCATTTAAATTTTATAAAAGGTCAAATAAAATACAGCGATTTTTAATGAAAGGCAGATCTTTGCATACACAATTCATTAAATGTAGTCGACTTTTAGGAGCTTTATATCATGTTAGAATGCTATTACTTTATCAAAACATACCAGTAGTGTTGCTTTAATTATTTCATATATGTTTGAGATTCCTTTAATCGTTCAGAGATTGTTCCTTTAATCTCCAAGTTTCACCTTTTTCACAAAGCTTTTACATTAAAAAGCTCCCCTTCGCCATGACCTCCCCCAATCAGCACCTTCAGACTAGCAGCAGCAGCAATTAGCAAACAGCTGGTAGAACTAACAGAACATCTGCTGAGCTCATCATAGAAACTATTTCTCCTAAGAACAGCTGCAAATGTCATCATGGAGGAGAACCATGTCAAGACATACTGAAGACAGAGTGTCAGAAAAGTAGGAGTTTCTTAAAGAGAGACGCCAATTTCAATGTGTTAAATTGCAAAGTCTCATACATACGTACGCACACCCCCACACACACATATATATATATATATATATCAAATATATCAATACATCCTGTCTGGACGAATGTTGCACCTCTTGTACACTTGAAGCCATCATCAAGCTTCTGGGTTCATTCTTTTTGAATGAACCCAGAAGCTTTTCTGCCATGATTGCTATTTATGGCAGAAAAGGTTTGCCGCTTTTGAGAACACAACACATTTTAAACAGAACTGAGGTTCAGGGTTTGGGAAACACATTCAAGAAACTTGATCTCTTGATTCCAAAACGAGTTTTGATGTGTTTTTGGGATAATTGTCTTTTTGGAACACCCTGTTCCATCCAAGTTTTAATTATCCGACCTAAACTGTCGACCTCTGAACAAAGGAAATTAGTTTTGATGTTCAAAAAAAACCAGCAACCACCCAAGTGCTGGCCTCCCATGAACAGGAAACTGCTGGCACACCAATGCCCACAGAGAAACCACTTTTACTTCACCATTGAAAGTCAGAATGCCAAACAAGAAATAAGGCCCCTGCTCCTAAAGAGATACCATTACGATGGACTTGAATTTGCAACTCCCAACTGAGCAAGTCAAATGCATTCTGGAGAAAGTTTTATACATAAATACAAGACAAACACTGAACTAGTTAGCCACAAAAACAATAAGTATCTTTGAATTAGTCAGGAGGAAGCTTCCAAACTTAAGAACTGTGCGCCAACTATCTGGCTTGGAGGTGGTAGCATGATGCAATGGGCTGCTTTGCTAGAGGTTCTGATGCAATGGAAAAATTCAATGAAGAAGGAGAAGCATCTAGCAGTGGTATCCAGTCAGGGGAGGCACTTTTTTTGTGTATTATTTCAACATTTTTAATGTTGGCGCTTATGCAAGCAGCAGAGAGATGTCCATTGCCATCTCCCTCAATATCACTAATATACATCTTAGATTACTGATGCACTACATGCGCTGAAGTTCTACATTCTGTCTTGTGTATTTTGTTGAATGTAAGTGACATATTTAGACTGACATGCAAAGTGAAAATACGCAAAGCGATGCAGGAAGTACAGGGCCGCACTGATAGGAGCCGTAGTGTTGATATTTGTGGAGAAGGGTAGGTGTGTGGACTTCATATACAAATACAGGTAAGATTTCAGAAGAAATCTTTTTTTAAACAATGTAAATAAAAAAAATCTTATTTGACCATATATACATTTTGGTGTTATTTTTCTCACTCTTCCATTGTTAAATTGCATGGGATTAATTAAAGCACAATTAAAAGCTTAAAAAAAAACTAAATTATTTCAAAAATTTCTCTAAATCCTTTTAGGCAGAAGAACATAAAACTTCCCAGAAAAACCTGAATGAACATCTTTCAACTGGAATCAAACTTTCACAACGTAATTACAATAAAAACTTTTTACAAATGCAATTTAAAATAATTACATGTTTTGACGTTAGCTAACCACATGTGTAGGCCGTAGAGAACTCAGCAGACTAAGTTTCACAACCTTTGACCCCAGAGGACCAAGCCTAATTTGATCTGTGACAGACCTGCTGAAAGAACCCGTCATTTTACTTTGCAGCAGGTCACAGTTGCCCCAACATCCAGGCCTCCGTCCTGAGGGAGCAGATATTAACTTTACTGACAGGAAGAGAACCATGTTGGTCCCATGAAAAGGTGACCAAGGGTCACAGGCACTATATGGGCCGTGAAGATAGATTCCCACTGCCCTCCATAGACAGCCGCGCAGTTCCTCTCTCTCTCCCACTCCCTGTAGCCTCTCAAGGGGGCTATTTTAACGGCTGCCTGTTCTCAAGAGCACCCTAAGCAGGTAGGGACAAGACATAAAAACAAGTGGGGGGGAGAAAAATCAACACAAGAGCTGCAGATGACTTGGTCTTTCTGTGGGAAATTTGGCTGAAAATGAGCCTTTGAGACGATACATTTCTGATTCTTTCAAATGGGACGGGGGTCCATAAAAACATGTAGGTCACATACCCTGCTTGACAGCACATCTGAGATTGGAGTGCCGCCTCAGGAAATTGGCCACAAGGTTGAAGTTTCCCCCTAAGAGAGGCAAAGAGAGACACATTTTATTTCAGCAGGAGTCTACGTGGAGGAGTTTATGTTCAGAAGAAGTTCACTGTGCAGAAATATTTTCTAAACAGTTAGAAAAGTGGTTAATTAATAGATCTGCATTGCCTTTGCATTTTGTAAAGTTACAACCACAAACCCAAAGTTTTTTATTGGGGCTTTATGTGATAGAACAAAACAAAGTAGTAAACAATTGTAAAGTGAAAGGGAAAAAAAAACATGGTTTTCAAAGTTTTATTCAGTTCAACTTTCCTGATACACCTACATAAAATCTGGATCCGCTAACTATAATTCAATCTCAGCATAAACACAGCTATTCAATGAAGCCTGAGGGGTTTTGCTGAAGAAGTTGGGGAGTCCTTTAAGCTCTGTTACATTATAAAAAAAATATTTCAAACTCCAAATATCTGAAAATAAAAGGGGGGTTTTGGCACAACTGCAGAGCAACCAAAACATAGCTTTTCACCTCAAATGGCAGAGCAGGCAAACCTTGATATAAAAAAAAACAAGTGTCAAGAGGTGCCTGGTAATTCTAGAGGAGCTGAAGTCCAAAGCTCACGTGGGAGAAACCTAGAAGTCAAGAGAACTGTTCTTGACAAGTCTTGAACTATGGATTACATGTATAGAATCAAAACTGGCACTGCGCATTAGGGATGTAAAGATCCAATCACGGGAGACGTGTAAACGAGTGGCTGGATACCAAACAACGTTTCGGTTTCACTGAAAACCGGCTCCGTGTAAACGGGGCCTAAATCTGTAACAAGGCTTGAGAATTCACGCTCCAACACTCACTGGCCATTCCAGCAGAAATGAGCTTTTCGCAGGAGAAGATGACTTCCCTTCACAAATATGTGCCATTTTCTGAAGTTTGTGACTATGACGTGTGAACGTGCAAAACTTATAGGGGTGTGAAAACTTTTTTTCAGGCACTGAAAATGTTTTTTTTTTTGTATTCTTTGTTTTAATAGCATTTAAGTTTGGAAGAAACAGAAAAGTCATGTGTCGAGTCTCTACTCTGGAATGTTTGTCACAGTGTATAAGATGCGCTGGGCAGAAACTGTGGCCTGTTGCCTAATCTAGCAGGAATTTGTTGACTAAAAGCAAAGGTCTAGCTGACATGCAATTCAGTTGTTCTTTGCTTCTCAATGCTGGGAAGCTGACGGAGGTTGCTTAGCCTTTGACACCCTCCATGTACCCTCTCCATCTCTTTACACCCTGATAAACTAAACTGTCCTTAACTTTGCCACTAGTTCACTTTCTGATTTTGTTTCTTTATTTTCAGACTGCAGTGTTAGGGGGAGGATTTTGGTATTTTGCCTTCAATTAAAGGATTACATGTCCTCCGTAGTTTGAGAAAATCCTGACCTTTTGCACTCCAGGCTGTTTCAAAAAGTCCCTGGATAATGTCAAATATGCACTATGACTCACATCAAACCCAAAACAAGGCTGTGTTTCTTTTTTGAAAACTGACATTTTAAAAGTAGAGAGCTGTTGTTTTGTTTTATTTTTTTTACTTTCGTATTTTTTGTTTTGCCCTTTGGCAACAACACAGACGAACATCCATACATTTATTTAAAAAACCTGGAATAATTTAGGAAAAGTCTCCTCCCAATGTTGGCTTACAGCTGAGACAAGTATGTCCCACACACTGAGTGTGTATGGGTGTTTGACACAAACAGCAGACAATACAAACCCCTCTGGCCCAGAAACAAATCCAAAGAGGAAGTTGTGGACATTTCTCTGTGGCTCATAGAACAATTCACACCATTTAATTGGATTTTTGTAAAAAGAATCTGGTTTTCAACAATGATGAGCAGCTTGCAGAGCCACAAAACTGCCACAGGCTGAACTTTATAAATGGAATCAGCTCTGATCTCTTTGTTAGGGGCAATGCAGAAAACTAAAGAAATTGCAAATTTAATTTATATTTAACTGAGGTTAGACAACAGCAGTCGATTTCTAATAACTCTCTCTGACATCAATTACATAAACCATTACATAGATGCCAGCAGTTGTGTAGTAGTGAAGACGCATTTTCACCAAGCGAAACGTCCACCAAGAAATAATCTTTAATAAAACCCATCATGGCTGTTTAGCCTTTCTAGAACAAAGGTTAATCTCAGTTGTCAGTGCAATATGAATGTATGCAGACATTATTACCCAAGTGCTGTGCCTTAAAACTCCTCTGTCCTCTCCTCTACATATTTGGCCATTTGGAACAGGATTTAATTATCTTCCATGTATTCATCCAATACAGAGCTTAGCGATCCTGACCAGAGAGCTCAGGGATGGTCTTGTGAAAATTGTTATGATGATGCAAAACAGAGAGAGGAGAGAAGGAAGTGTGCATTTGTCATCAACTTTCCTCTGGTATGAGAATAGCAACTATGGTTGTTATGAAGATTTTGTGACCCCAACAGTGATTTAAACCTTCCTGCTCACCACATGATGGCAAAATTAACTTGGTCCTCACTAATCTATTAGTATTTTACTTATTTCTCGGTCATTAGAGTGACCAGTGGCTAAATGAAAATGTGTCATGTCTTTTATACACCAAGGAAACACAAAGCCTTAGATTACTAAAAGTTACTAGAAACTCTGATTACCTTAAAATAACGATTGAATAAAAATTATTTACTTAAATTTTAAGTGGATTGTGAGCGGTATCAATAATTGTGCCAGTGGTAATTTTGTTCCTCAATATAGAATTTATTTCTCACTAAGTAAATGTACTCAATGGAAAGGTTCTCAGTGTAATTATCTCTTTATTATGATAAAAAGATAATTTTTACAGCTTTTTACTCAACTTACAAAGAATAGCACCCAATTTGTTCTTGTCATGGAGTTCATGGTGAGACAAAAACATCCTCTTTTCCCAGGTTTGTAATTATAATCCTCGTTATTCAGCCATTTCTTAAATTAGATTAGTCATGTAATCCAGGGCTGACTAATGTCTGAGAGATAAAATTATTATTCAGTGGAAAAAAAAAAGTTTAAATGCTCCAGCATTAGCAGCGTTGGGTTACAATCCCCTGCTTTGAAGCATGGCAAGCAGCCAAATAACTGTGTTTGCTGAAGAAAATTTAGGGATTTACACTAGTCTTTTACAAACCGTTTTATCACCCAGAATCAGTCTGTGTAATTGTAGCATTTACAATCTAAGGCACAACTTTGGAGCATTGGGTGTGTATCACATCAACCTGTGCAAAAGTGCAAAACAAATTGCACTTTTAAATGTTTTGGTCATGGATCTCATCCTGTTTTAAATTTTATGTTATAATGAGCAGCAGAGACTACATGGAGTCAAATGCTGGGTTCAGTGTTTTGATAGGAGAATATTTGTATTTATTAATGCCTGCTGGGTTTTAGCCGCAGACATGAGTTATGATTTATTTTATATAGTGTTTTTTTTCCAGGGTTGCAATGCAACTGGTCTCAGTTTTAGTTGTTTTGGCAGAGCTGCAGCTAAAATCTAGTGCTCGGCAAGTTATAAATTAAAACTGTATTAGCGTTTGGACAGGCTATTGCCATGACATCCCTGTTAAAATACAAGTATTTATCATATGTCTCTTACCAAGCATTTCAATTCCTTAAAGATGAGCATATGTTTATAAACATTTGCTTGATCTTGTCCTTGTCCCTCAGTCATTGTACTGACTGTAATATGTAATGATATTTTTAAGTCCCCCTACATTTAAAAGGATCAAACTGAGCAACTTTGCTGCACTCAGTTAAGCCTTCCTGTTATCTGTTCAAAGTGAAGTTCTCTTTCAGTCTAAACGAACACTGTACATGTCTTTACATGTCATAGAGCAGACATTTTAAATAGTTTAAATCCTCTCATTAATGTTAAAAACCTTACAGTTACTCCAACTAACTAACTGTGTCTCATCCTCCCTTAGTTACCACTTTTACACAGATGAAAGCTGATGTTACAAATCTGGCAGCATATAAATAATAAAAGATAATAATTACTGAAAGAAAGAAAAATGTTTAAATGCCATCAACAGGCAAATTTTCTGTGGATTTCTACATGATTGACATCTGAGTCTTTGCAGGGTTTGGTCAGCGTTTGTACTTTAAGGTTAAAATTGTTGAAATGTATCTTAGACCCTCTTGTAGTCTGAATTTGTACTTGGAGATTTCTCACAAATGACATCTAGTATGGGTGTTGTGTGCATAGAGAGCATAAAATTTTAATTTGTTCTTATGACGGTTTGTATTTCATCAAAGCAGCTCCACTTGTTGCGGTTTACAATCCTTTTTTGAAAGTGCTGTGATTACATAAACAGCTGAAATATACACCACTGGCACAGCTGAAATGGATGTCGTTAGCAGATCTAGTTCCAACTTTCTTGATAAACTGTAAGCAGCATAAATGTTACAATTTATAAAACATATACATTTCTAAATCTCCATCTACTGCATACTCCCTTGTATTGGCAGAGGATTAAGGGTCACAGCCACTTACGAATAGCTGAAATCTGCAAATGCTTGAGACCACTTCTAAAAACAACAAACTACCCACATCAAATATACCTTAATATGCATTAATGCAGACAGTGCAAACTACTACAGATGCAAACATCTACAGTCTTACTTATCGTCATTTTTTTGGGCAAGAAAAATCAACGCCGCCGCCAGATTGGCTGCTTTGCAAATGCTAGTCAATAGCGTGTCAAGTAGCATTGAGCCGAGCATTTTTGTGGTTCCCAGGCTGTATTTTTCATTAAATATTATAGATATGCACTATGAAAAAAATCTGTGAAAAGGCCAGTTTTATGAGTCAAGTTCCAAAGAAAAAAATCACAAATAGGCGAGAATTCAGTCGTTTAAAAGAATCTATCCTTCTTTTAAACAGAGCATGACTGATAAGACAACTGGTTGGATTTAAGCATGTTACTCAGCAGAGTAGTAACTAAAACGCATTGTAGGCTGTAAGCTGTAGCGTTAAAAGAAAAGCACATCTCACACCAGTTGTCAAGCACATTGGTGGAAAGGTCATGATTTTACCTTTTCCTGTTATGTATTCGTAGGACCTCGGCAACACTTCTGAAACTAAATATAACAGCAGTAGGAGTTTAACCTGTAATCGGTGGGTCGGCTCAAGCCCCTACTCTGTCTATCTCTGCTGTTGTGGCAGCCTTGCGTCTGTCAGACTGCCACAGGGTAGCCATGGCTACAATCCAGTAGCTTGCCACCATCAGTGTGTGAATGGGAACGACTGATTTCCTTGTAAATCGTCTGAGTTTCTTAATAAAGTGCTATATAAGTCTGATGTAATTTCATTTCATTAACATGATGTTTTGGACCAGATGATTAAAAAAATCTGCTTCGTCATAATAAACAAAACCTTAGGAATGAATTGTCTACTAAGAAAATGTTACCATAATACTGCCTTATTTAGCTACACTGATTTGAAGGGCTTTTCTCTTCTTAGCTTATTAAACAACGCAATCTAATAATAATAGACAAGCTACCTACTATTCCTTAAATAGACTGTTATTAATCAAAAGGGGAAATAACATTAGGGCTCTCCATGAGTATGTCGAGCATGTTCGTAGTTAATAGCAGCAATCCTTTATTGGGGAAAAATCTGATATGCCGTTACTCCTTAAATAGCAAGGCAGCGGTCATATATCACTTGTTCTGGATTTCTACCCGGAGAGGAATGCAGATCCATATCTCTGTTTTGTTTTCTATGCTCATTCTGGGTCCGTGGGGCCAGGACCTAAGCATCTTTCATTCCTCATTCATGGCTCTTATGTTTTCAGAGGCTCTGACTCAGGCTGCTAGACATTTTAGCCGCATGTCTTGCTTTACAACTGTTCTCACTGCTTTTCCATGGTAGGTTGAGTCTGCCAATTCCCAGGACAAATTTGACAGGGATGTCTGAGCACAGAGTTGGGAACCAGTGCACCGCCATGGCCTTAGACATCAGCTGTTGCTCCAACTTTTATAACATCCTGCAAAGCACAGAGTTTCTCTTGGCTCTCTGCCTGGGTTCTCTCGTGCTAAGCTTGCCTACATGCTTCTCTCTCACAAACAGCTTGCTGGTGCCTCCTCTGGGAACGAGTGGCTCCTTTTTGCGGCAACTGCAGCCCACAGTGGTGCAATATCCAGATCTACAGAACAGACATTTTAAAAGGTTTCATTTGTAATTCATTATAGCGAAGATCTTCTTGCTTAATTGTTTTGAAATCCAATACATAGCAGTATTATGACAGGTCCGTCCAAACCGTAAACAAGTCGGCACGCCATGTTTTCCGAAATGTGGTAGATAATATTGAAACCGCTCGCCTGAAGAGGCTTCTGCCATCTTGTAATGAACCACAGGACAACTAAAAGAATAAAAAGTAAGACCTAGACTCCATTGGGTTGCTGCCAAGACAAGATTACTGTACTGACTAAACACACACAGGCACACACGCACTGCAGCTTTCACTCCTTCCTGGGAAAACAATGAGGGGAAAGAAACATCAACAAACTGAAAACTACCCACAGCAACAAGTACAGTAAAATGGAAAAGACCAGAGTGAGAACCATTCAGTTCGGGGTCAAAGGTAATCCCCAGTGGGACAGACTTCATTAACTTCAGTCATATCCTGAAGAGATCATTAAAAAGGCCCTAGAAAACACTGCGGACTTCTTCTCATCATCTGCATTCCTGGGCGCCAGTGCTTTTGTGAGTAATACAAGAATCCACAATAGATTCAGCTTTGAAATACAGGATTTTCAAAGCAGATCCCGGCTTTGCATTATCATAATCGCCTGCAACTATTTTGTTTATCCAAAAGACTAAAGCTTCAAAATCACTTAAATAATCTAGGATGTGAAATAAAGCAACACCTGACATCACCCAGAATTATTCATTCTTAATAACAAAGAAATAGCTCTGATTCAAACTCTTTGGTAGGATTTAACTAAGTTTCTATACAGAGACAGGAATGTGATGCAATATTTTGTCATTGTCACTGTTTCGGGTCACTACACATTTTTTTAGGTCAAAGTTCACACAGATGGATGAATTTGTACTTTTACTCTATTTATGTTCTGTTTGCTATTTAATATCTCTGATTTTTATTTTTATTGTTTTGTTCTTTGTTTCATGTTATGACAGTTGCTGTAAAATGTGAAGCACTTTGGTCAACTGCTGCTGTTTTTAAAAACAAATTTGACATTCACATAACAGAAATTTCTAGAGTTCAATGGCTTAAGATGTAGAACCAAAAAAATACCACAGATGGTTGGTTGGTTGGTTGGTTAAATGAACTGGCATTGGATATAATATAAAACACAGAAATATTTCTAACTAACTTTTTCCAGGATTTATCTAGATCTCAAATATCAAAACCAAATTCTGGACTTTTCCAGATTGTGCTTGAAGTCTGCGTTACACCAGCATCCATTAACGACTTCTGATTTCTCGGATTAACTAGATTTGTACCTCAAATACTGAAAACAAACAAAAAGGGACAGTTTACAGAAAATGGACTGGATAAAGTACTCTTTAGAGACACTATAAAATACATTTACATTATTTGATTGGATCATGATTAAAAAGAAAGAAAGAACCCACAGTAATGTTAAATAGACATCACATTATCACATTTCACACTATCCACATTTCTATTGTCGTTGGAAATGCAACATCTTGGCGTTTTGAGAACAATAATTCCCACGCAAACTCTTTGTGAACAGGAGTACAATCAGCAGGACAGTCAAACACCAGCGCCTGAGGATCCTGCTCTTTTGACATCCCTGCTTTGATGTTGCACTCCCTCCCCCTGTCCTCGAGTGTGGGTGGAGAGTTTGGGGGCTTAGAGCGAGAGCCAGTGGAGTGGAGTGGTGAGGGAAGAGAGAGCCTGAGGAAGTTACCCATGTGCAAGTGGGGGCTTTCCTGGAAGAACATCACTCTCTCTGTGCAATTGTAACTACGGCCGTGGCGGAGCGCTGCGCCTTATCGCCCTGCGCAACGTCCACCTGAAACAATATTTGCGCATGAGTGTTCAATTTAACATTTGGGTGACCCCTTGATCGCAGTTACAAAATACGCCGCAGCATGGTAGCTCAGGCCAACCCATAATCCAGCATGTGACTAAAGTGGTGGGGAGCACTCTGGAGTGCAGAACAATTATCAAGGGAAAAGATGTTGTTTTTTATATATATTGTACACACGGGAAGATAATCTAATGAGGGAAATGCATTCACAATACGAAATACTCAATCATAATTATACCTCAATCAGCCTAAAAGGCCACAAATCTTGCAATATGTGGCCACCATTTATGCTTTAGAGCAATCAAAAGGAGGAGGAAATTTTAAATCCTTTGGTTTGGTGGTGTGTGGAGCACTTAGCGGATTTAAGTTATGCACTGCACCGGCCTTTAAAAAAACCAGAATGTAGTTGCACTGGATACTAACTCTGCTAAATTGATCATCATTAAAAATGCTAATTTGTGCATAAACATGCAATAATGAAGTAAAGGACATGAAAATAAAGAAAGGGAAGGTTCACAAGGTCGAAAACATGATGATAGCATTAAATAATTAAAACGAAACACCAACAGGAAGACATCTCATGTGCTCGTTTCTTTTAGAGCACAGCCCATCAACAGTGGCGTCCTCTCCAGCATTTCAGTAATTCTTGAAACAGGGCATTCTGGTCAGGCTCGGGTTCAACAGAGTGTGTGCCGTCTCCCAGACCAGATTGTGGTAAAGGGGAACAGTCACATGAATGTGATCCATGCTCAGGCTCAGGCTTAGGCCCTAATTATATGGGAAAAAAGAGTGTGGTGTGACAGCTATGGTGGAGCTTGTGGTTATGTCCTAAAAGACTCCAGCTGACCCTGTAGAAAAGTAGACGGGAAAGTGAGAAAGAGATGACAAGAGGACTGAGTAGCAGAGAGACGGAGAGAGAATGGATGATGCTTACAAATGAGATGTTTGTTGCTGTTTATATAAAACATGTGTCTCCATATCTTTTAGTCATGGGCAGGTATGAAGGTATGCAGAGCACTTAAGTTCCCTGTAAACTGTTAAAATAGCTTTTACTGAAATCCTATAGAAGGTGCCAAAGTCTCTCGGGATGAGGAAGTGTGGCTGTATGGTGGTAGTACAGCCACTCTCCTAGAAAAGCATTTTATCCCTTAAAAAATAAGAAAAAATATCTTTCAACATTTTTCCAGAGGGCTACATAAAATCCTAATCAACTCTAGAATCGAACTAGTACATAATATTGTGTAAACAACAAAAATGAGTTAAGAAATTTGAAGAGAAAAGCAAAATCCTCACAGACAGTCATGATGCACAAAGGAGCACCAAAAATCTTTCAAACTAAATAAATGCTACATTAGAATTACAGCATTTAAGCTGTGTACAGGCTATCTGTAAAGCAGCAGGCTGCAGGCTAGCTGCCAGAGCAAATAGTCTAATTAAGAAGCTAACATCAGCTTATTTTGCTGGTCTTGTGCTATAAAAAAGGATAATACATGCCTGTTAACTTTAAATTACCACAAAATTTTAGTGGGTGTTTTTATTATAAATTTCTGCTGAAGTCCATGTATTAAGATAATCATACCTGTATTAATTGCTTTCCCATTTTAAATAAAAACAACTTTATTATGTTAATTATGTTCATACTGTGAAATTTGTTATTTTTACTCAATGCAAGCATACTAATAGAATCTCATACTGGTCCATACTTAGCCTCTTAGAGTAATAATATGGATTAGAGTGAGCAATGGAGTCAGATTGTCCTGTGTGTTTCTGCCTCGTAAGGCCAGAGGCTTACATGGAGGATTTAAAGAGCCACAGCAACACCACAAGCACTAAGGGGAAGGGGGTTACCCACCGAGGGGCCAAAGGAGGGAGGGCAAGTCGGGAGAGGGGCAGGCTGGATGGGATGGCTACTCTGATCAGGATCCATTTCCAGCCTGGGCCTTGGAATGCCTTTGTTCTAGTTACAGGTCTCCATTTTCCTCTCGTCCTAATCCCGGCCCGCCTCACGCCCAGTAACGGAGCAGGGGCAGGTAACTCTGCCACAGGCATGCCTCTCTATTTACAGAGTCGGCCCCCACATAGGAGCCCGCTCGCATATGTGGTCATAGATGAAGCAGCGCTGAGAGGAAGTTTATGGAGGCTGTCGCTACCCAATTATTTATGAGGCACTTATTTTGGGATAAATCTAAACAGAAGTGCTGTTAAATCTCCTAGTGAAGGATTGGCAGATATTAAACTTAAACTAAATCACACAGGATGGTATTTCTGTGCATTCAGAGCAGAGAAAATGTCACTTTGATTGAGATGTTTCTCCAGACAAGATCAACTGTTCCATCTTGGGGGCATTAGGTTTTAAATAAGCCAAACACAATTAAAGCTGTAAACACATAAAACAAGCCACCTTCCGTGTAGTGCTCAGACATCCTTCACATTCTTTAGCAGAAAAAAGATGCTCCTACATAAACACATTTTTCCTAAAGTAAAGATATCCAGCAACACTTGCGCTTTCCATGCAACGGCCACGGCCAGGCCGCCTTAAGCCCCCTTCATAGGCCTGCCAAGAGGAGTCTGTGGTACACTGTGCAGGACTCGCAAAGCCCTCTCCCACGGCTATTAGTGACCATTCATCTGGGGAGCCTGGGAAAATGCCTCTCCAGCCTGCCGTGGCCATGGGGAAACAGGCTGGCAGGTGTTCCCTCCCCCTAAGCCCTGGCACCTGTGCAGGGAGAGGAGGAAGGACCCAACTATGTCCTGTGCTCAGACACGCCATAGGTACCAGTTTGCCACAGCCTCTCCAACCTGACAGGAGGCAGACTCTAAAACACAGCACTTCATTTACCTGAGCTCTGCTGCACACAGAAAAGATCAATGTGGCGATTTCAGCAGACATCTGGTAATGTACTCTGGCGGTCTGAAATGGCCATTTAACTAAATCCGTGTAAAATTGAACCTCTCGGTTTACACTCAACCCACGGTAAACTACGGAATCAATACTGCATTACTTACAATAAGCCTGAATCAGACTAAAACACTAATGGGATGGATTAAACGAAAAGGAAAGGTACTTAATCACACACCAACTCTTAGATGTCTTGCATAAACGAGAACACTGCAGAAAACAAAACTCCTGCAGAGAACTGTGAAACTTTTTGTCATAGAGCACAACCACAAGCTGCTTTTACTCAAATATCTTCCTGAATGACAAAAATGCCTTCCTCAAAGAGCAGAGGACCCATTATCCACTCATTTCGATCTGTAATTACACTGAGAAATGTGGGTGTGTTGAGAACAGTCTACCAGGGAGAATGTATGAGGCCTCTCCCAAGTTCCTCTTCCCTGGCCTACTAAAGCCCAACATGTCCGATCTAGATGTCCAGCAGCCAAAATGTTTGGTGGGAAAACTTCCTTCTGTTTATCTCTCTGAAGGCACAAATAAATCACATCAGTAGAAGTTATTTATCAAGTCTCAATTACAGTAGTTGGGCGAAAAAGTATGAAATAAATCTCCTTTTAAGATCTGATAAAGCACAAAAAGTCCTTAAATTATTATGGCACAAAATAGTTTATGTACAGAGACTTACAAAATATAAAAAAAATTCAGCAGAGTGTTAATTTTGTAAAATTACCACAAACCTCAGTCTGTTTTGTTTGGATTTTATGTGATGGATCAACACAAAGTAGAGCATGATTGTTAGATTGAGGGAAAATGATACAAAATATTCAAATGTTTTTACAAATACAAAATCTGAAAAAGTATGACATGTTTTTTTTTCTCTGCCCCATATATTTTGATGTCACTAAATGAAATTTAGTCTAGCTAACTGCATTCAGAAATCACCTAACTCCACTTAAATGCCATGAGAATTACTGTTTAACAGCAAACGTGGCAAAAATTGCTTTGACCAGTTGAAATAGTACATGGCACGTCTCTCTGCACGGATCAAATACTGAAATATTTAACTTTCACATTTATTTGATAAAAACCCATGCAATATGGAAAAGTTTAAGATTTGCAAATAGCTATGCAAGGCGATTGTATATGTTAACCCAATCATTTGTATCAGAAAACACTGATACAAACGTTTGCTCTGAAGGGCTTCGGAATGCTTTAAGCTGTTGATGGCTCATTTGTAGTGCCAACAGCTGAAGCCGCTACCCTGTTTATTCTGCCCCGGTGATTTCACACTGGCACCGATTCAAACACTGCCTCACACAGGACCCACAATCACCACCGCAGCTCCTCTGGCCTATTCTCAGGCTAGACATCGGCACCTGACACTTTCTTCTGAATGCAACGACACACAGGACATGTGAACATGTTTAGGCACATAGACACCTCCCTCCAACACAATTCCACTGTGAAATAACTGAACTTCAGTTTCAGTCATTGCCTCCGGACAGTTTGATGTCAGGTTAGCATGTTATCTGCTAATAGAACAGACAGGCTCTGTACTTAATACTTAAGGAGGAGGGGGGTTGAGTATGGCGTCATGTTCCACTGGCTACCTTCATTTTGGCAAATCTCTAGGGAGCTTAATAATTTTCACATACATATTTAACTGGTGAAATAGCAACGGTTCCCCTATTCACACAGTGGGGTGTGTAGAAACATGGGGCTTCAGTCTGTGATCTTCATCATTAGAGATGTCCGTCTCTCCTCTGTCTGTCACTGGGAATACGAGTCAGGCATTTCAGTAACCGTACACTGGCAGCCTGTTCACACCTAGCCCAGGGGGGGATATAAACTCTGCAGCACAGTCGTTCCTCTGACTCCTTCCACTCGTGATCTGCATGCAAGTAAACATGAACAAGGAAACCAGGTGACAGGTCACAAAAACTTGTCCAGAATTGCAAAGTGGAAGGAAAATGCTAAGTTTTCCAGACATGAAAAATTTATTTTTTCATGTCTTCATTTTTTTTTTCTTTACAACAAAAAATCTGAAAAGGATGGCATGCGTTTATGCTAGCCCTTGGGAGTCAGAGCTGCAAGCCTTTTAAGGCATGTCTGACTGAAAAATGTCCCTATCCTCAGAATGGATGGAGAACATGGGTAAACAATAATTCATGTTTTTTCACTCTTGCCATATGTTCTCAATTAAATTCAGGTTTTACTTTGACTGGCCCATTTTAACAGATGAATATCTGCCAATCTAAACTGTGTTGGAAGGTGAACCTTTACTTAAGCCTCAAGTCTTCTGCCACTTCTAACAAGTTTTGTTCCCAGGATTTTTCTGTATTTAGTTCCACCCACCTTTCCATGAACTCTTACCAGCTTTTCATGTACCTGTTGAAAGAAAAAAAAAATCACTTTCCCACAGCATGATGTCCTGTGCCATGTTTTTATTTGAAGGATTAAGGTTTTAGCATAGTGTGCAGTGCCTTGCATGAAGGCAAAACAGTTCCCGCTTCGTCTCATCTGACCTTTTTGTTCATGTTTGCTATATTAACCCACACCTGGCTTGTGACAAAGTTTAGATTAGACTTTTTATAGCTTCCTGCCAGCTTTCGCTCAAAGAACGCTGTATCTCTCGCTTGCTTCTCAGAAAATCGTTGAACAAAATAAGGCGGCCTTGACAGAACAGATGCGTTCATTCTTAGCTTAGATTACACATTTGGATTCTATTTACTCCGCTAACAAGTTGTGACCTCAGCTACACTGGATTTTATGTAGGGCTATTAAAGTAACGGTCATATGAGTTTCTATGCAGCCCTTATCAGATTAAAAGTATGTTTTGAAATTTCTTTCCGCTTCATAATCATGCCCTACTTTGTGTTAGTCCATCACATAAAATCCCAATAAAATACATTGAGGTTTGTGGTTGTAACATAAAAAGAAATGCAGAAAAGTTCAAAAGGAACATCTTTGCAAGGCTTGGTGCATGTGTATGCGTGAGAGGCAGAGATGTAGCCAGAGGAGAAACTTTATGAGATTGACTGCCCTGTAATCCCACTCCCACAGTGCTGCACCGCTGAGTGATCCCAGTTTAACAGTGCTTAAACGCTACCTGTAACAAATGCATCTGTCTTACAGCACGCAGCTGGAGGTTCCTTAAGTGCTAGCCTTAGTTGGTGCTTCAAAGTCAAGTCTGCAAGTCGCTGAAGGAATGTGCACACATTTAAAAAAGAAAAAAAAAATTCATAAATGACCTTAACTGACTCGCTTATCTGCATAATTTGTTGATCATGCTCAATGACTGTGCAGGCAATAGCAGCTGTTTTTGATTAATTTTCCACTAAAATACAAGCACGGGCAGGAAGAGTCCACAAATGTCCCACCAACAGGAGAGAATCCAACGCTTACTGCTTTAACAGATTTACATCTTGTATGAACAAACATGAAAGACGTGCCAAGCCAAACAGCGCAACACAATATAAAAAGTCTCATATCAGTGCTCGCCTCCACGGGTCACGCCCTGGGTGTAGGACTCCGCCGTGTCCCGACTGGTTGTGTTGTCTTTACACCCACACAACTCAGAAAAAAAAATGAACATAAAAAAATAGTTTTGACGGTTTTGTGATTTCTTTCCCATCCTGCTCATGATAATCGTTTCTGCATCATAATTTAATGGAGTAATGGTTTCCGTTAACAGTCAAAACAAATCAATAACCTTGCAGTTGATGGAAGACACGCCTAAGACAAAAATGAAGGAAGGCAAAGATGACTTTATTTTGGAGGAATGAGAAAAAAGATGCAAGCGATTAGATTAGGCGGATTTTCCTTAGATCGGATCTGATCAGTGAACTGAAAACCCAGATTTGCCAACCAGCCCCATTCATTTAATGGGCTCAACCCCGATTCAAAAGACAAATGCATTTCTCAACACAATGTACTTTGTTTAAGTTTAAGGTAAGAGAAATATGCATTGGTGCAAAAATTAACACACCTGTAAGAAAACGAGAATTCAGTATCGGCCAGAGAAATCCTGATCGGTGCATCTCTCTGGGTTACCTTTCACAAAGAAGGCCGAAGCAGGAGCCAACTCCTTCTTCTGTTTAGCTCGTCTTCTAACATGCAGAACCTCTTCATATTGCTTAACCCTGTGGTCCACTGGGTCGCGAACAAGGGATGCAACCTCCTGCAAACGGCAGAAGTTTGCCTTGTAAATGGAGGCAAGATGCTAGGAAAGTTTAGACATAGTCATAGACATAGACAGGAGTCAAAAAGCAGAAAAGAGGAAGTTCTACGTGACAGGTAAGTACAGAAACTGTGCAAGTGCCTGGAGGAGAAAAATGACCGTTTTTTTTTTTTACTTATTTACTTGCTTGGTCTGTACCTCAACTTGGTCTGTGGTAAACCAGCTGGTGGACTCTGGGCTCCCCTGGGGCAAAACATGTAGATCCACCAGCACAGCAAAGTTCCCACACTGTTATACAAAGAGAGAAAAATAGTCACAGGTTGTTGAGCACACAAGCAACAAAGGAAATCAGAGTGCAAGTGACTGACAGCGAGGCAAACCACGGCGACCTCCCGTGTCCTCAAACACTAGCCCCAGGCCACTCACAGCATCAGTCCCCTCCCTCTCATTTTGCAGTCTAGCTATCTTTACTGATCTCTTTACACAAAAAAGGTATGACCCTGTCTGTTTCCTCATATTTTCCATCTCACAACACAAAACTATTTTGCCTCCAGCCACAACAGATTGCATAAAGATGCTTGTTAAATGCAAAGGTTTTCTATTTACTCTGCTTGCTTGAGAAGCATTAAGAAAGAGACTGCAGAGTTGACTACAATGAGCTTCCAAAAGTATTCATACCCACATGTTTTTCTGTGACGGCCACAAACCTCAATGTATTTTGTTGGGATTTTACTTAATAAACCAATAAAAAGAAAGTGAAGGGAAAGAGAAACTGTGTTTTATTTACAAAATAAAAAAAGTGGAATGCATCTGTAAGCATCCCCACTTCCTGTATCCAAAGTCATCTTATAAATCAACTAAAATATAAATACAGCTGTTTTGTAAAAGCCCCACAGACTTCTGTTCGATCTATTATTTGAAAATAAAAAGATGATGCAATAAACATTTACCAAGACAGCTATTCACCAAAATTCAGTCTGTAAATTAATCAGAAAAGCAACCAAAGCGCTCATGCCAACTCTGGAGGAGCTGCAGAGATCTAAAGCTCAGGGAGGAACATCTGTTCACACAACTATTAGTCCTTTACTTGACAAATCAAGGTTTTATTAAAGAGTAGTAAGAACAAAGCCTTTGTTGAAAGAAAGCCACAATGAAAGAAAGCCGTTGTGGCTTTAAGCAGTTAAGGTTTACAACGATGAGCCATGCAGGGTACACAGCAAACAGATGGAAGAAAACACTGGCCAGATGAGACTGAAACTGATCTTTTCAGCCTACATACAAAACCCACTGTGTGGTGGAATACCAGCATGGCTCTGAGCACAGCATTCCCACCAACACATGACGGTGGCCACATTACGCAGCAGGAGTGATTTGCTTCAACATGGGAAGCTGGTCACAGTTGATGGTCAAGGTGGATGGAGATAAATGCATAGAAGGAAATATGTCAGAGGCTGCAAAACAGTTATCGCTGTACTGAAGCATAAACTTCTAATGTGGAGACAAAACTGCAATAGAAATGTTTAGCCAAGTGTTAGAACAGTGTATTCATATCTAAATGAAATAGACTGCAATACAACAGAATAGAAATATTCCATATTGTCCCATATTGTGGGGAAATTCAAATGTTCCAGCAGCAAGTTACAAATAAAAAAATAAGAATAAGAGACTGAATAATAGGTGCAACAGTAAAGGAAGTAAAATACTACTTAGATATTAAAACTAGCATAATTCAGATCCAAAGAAATTTGCAGTTGAGTTGAAATACTTAAAAATGCAATATTTCTGCACAGAAAAAAACTCCATCAAATTCAGCTTAGAGATGAAAATTAACAGCTGCGTTTTAAAAAATATTGATTAAAGGAAGGCTAAATCCAAATGCTTGCATCACATTTCAGATTTTTATTGGTAAATCAAAACAATTTATCCTTTCTATTTCACTTTGCATTATTATGGAGTTACTTCATTTTGCTTTATCACATAAAAGTCAATTGAAGTTTGTTATTATAACATGAAAAAATATGGACAATATTTAATTAACAGGCAAGACGGCCAGACAGCTGTTCCATCTTTCTCAGGCTAAAAAAACTTTGCACATCAGTTCAAAAGCTGCCGGCAGCAGAGAACAACTGGATGTGGGTCTCGTGTGAGCTTCGCCTCTCCCTGGACAAGGAAGTAACGGATGGACCGGGACCACCCACACCCCGAGACACCCCAGAGCAACCGTCGCTGCCCCCAAAAACCCAAAGTGACATCACCGAAAACAAGAAGAACCAAAGTCCTGACATGGATTTCAGGCTCCCTCTGCAGACCTGGGAAAGAGCAGTACTGACAGCAGAGCTACTGGTTTTACAATAGAGAATGTTTTTCCAAACCCAGACCTTTGTTGTGAGTCAGGCTTGTCCCTTGAGCTTTAGGACCCCAGACAGGATGACTAAATAAGTCCCAACTCAGACTGAAGGGATGCTCCTCTGACCTTATTCTCAGGACGTTACGAGAGGTTGTATAAGGGAAGGCTCTGCTACTGCAGAATTTACTCTGCTACCTTTCTCACAACTTTGCCTCAAAACATTAGAAGAGAATACTGATGATCTTATCTGCCATCGTAAAACAAGAGTTGGGCTGTGAATGTTTAGTCAAATTGTACAAAAAGCTACATAAAACCACCGTCCAAATAGAGCTGCCAAATATTTTGCATATTCTTCTTCCCATGGGAACATTTTCAGTTCTCATTGTCTTTCTGTTAGAAAATTAATAAAGTGAAGCTGCTTCCTGGTTTCCCCTACAAGCTCAAGCAGAGGAGAGGGCGCCCCCATATGACTGATCGGGGAGCGTCTCTATTACTTCTACAGAACATTTTCTTAGGGTTCTGCTGTGTGAAAACACAATCCTTTATCTTTGTCAAACTTTCAAAGGGGTGAGAATGCCCTTTAACAAAAAAGAAGGCCCCTTGTCATGTGCCACATCCTCCATAATATTTTTTTTATGCATGCGTCCTGTCAATATCAGCTCATCCCCAATGGATGAGTATTCTCTTCATGTTGTGACCTTTGTCTCGCAGCGGTCCACCGGTGACTGGTGGCCTCCTACGACTACCCATGCATGGGAAAGCCTAGCAACAAAGGGTCAGACCTTGTCAATCAAAGCATGGACACCAGTAGTGGACTTGACATATGCAGAGTGGGGTTCTCATACAAAGTCTCAAAAGTCTGACTTTTAAAACGCAAGGAGAAAATGTACGAGACCAACATGGATATCATTTCTTTCCTTCATTAGTGGGAAAAAAAAATGTTAAAAAGATGCAAAAACATGGTTGCAGAAATATGCAGAATAGCTTAAAGTAGTATCTATCAATTCATGTGTCACTTTTTTGACACCAATTGAAGTGAATTTTATTTTTAAAAATGTCCTGCTATTCACTCATCTGCATCCTTCACTTAAAATCAGAAAGAAATTAAAAAATTATGGGAAAGCCTAAAGAAGTCAACCTAAGACATCAAAAAGAGAGAATTATGAAGCTGAGCCAGTTTGGTTCTTTGGGAACAACTTCCAGATGCTTAAAGGTGTCGCATTCATCTGTTCAAACAATTATATGCAAGTATAGACAGGGTGATGTCTCTACCTCAGATGAACTCTATACTTTGGTGTGGACATCATCATGTCTACACTTGGTGATGAATACATTTCTGACATATTCTTTACGTCAATATTGTGGCATTTAGCCAAAGAGAATTAGCCAGTTCTAACTAACCTAAAATAATAGATGTATGTAAATTCAGAGAGTGAGGTGTGTGTCTTTTTGTTTGATGTATGTAAACTGATTAACAACATATGGGAATCAGTTAAACCTCTCCAAATCAAGAGAGCATTATAGAGAGTAAAGTTGAAGGAGAGATGCAGCAAGCTGACGCGTTTTATGTGCTTCTTATTGAGCGTTTTAGGACTGAAAGGCAAACATCGAGTAAAACTCAGACCAAGTTGCTGTTATCACATGAGATCAGGAGATGAGACAACTGGGAACTGGATGCTGATGATCAACAGTGGTCTGGCCTCCTGCACAAAGCAGCATGTGATCCTACAGACCTCTCAGAAACGAGGGGGGGCGAGTTAGTCAGGAATGCCCACTAATGCAATAATCCTAATGAGAAACCAATTAATTTGCAAAGCAAAAGTGCCGGTTAGAGGAAGGAATAGATTTATGGCAGGAGTGGCTGTCCCTGAGCTCAGACTGTGCTGTTCATGTGAAGCGTTTTTAAAAAGGACAATTGTATCGAGTCGAGTGGGCCAGATAACACAAAAAACAGCCAAATCTAATTTTACACAAAGGCTCTGACTACAATCTGATCATGTGGGCTAATTTTGTCAACTCCCAGCACAAAGAGTGACCAGTGGTCTCTTGGCTGAACTATGCCATGACCTACGACCCTGTAAATCCTTGCGTATCCCCTATGAGGCCCAAGTAAAATCTCCCTGCAGAGTCTAATGAGATATTGTTGTACATTGAAAGGGATTTGAATTCATTTACTAAAGGGGAAATACCCTGCTTACTGCTGAATATTAAGACAAGACCAACAACCTCAAAGCTTACTTTAATGGCATTATAATTATCTTAAGAACACCCAGAAGCTTTCTAAATCTATCCCAGACAGTTTAAGAGTATTTCCATGTCGTATGGCTGGTTTGACACGTTTAAGGCTCATAGCAACTGTTGTTGTTTTGATAAGGCAGTAAGTTGTAAAGGAAGTGTCTATTCAGGCTTTCTAAAGTGGGCCAGCGCTGCTTTGTTCGCCGTCCTGCACCAGCCTTCAAAACTCCTGAGCAGAGGTAGCGAGAGGCGCTATTTAATACCACATCCTTCATTGTGCCATCTTTTGTGTGCTGTCACTGAATAGATGAATAGGACTAGGCTGATTCTTACTTTGCTTAGGATAATACCTAAAAGGACTCATTCAACTTGAGCTTTTTCAGTTTGAATCACATTCCAATCATGAGCCTTATCTATTTTATGACAAAGTGCTGCATCTTGGCAAAAAGGGTGCCATGCATTTGGTGCAATTACAATAGCTTTGCAGAAACAAGAGACTGAAAATTTTTGCTCATTTTTTGTTAAATACTTTGAGCTTCATCAGCTTGGACAGTCTTGCCACTGATTCCCAACTGGATCAAGTTCTCAGCTTCGACTAGGCCATGTCTAGGGGTTGTAGTCTCCCTGGAAGGTAAACCTCTGCTTCATTCATAGCTAGTATTTTGCAGCCTCTAACAGATTTTCTTCCAGGATTGCCCTAAGTTTTGCTTTATCTCCTCATCTATCTTGAATCAATTATTTTTTTAAAAAATTACTAATTTAGTAATTGATTAATCATGAACTGGATTATCCAGACTAAATAAAAGCCATTTGCTAGAAGAATGTTTTGCTTCCTTTTGTTTCTTTTTTTTCTAATGTTGTAAATTCATCAAAATAAGGTTAATTTTAATCTGAATAGTTAGAACAGCAATTAAGCTAAAACTGTACAAAAATATATTCATATTGCATGAAAGATTAAATAAAACAACAAAAAACTTTGTAAATATGTTCTACCCATATGTTCTCCCATAAAAAATATCTGCTATTAAACACCTTTTGCTCCATTTTTAACCACTTGATCAAAAAAAAAAAGTCAACAGATCAGGCCTACACTGTATTGATGCTGAGTCAAGCAGAAAGGGCAGAGCTTTTCACATGTTGATGGTAGAAATATATGCTTAGCTGCGGATGCATCCTTTACTACAAATGATCAAAGAATGCACTAAAGGGATGCTATGCTATTGCATTCTAAACAAAAACTTGTAAATGTTCTAACTAAAAAATATATATTTGCATCTTTTATTATTGCATATAAAGGTTTGAATGAAAAATCGGCAGATTGTAACAGTATTTTTATTCAATTAATCATCAGAATAATCAATAACTAGAATAATCATTAATAGTTCGAGAGGCACGAATGAAAGTCACAGTAAGAATCAGAGACTAAAGTTGCCTCTCCAGAGGAGAAAAGACTCTTACTTCTATCTGTAAGCAAACATGTCCTGACTTCAACTTTCTGACGGCCACTTTGCCTTTTCTAGTCTTCAGAGTTCTGGTGTGTATCACTTTCAGTTCCCAGAACACTCTCCACCTTCTCTTATCTCACTCCCAGACCCGGCTCTCCATCCTCCTGCTTGAGCCGCTTCGAGTTGGGCACCGGGCCCAAAATCTGGGAGCAGCTTCACCCGCCTCCCCACCTCGCTGCCCTTTGCCACTGCTATCGAACAGTATAAGAACCAGACCTTCTCGGACTGCACTTAGCTCAGAGGCTAACACTAACCAGCCACAGATGTTTACACTGGGAGGGAAGGGGCTAGGGATGCAGTCTCACTCAATAAAACTTGCATCTCTCCCTCTCTGCCTTTGTGTCTCTCCTTTTCTGACTCTCTCTCTCTTTGCAATCTGCAGAAAACCCAGGGGAGCTCTTAGAAGTGCAGGCTTGACAGACCTGCTTTTTGGCTTTATTCGCCTCATTCCCAGCTCTCTCTCTCTGTGTGCAGTGAGTCACCTGGGTTTCCCCTAAAAAAGAACAACTTTTCTCCCTTCCAATTTCTTAAAATGGCCAAACTACACAGAAAACGCGAGTCTTAACACAGACCCAGATGCTATTTAAAATCGGTGGATGGAAGTATTCCGTCCGAGTGCAAAACTCCTTTCATTCATTCAAATATTAGCACACCTGAGTCCTTTTTTATTTGATGACACAAAAAAGAGAGACACAACCCAGGAGTGGAATTTCAGCAGCAAGAACAGACAAGAAAATCTCCAGGTAACAACTCAGCAAACAAAGCATAGGCATACACATACTGGAGAAATTAGAAGACAGAAATAACAAGCTGGGAAGTGTTGGGCCCCATTTGGAAATATACAGAACCTTGCAAAAGTATGTTTGACAATTTTGTCACGTTACAATCAGAAACTTCAAAAAATTAATAAAGATCTAATGCAACATGCATTTTTTTCCCCTATCTTTTTTACCCTTACACCCATAAATAAAATGCATTGCACTGTGACGGGACTACCATAGATTGCCATAGTGATACACGGTGAGAGCAGCATCATGCTGCAGGGACAGGAAAACTAATTAGAGCTACTGAGAAAACTAATGGAGCTCAATAAGGGGCAATCCGGATAGAAACCCTGTTAGAAGCTGCATCAGACTGGAGACAGGAAAGGAGGTTCACCTTCCAACAGGACAACAACCTTGAGCCGTACAGCCAGAGATACAGTGGAGTTGCTTGGACTGAAGCATATTCATGAATAGGAAGAATGAGCAAAGAGTTCAGACTCTAGATGTGCAAAACTGATAAGGGACTTTATCTCAAAGACTCGCCGCTACTGTTACTGGAAGAAGCAATTCCACCAACGCATCTTTTGCTTGTAACGTGACAAAATGTGAAAAGTTCCGAGGGTATAAATACTTTTGCGAGGCAAAAGTGCAGCCAAAAGATAGAAAACTGATTTTTTTTTTTTATCTTTTTGTTTTGTTTCATGAAAATGGGAAGAATCAAATTGTTTCCAATCACAAAAATCTCAAAGATTTTGCTCGATGCACTATGTGTGGTCCTCTGTGAGCTCATCTATAGAGTGACAACACTACGCAGCACATAAACCTTTGACATTAAACTGCTCTGTGATACCTCAAACGGTTTAGTTTCTGAAAAAAAAAAAAAGAAACATCTCGCTATCAGACAAGAACTCGGGACGGCTGGAAAGTCAGCAGTGAATAATGCTAATAGAAGGCAGATCTGCTGCAGCAACGTTCTGCCAGACAAGGAAGCACATCAGTGTATCATGTTTTTAAGCCTGCAGGCCCCCTTTTCGGGAGGTCTGAGAAGTGGCAGGTCACTATATAGTCTAAGCCCTTTTAAGAAGGAGCATACCAGAACCCCCTGCAGCTCTACAGATCCACTGAGGGAGCAGCTTTAAAAAACACTTCAGGGAGACAGAATCATAAAACAACTGAACAGCCTTCTTAATGTGGCTAAAAATTCATGAAAGTTCCTCAGAAATCCTTTGATAAATAACATTCTATATGATAAGCAACAGCTCAGCTCGACAGATTTTCTAAGTATTTAAATCATTTTAAAAAAACTTGTTTTGTCTTATGAGAAGTCATGGGCTGAGCTTTGGCTGCTTTTGTTTGGACTGATTCATTTTAACATACTTGTTCGTGGTTAGTTGGTTAAGAGTGGTGGAGGCTGTGCGCATTTTCTCAGGCCGACTAACACAACAGTATCATTATGTGCCAAGTGGGACGGAACATTCCTTGAACCTTCAGGGTTTTACTCTCCCACAACCAGCCAGTGGGGGTGGTGGTGGGTTAACCCGTATGCAGACATGCATATGAAACAAATAAGGAGACTGAATCAAATATCTGGTCAAGTAGGCACATATGGCATTAGGGAGGATGTGAGAGATCAGCGCAAATGTCTGCAGCCCTCATCCAAGCCTCTCAATAAATGAAACATCAACAAAAGGAGAGAGCAGCAGCTTTTCCTGCACTTAACAAAAACATCTGACGTGCATTATTCCTGAGAGAGAAACTGACTGAAGATGAACTGCACGGCTTTTTTTAACAGAGCAAGTTTCTCCTGTGCTGGATGCTTGAGCCCTTTAGCAACAGGATCAAGGGTGAGTCAGTGAAAAATTGCACAAGGAGATCAGACACTTAAATTCACCACAGTGGGGAGAAGCTGAAAAGTATATCTGTACTCCCCTCTAGTGGACAAAGAAAAATCATCCAAGATGAGAATAAAAGCTGTCAATACTTCTTATCTGGTGCCTCTCTGTCATTAAACAGGTCGCCTGTTGTTTTCATACCCGGCATAATGCATTTCACAAGAAAATGATTAATCGTTTTATAATGTTTTTAAACATAGACAAAGTCTAACTTTAATTTGTAATCAGCCTCCTTTATTGAAATAATCTTAAAAATCCACTGCAACCATCCAGACCTAAACCAGTTCGTAAATTGAGTCCAAATGTGTGAAATTCAATAAAACCCCAGCTGTTCTGTGAAGGCCTCAGAGGTTACAGGTCAGCATCATGAAGACCAAGAAACACAGCAGACAAGTCAGGGACGAGAAAAATTTAAAGCAATGTTAGATTTTAAAACATTATTTCACATTATAATATTTCAGAGCCCTGTTCAACTTTTCTAAAAATGGAAATATTGTGGCACCAAATGCAGCTAAACTGCCAGACAAGGCAAGTCAGTTGTAGCCGAGGCAAAATGTGATCCTACATATAATATTGACTGGTGCTAATTATTTGTATATAACGAAGACTGAATACCTAACCACTTAATCAGGCACTACTTTGTTTCCCCAAATCCAAAAATATTGCATTTATTGTTGCAACAGGTCAAAAAGTGGAACAATCAAGTGCAAAAAGACTTTCAATTATCAAATGGTATGCACAAAAGCCATCATTTTGGGATCAGATTATTTTTTATTTATTCTTCATTTTGAAAATATCATCACAATTTGAGAAATTCTAACATTAACTCTGCAATGTGTCAAAGGATAGATTTCTTTTTGCAAATCAATGTCTGAAAACATTGTATTAAATATGATAGACATGCTCCCTAACATCATATTGATTTGAGATATGGGGATCTTTAGGGTTTAATTCACTCTACGTACCTTAATGACAAACTTGAAGGGAGCCATTGCTTCACACCACCTGAAAACGAGCACACAGCTTGGATTATGTCTAAAGTTTCGGCCAAAGATCTTACACACATACCTACAAATACAGCAGCTCTCCAGTAAGGAGACATTTCACTACTTTTCAAAAGTAGCTTCTGGTTGTGAAAACTATTTCTAGTTGAAAATCTAATATTCAATAATTATAGAAAAAATACAAGATAGGGTAAATTTTTTTTTAAAACTATACATAAATTATGTATAGTGTTTCTTTTTACAATAAAACTATTTAATTATTTTTTTTGTAAAAAAATAACTTTTTTAACATTTATTTTAATTGTAAAAAAATAAAAATAAAAATAAAAAACTAAAGCGGCATCTCTAATGCCCTTAAAACAGTTTTTACGAAGTCAAACATGGACTGAAATAATCCACAGTGATTGCAAAGTATTTAAATTACATTTTCTATATGCATAACATTTAAATGCATAGCATTTTAACACCATTTTTGCAAGCAACCCACCTTATGAAGTGGGATCCAGTCCTAGGTCCTTCTGTGATATATGCACAGAGTTGTTCCACACTGCCTACAAATACCTTTAAAAGACACAATAAGGAAATCACTTCTTCAGAAATTTAGTGGAGGACAAACTAGCACAGATTTGAGAAATCTAAGCCCTGTGTTTTTTTAACAGCCTCAGAATTAACATAATTTACACAATTGTCTATATATGCTTATAATAATTCACACAGCATTTTTGTTGCTTTACAATAATAATGGGCCTCAGGATTCCAGAGGTAACAGATTCAAGAGGCATCACCCAGCCCTCTGCCTTGTGACAGCCTTGAGCTTTTTGGGGATCTCAAGGTGTTCTGAAGCCAGGAGTCCCTCCAGTGAGATCCAAGTCCTATACAGGGGACTCTTCCAAAAGGAAACACCCAGAGATCCAAAAAAGGAATGTCCAGAAGGAGTCCAAAGCAGACCACCTCAGCTGACTCCTTTTTTCTCTACAAACCTGTTTGGAGGTTTATCTTACCTTGGATCTCAAGGTGTAGACTTGGCTTGACAATCTAAGTGTCCCATCTTTACTTTTTGTAGATCATGTGGAGTCTAAAGGTCAACCTAAAGTCATGACCTTTAGGCTGTGTGAAAGGGCTGAGATAAGAGTCAGCTCATATAAGTCTGAGTCCAAGGCTTCCAGCAAGAAATGGTGGACTGCGCTCTTCAAGTCAGGAGTCAATCTCTGCCTCAAGCAGAGGAGTTTACGCATCTCATTATCTTCTTCATGAGAAAGATAAGATGTAGCAATGAGATAAAAAGACTGACTGGGGCTTTGCCTGCAGAAACATAGCTGCTGCTTTGTCATGGCAAAGGAAGAGTTGAGATAAAAGGGCTCAACCTGTAAGATTGAATATGAAACTCCATCATCGAGGCAGAACCCCAAGAGGAGGTGTTGATCTTCTGCACTGAAAGGAGACCGAAGGGCATCCAAAATAAAAGTTTTCCAACTCATTCACTGGGATTTAAAGTATCTGCAAGCAGAGGAATATAATTCAATCTGGGTTTTTATCAGAATTGCTCATTTGCACGTTATTACAAATAAATGAAAGACTTTACAATTTACAGACCGTTTCAAGTATTTCTTTAGCTGTGAAAATAAAGTGAATCCAGGTTTGGCCATTGCTATAGTTTAAAATTTAAACAATTAAAGTAGTTCAGATTCCCTAAAAACAGGGAGATAGTCCTACAGTAACAACTGCTAAACACAGTACACAGAAATGCTGTGAAATTTAGCTACAACCACCGGATTGGTTTAAAATTATGGTAAAAACAAATAAATGAACAAATATTAAGAGTGTCATAAAGGGGCATGTTACAATTTTAAACTCAAACCTCGAGTATTTTTTTTCCTTCAGCAAACAACTAACTTCAAAAACGACAAGTAGCTTCTATTAATATATGGAGGATTGTTACTTAATGACATCCCAATTACACACAATTAAATAAGTCAGACAAAACATCGCTAAAGTGCGAGATATATGTGAAAATTTCATACCGCCAACCGTTTTGAATAACATATGGAAAGCGCCTGGAGATGACGTTAATTTATTTTGCTGTCCATCAACTGCCATAAATATGAGAAATTGTTTTTACTGGGAAGATTCGCAAAACATAGCCTAATCAAGATATAAAATAATGCCATAAGTTATATTTTCACCCTTCTGTGAAATATATAAATAAGCGAATAAACTAAACGAATCAGTTTGAGGGAGTTACTGTGAAATGCGACGTGCGGTCGCTGAGGACCACGGAATCAGAACGGCACAATGGCCGCCATATTATGAGTGGCAAGCTTGCAAGGTATCTGTGGGACTAAACACTGTAACCGCTATCATGGAAACGAGTGGTGTTCGTATGGTGCCTGTTGTTCTTTTCTTCTTTGTTTATCGTCAATTAAAATAATTTAAATAAAATCGCAATGTTATTTTAAAAAGAATAAACCTCTTAATGCACTTAAATATTTGTTAATATGTTTTAAGCATGTAAGTAAACCTTTGCTTTTTTTGCTAATGTTTTAGTTAGGCAGTGTTAAGAACCACTCACTGAGTAATAGCAAGTTGACACCCTTACATTTGAAGCAGCATTGATGTATATAGCGAGTTATTTATTTAAGTTTCTAATGCAGTGATGCAGATGTCTCGACTCATGAAGAAATCTCCCTCTGTCTGTACGGATCTCCCTCTGAACAGCTCAGATGTTTGTAACAAACTCCGCCTGATGAAGGAGCTTCTCAAGTCTTCTTACGGTCCTACTGCCAGGCTGAAACAAGTTCATAACGACATCGGAGGGGCCGTAGTGACCACCTCCACCTCATCTGTTCTCCTTCAAGCCATTTCCGCTCCTCATCCCATCATTAGTCTGATAAAAGGCTCCATTCTGAACCACGTCTCCCGCTTCAGTGACTGTGGTTTGTTCGCTTCTGTATTCTGTCTGTCTCTAATTGAAGAAGCAGGGCGATGCGGCCTCAGGAAAAACGTGATAGTCAGAGTAAACAAGCACCTTCTGTCTCTCTGCACTGCTCATCTACAACAAGAGGACTGTGGTTGTAAAATCCAGCTGGACTTTTGCAGCAGCCAGAGTTTGATTACTTTAGCTCGCAGTGTTATCACCAGCAAACCGACCTGTGTGCTTTCAGAACCAGAATCAACCCACATCAGCAGGCTGGCTGTTCAAGCCTTCTTACTGACTGTTCCTTGCAACGTCCCAGATAAAGTCCGGCTTGGCAGAACAGTTACAATCCCAATAGAGGGACACGCTGTGCTGGAATCAGCTGTGTTTCCAGGCCTACTATTGGACACGCCTGAAAACATTTCCCTTGGCAATCTTTGTAGTCCACTGCGTATGGTTCTGTTCAGTGCATCTCTGGCTGGAGATCTTGGTGAACTTGGAGATGGTAGGATCGAGGTGCATCAGGGTGTGGACACTGACTCACAGATTCTGGATCAACTTTTGGAACTTGGAAAGCAGGTGCTTAAAGATGAGGTGAAGTTATTTGTGTGTCAGAAGGTCATCCACCCGGTGCTGCAGCACTACTTGAGATGCAATGGTGTCATAGTCATAGAGAGACTTGGAGTCAGCCTCATGGAGCCACTTATTCAGCTGACAGGTAGGACTTTGTTTCAAGCAAATATACAGATAAGTAAAATACAATCTAGATTGCATAATTTGAATCAACACATGTTAACAAAATTGCTTAAAAGTATAATAATGGTGAAGGTGATAAACCAACGAGTTTCAGATTTTTATTACTAATTTAGAAAAAAATTATAATTTTCTTTTCATTTTACAATTATGCACTACTTTGTGTTGGTCTTTCACATATAATCTGAATAAATCACATTGTGAGTCGTAAAATGACAAAATGTGGACAGCAGGCTGGTTGCATTCTTTTGGAAGCTACTGACTTTCATCAATGTGTAGCTTGCACTTAAAGTACATTTTTCTCCTTGTTTACTTATCTAATAGGCACTCACCCTGTGGCAATGCTGCACACCATAATCCCACACGCAGCCTATGGGAAGGTCCATAATGTCAGTGTTAGGCAGTTTGGATCCAAGACAAAGCTGCATTTACACCCTGCTGGGAAAACAGCCGTCTGTACCATGATCCTCTGCCACCGCAATGAAACGATGCTAAATGAACTGAAGGTAACATAACATAGAAACTAGAGCTGCATTGTTGGCTTTAATGGATAAATTAGATTAATAAAGAAAGTTATGGATGTAAAATGCATGGTTGTGCTATTGTTCTTCAATGATACACGCCTCTTTGTGCCTGTGTTCTAAAACTATATTTTAAATGCCGCAGCTGGTGTGCCAGAAGACGGAGCATGTGTTGAGGCTCACTCTGAGGGAGCCGTTTGCTTTACTCGGAGGTGGCTGCACTGAAACCCACTTAGCTGCTTATGTCAGACACCAGGTCAAAATCCTTTCCACTTATTCATTTTTTATTACCTTTAGTAGGGCTGGACAATAAATCAGTCATAATGTATATCATAGGCACGGGATCAATGTCAATAGATAATATATCTGATTGAATTTTTGATATATAGAATATTCACTGAACTCTTATCCAGAACCACAAGGCATTCTGGGGGATGCAGGCAGAGGAAAAATTTAGCCACTCAGCCTCTCCTGTTTAGCTAAGCAAGGTGGCATCTATTAACTCACTCAATCTTTGGTTACCGAACAACAACTTGCAGCTGAATAACTTGTGCAGTATCAGGTTTCGCCACCCTCCCCCATAACTACTTAAACATTTTTAAAAATTTTAATTTTATCCAGTGAAAACTGGATCTCTAGTTTGTTGGTATTTCAGATATTGAAGACAAAAATAGATATCACCTGATCCGAAACGCTTATATTGTGACATATTTTTCAGCCATATCGTCTAGGCCTAAAGTTTGCATTAATTGTAGCTTTTGTAATGACAATATTTTCTTTTGCAGAGCAAGAATGACGTGTCGGAGTCCTCACCTGTTTTGAGCTGCTCACAGACGGAGTACCTTCTTGCTGCTGAGGCGTTCTGCCGCTCTCTGGAGTCGGTGGCCACATCTCTGGAGCACGACGGCGGGGCTTCTCTCATCGACCTGACTCACGCACACCACTGGACTCTCCCTTCAGATGTTACAGAGGAACACCTGGAGGACACTTTGGCACTCTGTGGCTGTGGAGCAGTACAAAGCTCCCAAAATAAAAAGTGGAGCTACCTAAACACTGAATATGCAGCGTTCTCCCCGGCACCCTTGTTAACAGCGTCACCACTGCAGCCAACCGTTCTCGACTCCTTCACAGCTAAAGTTAACGCGTTAGAAGTTGCCATAGAAACTGCTAATCTTGTACTGGATGTGAGATATGTCATTCAGGATGTGAACTAATATCCTAAATGTTAGTTCACAATGAGATAATGTGTTATCAACAATGAGATAATGTCACAGACACTTTTGTGATTTTTAATTTTATTATTAAACAGTAAATTACATTTTTACTGTTATTGTTCAGCATGCAGAACACTAGCAATAAATTAATACACATCAATATAGGATCCCCACTGTAAAACAAAATGGTAACACCAACATGCTTTGGGAATTGTGGTCATAAAGGGTATTATCCTCAACTCCAACGTCTTTCTAACCATATGGTCAGAAAAGATATAAAGAGGAGCAGCAAAAGCAAATGAGGTGGATTAGCAGAGCTTGTTAACTTATGGTCTCATCCAGACCATAAGTTCATGTTACTGTGGAATATTGTCTCTGCTGCCCAGACATTGAGCTGTTAGCATGTCTTGTCAGCCTTCAGAATGTTGCACAGCAGCAGTCTGCAGTGAGAACCCTTTTCACATTTATTGCAATACTGACTGCAAATGAAGATTCTTCCTGTCCACAGCAACACCATCCTTGACAACTTTTTGAAGACACTTTAATATCAGTTACGACAATATTTATTTTCCCTTTGCAAAAATAAATTTTTTAAATTTAAAATAAATTTGAAAAGCACATAAACACAGAACAGGTTTGTTCATGTACTGTTTGCAGTCAGCATTAGAGCACGATTAAATTTTTGGAATGCTGGTCAGAATATGCATTCGTCTTGCACTTCGGTCCCTCAGTGTTTGCAGCAGGATGCTGCATATCTCCTATAAATCTGTTTTAGAGTGTGTAATCCCTATGGTCATCATTTGTTGGGGCAACAGCATCAGAGCGAGGGACAACAGACTAGGTGAAAAAAGCTCAACAAGCTGATAAAGGAGGTCGGCTGCTTTCCTTACTGCTCTGGATATGATGGTGCAAAGAAGAACTTTTCATAAAACCAAGAAAATTACAGAATCCTTGGCATCCGCTTCATCAGACTGTTGTACAAAAACAGTTTTTAGTCAGAGGGTTCTTCAAAACTACTGTAATACAGACTGCTACAGAATATCCTTCCTACCCAGAGCCATCAGCATCTACAACTCTGAACAAAATTTTATAAATTTAGTTACAATATTGAACTACTTCAAGCCTAATACTAGAAATAATGGTAAATGGCCTGAAATGTTATAGTGCTTTATCTTGTTCAGATTCAAAATGCTTTACACTACAATTATCTATTCATCTGACAGACAGAGAGGGGATTTGAACTAGCAACCCACTGTTTACAAAACAAACTCCGCCTTTAAAAAACTTTAGCAAAGTTTCATGAAACATTAAATGGACTCCCACTGTTAATTCTAAAATAATTTTTTGTTACATTTTTAAAAATATATTTATTGACTATTTACAAAAGAAATGTCAAAGTCTATAGCACTTGTTTCATCTCTTAATAAATAAATAAATAAAATTGCAGTTTTCATGAGGGCTCATATGATATGTAGTAAATCATGAAATGTTCTAAAAGACATCAGATCCACTGACCAATAAAACAGACCCGAATAGAAATACTAAACAATGCAAGCCTTTACTCCATAGACTTCTTATAGTTCAGTCAAGTCAAGTTTATTTGAACATCACATTTTAGCAACAAGTTCAAAGTGCTTTACACCATAAACACATCACACAGTACCCAGTTGTGAAACGAGTAATAAACATTACATTTCATCATGTGCCATCATCAAAGTCTTCACATAAATATAAATGGAATATAATCATCAATGTTCCTATTATTATGAATTAAAGGAAACTCTAACACATGGGGGGTTAGCCTTGATTTTAAGGAACTCAGTGTTTCAGCTGTTTTGCAGTTTTTGGTTCAAGATTTGAATATATTACCATATAGTGCATATTGGTGCATATGACATTTAATGAAACATTAGGTTGTTATGAGTTGCTGGACATTATTAAAAGCTCTTTTTTGTGAGTTTGTGCACACACCCATTTTTGGTTCGTGAATAAAAGATGGGACTCGTACCTGCAATGTTGAGAGCATCCATCAGGCATCACAAAGCAAGATTCTGTCATTAAGGGTTTTGAGCAAAATGGTCTCAAACAGTTTCAGATTATAAAAGAGTAAAAGATAAATTAGGTGCTAAGAGAGTTGAAACCACAATTTGGATGCAGATTTCTAAAGCCATCTGGCAACAAAAGAGTTTGCAGTTTTCTTTCTTTTCCTTTCTTTCATGGTTGCAGGGGGTTGGTGCCTTTCTCCAGCGGTCATTGGACAGATTCCCAGTCCGTCACAGGGTAACACAGAGAAAAACAACCATATATACAAATTTAGATACCATTTAATCAGTTATGTATTTGAACTTTGGGAGTACCAAGAGAGAACCATGCATGCACTTGGGAGAACATGTGAACTCCATGCAGAAAGACCCCAGATAGGGAGTTAAAACCAGCATCTTTATTCTTCCAGAAACGAGAATCTGCAGAACCCAAACACATGCTCAGAAGGTAAATTCAGCTGTTTGACTCATGTATGATGAAACATGGATGCATAGCAGTTGAGGGACTGAAGCTGTAAAGGGCAGACTGGAGACCCCTGACTAGATCCTCCATCAGGGGTCAAATAACAAGCATAGATACAATTTGATACTGAATGAGTTTGAAGAAAGCATTAACTTTCTTAAAAATAGGAGAGGTCTTAAACACATCCATGCAGGTGCAGCAAACATCTGTATTAAAAATGGTACACTGAATTTATTTTGTTTTTCTTGTACATTCAAAACTCAAAATGGCTTAAAAACCCTAAAGTGCACAAAAGTCACATTTTTCTAGTCACACTCACAAACACAATTGTATACACTGATACTCTGACACGTAGGCAACTCGGGGTTAAGTGCCTTGAGCAGGGGAACATCAACATGTGACAGGAGGAAGCTGGAACTTGCATTATTATGTTTTTATGGTGTGAAGCACTTCAAACTATCTTGTTGCTAGATTGTGTTATACAAACAAACTTGACATGACTTGACTTGGATCCCACAAATTCCAATTTCGAAATTATTGCTCTACCCAATGAGCCGCATCTGCCCTCAGGTGAGGAGAGTGTGTTCTTTTTCTTCAAGGCATGAATAGATCAAGGGCTGCATGGTGAGAAAATTGTGGCAATAAAGTTCTGGGTTTGAATCCCAGTCTGCGGGCTTTGTGCATTTATTTTGCATGGTTTCCCCATTTATGTGTGGGTTCCCTCTGGATACTCTGGTGTCCTCAGCACAGCACATTTTTAAGAAGAGCAATCTTAAAACTAGAGATCTCAGAAATATGTGAATAAAACATCATGTGTTTGGTGTTCTAGAGCTAGAAATTAGAACCGCTCCCCAACAAAAGGTAATGAGAGGATGTTTCAGAAGATGAATGGGATCAAAGCCTTTCGAAACCTGGGGTATTCCTTAAAATGTTCCTTATAAAACCTGCAACAAAGATAAGAGAAATTAGGAATGAAAGTTACAACAGCACAAAATATTTGGTTTGAAAATATTGTAGGTACTTGTGATGGTAATAGGCTCGTGGTCCAATAAAACAGAGGCTAAAAGCGGCGATCGAGAATCCTGGAAGGGACCATGTCACGATAGCATAGCCAAACCACTCCACCAGCTCCCCAAAGTAGTTGGCACCAGACACATATTCAAATAGGCCTCCTGCAGGAGATTAAGGAGACCGTGTGAGTGCAAGCACACTATGGAGGAGTTTACTTGAGTATAATTAGGCTCATACCTGCTGGAATTTTGTAAACTATCTCTTTCGGTTTCCTCAGGTTGCGCAGAATATAATCGCTGTGTATATTAATGGCCATTCCAATGTAAAACACCACAAAGCCTGAAAGAACATGCCCACAACTAATGATTCACAAGTCATCTTATGTTTAAAAAGGATTCAAGCTGAGAGGGAGTTGCGGGAGAGTGGGTGTTTACCAATTGTATACCGGTAGTCGGATGACCATTTCTCATCAAACTGGGCACAGTGCAGCAGATAGTGACCCTGCAGAAAACCGTTCAACAAGCAGAAGAAACCTGCTGAGGCCATCACACTCAGAGGGAAAGGCTGTCCTCTGGTCAGCAGGGAAAACACAAATGTCCTGTAATAGACAGACAGATAACACAAAGAGAAGGTAGTCCAAGAGGTGGAGGTATAATGTTACTACAGCTCATATCCTGGATACGTTCAGCCATTCCTGAAATCAAGGTCCCAGAGTTTGGAGGCAGAGTAGGTAGGCACAGAATCCAAGTGATTGAGGTTGAGTCTGAAGTGCTTTATTTGGCCTGTAAATTAACCTGGCCTGAACCTCAAAGACAATCTTTGGAGTATTGTTGAAAGGAAATTGAGAGGCTGCAGAGCCAACAATGTGGATGAGCTGAGGGTTGCTTTCAAAACAATCTGGGCTTCCACAACAGACCCACAGTTTGCTCACTTCCATGTTAAGCTTCACTGATGCAATAACTCAAGCAAAAGGAGGACCAATCAACTTTTGAGTGCAAATACAGTTCATGGCAATGTTATAAGAGAGTGAATCAGTCAAGACCAAAAATGAAGAGAAATAAAAATTTAAAATGTGTCTTATGAATCTACTGTCTGAACTGATTTACTGAAATAAATAAACTTTTCTAACATTTCAAGATGCAGCTGAATGCACATGGTTTTCCCATTGCTTGTATTGTGCTTCAGGTAAGATGATATAAGTTTTCAAACATGAACATTATAAATGAGCTTTATGCCCCCAGTATGCCCCTAGGCAGATCTTAACTTTTTCCTCTACACTCATTACTGCACGTCCCTCAGTTAAACAACATATTTGGCCTCCACAAAAATGTCAGATTCTTGGAAGCTGATAGAAAACATTAGTTGAGCAGGAAGCATCTGACTTTAAGTCCAAGGGCTGTGGGACAGATGTCAGTGACCAAAACCCTCATTAAAAAAACATTGTACGGAGCTCTGAAAGTGGCAAAAAATTTCTTTTTATATATTTTGGTAGTTCAGAAAAAAAATCTGTAAAATGTGTCTAAATTTGGTGTAAGCTTTCTTTTTTTAGACTGGATTTTCAAAATGCAGTGTAAAAATAGTTGAAGTAAAAAAATTGTTTTATTGTAATTAGATGAAAAATAAATGTGGGTATTAAAATAATACAAGCACATAGATATGTAAAAATAATTTTATTATGTTTAGTAAGTAGAAACACAGGAGATCTGTTTAGTAGATAGTGCCTAGTTGTGCCAATGGGAAAACGCCTGGGAATTTTTTAATGAAACCTCTGTAAATTTGCTCTAGTTTATATCAGCTGCATCAATCTTTGCACAGGTTTCCCATGATTTCCAAATGTTGTTTATATTTCTAAAATGTTTATGTACTGCATAGTGCAAAAAATATTCTGGCAAGGTACAAAGAAAAAAAAATCCTAATTATTTTATGTGTCATCCGCATTTTTAACTATAGCAGTATCCTAAGGATTCGATTTATTATTTATTATAATACCAAGATTACTCAGCAATAGTTTGTCATTGCTGAGTAAAGCTGAATTAGATTTGGGTGTGTTATTTTAAAGACATACTTCAGAAAACCCTGTGGGGCTTATGAGGTTTTAAATGGACTCTTAGCATCCTAAATTAAGCCTCTCTCTCTTTGCTCTTACCTGTGGAAATAGTGCAGACAGAAGGTCTTTAGCAATATGGCCCTCCCCATAGTGGAATATTGGCATGAAAGGTGCATCAGCAGCAGGGGCATCAGAAGAGCTGGCATCTCCTGCAGGAACCAGGCAACTCTGGCAGGGACCATTCTAGCTGGAGTGGTGGGTTTCATGTGGCGTCCATAGGAGGCCTGTGCCTTGCTGTGATTGATCAGGTGAAGAAGTCCTGCCAGCAGCATCCCATAGCTCAGATAGTTCACCACGCTCTCATAGCAGTGCATCTTGCAGGTCTCGTCCTCCACACTACAGTAATCCTCTCCAGTTCTGAACTAATCCTGAGTATCTGTTTAAAGCTGAATGGATGTAAACAGCCTCTCTGTGACTCCTCCCAGCAACACAGCCAAAGTCTGTCAGCCAGCCTGCTGAAACATGAAAGTGTTCCCTTTTTCACAGCTTATGTACATATTTTGCCTGAGGCGAGGTTATGATTATCCCGCCCTCCCGAGCACAAATTTAGGTTGTGCAGCAAACCCGGAGCTACAGCCATAGAGTCATCTGTGACAGATGACTTCTGGTAAGTGCTTGCTTCATGTTAAAAAACTCCCTAATCTACAAGTCCATCCAGTTAAAAAGCTCACAAAGCAACCTGGGCAAAGAAAAAATATGGAAATCTGATTGTTTTAACAGATTTATTTGTGCACTTTCACATTATTTTCTAAATGAAATCAAGTGGTTCAAGCTTTTTAATCTCCTAAGCAACTGGTTGGATTACATGAATGTGGATGAACAAATTGTTGACACGCCTGTCATATTGCATAAACAGAACTAGATTTAATGGATGAGAAAAATGGAAATAATTGAAACAAGTTCAAATCAGGCAGGAAAGACTCCAAATGCTGAAATGTAATCTGATTTCTAGTATGGCTCACAGGAAGCTACAGAGCTGAAAGGATCATTACCTCCTGTTGTTGTTGGAGATAATAATCATAAATTTTCTGCTGGTTGTGTGAACGGATAATGCAAATGTAATGAGATTGAACTGGAGTGCTTTACAAGTTATGCTTCTTTTTAAGTGCTTCTCCTGTTGGTGGTGCTGCCCTGAGTGCACAACTCCAAAAATTAGATAATCACTGAAAAGTTAATTTAATTCATTCATTCATTCAATTTAAAGAGTGAAACAAGAATTTCATAGAGACCAATAACACAGCATGATTGGTCTGATTTCTAGAGCAAATAAAAACTTATTATAAATGACTTTTCAGCTAAATGTAGAAGCATGTTTTGAGTAAATAATTCCTTAATACTGACAGAAACACAGTAGTTCTGCTGGCAGATTATTTCACTTGCAACATTGGAGCAAGTTTGGAGCAAGAAATATATATATATATGTTTTTAATCAAATGGGATAATTAAAGGCAAATCTAAGATATCTGAAACTAAATCAAAAGTACTTAATAAAATGTGCTTTTGCAGTGCATATTTTAGGTGTCATGTCTTCATTTAGAATACACCTAAATGGCTCACAGCTGATGAAAGCCCAGTATTTTGACTCTTAAATTAATAAACAAAAACTTTTTAATACAGAAAAGTTATGATCCACATCATAATGGGAAGAACTGCTGACTTGATGGTTTTCCAGCACAGTCACTGACTCTCCCCAAGGACGGTAACCTCATTGCTGAAGCAGCTGGCTACAGAGTGATGCATGCAACATATCAAAGGAAAGTTTGGCAAAAGGAAAAACTGCGGTAGAGAATTATGCACGAGCAAAGACCATTCAAATGCTTAGGGAGATTCACAAGGAGCCCCACAGGACATGGACAACAGCTGCCAGAAGTAGAGATGTCAGAAGTGTCTTACATGGGACTAGTAGGACAAGGATTGGACTGTTGATTAGTGTCCCAAAATTCTCTTAAAATGAAAATAAATTTTGTACTTTGTAAGGCAAAGAATATGAGTTGCTTGAGAACCATTGTGAAGTTTCAGAGACAATTTGGGTGCCATGTCACCTGCTTGTCTTGGTCCACTGGGTTTAAAAAAGGGAAAAAAAATCAAGTTCAAGACATTAAGTTTGACAGAATTTGGACATTTTAAAGCACTTCCCCTCGATGCCGATTTCCTCTTCCAACAGGATCTGGTGTCTCCTCACTCTGCCAAAGGTTCAAATCCTGGTTTATTGCGTTACTGCGTTCGAGTGGCCTGCACACTGGGCTGACCTCAACCTCATGGATCCTCTATGGGCTTTAGGTCAGCAGACTGATGAGACACACCAGACCCAACAACACAGATGACCTGAAACCAACCATTAAAGCAACCTGGCTTCCACTACATTCCAGCAGAACCGCAGCGTGAGCAGCATTGATGTAGTAACTAATGCAAAACCCAGAATAAATAACTTTTCTGTATTAAACTTTTTTTTCTCATGTTTCTTTATTTGCTGCACACCATAATCAACTTAACCAAATTCATGAAATTATTTACATTTTCAATTATATTTTAATTTAATCTCAGAACTGTCTAGAGAGCATCAGATTTTCTGAATTTCCATGACTGAAAGTATATGCAGCAAAAATCGAGTTTTTTTTTGTGACAGAAAAACAAGACACTTAAGCAGATGTGCTTTTCAGTACATTTTACTTCTTTTGTAACATGAATCTTCTGCCTTTTCTGAAGAGCCTTTTGGGATGCTTTGTCAGTGGAACCTGAGATAAAAAAAACTCCATTACGGGAGCAGATAAGCAGTATTTTTCCTTTTTTTTTTTTTTTTTTTTTGTTTAACGATGTGAAAACTCCCAAATCCTAAATAGAGAGGAAAAGAAAATACAAAAGAAAAACATCTCTAAAAAGACAACCAAAGACAGAGAAATGAACAGTGTCGAGGTTAAGCTATTTGTCTCTCGCTACAAGAATGACGTTGACAGAACAGAACTCCCTCGCTGGAGAAAGGAGATAACAGTGGGTGCCATTTTAGCCCAACAGACAAGTGTGCAGAGTAAGAAGTGATGAAGTGTTGGGCGGGCCGGAAACTAAGTTGGGCTGTCGGCAAAAGGGAAAAGGAGGGGAAAGAGTACACAAAAACTGAAAAACATTTTAGAAAATAAGACCGAAAGTGAGAATATGCTTTATATAACTATTTATATATATATGTATATATATATATATGTATATATATATAAATGTGCAACAGTGATAAAAGGCACAATAGCACAGTGTGTCATGCTTTGCTAGTTTCCTGTAAATTAGCATAAGAGGTCATGTGAGTCTGGGGGTTCAGCCTTCAGTCTGCATTCCACTCGGTTCAACAAGGTTTGTGTTAATACTAGATGTGGAACGAGGCGAGAATTACCTTAAAGCAGCAAAATGTAAATGTAATTTACCATGAGCAGTGTACGCATCACGTTGTGTATTGTCAAGTTTCTATTAAAAACGCTTTTTAGAAATGATTAATGCCCAATCAGCTCCTGTGGCCAACTTACAGAGTTATACAGCCTTGCAAAAGTATTTAAGCCCTTAAATTTTTCAAATTTGTGCCTAGAATTGAAGTGCGTTTTATTGGTATTTTATACGAGCACAAAGAAATGCATTACTTTGAAGTGGCAAGAACGCTATGCCTTCAAAACAGTATTGCACAACCACAAGCCTACTAATAAGATAAGATGGAATAAACAGAAGCAGTCACAAGAACCAGAGTAACTCTGGAGGAGCTGGAGACACCCACAGCTCCGGTGGGACCACCTGTTGACAGATTAACTCTGCAAATTTGGCCTTAAAGGAAATGTGGCAAGAAGAAAGCCACAAGAAGTCCTGTGTGCCATGTAAAGTCACTGCTAACACAGAAAAATGTGCTGTGATCAAATGTGGTGGAAAAACAACACTGGATGCTTAGTACACACCACCTGCACAACATGCTTTGGGGATGCTTTTCATCCGCTCACAGGGAAGCTGGGAAAAAACATGGCAGAAGCTGCAAAAGACTTGGGACGGAGGGGGCAGTGTGCCTCTAACAGTAGAACCAACCCCTAACAATTTATGTCAGAATGGCCCAGTCAAAGTATAGAATTAAATGCGATTGAAAATCTAGTGATTATCACAGATAATTTCCATCCAGTCTGACAGAAATTAAGCCATTCTTGAAGGCTGCATGTTACAAAAAGATAGCATGAAAACGTAATGAATTAACGTTGGAATGACATTATTGATCACAACTGACCCACATTTTCCCTGCTCTCCTCTGACCAGTAAGCTCTTCATCAGGTGGCGGAAAATCCGTCCAAATGGCCAAATGTGTCATTGGCAAGCAAAGGTTCAATGCATTGCCATTGAAATTTACACTGCTGTCTAACATTTCAATCTCCATATGTGCAAAGCTAGTAGAAACACACCCTATAGACCTGCAGGGGAAGATAAGGTGGCTGAAAACAAACCTATGCCACATTTCTTTGACTGATTTTTATTTGTAACAATGTTTTTTATTGGTCTGATATGTAAAATACAATAAAATACCTTAACAATTCAAGTGGGGTAAATAATTTTGCAAAGCATTGTAAAAGCAATAGTCCTCTTGGGCTTTTGTGCTTCAGTATTTCCAAACCTTTAGCCAATGAATTCAAAATGCAGCTGGTAGCAATATCTCTTAGTGTTCCGGGAAAATTTGACAGATCATGTTTTTGAGCAGATTTAGAAAACTTTGACCATCCACTACATTGTGACTTATAACAAATTTAGACCAAACAAATTTTGAAGTAAGTGGAACTTTGAAAAATAAGCTTTCAAAAGAAGCCAAGACAGAAACTGAAATATGTTGTTGTGCAAAACATTTTGGCATTATTCAGTCAACAACAAAAAGCCATAATTAAAAACCTCTTTCACAGATGTGACATGTAATCTTTGAAGATGGAGGTCATTCCAGCTTGGCTGCTTTGTTTGGATCTCACTGAAAGAAAGCGCTACTCAATATGTAACAAAAACATTTTACAATTCAAGGAAAAAAAACAGAAAAAATAATAAGTAATCACTTCAGTGTGAAAAGCGAGTTACTACAGAGATCCAAGAGGGAAGTGTAAACTGAAACTAGAAGGTGCCAGAGTCCGGATTTGATTACATTTCGGTGGCATCCATAACTGCAGCGAGGCGCTGAAGATGTAATCTGTAATGCCATAAACATACGACTGGATCAAAGGATCAGTGGTACATACATCCATCTACAGGCCAAGCCATGTTGACAACCTCAGAGCCAAACTGACGAAGCTGCTACTCAAATCTACACACTAATCCAGTTAATACTATCACATCTATCAAAACTTCTATAAAGTAAAAAAAGGTTAAAATATGAATAAAATATATATATATATATTAAACCAATATTATGATTATAATGTCTGGTTTTTTTTCTTTTTGGTTTTATACAGTGGGGTTTAAGTGAACTTTGTCGAGTGCAGCCCTTTTTAATGCTGTATAGTGGCAGCAGTTACCTATGACACGGTTTCCCAAGTTAGCGTCGCATTAGAGGCTTGATGCAGTCAGAAGACTCACTCCATCCTCATCTGGGAAGAGCTGAATATTCTCCAATAACATCTGCAGTTTTATTTTAATTGGTATTCTGCAGGGGGGCGAGTTATAAGAGAACACATCAAATCCAAATAAAACATTTTTTTTTTACATCTCTGTTCCTTGTCATTGTTGGGAAAACAAAAAGGAGGGCCTACGGGGATAATGCAAAAAGAAAGATTTGCTACTCCTCCAACCCAGTCACCTCCATCCTCTCCTGAAATGTCACTGCAGCGAAAAGCTCGGAAGACACTTCAAACTAAAGAGGCGGGTGGAGAAAAGCGAAGAAGAGCTGAGGGACTTCAGGGAAATTATTTTATTGGCTTCAATTACCTAAGTTTTTCCTGCACATAGTGGGCATTACTGAGGGAGTTGGGGGGCATCGGGGTAGGACTAGGGGGAATCATGGGTCAAGGTTATGGCATTAAGATAGTAAGGGCAGGGTGGCGGCGTTGCAGTGGCCCCTGCAGAAGTTGACCTCAATGAACGATGAGCGCCCCAGCAGCATAACTCACGGAGCTGTCCTGCCAGTTCCTGCACTGACTCGACTGGGCGTAGTTCAGGAAAGAAAAGTTCATTTCTAAACCAGACTTCCTAAGCTCAGCCACAGCCTGCAAAACAGAAACAGACCGTTAGTTTCTAAATGATGGTTTGCAAGCAGACGAATTATGCAAACATTGCTATGAGCCTTCCTTGTTCATATTCCTGGAACTTTCTAAACTGTGTGGCATTAAAAGACAATCAGTGTTTTTTAATTGGATTCAATGTGATAAAACACACAGTGGTGTTTTAGCACAAAAGTCTGTTAAAATCTTAAAATTATTTAAACATTTCTACTTCTTTCCGTTTTGGAGGTCTCCCTGTGCATGCATGGATTTTCTCCAGGTACTCTGGCTTCCTCTCAGTGTAAAATTTAATTGATCTCTTTAAATCACCTAAAGGCGTCAGTGTGCATGTGCAGGTATGTGTGGCCTCCCCCCTTAACCGGCAATTGAATTTATTACCATCTTAACAACATCATAACAGTTTCTTAATGAGTTTGCTCATGTCATGCAGCGAGAGTGTTAGTACAGTTTGGATATTTAGCCAGCAATGACAATTATTCACTAAAAGTCTGTATTTATAGATTGTTTAGCTGTTCTTACATTTAGCAGCACTCCAATAGGGTGACGTCCACAGATGGTGTTACGGTACTTCTTCAAGTAGTTGGTGAAAGAAATGGGATCCAGTTGCTCTATAATGCTCATCCCCTACAAAAGAATAAACTACATTTAAAAAAAAGGTTATTGTTCTTTCTGGACTTTATGTTTTCTGTCATTAGGGTGTTCAACGAAAGCCAATGTGACAATAAATGCCTTAATATCATAAAGAAAGCCTCTTGAAAAAATATACAATGGTTCAACCATTACTTTAGTTTCCTCCATAAGAAAACATAAGCAGCAGCAAGTACAATCAATATAATCTAAAGGTATCAACATTATTTCCATTTCTGGTAAACCAAATATACTTAGTACAATTTCCTAGAGATCTTCAATCTACTAATATATTCACACCTGACCCTGTCTTTCTAACTAGTTACCATTTTATCAAGATGCTCAATAGATCTGTAGATCTCTCCTTGAGACTCATCGTAGTACGTGTAGCGAAACCGCTGGCCTTCAACAGAGAAATTAACAAAAAAATACATTTAAAAATTGTTTCTTTCATCATGCATGACACAAACTGTCAGCATACCTTCAGTTTCTGATACCTACCCCAGTGGCAGAAGTCAGAAGAGATTATGAAAAGGTTAGAAGGATCTGCCAGGTATTTGCTGAGCAGCCTCCCATATTCCTGCTCCTTAGACTCACTCAGAGCACCCACAAGCACAGGAACAATGCTGAACTCATCTTTGTGGCTGCAAAATCAGATTAAGAGAACAACTCGAGTTGCATTTTAGGCACAATCTACTCAACAGCTTCATGCATACAGAAATCAAAGGTTTTCCTACATAAAGAACCAGAGGACTCAGTTCAATTTCTTGCATAATCCCTCTGTAAGCCAGTCACCACCCAAAGTAACAGAAGGTTTTATCAAATATTCATGTGAACCAGTGTAATTTGGATTACACCAAACATAAGGGGGAAAAGAAACAAAAAAAGATCCCATATGTCATTCTTGAGTTGAAAAAAACAGAACATAACTGGTATCATCCATTAGATTACTAGATGACTTTTTCTCCACTTATCTGCCATGTTGCAGCACATTAGGAGCAACAAAATACAGAAGTCAATGACTTGATGCAATCTGCAGTTTCCTTAAACAGTTTTTAAACTAGTTTGAATAATAAACTGAGCTTACTGTACTGTTTGATTACTAGTATCAGTTGGAGTGCATGTCTGATTGAACTGGAATGATTTGTGCAAAGAAAACACTTGTTGTGAATTGGCGTTATATAAAAAAAGCACAATTGGACACAATATAAAAACAATTTCAAGTTTTGTTTTCCTTAACTGGAGACAAAGTGCAGCACAAGTCAGACAAGACTGTAGCAAAGAGCAAAGTGCACAACAGCAACGCTAATGGAAAAAGGGTCTGAATGGTTCAACAATTTATAGATGAAACAGGAATCGGAGGAGTTTGTTATTTTGCCACTCCATTTTGTTCCTCAGCAGATTTTTCAGGTACGCAACAAAAGAGCCGTTTGCCTCTTGATGCTTCAGCCGACTGTGCTGAAGTATTTTTTTCTACTATATTCAGAGCAAATGTGTCTTTCTCAGAAAAACTGAGGAAAGTTGAACAAAGGCGTGTCACATGGTTTGTATGAGCATGCCTGATGTGATTTTTGATGTTTGAGCAGCTAATACGTGAAGTTTGGACCAGGCCTCCAGGATGAATGTGTGAGAATCTGATGGAGACATTCTGTGACTTTAAAATGCAGTCCTATAATCTCCACCTGGATGTCTGCATGTGCCTTTTCCACGAGAAAAGCCTGTGGATGTTTCTGCACTTCAAAGTCAGCAAAGTGCCTTTAGCACTCATTGTGTGGAGTCATTAGATATCAGCAAAACTGCACCTGAAAACACTTTGGGGCCGACTTGGTTTATTTCTTTGCAATGCATAAAGTGCCACAATCAGCTCAGCGATTAGCTTGTGTTGTATTATTAGACATGCAAGATGTTTGCTAAAAGACACATTACTTCATTGGCTGGATACAACTGTATTCCAACCCAGATTTGTGCTTTATGCTATACATATGCAAGGGGAAAATGTGGCTTTACGCCTCCAATAAACAAAGTTTGCCAGCAGAATGTCCTCCATAGCTCGTTTCCAATGAGCAGCACAGTTTGGTGCAGCTCTGTACATCGTTTCATGGTCCTGCACATTCAGGAGAGCCTTTCCGCCTTGTTACGACTGGCGTCGAAGAATTAATCATGCGTGTGCAGGTGCCCGTCCCTGATTGGCTCCAGGAAGCGACGGAGACTCCTAATTGGTGGCCGTCGGGAGGCAGCGGATATAAAAGCTGCAGACGCGGACTTCCTGGACCCCCATCCTCAGCTCGTCTCAACCAGCCACACTGTTTTGTAAACCCTCTGTAATTGTCCTGGAGATTGTAGGAGTGAGCTTCCGTTTAAGTTTGTTTAGTTTTCTCATGTTTTCGTAGTTAGGAAGGTAAGTTGTTGTCATTTGATTTTGTTATTTTCAATTAGGTAAGTTTGGTTATTATTCAGATAGTTTTGTTCTGTTTGTTGTTTTCGGCATTATAGCTCACTCCGAAGTCAGACTCTCCCCTTGTATTATGTTGGTCCACAATTCTTTTTTTTTTTTTTACAATAAATAACTGTATAAAACGTTCAACCTCGTGTGTGTCGGCTGCTTGAGACTTGAAGAGGATGGATCCTTCTTGTCACGACCTGGTCACCCCTAGACGGGTCGTAACAGCCTCCATTGGACTCTCACTGGGCATGTGGGGTTCAACACAAATGCCCCACATGGCGTTATATTAAAGCGATGACAAACATAAGTAGTGACATTTTTCTGTCCCTCGATCAGTGAAGTGTGTTCTGCAGACCTATGCACCTATGAACCGAAACAGGGTGTTTCGGTTCTGTGGGACGCTTTTACAATAGAAAAATAGTGTACCAAACTGACCTGCATATTGATACATTTCCACTGCAAGAACTATTGGTTCAGAAATAATCAGAGTAGAGATTTAGCATAGAAAAAAGCTTATAGACGGGAGGCAGGACTATTTGTTTAATTTGAAAGGAGCTTGAAGATGGAGTTTTATGGACAGAGACTGCTAAGCTGATATTACAATGCTAAGCTTTGTATTATTTAGTCATCAGTTTCAGCTGATCATATTTTCTGTTAACTAAAAGTGCAAAACATTATAAATCATTCTGTTTACAGCACATTGTGGTGAAAGACAAAATCAAACCTTCAGTCAAATTTATGTCCTAGGGTTCTAGGAGGCTTATGTTGGGAGGCAAAATTAAAAACACCACAAACCCTGAACATCATAAACACATTTCTAAGGAATAAAGCTCTGCTGTGTGTATGTGTTTTTAATTTCTTTGGAAATAAGACTGCATGGGCAGATCAGTGAAGTAGTAAAATCCAGCGTTTTTCACCTAAGGCCAAAAATATAAACCATCTTGTTGGAAAGATGTATTCCATGCAAGCTGTGCCTTTGCTACAGCTTTGCAGGATTACTTCAATTCTTTGCATCTTGGATTAAAAAATGTGAAACTTTGCACTCTTCCCGTGTGCATTACCTCTCCATGGCTTTAGCAGTGTAAGGCAAGTGCATTTCAATACTGTGCTCATCTTCATCTGTCTGCACACTCATCCTCTCAAACAACCCGGTCTTCCAGAGGTCTGCGTAAACTGCAAAACAGAGTTTAATTATCAGTGCACGATAAAGCTCTGCTGTGTAAAATAAGCATTAAGGTGTAATAAGGTGTAAATAAAGATGGCACGAAAAAATGTCAATAAAAAAAAAATATCACAGAATCAACCTTTAGAAATTGCTGAAGGTGTCTGACTTATCTGAGCTGTCAAATACTTTTTTTAAAATATTCATTCTTGCATTACAACAGACTGCAGTTCAGATAAATCACTATGCTTCCAAGTAATTTCAGTAAATCTAAGAAAACACCCGATAAAAGAATTCATACTCCCAGGCTTTTTTCTCATTTTGCCAAGTCATAACCACAAAATTAAATATATTTTATGTCAACAATACAAAGTGCATAATTGTGAAGTGGAAGAAAAATGAAATAGGTTTTTCAACTTTATTTACATATTAAGTTCTGAAAAGACATTTACATATATATATATAGCTAAATCCCTAATGGATGTTCTTCTAGCCAAACTCTGACTAAATCAGCAGCTGGAATAAATTCACACATAGGTTCTGAAGACAGACATATAGAGAAGAAGCAGAAATCACAGTCAGGAGTGAAAGGTGTAAGTACCCTTCTGGTCGATTCTCAGGTCATAGAGGGGCGTTCTATAGACGTCTGCAGGCGACAGGGCACAGCGGGAGAGGGGCACATGGTGTGAAGGTCCCAGAATGAACACCCTACGACTGAAAGCCAAGAGGAATTTATCTCACTCGTGCCTTTATCACAGAAAGCACACAACCAACACTATCATCTGTTATCTACACAGCATCTGTTTGTTCAGTGTAAGTACTTAAATAAAAGGTAACAGACTTTTGCTTAACACATTTTTTTCTTGAATGAGGAACAAAGCCAGAAAGCTGAAGGGACTTACGTAACAGAGGGATCCACCTGCTTGTAAGCATGTGCTGCACAAGCACCACAGTAGGTGTACCCGGCATGGCTGCAAGCAGAAAACATGTTGGTAAAGCGTGAATACTATTTCACACGATCCAGGGAGGTTTGTCAGTGTGCTCTTACGGCGCAATGATGGCTCTAGCAGGTCTGATTGTGGACTGTGCTTGGGACAGCCAGCCCTCTAGTTGTGCATTCAGCTGGGATCCTGAAAAGTTTAAATAAATAAATGAATAAATAAATAAAAATATGGCAATGTGTGCTGAAGAGCAGAGACATACCAAAACCACAGAAGACCAGCTATAATAAACTGTAATTAGTTTTATCCAATTACATTTTTTAATTGCTTGTTATTTTTAATTGCATTTTGAACTCTGTGGTTTTATAACTGGCAGTCATCTCTGTGTTGTTGCCCTTCCAGGCCATGTCCCTCTTGAAAAAGAGATTTTGAATCTCAGTAAGATCCATCTAATTAAATATAGGCTATAAATGGAAAAAAACAAATAAAAGCTCAGTTAATAACATACAAATTGAGTGTTTGCACTCTGCACAACACTAGTAGAGGTGAGTAGTAACCAGTTACATTACTTGAGTAACTTTTTTGGGAAAAGAAAAATCCACTGATATAAGTGGTTTTACTACACCATACTTTTTACTTTTACTTAAATATTATTATTATGAAGTATCAGTGCTTTTACTTGAATAAATATGTTTATAATCTACCCATTGTGAAAAACATCACTAGATGAACAAACACATTTTAACAAAAAAAAAAAATGCTACAGACACACACCTACAGTTTATGCTAAATTGATTTAATCTTATTTTCTATCTGCTTGGCCATTTGGAGGCCAAATCAACATACAGTAAACATCATGCTCTGCCACTGGATGCATTTAGCCTGTTCTAACATATATTCCCTAAAAGTAAGTATTAGCTTCATAAGTTTTATAGAGAAAAAAATAATTATTCTCCCTGAATTTAGTGTGTAATCATGCTGTTCAATTACATGATCTATTTTAATCTTTAAAATAACAGAACTTCCCAATGACATTACTTAATGTACTCGAGCAGCATTTTTACCAAATACTTTTGTACTTCTACTTGAGTAATAATATGTTGAAGTAGCGCTACTCTTGAAGTGGCCACTCCAGCCAGTCTTCTTTTGAGTGGAAAAACTGAGCGGTTTGTAGGGATTTTTCTATAAGAAATAGCTCACGGTTTGTAAAATGGGGGAAGGGGTGCAACATGAAACTTCTGGTTTCTGCCAAGCCCTGCCCAGGCCTTTGTTTGACGCCAGGGAGAATTTCAACACATTACCTAAGCGGGTCGGAGAACAACAAGAGACCATAATGACAACAGTTTCTCATACTGCTGAATGTTTAAAGAGCGCTTGGACTTTTCTAAGAGTGTATCAGTTAGCATGTAGGCCAGGAAGTTCTGCTATGTTAGCCATGTTAGCTTTGGTTGACTTCAAAACCCCCATCAATGCAATTTTGCTCCCCGCAGAAGCCCGTCTGTTTACAGACAAACCCAGAAGATACAGCGCTGAATGAGCTTAAACTCACCGTGCACCTCATGGGGTGACACCGAGGAGGAGCACCATATCAGATAAATGTTAGCCTATCGACTTTATCTTAGCTTTTTGTCGGCAATCAGCGTCAGCGGAGAAAAAACTAAGAATACACCATTATTATATTTTGCTTGTTATACATCACAAAAAATAAGAATAAGACACACAACCAAAGGAAAAACATGAGTTAAGATTCAGCATGCTAACGCAGACCGTGCTGAGCTGACAGTTACCCGAAGCTGAGTACCAACTCCCGGCGTGACTTGCTTCTCTGCACACCACTCGATTTGACATCTTGGTTCCCAAGCCGCCTATCTTGGTTCGCTAGATTCTCGTCAAACCGGGGAAATGAAGCAGAATTGTAAACTCCGGCGTTTGCTCAATGACAGATAACACAGTGCCTGCTGCTAGCTGACTTAAATAGACAAAGAGCAATCGGCAGTTGGACTGTAAAGACAGCTGGGCTAGCTAGCTTATGGCCTCTGTGTGGTTACCGGTTAGTAAGTTCAGTAAGCCCGTTGTGACAGCCCGGAAATTTAACCGTGGAATCTAAAAAGGCACAAATTACAAAATACCGTGCCAGTTTGAAACAATAACGACAACAATATGAAAGGCTGGAGCTGTCACAGTCGCTATCAGAGGATTACTGATTTGTCTGGAAAAGCCAGGTAAGGGGCGTGGCTAAAACTGTTAGCAAAGTGACGTCGGGTATTCTGATTGGTTAGATAAAGAAACAAAGAGGGTGGAGCCTTTACTTGTACAAGAGGCTTCGCACCATTTGTCAGCCGGCGAGGAGAGTAACTGCCACCTGGGTGGAGTTTCTTCACCACTTCTCCAAAATACGACTGCATCCTGCGCCTTCAAAACCATATTTTAAAGCCCTGCAACAATTTATCATAAATCTTTTCTTTTTGCATTAAGCGGGTATGAGAGGTATGAGAACAACTGACCCAAATGATGTGGAAAGGAGAAACTTTAGTGTGGACGCTTCAGATAAAATGATATTCTGTTATACTGATATACTTCTGTTCTTCTCACAAAGAACGACATACATCTCCCGCTACGCTAGGTGGCGGTAGCGATCTACGAGTTGTCATCGCGGTCTGTTTTCACCAAAACACATGGGAGAAGAATAGTTGAAGAGACAAAAACGGAAGCTAGCGGCGCGATCGAGCAATGGTGTATACATATTCAGTAACATTTGACACACAAAGTTTATGATATAAAACAGACTACTTCCCTAACAGGCCTCGACATTTGGATGTTAAATGCCGCGCTGTTTGTTTTCACAACGAGCTAACTGAGCTAGCAGTAAGCAGAAGGAGGAGAAAGTAACGCTGGAGTAATGTCTGCCAAAACAAACGCTCCTAAGCCCAAAGACAGCGGAGAACTTATTAAAAACTACCACAAGCAGGCGTTTGAGCATATATCGAAGGCGCTGAGGATCGATGAAGATGACGATGGTGGGTTGGTTTGTTTGTTTACCACATCAGCTGGTTGACAGCGATGTAATTAACTTCTCTTACCTCGGTGTGTAAACAGGAGAGAAGGTCGAAGCCGTGCAGTGGTACAAGAAAGGAATAGCTGAGCTGGAGAAAGGCATTGCTGTGGAGATCACAGGAACAGGTAAGGAGACTCCCTGATCTCCCTGAGGGCTCTAGTCAACACATAAACTTCACTGCACACTTTCGGTTTCATCAGCAGGAGAGCAATATGAAAGATCGAAGAGGCTGCGAGATAAAATGAAGGCCAATCTCACGATGGCAAAAGACCGACTTGCTTTGTTAGGTAGGTGAGATTCCTCTAATCAAACTTCAAACAGTGCAAAGGTTTAAGTCACTACCACAAGCCTCAGTGTATTTTTTAAGGTTTTATGAGATGGATCAACACAAAGTAGTGGAGCAATTTTGAACTGAAAGGAAACGCTTTTCAAAATACAAATTTAAAAGCAGAACTATAAAAAATGTTGTATTAATTTGTTATATTGACACTTTTGCTTTGTTGCTTTGTTGTAATTGCAAGTGTACCTCCTAAACCTTCACCCTACTCCAGGATTGGCCCATATTTAACTGAATTGATCATCCCCACATCCTGATGCAGATGTTGCTGAGTACAAGATAATGTGTATTAACTCTGCTCTGTTGTTCCTTCACAGAGGCCACTTTAGCATCTAAGAGTAAAAGTCCTCGTGGCTCAAACTCAAATCTTGCAAATTCACATCCAAAACCCAAAAGCCAGCCTTCAGTGTCCTCCACCATCAGACCTTCAACTTCTGTCAGACCCCCAACAAGACCCATTGAACCAAAGGTGATGTTTTTGTCTGGGATTTAGGATAATATTGAGATCATTGTGAGAAACAAAACATACACATTTATGCACCTGAAGTGTCTGTCAGAAGGTAACAAGTCAAGCAGTTTGGAAAGTGTCCTTTAGGATGTTACATCTTTCATTTTTTTTATATAATTACTGAAAAAGAAGAAGAAACAGAATGTTAGATGCTTTAATCTTTTTGCTGCTTTTACACATTTTAAAAATGAAAATGTTGCAAAAAAAATCCTTTAATGCCTAAATGAAAAATGTTTTCTACAAAATAGACAATAAAACAAAAATATGCAACTGAAAATAAGTGATTGCATAAAGATTCACATCCTTTAAAGCGACTGACCTAATTCAATAGCGGTCCAGCCAGCTGGTGCTACCAGTCTCACAGTAAGAGGAATGGAGATCACCTGAGTGCATTAAGTGCATCTCAAGCTCCAGAAAATACCTTGTTTCAACTTTAGTCAACAGAGACCAGAAATATATGACAGCTAAAGGATCTGAAAAAAAATATGACAGTTTTCCAGAAGGCTAAATCTGACTAAATAAGGGAAATTATCTACATTTGTAACAATTACAATTTTCTTTCTGGCCCAAGTTGTTCAAAAGCAGCCCAACTAGGTGAAAACCCACCTAATCTGGCAACACTGGAGGTGAAGACTTAAAGGGAAAACTTTATGCAGACGTAGATGAACTGTTGTGTTCAGACTTCATGAGCTGCTCTCTGAAAGTGCGTCCAAGTCTACTTCTATGAAATGTAATATATATGCAATGTTTATTGTAATTTTACCTCCGTCCAGGTTACCCCTCGCATGGGAAGAGCTCAAAATGGAAGACCTCCCGCTGTGAAACAGCCTCTAAAGAGGGATATGAAAAACTTCAAGAATGTGGACAGTAAACTGGCCAACTTGATCCTGAATGAAATTGTTGACAGGTACTTTAAGGCACCTCCTTCAGATGAATTTCTTAAATAAAACTGAGCTGCATTTAAAGCTGTCCTGCCTCTTCACTGCAGGGGGGCTTCTGTCTCCTTTGAAGACATCGCTGGACAAGATCTGGCTAAACAAGCACTCCAAGAAATTGTCATCCTTCCTTCTTTAAGACCAGAGGTTATTATTCCAAAATGATCTTGTTGTTTTTATGCTTTTTTAGCTTAATTTGTGACCCGGTCTCATATTTACTGTTTAGCTGTTTACTGGACTGAGGGCGCCTGCACGTGGTTTGCTTTTATTCGGCCCGCCTGGAAATGGAAAAACTATGCTGGTATGGTCAAAAACATAAAAATCATGAAAATGTATTATTTTTGTAAACATTCATGGACATATTATGATTTTATTATCAGTGAATTATAGCTTTTGTTTCCACTTTCTAGGCCAAAGCAGTTGCTGCAGAGTCTAATGCCACCTTCTTCAACATAAGTGCTGCTAGTCTTACGTCTAAATATGTAAGAATCGTGCTTTCCTTTCTGCAGTAAGTAAGTAATCAATGCTACAACTCTTTTAAACCTTCCCCTTTGTCTTTGTTGCAGGTGGGTGAAGGTGAGAAGCTCGTCAGAGCGCTGTTTGCAGTTGCAAGAGAATTGCAGCCTTCTGTCATCTTTATAGGTTGGTATTACTCTGCCCCAGGCTTTTACTTTCCTATCAGAGGCCAGAAAGAAACAATATCTCTGTTTCTTGTTTTCCTGTCAGACGAAGTGGACAGCTTGCTGTGTGAGAGGAGAGAGGGGGAACACGACGCCTCCCGTCGGTTAAAAACGGAGTTCCTCATCGAGTTTGACGGGGTGAGGCTGTGCGCACGTTCAGACATTTGATCTGGGATTCTGCTCCGAGCATCTCTGTCTCTGTCACACATGAGAACTTGGGTGTCATTTTCACAAAAACACCTCTGGATTTCAGGTGCAGTCAGGCGGGGAGGAGAGGGTTCTGGTGATGGGAGCAACTAACAGGCCTCAGGAGCTCGATGAAGCCGTCTTAAGGTGCGAATCAACCTGTTCATGTTGCACAAGGATATTTTAAGGATGCACCGGTCCAATTATTTTGTGGCCAATTTTAGATCACTGATCTTGTAAAGCTCTGATTCTGATTTCTCTTAAAGAACTATAAATAACAACAGTCATTTTTTCTACCTTCTGCAAAAATTAAGAGTTAAAATCTCTTACTGACAAATGTTTTTGGGGAAATAAAAACAGCCAAAAGTAATAATGCCTTCTCTCTGAATCAGTGGAAATCTATAAATAAGTACCTCCAGGTTCTGGCACAGAGGTATCTATAAAATAAGATCCTAACAAAAATAGAATTACAACATATTGTATTTGTTTCTGCACAAGACAGAAAATAGCTCACAAACTTTTTAAAAAGCTCACCTGTAAATCTAATCAGCTGTTGTTCAATAGTTAGTCAACTTACACACACGCAACACACTGCATTAGAGAGCAGTGGGTGTTACACAGCTCTGCAGTTATATGGATTTCATTATCATTTAAAGCAAAGACAAAATGATTACCTGTAATTTGTTAACATGATTAGCATTAGCAGCAGCAGACTGTCCGATGAGTTAGATCTTTACTGTCAACATTAGTAAGAACTCTCATCCCCTCTTGTGGTAGAATGGCTGAACAGCAGCTGTCTTTTCCTTTATAGAAAAATCCTAAATATTTTCTGCTTCCTCTGACTGATTTTTTTTTCACTTGATAACAAACTCTGAGTGTCATTGTAATTACCAGTGTGCTTGCATGTGATGCGTTCACTGACCCGCGGGATGATTTGTTGGCGCATCTCTAGTTCTGTTTTATGTTTTAATGCAGGCGTTTTGCAAAAAGAGTTTATGTGGCGCTCCCAGATGAGAAGGTACCACCCATCCATCAGTTCATGCTCTACTTTTACAGATGATGTGATTCATCTCACGTTTTGACTCTTGCTTTCTTTAGACACGATGCACGTTGCTTAAAAATCTTCTGGGAAAACATGGGAATCCTCTAAGCACCAATGAGCTCTCCCAGCTTGCAAAGTGAGTGCTGCACAGCCTGAAAGGAGCAACGTTTTAGTTTGCTTTTGCATTAATTCTTAGCAATGTTGTCTGACAGAGCAACTGCAGGATACTCAGGAAGCGATCTGACGTCATTAGCCAAAGATGCAGCACTGGGCCCAATTAGAGGTATGAATCATCTATCCTCCTGGTCACATGGTCACAATTATTGGCAACCTTTTGTAAAGAAATACTTTTTACTTTCCTTTTACTCAGCCTTACTTGGAATTATTAACATCAACAACATCCAGGATGTTTCTTATGATTCTTTTTTTCTCTCAGAGTTGGGGCCTGAACACGTCCGCAGCATGTCTGCTAGTGAGGTGAGACGATGCAGATAAAATACCCAGAATGCCACTCACATCTCCTGTTTATTGTGTGCTGTTGCTTCCCTGTATGCGAGTGGTTCACATCTTTTTGTGCTCACAGATGCGCAACATCAAGATGAAAGACTTTGAGGAATCCCTGAAACGCGTCAAGCCCACTGTTAGTGCAGCAACTCTAAACATGTACAGCAAGTGGAACAAAGATTTTGGGGATACGTCTGCTTTTTGATCCTGGGTGGTCTTTGTTTACCTGTATGGAAACCATGGGGTGATTGGTTGAAGTATTATGCAACGATTTCCTGTTTTACGGAAAGGCTCTCCAACTGCTGTTCTTAAAAGTTTATTTGCTATCTGTGATAAAAATCATAATTTATTGTGCAGAATTTCCTGTCTTACTCCTGGAATAAAAACATAGTTAATAGCTGCAGTACACTTACAGACATGGTGATGGTATTCAAAGAGCCGGTTGTTAAGCAAAGTTAAAAAGCAACAATAATTGGGAGAATTGCCAAAGTGCTTGGTTTTGCTGCTGTGTTCAGAGAGCACAGGCAGCTTATAGATACTCTTACTTAACTTTTATTTTCAAGTAGGACAAAATGAACTGTTTCTTCTTTTAGTTTTGCCATGTCGTTGAATAACTCCAGTAGATGTAAAAACTCATCTGTGAATAAAAACATTCATTAAAGTGTCATTGTCTTCACTAAATGTTCTTTTTAATCCAATGTTTCAGTCTTTCCAGTCAGGGAAAGACACAAAATCCATCCATTCATCCATCCATCTGTTTTCATACTGCCATCAATTTATTCTTTTCATGCATCCATCTGTTTCCAACATACAACAATCAACCCATTCTGTCCATCTTTCTATCCATCCTTTGTCAGACAGTGATCACAGCACTTCATTTTTTTAGTCTTTTGTTTGTATTAATTTTCTATTTTTCCTCAAAATTCTGCACAATGTAGAAACAAATTTTCTCTATTGAGAATTTTTAAATTTATTAAAAACAGAAAACCGAGAAATTATATTTACGTAAGTATTCACAGCCCTTGTTTTTGTTAGTTTTCTATTTTTAATACATTTGCAAAACTCTCTAAAATGTTTGAACATTTTCACAATGTTTGGGTGTGTAAAATGGGGTGTGTAAAATTTTGAGAAATGTGTTTAATACAACTTTGAATAAGGTTGAGATAAAATGTGGAAAAAGTGAAGCACTGTGAATACTTTCTGGATGCACAGTGCAGCCCATCCACCTACCTATCTATTCATCCATCTACTTTTCAATCCATCCATCTCTTTGCCTGTCTGTCTGTCCATTTTTCCTTATATCCAACCATCCATCTGTTTTTTTCAGGTTCGACATTTCAAGTCTGACAATAAAGAAAACTATCATAAATTATTTTTTAACTCTTGTATTTATATATTTTTAAAAAGCCTAAAATGAACACAGAATTTTGGAAATTTAAGTCTGGGACTTTGACTTCTCAAATCACAACTTGCACATAAAATATAGCTTCAAAAATAAATGATAAATAATACAAATCATTTAAATGCATTCATTTTTAAAAGCTACATCACATTACATGCGATACAGATTTCTATTAATTAAAGGGGTCACTGAATTTTGAAATCTGCTACAAAATGGTAAAAACTTACTTAAATTGTTTAAAATAGCTGAAAGCTGATAATTTAATATGCATTGTTGTTTTTTAAATAAATTTTTTATTTGTCTGAACAAATCTGTAGAGAACATTAAATATTCTTGATAATGTGAGATAGCATCATTGTCACATTTTAGATAAAGTGAGGTAGTTTAAGCTCCTCCTCTGCATTTAAGCTTCAAAAATTCACATTATTGGTTCATTTACAGTTTACTACTAATCTTTTAAGGAAAGTTGGTTCTGTAGCATGTGGATGGGTCACTCCAATTGGTCAGGTTTGATCCAGTTATGACGTTTCTTAAGGTAGAAAGGTGTTACTGAATCAAATTTGCATGCTTTTGTTGGTCTGTGTGACATTTTGATGTTTATTCTTTGATGTTGATCCTTTTGCAATACTAATGACTGAATTAGCCTGCAAATTGGCCGTTTGGCTAAGGAATATATGTGCAGGGAAATGTACAGTGGCTGTTCCTAATCAAATAAACATGAAGGACTGAGAACAGTTTAAAGTTTGTATCATGGAGTAAAATACTGCATCACATTTTATTTAAACAAAACACATCGGTAGAAAAAGTTGTACTAAGTTCCTTAATTTTGGTAAGATTAAACAAAATCTTTCACATCTAACTCAAAGCATTTTCTTTCTTGTCGGTAGATGGTGCTGCAGCACTTCTCCCATCCAACTTCTTTCTAAACCTAAGTTGCAACTAGATGTGACTAACAGAAAACAGTCTTTAGCATGAAGAAGAAATATGTGCTTACTGTTTGACAGACGAGACAAAATCTTCAGTTCCAGGTGTTTCTTCACCCATATACCTTTACTGTGGGTGTTTTAGTGACTTCACATAATCCAGCTGCAAAACTGTCCATCACCTGTTGTGGTTTGAGAACAGCTTCAGAAATGAGTTACTGCATGGTGAGAATGTGTTATTTTATGCTAATAAAGTTCCTTCAACAACATTCAAATGCTGAGAACCTTGCCATATTTAGTCACATAATCAGAAACTTCATTGTTCTTTTGGGATTTAATGTGATCAACCACGACATTTATACACTAGGAAGATGTTATTGTGAATCAGGAGGAGGAAGAGGATACATGATCCATAGATTTATTACTGAAAATTGTGGGGAAAACGTATAAACCCCCTTTTACTCTGGTATCCTTCAATAAAATCCAATGCAGTTGTCTTCTGACATCACCTAATTCCTACTCAGAAACCTCCTGTGTTTAATTTTTTCTCAGTATGAATCTTCGAAAGCCTCACACATTTGTTAGAGAACAAACAGATATACCTGTGTAGAATTCATGTTTTAAAACAAAATAATCAAAAGCTCTTCTAACAAAAAAAAAGAGTACGGGACAACGCCTTTTATTCTTAAGCGCCTGGTTTCATATCGGTGCAGCATTTCTACCTTCAGCTGGACTTTCATTGAGCAGGCCGGGTTAACGTTGTGTCATTGTACTGCAACGGCAAACATGATGTAGTGTTTTGTGATGTTTTTCTGTCCCCAATTTAGTGGTCTGTGTCGTGTGATGCCAGTCGCTCCACCCTGACTGTGCCACAGTGCTACAACTGAAGAAAGCCCAGAAATGGTGAAGTGTGGGTTGATTGTAGGCCCACTTTTACAACAGAACAGACAAAATAGCCTCCCGAACCACACTAAGCCATGCCGCACCGCTGTGTGGAAACTGACAAACTTAGCTTTAAGTCTTCGTCTCTTGTGAATTCCAGTGACTGCATCACCAGCTTCTGATTATTCTTTTGCTGTGAAACATTTTCCTCAAATTCGTGGAGTCTGTTGACCTTTTAAATCAGATCAACTTGTAAAACGCTCTCTGTCAGCAGTGTAACCCACACCTACTCTCCTTCCCTCAGGGGACAGATATTGGATAGTGTTATTTTTTAACATGTCATGACTGAAGAGCTTCTTTCATAGCAGCAGACAGGAATGAAGACTCTTGAGTTATGGTTTAATCATCACCTTTTTTTCTGTTTACATGGCTCTGAGAGCTTCTTGCATGGCAACCAAACATCAACATACTTGCTGGCTGAGCTAGAAAAAGCATGTTGGTAAAAATATAGATGTATTGTTAAAATGGGCATTACAGGATGTCTATAAATGTGTACAAGTAAAGTGATGGATTAGAAGAAAATATGGTTACCGGAAATTGAATAACCATCAATTTGCACATGGGAAAGTTTAAACCAGAGCCTAGCACCCACTTACCAGAGAAGATCCTTGACTAGCTGGGCAACAGACCAAACAAACTGTCCTTACAGTGATTCACTTCAACATTTCAGCACCCAGCTGCAGAACACCTGCCAAGATCTGGCTTTCATTGCTTTTTGTTTTTCTTTACCTCATATTCAAAAGTGTGTTTGTCTCATAAAACAGCTAAATGATAAACTAAAACCAGCCAGTGGAAAGTGTTTCTGTTCTGTAACCCTTTGAATTCTTAAAACAGATAGTTTTCATTTAAACTGAAAGGTTACACTCCATAAAATTCAACACACTATAAATCTATAAAGTGTTTGGAAGAATACAATAAATTTACTCCTTCCTTTGTGGCTCACAAATGAAGCTTTTGAATCACATTGAAGCATTTATTCATAAGCAGTAACTTCAGCTCCTCTGCATGATGCCAAAAAGAACTGTGAGAATACACAGTTCTTTTTCTGCTTCAAACTGAACACATTCAGTTTGAATGTGTTCAAACTGAAGCCTTTCATACAAGCAAAGTAGTTAATTTCACATATGTGAAAATATGCTTCCTGGTGAATTCCCACTGGCGTAGTGTGCATGTACCACACTACATGCATGGGTTACAAGCAGATGTTTGCATGCAGAACAGAACCGGAGGTGATAATTCTCTGCAGATTTATGTACCATAATTGCGTTTCTCATGTTTTAACACCCCATTAATGTTTAGAAATGCAACTTCAGTTGTTTTTATGAGCTCTGCAGCAGAGAGGTTTGAATCTTTATGAGGCATGAGCTCACTTATGATGCTTTCACTATAATTATACAGTGATTTATACAAAATGCCTCACATTACATAACATAATGCTCATAAACCGATAAGTGGTCACTGTGCTAAACAATGGATGGACATATTAAGAAGTTCAGGTCTTTGTTCCTTTTCTAAACATTATTATTTTGAACATTAAGCCAAATTAAAATAAAAAAGAATAAGATGCAAAAATATTCGTAAAAGCGAGGCAAAGATTACACAACATTTACACAGAAAAATGTCTCGTCATTGTTGATGAAAAGGACTCAAATAACTTCATTTTTTATTGCATTAGTATAATTCCACTCTGCAAAATTTAGAAAAGCTCAATCTTTAATTTGATTACATTTATTAGATGGAGCTAAAAATACCTTTTATTAGCATTTACCTAAATTTCTTTGGACTTCTAATTACTACTCCATACCTTCCTGTTTTCCAGGGGTACCCAGTTGACATGACTCAGTGATTTAACCAGGGTAAATGATAGGGTTATATAATTAGCAAACCCCCCCAAAGCTCCCAATTTGAGAGCTACATCAAAGAGTGGAATCTTTTAGTCACCAAGTCTCAATAACATGTTGAATGTTAGTTTCTGGGAGCAATGTAAGGAAAAGGGCTTCTTTAAAATGTTCTGAAACTTCACGAGGAAATATGTAGCTTACCCTGCCTGGGTTAAAGACTCTGGGTGGTTTGGCATGAAATAAATAGGTGTAAAAACGATTGTATGCACATTGGTATGTACAGTAGAGGATCTGTGATACTGTGGGTTTGTTTGTTTCTCCTCCATTCACCTTGAGAAACTTCTTTGAGCATCAGGAGATCTCTGAAGTATCAGGTCATTCTAATGAACAATCAGATGACGTCTAATAGACAACTGAAAATAGGTCATCACTTGATTGTTTTTAGCAGGATAATAATCCAAAACATATGGTCAAGTGAACACAGAAATTTCTCACCTGACCAAAGATCCTCTTGTTCTCCAGATCTAAATCTTCTTGAAAACTCTGGACTCTGGATGCTCCTATAAGATTGTGAAGATAGGGATGGTCAAAGATCCCTTTATTGGTAAAATGTTTTTAAAAAAAGTTACAGATTTAAAAGGAACTGTTGAAGAGATATTTCTATTGTAGGTAGATAGATGCAACAAGACTGTTGAAGGAGTTTAAGAGAAATAAAAATAATAAAATGAACTCAAAATATGTTTGCCAGTGCAATAAAGATAGAGTTGAATAATCTCTTCTCTGTAGTGCAGCATTTTACAACAAAGAGGGCATTGCTAATTGTTTGAAATTATATTTTAATAGACTCTTAGTGTTTTAGATTTCTCCACTGTGCTGATCTAACCATCCAGTTTGAAATCTGTTAATTCTTAAACCTTAAAAAAATATTTATTTAAGGCTCATTGCCTCAGACTTGTGTTTGTCCTAAAGCACCCATATCAACAGGAGAAATAAAACCAGTGACACTAGGATCAAAAATTATTTCTCTTGTCTTATTATTACTGAAATGTCCTCCAAGTTTTCAGTTCCTGGTGAACTGTTGAATAGTCGCACTACTGTTTTAGCGGCGTATAAATCAGAGTATCATCTGCATACCAATTAAAAGCAATTAAAACAGGGTCAGACATGTAATATGAGAAACCCAAATATTGAGCCCTGAGGGACTCCATATAACAGCAACAGTATTCTACTAAAATCACAGGTCAGAAAGTCTGTAAAACATTAACTCAAGAACATTCTGTACAAGCACAGTAAATGTAAGTAACTTTCCAACTCCTGTATTTTGTTCAAGTATCAGAATTTGACAGATCTCCATAATTCTATCCTCATTATATTCCAACTCTCTGTTCCTCAGCCAAACCCAACTGGACCGTGTCGTTTTGGATGAAACGACCTCCACTTTACAGCTTACATGGACAGAAATATATGCTTACACAAAGAAGTTTGTATTTTCTAAATTATTTGCTCTGTAAAAATGCCCCCGTGAATATCTTTAAACTACAGCAGTGTGTGTATCTGTGAGATGCTGTAGGACACAGAGAGATGAAAGAGATGACGCTTTGCTTCTGGGCAGATGGCCAAGCCATCCTGCTTTGAAACATCCTGATGAAACAGACTCTCTCAGTAGGAACATTTCGCCAGGACATCTTGGAGAGATTTTAATGTCCTGGAATCTACAACAAGACAGTAAAATGAGATGTTGCATCAATCATGATGGAAAAAAAAATAAAAAGTTATTGGGTTTGGTTTTTAGTTATATTGCTTTCATTTAACTGAAGTTGGTTGTGCTAAATTTGACTGAATAGGCTTTGCGGTTCTAATAGGAATGTGGTATGGAGGTATATTGTGCTTTAAGCCAACATGCAACTCTTCAAACCGCCTTGTTGTTTTGGGTCTACTGCTAATGCCAAAGCAGGAACGTGTGAATTTAACTCTCTTAGTACTTGCCCAAGCAAATCATTTCAAAAGGTTCACATTGGATCCACACAAAACTAGTCTACCATGGGAAAGAATGTTTGGATAAGAGCAGCTGTGTATGCTCTGTGGTCCTCATTCTCTTGCCTCAGGAAGCCAGAAGCACCTTGATGTTGTTCTGTCAAGCAGAAAAACGGATCTCACCTGTCTTTATGATACCATTTTGCTGTGCTTTTTAACTTGTGATTTGTCCATAATTTAATATTCAGAGATAGAAACGGCATCCAATGTAAAGCCTGGAGAATCAGGGATGTAGGATATGCAGTGCTGTTCCCCAGCTCTGCAATTTGTTTAGTGCTAGTTAGCAAATATTTGGATGCTAATAAAGTCCAAAGTGATCATGTTAAACAACGCCTGACTTATGTTAACATCTGGACATGTTAATCCTAACAAAGTGAGGGTGACATCTAAGCACAGACTCATTCTCAAACATTTTATAATAACACTTTGTAATTCAGCTGTTCTTATGCTAAACTTCCGCCATTAGTGGTTCATAGCAAAGCTTTACAAACAGCAAGGAGCACACTGCCTGGTTCTGTCAAAGTTCAGTTCTAACAGTACTTCTGAAAGAGCTGAGAAAAGTAACAATTCTGCAACCATTTAAAATACATACTTCTCAAATATAAAATTTATTAAAGTATTCATTTTTGCTTTATAAATGCTGTGATAAAATTCTTGAAAACTTTGGTAACCACGTTTAAAAAGAATGTGGAAGGGCACATATGGTGAGTATATTATAATATTCATTCTCATCAGGCTAATTTCTCTGATTAAAAGTACTTTCTGAAAATAATAACCTTTAAGCATTTCTATTAAGACCACATTTATCTAATCTTTAATGTCCTGTTTTCATTAGCTGCAAATAATTCAGCGTCATGTTCTGCACAAATACCAAACTGCAACAAAGAGGTTTCACTATATACGTTTTTTCTAATGCTATTATTATTCCCACTCTTACTCAAGTACAAATCTGGGGTACTTTACCCACCTCTAAAAGGCAACAAAAAGACCATTTAATAGAGGTTACCACTCCACAAACTGGATTTTTCATTCATCATCAAGCATTAACAATGAAAAAAATAAAATCAGGAATTTACTATTTCAGACAGTCCTAACATGAATGGGAAAGGTAACAAAGAGAAAAGAGCGAAGAATAAAAGCAGCATGACAGACCGTTATGACTGATAATTACTTTAGTGAAAGAGCTCAGTCCTCAGTGGACTTTCACTTTTCATCAAGTGTGTTGGATGCACACGGGCTGAAGGAATGCAGCCTAGGGCAGTCTGCAGCTTTTTCTTTAGAGCACCGCTCGCTTTCCCCTGCCAGCATCAAAAACCTATGCCTTAACACGTCCACCTGTGTCCTATATCTGTTTTAAAGCTATCTGGATGGATAGTAATAATGCTGTTAATGTAAATTCTCTGCACTATACATGGATTTTGTGAGAATTAAAGATGAATATATTGTTTTGATGTTTAAAATGTGTGAGGGAACTTTTCAAAGATGTGCTGAAGTCAAGTCCAATACATCTGCTTCTGAAAAAGTGAAAGGCTAAAGTGTGGCTCCTGATGTTCCAGAGATTAAAGGCCCTGCATGACGTGTGCTGGCATGATGGAGAGTTTGCTTCCCTCCAGTAGTATTGATGCTTTGCCAATTCTGTTTGCCTGCAGTAAGAATAAAAAATAAATGCATTACCTTGTATTTAGTCACTTCAAATCTGACAGGTATATAATAATGGACCAGGAAACTTGTTAACTCTGCTTGTTAAAGCTCATACTTAGAGTTATACTTTCAACAAACTGTTCCAGATTTTACTAGGTATTTTCTGGGCCATATACAGAGCTTGGCGCATAAGTAGTTTGCAGTCGATGGCAGGCTTGAGATGGCCAGTTAGCTCAGCTGGTCAGAGTGTGGTGCTAATGACGCCAAGGTCATGGGTTCAAACCCCATATTGAAACCTAAAAGTCTTTGAGGGCTGCCCAGTGGCCTTGCAGCAAGAAGGTTCTGGGTTCGATTCCCGGGCCCGGTCTTTCTGCATGGAGTTTGCATGTTCTCCCTGGGCATGCGTGGGTTCTCTCCGGGTACTCCAGCTTCCTCCCACAGTCCAAAAACATGACTGTCAGGTTAATTGGCCTCTCTAAATTCTCCCTAGGTGTGAGTGTGCATGTTTGTTTGTCCTGTGTGTCTCTGTGTTGCCCTGCGACAGACTGGCGACCTGTCCAGGGTGACCCCGCCTCTCGCCCGAAATGATAGCTGGAGATAGGCACCAGCAACCCACCCGACCCCAGTAAGGGACAACGGTGTAGGAGAATGGAAGGATGGGCAGGCTTGAGCTTTAGTGTTTCCTGCCTGGTTCTTAAATACAATTTTTTTTCCATCTTTGGTTCAGCTGGTTAAAATTTGGACGTAGCTGGATGTTTTGACATGACAATGATCCCAAACAAGCACCAAAACCATTTTGGAATGAATAAAGCATAGAAAGAATAAGTTTGTGCAATGGCATTCCCAAAATTCTATATACTTTGTTTAAAAGCTGAGTCAATGTTTATTTAAATAAACACAACGTAGCAAGAGCGATCAATTGTCCAAACAGAACTCTATCAGCCTCTCGTTGATTGTTACAAAAACCATGTAGTCAAAGGTCAATTTACAAAAGGACATCTATACTAAAGTACTGCCAAAATGTGGATTGGTGAAAATCCAATCAATTCAAACTGTTGCATCCAATTGCATATTTTAAATAAATTATTTTGATATGTTTTAATCATTCCACTGTTTGCTCAAATAGACAATGAGCCCAAAACTGACATAAGGTTTATTCCTACTGTGCAAACGTCTCCCAGTGAGTGTTCTCATTGGTTCAAACTGAGGTTAGCTTACAAAATATAACCTTTTCTTATATATGTACTGTATAGGTCACTGTATTTCGATATCTTCAAGCAATAACTTCATTTTTAGTAAGCATACAAACTCACCGAGTGACACACACTATAAATAACCATTAGGGGGAAATAAAAATAAATTTGCTCAAAAAAGACAGATGTTGCCATTGAAAAGAAGATTGGCCTTGGCTACCAGCCTCCCATGAGAGAGAAAAATAACATTTTCATGGTAAAATGAAGCTACACTTTGGGTCGTCTGGCTGCTGCAACAGTAGCAGTCAGTGCTGAAAAGTCGGCACAAGTCAGTCCCTTAAAGTCTTTCGACTGTGTAAGGCCAGAACCACATCCTTTAACTCGGGGTGATGAAAAGGCCAAATCCTTCTGGAAATACCAGCACTATTTAAAGTCAACTTTTCCTTTTAAAGGTTGATGTAAGCCAGTAGATGGAGCTCCGCACAGACAATAAACTGTATTTTCTGTGTTTTAATAAACTTAACATAACATAATGGTTTTAGAGTACAATTGTCTATTTTTTCTTGAGCTGGAAAATAAAACAAACAAAATAAATTAATGCGAACACTGGGCCATCATGTTTTCACAGCTTCCAATTTGAATTATTGTTTTCTCTTTTTTCTGAAGAAATCACTTGTTATTTAAGGATTTTGTCGTTTTCTTTAATTCTTAAGAGCTTAAGCCAATCAATACAAATATTTTGGGGAAAATTCCACCGGAATTAAGTTTCACACTGTCACCTTATCAAAAAAGCCTTGAAGAAAAAGGAAACATCTGGCTGCGCCCTGAAAAGCAGATCATAGGTCAAGAATTTGAGCGAGGATTCATCCTGTTTAAGAAAAGATGTGTTATGCCCTACAGGGCAGATATTTTTCAGCAGTAATGTTTTGTCAGAAACAAGGTGAATCTCCTCAGGGCGCTGCTGCATGATGAATGGAGAAGCTGAAGCTTCAATATTTAACTCAAGATGTGGGAGTTATTTATGGACTGCATGAAGGAAAACAGTGCAAGGGTGACACAAATACTGACCAAACGATATATATCTCCTACTTAAAGCTTTTGTTGTTCAGCCTCCTTTACTTGGATACCCTAAAATGAAACTAAGTGCAACCCACTGTGTTCAGAAGTTACCTAATTTGTAAGTAGAATTTGTCTGTAATTTAATCTTAGTATGTATCCAGCTGGTGTGTGAAAGTCTGAACAAACAGCATCATGGAGACCAAGAAACACAGCTACCAGATCAGAGAAAAAGAGATGGCCAAGTTTAAAGTGGCATTAGATTATAAAACAATATCTCAAGCTTTGATCATCTCGCAGAGATTTTCCCCTCTTCTTTGCAGTTTGCTGCAAAGCATGCAAGAGGTCACAGCAAACGATCAGATGAGTCCAAAATGGAACATGCAAAACTCTGTTTTTCTAAAATAAAATCTAAAAATATCTATTTTCCTTGCTTCAATACAATCTTGCATGGTTTAGTAAATGGCCCAGTCAAGGTTTAGGCATAATTTTTCTTAGAATCTGTGGGACTAGTTTAAAATCTAATGCTTTTGTTTTCTGCCTGAATGAGGTTAAGTTCATTTAACATACTCTGTCATGCCAACCTGCTCCATGCAGAAACTACGGACAGGTCCAGGAATGACTCAATGATAAGATTTATTGTAGTCAAATGGATCTAAAATTATAGCAATATTTCAACACAGCAGAAGTAGCAGCATTCAGAACCGTGCTTGACACTTAATTGGAAATAGAGACAATTACATTGGATCTCTAAGGACCTTCAGAAACCAGTCAACAGGTCTCTCAGATGTTTGTTGTTCCTTCTTACTGAAACCCAAACTGGTTCGTGTCAAGGATCATTATATATAGACAGACAATGATCCTGAATGTTAAAAGGTTTTTTACTGGAGGAGATGATAATGAGGCATCCCTCTGACCTCCTGACCTCCTGTCAGCACAGGTCAGCTGATCAGGACAACACTTTCAGAGTCAATCTGACTGCAGGAGATTTTTAATATTTCCTGGCATGCCTTTTTAAATTTGTTCATATCTTTTGATCCTTTACAAAGACATCTATACATCACACCACATCACACTGGTGAACAACTTTGCTTCCCTAAAGATGTTCAAACAGACCTGCAGCTGCAGCTCCTAAGAAGTGCAGGGTCACTAAACCTGTTGATCCCCATAAGCCCTGAGGAGAGTTACCATGTCAGAGCACAAAGAATTCAATCTGCAAATGGAGGTTGATGCACAGAGCTCCTCTTACTCTCTCAGTTGTGCTGCAGGGCACCACGGTTTTTAGTGCAAACACTCAAAAAATATAGCCTGATTTAAAACCTCTAACGTTCCAATTACTGGTGCTTCAAAACTATTGTTATAAAAAAAGTAGTACAAGTTTTACAGATGTCTCAATATTTTAGTGTAACATTAGCTGTTGATACCTGGATGGCTGGGTCAAGTCTGGTAAAGTCTAATACTATTCCCTCAGTGTAATATGCTTGCATAAGTCACCGCTTAGACAAACAGAATGAGCTGCAGAAACAGCAAACAGGCGAGAGAGCCCAAATAAATGTTTGCATGTGGTTCAGCGCCAAAGATTGTGAGCCGCAGAACCAAGCTACATTACCTTTGGTTTCCCCTTGATTTCGTATGCATACTACACCATTCAGGGGTCTTTATAGGCTGTTTTGAACAAGATTACAGGACTTTTCTTATGAAATATTAGCTACTGCTTTTTTGTAAAGCTCTCCTTGATGGCAGAACCAAAACTTTAATATCTTGCAGTTAAGCAAACATGCTGAACCACAGAGTTATAATAGTGAAAGGGAAATAGAAACAGCAAAGCCACTGTACTTTCCACAGCATAAAAGAAAGGTCCACCTTTGTTCCATAAGTCCGTGAATTTTTCTTCCCTTCACCCATTTATGTATCTTATCAAATAAAATAAAGAATGAGTAGAATAGAGGAGGAACTTCCATTCATCTTCCAAACCCACTTTTCTATGAATGGTCATACTGGTGCCTATCTCTATCGATCAAGATGTATGAATTCATCAATCAAGATGTGTGAATTTATCCACAAATATTCCAGTTGACACGAAAGATTAGATTTTCCTCATGAACAGTGAAACATCCACTTCTTTTTGATAAAAAAATTACTTTATTCTCTAAAGTATTGCTCTAATAAAGCTTTAAAAATATATATAAATATAAATAAATAATGAATATATATTTAAAGAAAAAATATATATATTATAATTTAAGTAAAGATATTCTGCTAAAATTGGTGACATCGCCAATTTCAGTTTTAATTTTGAACAAAATTATTATGCCTTATTTACTTAAAAAAGAAAAGAAAAGAGATATTTCTAAGCAATACTTTGGTCTTCTTAAATTGGTTAGACTTTATAATAACTTTATAGTGACTTAATGCCAGCATTCCATTTTGAACAAACATTTGTCTCAGATTCTCTCTGGTGGAGCTCAGGACTATGATGGCAAACTCCCATAGCTAGAAGTATTGCAGCCTGACCTCAAAAATGACAAGCAGGCCATTTAGCTCAATACTCTATGCACCTTTCAGACAAGTGGTAGCTGTGTCTCTTAATTAGTGACAAGGAAAGAGAGAGTGTGTGGACATTTTCTAAAAGCAGATCCTGTATTGGTCTTTTGACGTGGTCCATGTCCTCTGTGAAGAGAGACTTTGTTGCCCTCAGACAGACCCAGAGCCTATAACACACACTTTTACAAAATTACATGTGTCCATGACTTTCCATCTAGAAAACAGCAGGCTTTCCTTGAGAGTTTTGCTTGAGACAGCAATCAAGAGCCTGATAGTACAGTGGCCTACTGTGAACACAGAGAATGCCAAAATACACAGGACAGGGTTCGCCTATCATATGGTGTCTTGCAAAAGCAATAATACCCAATAAACTTTTCCAGTTGTCAACCCTCAAACACTTGTAGTTTATTGAGGGTTAATTGTGTAATACACCAACAGAAAGTAGTTCATAATTGTTAAATTAGGATTTTATGGGACGTTTGCCCAATAGTGACCCTAACAGTCGGAGCTACAACTGAAAAAACTTGTGTTTGAAAGATTTAGTCAATGTTCAGGCATAATTTAACTGAGGCCCCGTTTACACTGAGCTTGAAACAGGAACATCGTTGTTGTGTTCCAGCTGCTCGTTTACACATTTCCATTGATCGGAGTCTGACATTTCGGGAACAATCCCTGTCAAGGTGTGAAGTACTCCACAGGTGTGAAAGCAGAATGCAAGGTTTCAGGATGTGGTGGAGGTTAAGAGTTTCTAAAATCACAGTATGGTGATTTTTTTATACATATTGGTTTCCTGGCATGGGTGGGGGGAGGTTTGCTATTGGATTCGCGACAAGAAGGGGTGGACAACATGAGGCTGATAACAAAATGACACGATTTTCTTCATGCAACTGCAACAATGAGATCAGATTTTGTCCAACCATGTGGAACCCTTAAATATGGAACTTTTCCCCAACCAAAATCTGAAAATACTGTCAGTTTCCAGACAGCAGTCTCATGTAAACAAAACCTTGACATCTAATGAGTGCATTGATGTGCACTTATGAGAGTTTCTGCAGAATGTCAACCTTACATCACTAATATTTATTTATTTAACTAATATGTGCAACGACAGAGGCCAATGACAAACATTTTGTTTCAAACTGTGCATTTTATTTTGTTGTAAATATCTTGCATAATAAAAATTAGATCTTAAATCTTGGCAAAACTTGAAAATTGATGTCCATAGAGGCTGAATACATTTCAGATTTTTAATTGTAAAAAATATTCAAAAACCATGCCTCCTTTTCTTTCCACTTTAGATACATGCACGACCTCATGTTCATATAAAAAATACAGAAACTTGTGGGTGAAACGTAATAAAATGAGAAAACTTTTGCAAAGCTCTGCAGATGTCACTCCTTTGTGCTAAGCTTTGAAAGCCTCTCTTGTCAAAAAAGGCATGCTGTTTTTCCAGTGAACATAAGGACTGCAACACCCTCCCTTCACACTCTTGTTCAGAGTCAATTGTTGACAGATGTTTTGTTGTACTTAGCACCTGCTGAACGCAGGGTTTTCCTCAACCTTTGACCTCTTCCCTTAGTCACAGCATAAGCCGAGTAGCAGCTGTCCTCAACATGAAATCCACCTCTCACTTGTCGCCAAACCATCTAATCTCTTGATTAGGTTTCACTATAGCAGATGCCTCACCTTAGCACCCAGCGATACCAGGCAAGAGGTTTTTGCAATATCTCCACTTTAACCTAAAAACTAAGATCTTGAATGTAATTTTGTTTCTGTAGGCTGCAGGGGTTAAGCTGTGTCATGAAGAATCCTCTCCTTTAAATGAGCAGAGAATGGGGTCCTTGTTAGCTGCTGGACAGGTGACAATTAGGGTCAGAGCCCTGCTTTCCTCTTGGCTACGTCTGGCTTTCGGAGACTAAAAGGGTTTCATGAGGAGGACTCGGAAGCATTGAGGCATCTGGCAGCACCCCTTCCCTCCACATCCTGAGGGCCAGCAGAGCTGCTCTGTGGCAAGGCGATCAGGAAGACAAGGTGTGCACTGTGAGCTAAACGCACATGGAGGGCGGTGGCTCAGGTTCCCACTTCGGTAGATGCTCCACCACAGAGAAGCTCACTGTAAAGAGGAGAGTGGAGGAGGGGAAACGTGTTGCAACTGTAAGGTTGCAAGAGTATTTTAATCAATAACAAACGTCTAGCCTTATTTGGATAAAATGAGCTTAATTTAATCTTTTTCAGTGCAGTAATGTACATCATGTGGTATTACCCCACATACTGCATCCTTGAAGTGCCAGATGCTCCAGCAGTGACATCAGTGCACATTTAACTTGGCACAGCTTGGATAATCCTCATCATATGACACATCAAAGCTCCGTCCCAGCTGAAGGACAGTCACCGCCTCATTGCTTCATGTAAATTGAATCGATTAGTAAAAGTTAAATATATATCTGGAGAGACGGCGCAGGGGGTCCATGCAGCTTTACAGGAAGTATGCCTGAAGTACAGAGACATTTCCATTTTGCTCTGAGTGATTTAAAGCACCAAAAGCTGATAAATTGTTCATGTTTGTATTGCTTCATTCATTAAAGGTCCAATCATGAGGACCAATCTTCATTTTGATGTATAAAAGGATAAGTTAACCCCCGTTAAAATGTGAAATGTATCTGACGTGAAAATCATGATTAATCACTTTTCTTATCTTTAATGCAACATATATCCTGCTTGCTTAAGTGTGCACATCCTTAAATGATTGCAGCAAGTTTTAATTTTAGCACTCAGGTTTTGGTGGTTCAGCTCCCCAGAGATTGATTTAGTCTGCCTTGCAAATATTCTTCAGCTCTATCAGTGAGGAAACCACTGCCCTCTTCATGTGATACATTTATTCAGCTCTGTTGTTGCAAAAGACAAAATGTGAAAAAAGACCTAGATGTTCAAACTGTTCACCTGACATGTTTCTGTCATTTCTCCCCAAAGGCTTTTGTGTTTCTTTTTTTTGGTTCTTTAACTATTTGTTTGTGTTTTACAGGATACGTGTAACACTAAAGCTGTGAAATATTTACATTATACACCTTTCTGTTGCAATATAAGCTAATGGTGTCCAAACTTTTTGCTATGTTTGTCAAAATTACCAATCTGAAAGTACTTCTGATACTAAAATTAATAAATATAAATTTGTTTGAATTATTTTCATCTGCTTAACAATAACTGTGCTGTATTTTATTTAAACAAAGTTGACCAATTGAAGCACTGTAGATTCACAACATAAAGATATTTACTTTATTTAAGAAAGGCCTATAGTTTTCACATTTTGGGGATAAACTGATGGTTATATGTTCATTTCTATTTAAAAAAAACACTTACTTCGTTTACGTTCAGCAACAAGGCCTTGGTTTGGGGTCATTGTTTGAAAATGGTGTCTATATTTAGTCAACTTAATGAACCAGATGTGCTTTTCCCCTGTGATATTTTGTGTAAAGATCACTAGATGTTTGTTCTCCTATTTACAATGAAGTTAAAATTAAAGCAAATGTTTAAAATACTTTGGGCTTCTCCTAAGATTTTTGCATTTTAAGAACATTTTGATAAGAAAACATCTTACCCTAAAATGAATCCATCAAGTGCACGTTCTGTTGAGTCAAATTAAATTTATCTGATCATTCGTGGTAATGCATCTCAGTACTCCACCTGATTTATTATGCATCTATAACACTCCACATTTCTACTTTCTAAATTTAGGATATTGCAATGAGTTGAAAACATGCTATGTAGTCCAAGAGTTTATAAACAAGCTTAACCAGAACAGGATAATTTGTATTAATAGGGATGTTAGAGTGGATGAATTTTTCAAATGATGAAGTTAAAATAAAAAAAAAAACCACCAGATTAAAAACAAAGGCAGGTTGGGATTTGATCAACAACTAAAAATTTATATCTATTTATACTTTACCGATGTCCTTTGATTGCCTTTAATTAATCCTGGTACTTTACCTAATTAAAACTAAATCAAGTGACTCTGTAAAGCTTACTGGATACATTGCTATTGACAAAGATATCCACCCAAAATCCCTATCTTCTTAGTTGTAAGAAATAGATAGGATTACCAGTCCAGACATTGGAACAAGCGAGCAGGCAGGTATTAGTGACAGAGTCTAAGCTGGATTTAAAACCAACTGGCCAGTCATCCCTACTGGTGAACGACGACAGTATCTACAGGAAGCAGTGGAGAGCAAAGCCGTCGTCGAGGACAGAAAGGATTCATGCCGAGGCATCAAAGTTCAGGCCATGGAAATAACGCTGAAGGGTTTTCCTCTAAAAGTGGTGAATATTCCATGGAGGAATAATAACCTCAGCACTCTGCATACAGAGGCTCCTCTCTCTGAACAAGGAGAAACCATCGTTGGAGTTTACCTGTTAGTGCTGGGTAAGTCAAAGACTGTCTAACCTTTGTGATAGGGCATTTTTCTGCAGGTTTTCATGTATTGAAAGATGAACCATTTCCTTTTCACTTAAAAAATTCAAACAAACATTTAAACAAGCAGGTGGATATTTATGCATTTTAGTCTAAGATTTGTTTAACATCAATCAAAAATATGGATAATTGCTTTATTTGTATGAACAATTGGAGCCAGTATCTAATGTATTAATTACACTAAGGTGTAACATTAAGCATTTACTTTAGCGAAAAGAGACAGAAAAGATATGTAAAGATACTAAAACTACATCTACTCTACAGCTGAGAGGGGAAATATTCCAAAAAAAAGATTGAACATACAAAATAATATGAAAACTGATTAGAAATTAAAGTTTTAAGCAAATTTAAGTCTCTCACTTAAAATAAGCACCTATAATTGGTGAGAAGTAGCTGTTTAAGAGAGATAGTCAGCTTTCCTGCTTACATTGGTCCCACTCATTACAACAAGCATTACTGGTTTCTGCTATTACTGGGTTTTGGACATCCACAGCCTCCTGTCTCTGGATTTGGACTAGATGATGCGCCTAAAAAATTCTTTGCAGAAACTCCTTCCAAAAAAAATGTGTACAACTTGAGAGAGACGAAATATGTCACTGAACTCCGAATTATTTACAATTTATCAATAGAGCCGAATAAAGTTTCGAACATGTAATCATTCCAATACAGCAATCCAAGTTTGTACCAATTTGTAAAGTTATGACTAATCATGATTTAAAAAAAAAAACTTTCTACACTCCTAAAATGTTAGAATAATACAATCACTTTAAGAAATATTTGTATGCAACATATTAACAAGTTCAAACTGCTTTAAAAAATCATACAACAACCAATTATGAAACAAGCAATAACTATTACATTTTGTCAAATGTCATCAAAATCATCATGAAAAATACTGTATGCAACAATTATACATATTAATGTTCCACTTAATATTCAAAGGGAACTCTAAGAAGGCGGGTTTTAGTATGGATTTACAGGAATGTGGTGTTTTATATGATCAGAATCTTAAAGTCCAGCCAAACAGGTCTTATATGTGAAGTGTCAAATTTATCAGTTTGTGTATTCTACCGTAACATCATCAAGTACACAAAAGTAATTTATGTTGTTTAAATTATTTAAGTACAGCTCATCATGATGTGGTTTGTTGCTAGTCAACTACTGCACCAACAAATGATTGGTGTTTAATGTTTTACATTTTAGTGTAGCTTTTCTATTGAACATCATCCGAGTAGATTTTATCAATCTAGTTTTACCTGCACTATCAGATAAGATAGTTCTGAAAATACCTCTAATATCGCTTCTTTGCAGGATGGCTTTCATGGTTTGGAAACAGTTTGGTGATATTTGTCCTGTACCGCCAGCGGGCCTTACTCCAACCAACAGATTTCTTCACCTTAAACCTCGCCATTTCTGATGCCAGCATCTCGGTGTTTGGCTATTCCCGAGGAATTCTGGAAATCTTTAACATCTTGAAAGACGACGGGTATCTGATCACATGGATCTGGACTTGCCAGGTAGAGGAAAAGTGAAAACAAACGCTAAATAATCCAAACTATTCCTTGTATCCTGTTAAATCTCAAGCTGCATTAAATCAATGAAGTTTAATAACAATTAAAAAGATCAAATGTTATCTTACAATGTTCTGAGTTGCAAACAACATGTGTCAACATGTGTGAATTAACTGTGTCTTTCCCAGTTAATTCATTACATTACAAAACACCAGAGGTTCTACCATGAATAGAGCATGCGTGCGAGTGTGTGCTCGTGTATATGCAGGGGATTTTGGTACTCGCCTTGCAGGCTAGAGGTTAAATCTGTAATAAGATTAGCATGTTGGAGGCCTTTAAATGGGCAAAACTCTCCTAATAGCAGGTCAACAACCAAATGGAGAATTATTAGAAGCGTTTCCAGTGATTTTTTTTAGCATATTTTAATCATTTGCTCTAATTTTTCAGCACAAATGCAATTTCCATCTAAAAACTTAATTTTAAAAACAGGTTTTATGTGTGTAAGCAGTGAAGTGCACCATTCATCCATGTGTTTTCTTATCCGCTCGCAGCCACAGCTCAAAATTAAATTGTTGTCATTCTTTTGCCTGGAATTCAAGCAGGCTATTTTTCTTGCTCAAGGCTAGCTCTGGTAGAAAGTTGGGATCTGTGCAGGAACGTCAGGGAAAACTCCCTGAAAACTCGTAGAAAAACAAGGTGTTGAAAAACTGCCACATGCAACTCTTATCTTACCTTCCCCTGAGAGGTGAGCTGAGGGGGTAGTAGTCAAAATTAAAAATAAGGGCATTCTCTAAAAGTAAGACTTTAGAAAGGGAAGGAGCATGCGAACAAGCATGTGAGAAGCAGATTACTGCAGGAAACGTGATGTGACCAGAACAAACTGAAGCCAGCTCTATAGGAAGCCGAACTGGACTTCACAGAGGCAAACATCCAACATAGAAACATTATAGTCATCATTTATTTCTCTTTTGATTCTTCATACATGTGCAAAAAAATAGCTTTGAATTAAAACCCCAGGAACCAAAGTGAGTGAGAAGATTGTGTTGAGTGTAACTGGATTAGTACAAAGGAAGATCAAGATAGTAATTAGCAAATGACCTCAAATGAGGCGTGTTACCTGGAAGTGACTCAGCAGGGAGCCGGGTGTCGCACACTTGGAGAGAAATGGAAACACTGTAACGCCTTTCAAGAAGGTTTGTAATTCAGAGACATTCACCCTCAAACAATATATAACCTAAAGTTTACATCAACACTATTGGCAGGAAAAGTTGATGAGTTTGTGCAACATATCACAATAATTCTCTTATCTATCATCCAGTTCAGTTCATGTTTTCTGTTCATCTTAGTTAAACAACCTGAATACTTAACTTAAATAAGGAATGCATAGCAGACTTTAAAAGTAAGTAAAAATTTGAAAAAATCTGATTGTAGGAGCATTATAGCGTCAATTAAGCTGATATAATGTCAATATAGCTTGACTGAGCTATTTCCTAGCCAGTGGTTCCCAAAGATTTTCTTCTGGGCCCCTTACGGATTATAATGAAGTCCCCCCCAAAAAAGAAAAAAAAATCAACTGGGCACAACCAGACATAAACCTATACACATATTTTGTTTTCAAACTCCACTGAAGTTTATTTCACACTTCTGGTTGCAACAAAACAAACTACAAACCATCTTTACAGTGCTTTTTTAGTTCTAAACTGTAGAATAATATTCTTTGCTGTCAGTGTTATTTCAAACATTCATTTTTTTTTTATTTGTATCAATATTCAACTTTGCTATCATCAATACATTTTAAAAAAGCCTCTGTGCAAAATGGGGTTAAAACATGAATAGCTCCCTGAGAGTTTTTTTATTACACACTTTGGGAACCACTGCTTTTTGCCATCAACATGTTATCAACATGTATGTCAAAGGAATATGGGAACGATTTCTTCCTGGTCATTAAACTTGTCTGCTTTAAATAAAAAAGTGTTAGAGTGAGAAAATCATTTGTTTGGGGACGATCGTCGCCTCGATTGCTGTTATCGTTTTTGAAGCATTTATCTACCAGAGCTGGAATACAGTAGAATCTCATTAAAAACCCCTAGACATTCTTGTTATAGTGAGATTTATATCCAAATGTGTTCATGTTTAAAAGAGAAAGGTCATAACAGTAAAACAGCAAAACCTTGCAGGATGCTTACGTGTCATCAAGAAGAAACAGAGTGAGAAGATGAAAGGAGCCTTAATCCACTTATTATAGTGAAAGCCATCATGCTCCACTTGTGAAAGTGAAACTTTTTTTTTTTTTTTCAGACATTGATGCATGAAGAGATATGTTTGCATAATATTTACCATAAAACTATGTGTATTTTATTAAATATTCTAGAGTTGTTTGGCTGTGAGCTTTAGCTTTTCTTTCATTTATTAACTTTTATTTAGTTAGGAGAGTACTTAATGATATCAAAGATCTCTTTTGCAAAGCGGTCTGTCCAAAACAGACAGCAACAGCAATACAAAAAACACAGATTCAAAACATTTCACATGTAACAATCAAAATATTTAACTACTAAGCTGAAAGATAATGCATTTGGACAAAAAGTAGCTAAAAGATATAAAAATATTATAAAATATAGCAAAAAAAAACCTGCACTGCACTTTTAACTTTGGGAGAATAATCAGCCAAATTATGACCTACGGTAGCATTTGTTTGAAGAATGATGTAAATAATGGGTCTGAAATGATCAGATTAGTCTGGTGAAGACGCTGTAAAGATGTCATGCAATAAATCCCCTGTGTCCATCTTCTTCCAGGTAGACGGCTTCCTCACGCTGCTCTTTGGCCTTGTGAGCATCAACACCTTAACAGTCATCAGCGTCACCAGATACATCAAGGGATGCCATCCACAAAAAGGTCAGAACAAACTTCTCAGAGTGCAAGTGTGAAAACACAAAGAGGGCTTCATGCCATCATGGCTGCCCTCCTTCTCATTCCACTAACCTTCTCTGATAGAAAAGACTGTTTCTGTTTTCAGCTGGGAAAATAACTACCATTCCTCTCCAGCCATTCCACTTATATTTCTCCAGTATGTTATTAAGACAATTTGAGGTGACATTTTCTATTTTTGAGACAACATCCGAATGTCAAAGAATGTCCTAATTACATAGAAATGGGTGAAAAACTGTATCTAATTTTACGTAGTTGGCGGTTGTTTTTAAAACGCTGTGACTGTAAACTGTGCCCATTAGTGGCGAGTGTGGAATATCACCAGTTGCATTATATGCCATAAAATAGACATTGAAAATGACTAACCTAGGTCTGAATAGAGCAAATTAAACAACCTAAGGAACAATTTAACCACCAAGTCTGTGAGTTGAGTTGGTGTGAAAGTTACAAAAAGCTCTGAGTTTCTGTACTTACAGTTTTACAGAAGTATTTATAACTCTTGAACTTTTACACATTTTGTCAAATGTCAGCCATAAGCCTCTATTTCATTTGGATATTATGTGAAAGGTCAACACAACACAAAGTAGTAAATATTGTTCAATAATTTACCAGGAATGTATTTGTGGTTAATGCAGGTTTAGACAACAAAACAACATCCCAGCCTTTAGAAAGAGTACGGTTGTCCATCTAAACTGGCTGGATGGATAATAGCAAATAGAAATTCTTGACTTTCTTTCAAAAAAGGTTTTCTTTTTGCCACTCTTCCATAAAGGCAAGACTCCATCCATTTTCCTACACCCTTGTCCCTTACTGGGGTCGGGAGGGTTGCTGGTGCCTATCTCCAGAGGCAGGTACCCCCTGGACAGGTCGCCAGTCTGTCGCAGGGCAACACAGAGACACACAGGCCAAACAAACATGCACACACACACTCACACCTAGGGAGAATTTGGAGAGACCAATTAACCTGACAGTCATGTTTTTGGACTGTGGGAGGAAGCCGGAGTACCTAGAGAGAACCCACGCATGCACAGGGAGAACATGCAAACTCCATGCAGAAAGCCCAGGGCTGGGAATCGAACCCAGAACCTTCTTGCTGCAAGGCAACAGCTCTACCAACTGCACCACTGGGCAGCCCTAAAGGCAAGACTTCCAGAGTAAAAAAATAATGTATCTCCTTGTCTTTTGCCACAAACATGTGGTAAAATGAGACCAAAATAAAGCACACAAAGCAGTGTGTAGGGTGAAAAACACAGCATTTCCACAGTACAACATTATGCTGTTAAGAACAGCCTCCCTCATTCACCTAATGGCGGGATGCACAAAGGTAAACCCTGCAAGAAAAGCTTTGAGCACTAAATCTAACTGAGAATCTGCAGGAAGACGTTCAAATTGATGTTCAGAGATCCTCTCAGTTTTGAGCTATTTTGCAAAAAGAAACAGGGCAAAGAGTTCAGTCTTTACATTTGCAAATCTTTTGAGAGATGCAGGAAGCTCTGATTGGATTAAAAGGATGGGTGCCCCCTCAAATATTGACTCGGCAAATAAAAATGTAACCTTTTTATAACTTTACAATATTAAACAACATGGGGAATCTTACTTTCTATTAACAGTTAAGCATAAATTTGTGTTAAAATTGATCAAATAAAATAAAGTTTGTGACAAAATACTAAAAGGTCTAAGGTATAAGAATCATTTTGTAATTCCTTATAGAATAGCATTGAAATATGTTTTAGAACTCCAAAGAGAGAGCTGACCTTTTTATAATTTCCTCTAATTGCAAAAAATGTGTGTACCATCATTCCAACAGATGTCCTTTTCAGAAGCAAGTGTTTGGTAAAGGCTATCAATAAAAGACTTCATTGTTCAACAAATGTCAGTGAGAATGCTGACATTCATAACAAGTAACAAGAATTGTCCTTCCTTCAAAGCTTCTCACTGTTTTTGTTTGCCAAACACATTTAACCTTTATGAACTGAAAAGTCTTAAACAATGTATTGTTGTTTTGACATTGTCTTTTCTTTTTGTCTGTGTATTTTGCAGCACACTGCATCAGCATCAACACAATTGCGATATCCTTGATTTTCATTTGGACCGGCGCGCTGTTCTGGTCTGTCGCGCCGCTGCTGGGATGGGGCAGCTATACAGGTCTGGTCCAGTTTGAAACTGTAATGTTTGTTTTGTATCCACTTGCTTTCATTTTGTAAAAAACTGTTTTGTATCAATGAACTTAGCCATTCCTTTTTAGGTTTTCTTGGTAGTAGTATTTTTTATTTTTATTTTTTTAAGGGTTTTTTGGCTCTAGTGGCCTTCATTTGAAAGTAGCTTGACAGGAAATGAGAAAGGGGGAAGACATGCGGCAAATGTCACCAGGCCGGGAATCAAATCTGCGACCGCCAGCATGAGGACTAAGGCCTCCATATGTGGGTTGTGCTTTCCCCCTGCGCCACCACAGCACCCCAGTAGTTTGGTATTTTAGGGACAAATAAAACTAAAAATGTTTGAATCTCACTTATAATTTCATTTAATTGGGATTTTTTTTTCCAATTTCTTTTCCTTTGATTTCTACAAAATATGACTTTTGGGTATTGGGTAAGTCAGTTGGTAGCATGTACAAAGGATAAAGTCCTCGAGGTGGTTTTCCTGCGTTCAATTCATGGTATCAGACCATATGCTGCATGTCTGTCCCTTCTTTCTTCACCCTCTTTCTTGTCAAATGTTCACTACAGGCCAAAAGTGACAAACATATTTTAAAAAGAAATATGACAAATTAGAATCCTTGATCAAACCAAAAAAAAACAATAGATACTATGAATGACCTCATTAAGCTAGATCAAATTAATTGGAGACATATAAACACATTTCCTCAATGAAGATTATGAGCACTTTAAAGTACTAAACCAGGTATGAAACTTTACCACGGTAAAGTAAAGTACGGCTGGTATGAAACAACAAAAGAGAAAGCACAAAATGTCCAGAGGTCATAAGAACCAGTTCCTGCATGGTCCATATTCAAACCAAACTAAAAAAACGCCAAAAGAAGATTTCAGTTCATCTATAATAATTGCTGAGCCACAGCTTGATTATCTGCATCTTGTTTTTGTAGATCGGGGTTATGGCACCTGTGAGGTGGACTGGTCCAAAGCCAATTATTCCACCATCTACAAGTCTTACATAATCTCTATCCTCATCTTCTGCTTTTTCATCCCCGTGATCATCATGCTCTTCTCCTACATATCAATTATAAAAACTGTAAAATGCACAAATGCAATGTCTGCTGATGGTTTTCTCTCTGCACGACAAAGGAAGATGGAAAGAGATGTCACGAGGGTAAGTCTAAAGTAGAATCATGAAATATTTGGTTGCAGAATTTAAAGGGAAACCATCGTGATTTTTTTATGCCTCCTAGTAGATTTCTATTGTAATCTGCACTGCTTTCATCATGGCCTGGTCACCGTATGCGGTGGTCTCCATGTGGTCTGCCTGGGGCTTCCACGTACCGAGCACCACCAGCATCGTCACCCGCCTCTTCTCCAAGTCTGCCAGCTTCTACAACCCGCTCATATACTTCGGCATGAGCTCCAGATTTCGCAAGGAAGTCTCCCTGCTGCTTCCGTGCATACCGGAGAGCAGGGAAGTGGTGCATCTGCAACACTTTAGAAACATCAAACCAAAAGCTGAGAACTTGCCCCAAGACACATCGCTTCCTGCCCAGAGACCAGAGGCAAAATATTTGGCAGTAGAGCCGAACGGGTCAAACCCTGACAGCGACTCAGGGGTCAACAGTCCTCCTGAGACTCCTCCTGAGATCTTCCACATCAATGTGCCCTCAGACGTTGAAATGTCAGAGTATTTGTGCGACAGACTCTAAGACTGTTTTAAACCAGGAGTACAAAGGTGGGATTGACTGTTTTTTGTATTTTCTTCATCTTACCCATCTTCATAAACAGACGTACCCATGTTTGTCATCAATATGTGCGCTAATAAACAATTTTCTGAAGGCTCGAATTATATTTTTTATTTTTGTTTCAGTACAGTTTCCTATGAACTTCTCTGCAAAGTTTTTAAGACCCAAAGACAAAGGGGCTTGGACAGCTTTCTTGGTACTAATTAGAACTACCCATCCTTCCACCCATTTTCCTGCACCCTTTTCCCTTATTGGGGTCGGGAGGGTTGCTGGTGCCACACACAGACACACAGGACACACAAACATGCACACACACACTCACACCTAAGGACAATTTAGAGAGACCAATTAACCTGACAGTCATGTTTTTGGACTGTGGGAGGAAGCCGGAGTACCCGGAGAGAACCCACGCATGCCCAGGGAGAACATGCAAACTCCATGCAGAAAGACTAGGGCTGGGAATCGAACCCAGAACCTTCTTGCCGCAAGGCAACAGCTCTACCAGCTGCGCCACTGGGCAGCTCTAGTTAGAACTACTTTGCAGTTAATTAGCCCTTCCATTTGTCTTGCAAATAAATTATACCAGAAGCTTCTAGTTAGTAGCACTAAAGACCACGATCTTTCCAGGAAGGTATAATCGGCCCACCTAAATCCTTTTTGGAACAATTCATCGGATGAAATGTGGAAGCAGTAAAGTGCTGAGACATCAGATGCTTTGTATCATCTGGAACCATTGAACCATCCTTCACTTGACTGAAGTATCTGATGGTACCCTCGAGGGCACTCAGGCTAATCTCACATATTTGCTGCAGACAACACAGTGTCCAAAAGGATGAGCAGTTTCACATCTCCATTAGTCTCATCGTCACTGTGTTGTGCTAAAGCCAGAAGCAGAAGGATTCTGTTTTCACAGGAAATCCAGCCAGAGAGCTGTGAGTTACAAATTTTCTATGTTGACAACCTGTCAAGAGGATGGCAGGGGTGTAAGAGAAATGAGTAACCCTGAAACTTAGTCTGCCCTCTTGATCTGCTCGGGGGCAGAGCGATCTAATCTTGAATAAAGCAACCTAGTGGCTCCTGCAGAGACTGTAATAGCACACACAATGAGCTCTTTTACAGCAGTACTTCAGACTTGTAGCTTCAAATGGCAGGCAAGCATCCACAACACCTTATGCGCCAACAGTCTGCATAAACCAACTATAGCTCAGGATTTGGGAGTCATGTCAGGCTGATATCGAGTATCAGGTGTTAGGAGAGGTAGGGTTTACTACAACAGCTGGACAAAAGGTCAATAACACCAAAGTGACCGTGGATATGATATGTTCACAAAACAACTTTGAATTGTCCTGTATGGTGGAACAAGACTAGAACGAGTAACCGGTAATAGCTTTTAGTATTTTCACTCTGTACAGATTTCGTCAATCTTTCCTTTGTTGCTGCATTTTCAAAAGAAATTACTAGTTTCACAGGCTTTCATTGGGGAATGCAGTTTATAGAAAGTCTCAATTCTCTTTAGGATTAGGATCTGAGAAGTTTCAAAGTTTAAAACTCTGAACCACTTAGTTGTCCCATTTGCGTTGCACTTATGCGAGGCAACATGGCAACTTATCCTTTGCCATGCTCTGTTCTACTGGTGAAAAGTTTGGCAAAGTTCCTGTGGGGGGATGTTTTAGATCATGTTTTCTTTCTTTCCAATGGATTTAAAGTGCGACTTTAAAGTGCAAATTAAAGTTCCACTTTAATTTTATAAAATTAGACTTTTAAAAAATTCTTTTGTAAGTTGCACTTTGAACAGAAATTACTAGTGTCACGAGCTTTCATTGTGTAATACAATTTATAGAAAGCCTCAATCCTCTTTAGGATTAGGATCTGAGAAGTTTCAAAGTTTAAATCTCTGAACCATTTAGTTGTCCCTTTGAAATGTACTTATGTCCTTTGTCTTGCTCTATTCTACTGCTGAATAATTTGGCAAAGATACTTTAGGAGACATTTTATATCTTGTTTTCTTTTTAGCTATGTTTTTAGGCAAAACCCATGGATGGGGAACAACTGCATGAATTATCTCAGGATGCTTATTTCTCTGCATGACACAGGATTCAGGGTGCTGTTCACCTTATTTCCAGGGAAGTATCCTGGCCACATCCTCTGCAGTTCAATCATTGTACAATCATTGTACTTCAAGCAGAATGTCAATCTGACTTAAAGAGGCTTCTTTGATCCCTTTCTTGATATTTGCACCTGGCTGCTGCCGTTTCTTATCAAGCTCTACAGGGGTGGCAACTCAATCCTTTTGCTGAATCATCGTCGTGACATGATTCAGCAAAGAAGATGCCTTCTGGACTCTCTTGGGTCCTTTGGAGATTTTTTCACAACAACTCAAATTCTCCCGTTGAAGTTCTAGAAAGATTGATAAATGATTACTAACAGCATGACTTTGCCTTTTAATGCAAAGGGAAGAGGGCACTGCTTGCATACTTGGAAATAATCATTGTTACCAAAAGCATTGACTAATCATTGATACAATTTACTGCAATAAAAATGTAATTTTTGCTTTTTCCTGAGCTTTTGGTCAGGACTGCAAAAACAAAACCTAATTTCTGACTGATCATAAGAAATTGAGATTTTAACTTTAAGATCTGACTGAGTAATAGATGTACAAAAAAGGGAGTTCAGCATAAAATTCAAAATCTCTAAATATATAAAAGTACATAAATAAAAAGATACATGCTCAACCTAGATTAACCCAACCGTACCAACCCATGCAGTGGAAACCAGGCCTTAGTGTCTGGACTAAGTTGCAGATATATCTGAATATCATCTGCATAGCATGTGTGATTTTTTTTTTTATGTGCATATATCAACCCTAGTAGCAAAAAAATATAATGCAAGCAGAATTGGACCTAACATGGAACCTTGGGGCACTCTGATTGAAAAGATTGGTGTAGAAAGATTGAAGCTGTTTGTACACTAATGTTCTAACAAACCTTTGAAGCCTTCACAGAGCAGCTGGATTTATGAGTGTGACTGTTGCACAGTAAAACATGAGGTCTGGAATGCAGATAGCTGTCACACGTTTCAGATTTTCCATTTTGTAAGGAATCCCTACTTAGTGTTAGACTATCAAATAAAATCCCTTGATGTTGAAGTTTTAACGTGACAAAACATGAGAGGACTTGAATACCTTCGCAGGCATATGCTGCCTCTGTCCTCTCCTCACAGCCGCGTTGATCTCTGGCTGGGTGAAAAACCTGGAGTGGGACGGGCAAACCATAGGAGGGGGGGGACAACTCTGCACCCATCCTGCTCTCCGCTTCTAATCAGCACAGCCATCCAGTTTGAAGTTAAACTCCAGGTGGAAGGGTCGCTGCTCCTCGGTTCATCCAGAGGAGGAATAACAGGAAAGGATTCCGCATGGGATTACGTTTTTAACGCGGACGGGATTATATTACCTCCTCAGGTAAAGGCTCCTTCATTGCTCTCCCGGGAGGAGGTTTTGAACAGGGAGCAGCAACAACAGCATGCTGGTTTCTGTGGCATTTGCGTGGCTTGAGTGAATTATTAACTTGCTAAATGGTGCATAATTAATTCATTTGTCAGAGAATCGATTTGCAATTGCTCAATGATGCGAGTTCTTGGGGATTTTTCATCAGCATGACTGAACGTTTTGCCATTTTTAGTAAATGATTTATTATGAAATCTATGCTCAGATATGCATACTGCTTAAATAAACTTACAGCTACTTTGGTTTTGGTTCACCATGACATCAATCTGCAGGATGCACTACACACTTTCACTTACAATAAGTTAAAAAATCTTAAAAAATTATTTTTCCTATCAACTCACCTGAAGCTTTATTCTGAGTTATTTCCACCTGCAACAGAGAGGAAACATTTCATCTTTAACTAAGTTTGACATCTTGAAATACATTCTCCTTCTTGTTTTGAAGCAGGATGATGAAGCGCAGGTGGTCTCAGTATAACATGTCCAGCAACAAGCTGCAGCTTGCGTTGAGCTGATTGCCAAGAGTTAAAATAATTCAGCCTGTGAGGAACTCAATAAACAAATCGTGTATCAGAAGCAGCAGCAGGAGTGACCCTGTAGAGACATGCTGGAGTTTGACTTTCTTTCTGCTTGTTGCAGTTTTTTGGTCCATTAAAAATGTTTGGAGCACAACACTGACACCTGTGAATGGTGGGTTTTAACACTGCCTCCTAATGTGTGTAAAGAGTCTGGCTTCAGGCTTGCTTTCACCCAGGAACAGGGTTTTATCAAATTCTGAAACAAGTTCCAATCCCTTCCAGCTATTAACCCTCAATGCATCTGCTCTGGCCACTTCAGAAAATTAATGTTTATGCCAAGCTGGGAACACAACTCCTCACTTTTAGAGTTAGGCTGCATGCAAAGATTACACTAATGCGTTGAGACATGCAATTTTAATTGCCCACAGTGTGTTTTTAGAGCTCATCATGAACGACCACTTTGTAAGACATGTGTGGTCTCCCTGCCCATATTGTCCACATCCTGTTTGCAGTGGAGCTTCCTTTGAAACACCTGCCTGATATGGGTTCTGCTTTCTTTAATTTCTGTGGCTAGATACAACATTGAAGCTTCTGAAAAGCTGGCATTTCCATAGAAAAATCTGAGCTTTGTGAAACCATTTAATGCTGTGGTGCATATGAATTATTTTTCCTTTTTTTTTTTCAAATCCCATCGCTGATTGTCAACATTGTTTAGGTTTGGACTTTGACTAGGCCATTCTAACTCATGGATACATTTAATTTAAGCCATTCCAATAGCTTTGGATGTTTTGTTTATTTTGTTTACAGAAGATCACAGCTTATTTTGAATGGCTGGAATTCGTGAAACCAGGGGTAGCAGCGATTTCAGTTTTCTGGCCGATTTCCGATTTCTGACCTTTAAAAAGCCTGACCTGTCAATTCCAATTTTGGCTAATGCCAATATATAGCAACAAAGTCACTGAATTGGCAAAAGTGGGGTGACTATTGTTAACTGCAATAGGTCAGGACTAACAGCCAAAGAGGATAGTGACTAATTTTTAGACTTTTGCTGATGTAGATAAGATTGATGGACAATATCTGCTTTATATGTAAGTATCAGCTGATCACCGATCTCCCAAAATTAAAAAAATTGGCACATCCCTACTTGAGATCCTTCCTAAAAACGCTGATAACTGTTTCAATTGTACAAACATAAAATATTTCATAACATGCATAAATGTGCTCTATGAAAAAATCTATATGTGGATTTTCTGCAAATAATTTGAGGTTACTTTTTACAGAAAAATCGCGCAAAGAGGTGAACCTGCAAATAGGAGGGTAGGGTCCACTGTAATTCATTCCCATTGGAAGGTGAACCTCTGTGAAATGTTTTCTTGCAGGATTCATGTATATTTAGCTCCATCCATCTTCCCATCAGTTCTGACCACATTCCTTGTTGATGAAAATAATCCCAACAGTGTACCTCGCCACCGCTGTGTTTTATTGTTGCTAGTGTGTGTTTTGCCTGATGTGCCTTACTAGTTTTTGTCCCATATTGCATTTTTCCTTTAGGAGCTTAATGCTTCCCTGCTTTAAACACCTGACTGCAGAAGACAGTGCAGGTCAGAAATTACCAGCCACTGGAATGATCAGTGCTTTGTCTAAAGAAATCCACCAAATAACATTGAGCCATTGATTTGTAGCATTTACATCTCCTGGAATTGTAATTGTGTCATTGGCTTTGCAGCAATCCCTCTTAGTGAGCATCCATGTAGTGACTGTGGAGTAAAAACTTGACTTTAACCGAAAGAAACCTCCAGCAGAACTGGATGAAAGAGAGTGCAGTAAAAGCTCAACCAATAGGAGAGAGAGATGGTTAAACACTAGAACACAGGGTCAAGTGCTTCAACTACAAAAGGAAAAAGTTGAGTTGTTGGTAGCAGCTCAACTTGCTACCAACAACTCAACAACTTTTTAGAGGGAGCAAATGGCTCACAGCTAAAAGAATACCAGACCAAATGCAGCTTCTGTGATACGTACAAAACAAAAAAAACATAAAGTTAAATGTTGAAATGATGACAAATAATGCAAAACTGGAGCGTAGTAAGATAATGCAGCAGAAAAAGGAGAGGCCTAAGCCTATGGCAGCATAACTAATGAGGTCACTCAGTATAGCCTAACCTAAGCTAAATATGAGACATATGAGCATTAAACAGTGTAACAGTAATTTATTACGGTAATAAATGGTAAGTTTAATAAGCGCCCAAGAAGCTGTACTGAAATTGAATTAATTTGCTGAATGGTTGGGTGCATGTAAGGTTGCATTTGCTGTGTGAATCTTCAGGAACTGCTCTCCTCAGTGCAGGAAACGCCCGTTTTGTTCAAGAAAACATCATTTTCTCTTTGTGTAATTACTCAGAGAAGCCAGTCTTTTGACACACAAATTAAGTAGGCTGAAATTATTGTTATTTTCTTACTGTGATGTCACCCTTCTCAGCAGAGGTGCAGCTCGCCCAAATTAATGCTTCCTTAGAAGCAATTACTGTAGGTGGATCTACATTGAAGAAACCCTGGATTTATTATTTCCTATGAGGGTTTATTATTCCCTATGAGGCAGCTGGGTGTTCAGGTGAGGTCTGCTGCGCTTCTGTCTCGTATCGCTAGCTCTCTAGATGCACATATCTGTTCCAGCATGTTCACACTCTACTGCTATCCACTGTGAGGACAAATTGCAGTCTTTTTTCTGCAGCAGTCGTCTGCATACCTGTCAAAGCTTGGCGCAGTGGAAAAAAACACGTCAGTTCTCACAAATGCTGCAGCAGGTCATGTTTATAGTTTCCGACAATCACTTCATACACACTAATAAAAGTTGGGATATGTTTTCAGTTTTTTATTGGGGGCGGACCAGCACAGATTTCAGGGAGTTTCATTATGCATGCACTGCACCATAAGGTGACTTGTTGCAAAGGTGATAAGCTAATTTGTTTCTTCTCTTTTTAAATTCTAATGTTAAATTGCTGCAGGTTATAAAACCTATTTAGCATTCAAACCCAATAACAGCATCCATTCAGACATGTGTCAGGGGAAAAACTAGTTTCTGAGCAAATGGCACTTTAAAAAGCCAGTGATAACATTGATGTTCATCTCAATAAATACTAATAATTTGAAAAGTTGATGTATTTTATTAATTTAATTCAAAAAGTTGCAGTTAATGTGTTTTGTGAGGTTGTTGTGGTTGACTCACTTGTAAACTGTGTTTTAACCCCTGAGAAATCCCATTTCTCAGCCTTCCTGGAAAAGCTTATTCCAGTGAAACATCAGATTCAGGAGGACCAGTGTGTTTTACCTCCAGCTTGTTTAACAGCTTACCAGCCCAGTAGCCTTGGAAAGTTGCTAGGAGACTCATGTGAGTTTGGTTATTCACTCCTGATGTGCTTTGTAGAGCTGCAGGAAACTTAACTATTTTCCTCAATGCATTCTGAAGAGGTGCTGGAGTATTGAGTGTAGCAGTGATGCTATGAAGGTTTTGTAGTGACATGAAGGCTAAAGCTGCACATTCACAGCACAAAATAGTTCCAAGTGTGGTTGGACTGCGCCGTGTCAGCGAACCTGTTTGTGGCATTCAAGGACTTTTAGGCATAATCATGAATATGAGGGTGTCTGATTCAGAAACCTCAGGCTCTGACCTTTTGTCTTGACCTTTTTGTGAATTATGTGGTTATGTTGGTGTCTTTAAACCATCGTCTTTGGAGAACAGTTAAGGTTTTAACTCAAGTGTGAAGCAGTCAGGATGAAGGTCAGCTTCTCCAAGTTTGAGGCCACGGTTAGCAACTTGAGAAGGGGGACTAACGTCATGAGGTACGAATCACGAACGAAGAAATTTATGTTTCTGGACTCAACTTGAGAAATAAGGCCTGGATGTGGTTTAGACCCTCATGCCACTCGTACTGAGCCAGGATTAGCTGGAGCTTTCTCCAGACTCAATGTCGAATCAATGACTCAATGCAATTGACTTTATTCTGCTGCTTCATCCTCCTTCAGGAGTGAATGCTGCAAGTAAATGACTCAATGCAAAATGATGGGTTTCGTTGGCTAGAAAACTTTTTAAGCTACTTTGAATAATGGATTAAACATATTGCACTGTGATAACAAGGATCAACTGAAATGTATGTCTGATTTAACTGAAAAAAATTTAATCCTTCAGATTTTCATTTAACCATTTAAGATTTTTTTTAAATTGAAATACATTAAATTATGCAAATAAATAATTCAGTTATTTTTTTAAAGAAGAAAATGAAAATTTTATTTCCTAAAAGGCAATAACACAGCATTCTTTTAGTGTACATTTGATTTTATTAATTAATTAATTTTTATTTTTATTTTTTTGCATTAACCAATTAGTAATTTGTTGTCAAAATATAAGAAGATTTAGAAGATTTAGCTTTTTCCAGAATTTAAGCCAGGTAAAGCTAAAATTACCCTTAGAAGTCCTAAATAGAACATGTTTACAGACAAAGGTTGTTTTTTTGTATCTTAAATGCAAAATGTGTATATTATTTATACAGTTTTGCTGCTTTGACCGTATTATTCTTTCAAAAAATGTCTTATTTTTTAGTCTGTATGCTCCAGTTAACGATTAATTAATCATTAATCCGATTAACCATTTCAGCCCTAGTTGCGAGCAGGAGCAACTGAACAGTAAAGCCCGTAAGAGAATGTTTTTGTAGATGCCTCGTGGTGCTATGAACAGCTGTAACAAATATCCCAAAGCATCAGTGTCCATATCACACTGCTGCATGAAGCAAACATCAGCTGGACTTGCTGACGGGGGATGCACATGAAGCCAGGCTTTTACGAGGTGCTCTCATTGTCAGACTCTGTGTGGCGAAGCATTTTCTTGCGGTATGTCAGCGTTCATGATTTGCTGTGCAGTAATAGAACTATAATGACACATTACTGTGCATGGAGCAACGCCTCAGCCACTCTCTTCCCAACATGAAACACGGTTCTACAAGTGTGCTTAATGTTCTTACATGTGTATGACTTCTGAATGACAGATGCTGAGGGAGGTTTTCTCCTCGCCGCAAACAGATTATATTTCTAAGCAGGATCCAGCTTTATGTGGTTGTCACCCTCAAGCGCATAAACCATCTGAGGGCAGTTCTCCATTCCTTCCTCATTAGATTATGTCTGTGTGCTCTCTAATAAAGCTGATTGCATGGATGTTAGTGGGTGGATTTCTTTAGGCTGTTTATCTCATATGTTTGAAGGTGAGATTGTGATTGGCTAAAATACTGTCTTTACCCCAAATGACTGACCTTTGAAGTGTAACAACATGACTTATAATAAGATAAATGCTAAACAGGTCATTCTGAGTACAAGTCGGCTCTCAGGGTGGCTCCAGGCTGAAGAAGGTCTTTGTTTGGGCTTGTTACCTCCAGAATAACTGAAGATGCATTGATCAAAGATGTATGCCTAATTTGTAGTTTCTGCAGCTATAATCTGCTCTGTTAAAAAATAGCTATTTTAAGTTTTTCTACCTCGAGGAATCGTTCTTTATTTTTGTCATGATCAGAAGCAACTGCGTGTTAGAGGCAACTGCCTCTAACACGCACCTCTAACAAGTTTATGTAAAACAAGTTCTAAGTTCAGATAAAGTGGTTTTGCGGTGACATGCTATTACTTAGCGTCTTATATTATTGATTTTGAATGTTTAATTATGCAAAGAAAATGAAAATAAGTCAATAACATAACACTATAATCACAACAATTTCACCAGAAAAATCCAAAATGATAAAATATTGAAATAAAATAAGTACGTGAAATAAATAAACAAGCAATAAAAGTACCATAAGTCCCATGAACAATAATAAAGAAGTCTAAACTTAAAATAAAATTGCTCACTAAATATTTTAAATTTAGATTTAAAATATTTGTTGCATAACTAAATGTTTATTTCTGATAGGAAATGAGACAGACATATCTCAAAAGATGATGAAACTATGAAAAGGGAGTTTAAAACATAATAAAATACATTTTTATTTACATTTTATTTAAAGAATTTTGAATATTATTTAGTCATATTCAATAAATTAGAATATGTATTTAGATTATGTCCATTAAAAGTACCTTTTAAGAACAACAACCACACTCAAATAAAGGCTATATGCTGCCATAGCTGTGATTAAACCAAGACTGTACAAAATATATACATTTTGCATTTAAGATTTAAAAATAAAAACTGTCTGTAACCTGGGACCATCTTGCATGTCATGTTTTGCTGATCCAAGCCTGAGTCTTTAAATCCAAAGCCTTCCCACATAAATAAACTCCATCGTGTTTGTTTATGTAACGCTTCCTCTGCTGCAGGCGCCAATATTTTTGTCTCCTTCTCCATTTAATACAGTTGCAGTTTCTGCCTTTTCATGCCCAACACAAAACCATCCGGCCTACCTTGTTCTGCACAGACTATACATCAATCCATGCTCCTCAGGGGGATGTTTGTCCTCTTACTTGAAGACATCGAAGCCTAATATACCTGACATCTGAGATCAGCCTTCAAAAGGAACGGAAGAGAGCAGTAGAGAGCATGAAATGACCAAAACTGAAAAAGTATAAATGGAGAAGGATTGAAATGTGACAAGGAACTTCTAGAGCCTGAATTAACACCAAACTTGTTAAATATATTGTCTTTTTAAATGGGTTCTTGTATCCCTGTTCTTCCTCTGACTACACTTTATACTCAGAGCATCCAACTTTGGCCATTGTTCCCACAGTAATGACTTCCACACCAAAGCGTGTTCAGGTCAGCATTACCTGGTACCACTTGCATATGGTGAACAGAATAATACATTTTTGCTGTCAAACAGAAGCTTTAAGCATAAGCTGCAGCAGATTTATCATTGCATCTCCAGATATGACGCTTTTCCTTTTCTTTTTCTTACACTAGCAAGAAAACATGAGCTCAGAAGACAAAAGTAAACATTTGCCTCGTTTCCCTTCTCTGTAAGGTGGGACAAGAACATCTGGCTGAGCCGCTGAACCAGAACATCATTCATCATGATCAGATCCATTACTGTCATCTTCTACGGTGAGAAAGGAGTCTGTCTATTCTATTACACTAATATCCCTGTTTTAAATTGTTCCAGCCTTGTCTACAGTGTCTCATATTGCCATAAAAATCTGATAGCAGTAAATTTACACCATCGAGCAGCTGCATCTTTTCTCTTTAAGAGATTCTGTGGGCAGAAAAAAATGCTGATGATGATGTTACTGTGCCTGCTAATATGTCAAACGCCCTCTTCTTCACCCACAGCGTTCCTCTTGTCTTGGGCATGCTGGGCCAAGCCTAACGGATCAAAGAGCAAGAAACCAAAGCAAGGTGATCATCTTCATCAGCAGCCAAAAGCCTATAATCTTCAATCCTTTCAGTTTTACTATGTGCCCCAATTTTTTGAGCTAACTGAGGTTCACAGGAAGGTGAAGGTTGCAGTCATAGCACCATCTGAGTTTGATTAAAGTCCAATGGAAGCGTTCAGAGAAAATCTGGTGCTTAATGGCAATAGAATTGCTGCAATCGTTTTTAAGGTAAAACACTGAAATGCAAGTATACATTCTGTTCAATTCAAAAGTACTTCATTTATTCCAAAGGGAAATTAAATGTCATAACTCAAATCAGTATCCTGGTGTACAGAAAGAGTTGTTGTGGATGGTAATGCTGTGGGCAGGAAGGATTTCCAGTAGCAGTAAGTCTTGCAGCAAATCTCAAGAGGCCTCTGACTGAAGACTGTATGACCATCTCATGACTGTCATGATATGCTACCAAGTCAATATCCAGGCAACAGAGCGCCTATGTTCACAGTAGCACATCCTGGATGACACCATCCATTGTTGCCAATAACTGCTAATCCACATCATATGCTTTTGCTGCTCCTCTTTAAATCTCAACCAAGCACAGATGTATTGTAGTTGTGGATTTGATGTTTGCCCATTATGATTGATGGAAGAGATGGTGTGATATTTCTCCTTCTCTCTGCTCTTTGGTCCTGCTCTTCGTCAATGCATCATTTTCAACTCCTATGAGATTTGGGATCATAGTTTCAGTTTTATTTGAGCTTCTGAGCTTCTAATCTGCTGCTCCCAGCTTTAAAAAATAATACATTGTTGCAATTGTTATTCTCCACTACTGTCTGAATGCAAAAATATTTCCTGCCACACAGCATATATAACAAGAGAGAATAAGTGTCCAAACATACAATGACTCAACCAAAAGGACAAAGCTACTCCAACATGCTGCCACTGTGAGATCTGCAGTTCTAGAGCAACTTATATTCAAATTCAGATCCAGCCATCAGGCCAGGCATGTCATGGTTCATTTTCACTAGAAATGTCTACCTTATTATAAAGTGATGTGACTTTTTCCTTGTATCTTTCTTGTATTTTGTTGTCCACTGTCCAGTCGTTCCGGATATAGAGTGTGATGTCCGAGCAGGGAAGATTAACCTCCCAGAGTTCATCGCCAAGTGTCCAGCACACTGTAAAGAAACTAAGCAGCAGGTCTACGGGACAGGCGTCTTCGCCTCCATCTCCAGCATCTGCAATGCAGCCATCCATAGGTGTTTGGACTGGGAAAAGAATATCGCCAAAACAGTCTCACGATGGTTTTATTTGACAAACATGTTGTCTGCACAGTGGCGTCATCACAAACGCAGGGGGAAAGGTCATTGTGAGGAAGATGGCCGGGCAGAACGTCTACAAAGGCAGTAACTCTAACGGGGTGCGGTCACTGTCTCTGCCCAAGTGGAGGGAGTCATTTGTGGTTTCAGGTACTGATGCAGAATTAAATATTTTTTGAAAATCAGATGTAAAGAAGAAATTTGTTGGATAAAAGCTGAATTTGTCGTGTCACAGTTGGGAAACCAAAGAAAGGTGTCATCTACCCGTCCACTCTGGACTATGCTCCTTCAAGACCGACCTACGTGAAGACAGGTAAGAAAAGCATCTTCACACTATTAATATAGAGTTTTAATGCATTATATTTAGTTTTCATTTTGAATAAAGATCAACAAATATTCGTATTTTAGAATGGCCCAGTCAAAGTCCAGTCCCAAAAAATATGTGGAAATATTTAGAAATACAATCTAAATATCAATACAATCAATACAAACCGATGGAGCTCCGGATATTTTAAGAAAAAAATTAATCAGATTAATTAATCTAATTAATCTAATTAGATTGTCAACTAATTTAGTAATCAATCAATCATTAATACAATAAATGTTAAAGGCAGTATGCTCTTTCCATCTATTCATTATGACCCTGTTAGGACCACCTGTTTTGTCTGGTATTTTTCGGGGTCGAAAGGTGACAGAGGAAACATCCCCACACTTGACTCTGGCATGCTGAACCTGGATTTAGATTGCTGCAGTCCGCTAAGAATGACAAGAATGCATTACAACACAGAGGTTACACTGTAGACGCTCTCATCTATCCTCCTATCCTCGTTTGTGACCGCCTTCATTTCTTCTCTTTTTTCAGGCCCAAAAGAGACCAAATTAGCTGCGTTCACGACACTGCCGCCAACAACAGCACCTGAAGCCACCACAACGACCCCTGAACCGACAACCACAACTGCTCCCACCACCACCACCATAACCACTATACCTCCGCCACCACCCACGACCACCAAAGCCCGGGCTGCAGTTCATAAAATAAGGGACGCAGGTGAATAAAACAAGCAGATAAAAATGTTTGGAAAGGTAAACAAGCAGCCTGCCTCTTCTAGTCTAACTTACAGCATTAGCAGCTTATAATCAGAGCTTGCAGCTTGCCGCTACAAGCCTTCTTTTCTGCAAAGAGCAATGATGAGTGGCAATTACAACTGCAATTATGGAGCAATTACCGCTCCTCTGTGATGAAGTTAAGGCAGTGCAGACTGTTTTAACTGTAGCTTTCATCACTGATTAAGTAAAAACACAATCACTGAGACTCTGCGCCATTGTGGACGGCGGTGCAGCTACGGTGAGTAGACAGTGCCACCGTATCTTAAGGTATGCATTCAAATGAGATGGGCAGAGGGCCAAATAGGCTGCCGAGCGTTCCCTCTCCCTTTCATTTTCTGTAACATTATCTTCCTTCTCTCCACACCGGCACACCATTTGTCTTTTTTCCATGCAGGCAGCAGTCACCCGTACCTTGCCCATGTGGCCGCCGCAAGTTCAAGTAAGTGAAGCAAAGCAGCGAATAATTGTATGAAGGAGGGATAGCAGGAGGTGCTACAGTGGTGGTAGTGTGTTCTAGGTTACACAGAGACTCGCAAAATCAACTTCGTCACTCAACAACCACAAACATTAAAGTATTTTATTGGGATTATAAGTGGTAAGCCAACATAAAGTAGTACATAATTGTGATGTGGAGGAATCTGCTAAATGTGCCAAGTGTCGTTTTTCCACTGAGCAATATGCCACGGGTTGGTACATGTTTTTTGTCTGTTTCAATTGGACCAGCCTATACAGCCGATCTGTACTTCACTCTTCCTGGGCCCCCTTCAGTCCATAGGATAATGGCACAGCTATTGTGGAGCTACTGACTGGGGAACAAGAAAAAAGCCACAAGTTATACTAGTGCGACGACAAATGTGGCGCACAAGTATGATGCGTTTGGGTTTTACCCGATCCGCACCGACTCCTGCTGTATTGCTTAGTGGAATAATTTTCCTTTCACTTTACAATTTTGTGGTATTTGTTGGTTTATCACACAAAGTCACAATAAGTTGAAATAGGACATGGCTTTACAGTGGTCTGGTTTTGGAAATATCACCTGTTTTGTGTGAAAGGTAGTGGTATCTTCCATATTTATCAACAAGTAGCTTTATGTAAAAAATAAAAATAAAAAAAACACTAAGCAGTAAAACCATTACAGTTTGTAATTTTTATCTAAATGTTTTGTGAATGAACTGTGTGATTGGTGTAGGACAGTCACAGAATGCCCAAGGAAAGAGTCCAAGCCAAGGTGAGTAAATACTCTTCAAGATGTTCCAGCTTTTGAAAAAATGATCACACACAAAGCAATTCCAGTCTGACTAAACCATCAAACCATCTCTTCAGTGTTCAGAGGTAGCTCCTACCCAAACAGGTATCCACAGCGTGCCAGTGCAGGTAAATCAACTCGAATCCAACCTCCTAACCTCTGCTTTTTAAAAACAGAATTGCTGCTTTTACACTGACACTCAGACACTTTTCTTTTTTTACTTGTGCACGTTAGCTCTGCATGCCGTCTCTGTTCAGTGTCTACCAAGCTATTCGTTGCAAATCAGAAATGGTGCTTATCGTGTAACCTTCAGCTCTGTGGGTCATGTTCCAACTTTAACCAATGTTGGGATCCCTAGTAAAGATGAATGTAAGGACTTAAAATAAATTCACCCGTTATTGCAATGGCATAATGATACCTTAAGAATCCAACCAGAATGAATGACACAGAAATTTTTGTTGTTATCAAACTTCAAAACCATGTTTAGCATGAGTAGCATCAACATCACAGAAACCTTTTCTGGTTTCAGGTGTGTATTCATCCCAAATATGCCTAATGTCGCTAATTTGCAACATATTTAAATGTATAGCTGTTTCGTGAGCCGTATTCTCTATAACAGCGCAACAATTTGACACCAACATTTACTGTTACCTTCCTAAAATAACGATCAACATCATTTTTTTTAAATCACCACCTCTTTTTTATTTAGGTAAAAGAAAAAGATTTTGTCCATTATTTTTGGAAAGTGACATTATTGTACCTGCTTTTAAAATAGGAGAGGCAAGCAAACATGCCAATCAGGAATAGCAAATGTTTGTTGATCTTTAAATGTAATGAATTGGCTAAAGGGAAATTGGTACTTATTTAAACTTAAGTACCAAGTTTATTGCCCTGATATTCAACCAGGGCAATAATCAGAAAATAACAACTGTAATTGAGTTAAATTAGGAGTTTCCTTATTCATTTACCAGCAGGCACAATAAGGAGCTCGCTGTAGCGAGGAGAAGTGTTCTGCCTAAATGACAACTCTTAGAAGTCTTATTTGAGAAGCATGCCTGGAAAAAGTATTTTCTGCTCTGATATCAAAAAATAAACATGTAGAATTTGACAAACTTTACTCAGAGTTGAACTAGGACTAAGATTAAGCTTTTCTGCAAAGACTCCCAGTGGGTCTGGTGTGAAACACAAAATGTCTATGTGCAAACGCCATACAGAGTATGATGGAGGATCTGCGATGCTATTAGCCATCAAGACTGTGTAGAATTTCTTGGCAGCATGGACTCATGAAAAACCGAGCATTTTGAATAAAAATCCAGTGGAAAAAAGTGAAAATGGGTCGTGAGTGGCTCTCTGAAGTGTAGAGTTATAAAACATATGACCAAATAAACAGAAACGGTTGTTCAATTACTGAGCTGAAGCTGAAGAAAAGAGTGTCGATAAAATCTGAATTTATTCTAAGGACTTTTACACATCCTTACCAGAGGTGGTGATATACCAGAGGAGATGCTGTATTTTCAATCTGTGCTGATATTTAGACATAGGTGCAATCTGCTAATTTCAGTGAAAAACCTGAACTATCTTCCAGAAGGGGCGCAAATTAACACAAATATTTCACATTTAAGCAATAAAATGTATACCTTCTTGAAGTATCAGCCCAGATTAACTCTGAAATGTTTCACTATTTTGAAAAACTTCTTCCTTCTAATCTTGGTCCAAGGTTTGCGCCGGCCAGAGGCGGGCTCAGCCGTCCGGAGGCAACCATCCTCTCCAGTTGGCCCAGGTCAGCCTCCTCATTAGCGCACTTACACCCATGATTAAAACAATAACGGTACAGGTAGCATGCGTCGTCAGTAGACTTCCGTAAGTGTAACCGCACCATTTACACTCATGAGCCTCTGATACCTTCACCCTCAGGGTCACCACTAATACCATCCTCTGAGATTCCCAGCTAACAATCCTCGCTGCATAACCGCTGTTTTCTGTCATCGGGAGCATCCTCCCAGTCATATTTTCATTTTACGAGATGAAAAGAGTCAAATGGAGCAGAGCTAGTGCTTGTAAATACACCCATCGTATATGCTTTTGTTTTTGATAGCACGCAGAGGAGAAGAAAAAAAGCCTTTAGGTTCCATCAAAGCAAAACAGCTGGGCTACATTTGAGGATGGAGGCCCAGAACTGAAACTCTGCTGTACTGCTCCTCTTCCGCTCCTCTTTCTTTTCTTCTCTTCTCCTATCTGGGCTTTTCTCGTTGCTTGCAAGCAGCTTTTAACAGGGCTCCACCCGAGCGGACCCCGACAACGAGCCAGTCGAATTCTGGTGAGTTTCTGTGAGCAGCAGTCCCTGACCATGCTGACGCAGACGGGTCAGATCAAAAGGCAGAGTAAAGACGATTGTAAAAGCGCTGAGTGAAATGTTTACAGTCTGTGGTTCACCGACGATGCGCCCAAATCCAAGCAGATGCTCAGATTTCAACAGAAACATCTGAATGTGTCTATTCAGCTAAGAGATGAAACAGTCAGTCTCTCAGATTCGTCTTGGTTACGTTGATGATAAACCTGCTCCAGGCTCTAAAATAACGTCTTAACGCCTCTGTTTGAACTGACCTTTAGTTTCCAACCTTTCATTCCCAAATACTCTTTGCTCTCCTGCCCAGTTCAGCCAGCCAGCTGAATTTTATGAATTAGATGAAACGTTTTGAAACATTTTGAGACATTTTGAGACATTTTGGCTCAACTTTGAGTTGAGCCAAAATGTCTTAAATCTGCAGCTGCACTGGACTAAAATAAATCAAAATAGATCGGGAAGGTTAACCATCCTGCTTCATTTTTTGAAAAAGAAATAAAATCCGGGAGGTTTGAAACTGAATTTTTATTTCCAATAAGCAAAATGTAAAACTGCATTTATCCAGTGGAATGGGTTTGCGTTTAAAATACCTCAAATGTGCAGAAAAGTTCTTGGCAAACAGTTTGCTTTAGTTAAAAAGGAAAATATCTTCAATAAAGACTTACGTCAGTGAAATTCACTGTGGTCTGAGAAGCAGAAAAATTGTGGGTAACTAGTTAAATCTAAGGCACATTTCCATTACAGGGACCGTTTTCAGGGGTTTGCTGGGTCATTATTACTCACTGCCTTTTAATTTCACTTACCAGGATGGAAACAAATCAAATGAATTTCAGAGTAGAAATTTATGCCAGAAACAACATCTGAGGATTAAGCAGATTGTCAAAATTTTAAAGGTTTTAAAGTTTATTTAGAAAAAAACAAAACTCTTGTTCAGCCAACAATAAGCCAATTTTTTACACTTAGTCTTTTTGTCCAGTGTTTGTTTTGGTTATTGGTTAATAAGGATTCTTTGTTTTATTTTCTTTACTTCATTGGCAATAAGGTAAATTAATTAGGTATTTGAATTATTTAATCTCTGGCAAACAGATTATTAATATAAATTCTCTCAAAACATTTTTATCACAAAGATCGGAAATCTTTTTAATCGCAGCTGTTACTCCCTGCAACGGTGAAACCGATTTATAATTTTTTTAATGAGACCTGCAGGAGTAAATATGTTTGTCATTCAAAGTAGCTGGTAGTCGCGAAAGTTGTGAATGTTGGCAGTGAAGGTTCAGAGAGTTGAAACAAGCAGTGCCAAGTAACCCAGTCGTGTGCCCAAGTCCGTAACCATTGCAGCATATGGGTCCAATCTCTGGAAAGCTCCACTAACCAGCCAAGGTGTGGCCCTCCGAGGAATGCGCTTCTGTTTTTCCTTCTGCGGAATGCAAAGCCATGAATCCCCTAAAATTAGACAGGGCTATATCTGTTTAAATGACAGCTGATTGTAGGATCTGATTTATAAAAGGCAGCTTAAACTCTTCCACAAAACCTTTGCTGCTTAGCTCTTGATCCATGCAGGAAGCAGCTCTTCAGATAGAGGGATAACCGTGTGATTTACAAAGAAAATACTGATTTCTTTAAGCTGCTCTTTCAGATGGAAGTCAGAGTTTAAAGGTGAAGCCAAGCAGTGCCTCTGGAGTTTTCAAGATGGATGCTTCTTTTGAAAAATGTCAGTCTGACAGCCAAAAGGATGCATGGAAATATTTTAGTAATCACCCTATACAACTTAGAAAGGCATTTATATCCACTGAAGCTTTCCAATTTTGGTGAGGTTACAAGTACAAACTTCAATCTTTTTCAATTGGATCTTATAAACGAGCACAAAGTAGCGTGGATTGGGGGATGAACAGCAAACTTAATAGGACCAAAATTACAAATTTCTTTGTCCAACATGAAAATTGGTGAAAATAATCACTGCATATCAATCCAAATAGCCTGTCCTCGTGGTGAAACAACAATCTGAAAAACTACTGTAAACTTACAGCCAAAGCTGTAAAATTAATGGTTTAGATCAGGATACATCAAAGTCTTGCAATCAAAGCACAGATTTATAGTCAATTGAGAATTTATGGCATTACTAAAATTGATGCTCCTCGATGGTCTCTGTTCAATCTGACCGAACTTGAGACATTTTGAAAGGAGAGTTTGAAATTTCAGTGTTGAGATGTGCAAGGCTGGAGACATACCCGAAGCTTGTAAATGTAAATACAGGAACACAAATGTACACCACACTTTTCAGATAATCATTTGCAAAAATATTTCAAGGTTTAATACCGACGCCTTTCTGCTGATTCGTTCCACCTCACAGTTACGCACCACAATGTAATTGTGGAGCGCATCTATCGATTGTTATGTTAGAGTAACAATCGATACTCTGACATAATTCTGTTTGGATTTGTGATTCTCGCAGGAAATGGCAAGGATTATTTCAGCTGGTTTGGTTTCCTGCCATTAGCCTGGTTGTTAAACATGTGTTGGAGTTTTTTTTTTAATAAATATTAAAACCCAATGAAATCACATGAAAAAACCCCAATGAAAAACACATTAAAACCCAATGAAAAACATTTGAGTCTGTAGTTGTAACTTGACAAAATGTGGAAAAGTAAGTAAGTTTTGGAGCTGCTGGAAATGTTTTGGATTATGTCTTTTAGCGGAGCTCATGCTCGTTCTGATATGATGTAAGATATGATATAACCTTTGACCTCTGCGATCACTGACTTGGTTATGATTAAGGACGTTGAACTCGATCCTTTAAGGCACTTTTAATAATAGTAAAAAAAAACATCAACAGCAGCAGATTGGCTTTATCTCTGCCTGCTATCTAAACTGTCCCTGGTTTGACATTGGGTCTATAATAATACGTCTGCGCCTCAGTGGGCTGCTGGCTGCGCTCTCTCAGGCCGCCTTTGCAAACAGAGACCCTTCTCACCAGCCGCCCCTGTATGGGAACCTCAAAGCCGAACGCTGTGTGTTTGTGCAAGCTGCCTGTGCTCCTCAGAGTGGATTTCACTGAAGTGTGCAGTCACGGCTCAGCCTGTTGTTGCAAAGGGAGCTTTGCCATTCTGGTTTTTACCTCAACTTATCAATAAAATTAACTCTACAGACAGTTTGCTTTTTGCTCATTTTAAGTTTGCATTCATGTAACCAACTTCTAAGAAGGTATCTAGGGTAAACTGAAGTATTCTAATCTATGTAAATAATATTGCAATCAGCCTAAAAAGGCTTAAGCATAAATAATAAATCATTCTTTCTAGATTAAAGAAACAGAGAGTCTGTACATTTCTCAGGTTTCAATTTATTTCATCTACCAAATCATATACATTATATAAGGTTAGCTAACATTGGTTTGTTTTTAAAAGGCTTTCCTTAATTTCTAACTCATCCGCTATGGTCAGATACCTTGACATGTATTCACAAACATTCAGACATGACTCCCTGAGAATAACAGTTCATTCATAAAGACGTAAATATTTTGAACTGTGGAGGTGGAGTAAGAGGTTGTTTTGGCTAAACCAGAGTGCAGCAAGAGCATTTTGAAGGGCGCTTGGCAGTTCTCTCAAATCTGACTTGTTTTCTTTCCTGTATGTCCATTACAAAGCAAAACAAAAATTCATATCAAGGTTTTTTTTTTACCTTTCTAACCAAAATGTTTAAAGAAAACAGCAAGTTTCCTGTACAACAACAGGCGGCAGCTCAGTCCTGAAGCGTCTGAGTGTCTACTGTTTTAGTGTCGTTCTGAACGTCTTGTGCGTTCTCCACTAATAAATCCCACTTTAGTGGCGATCACAATTATGTTCCTCCTTGATGCCTGTCCTGAAAACGACTTTCTAATTCTCCCGTGCACAGCTTTCCCCAGGAGAGACTGGCCGCCCTCTTCTTATTCTCGCCCTGACTGGTTCCCAGGAGCTCGACGGCCAGCAGGTAGCAAACAGCAATCCCTCAGCAAAGACTGAGATAAATGTTGGTTTTTAATCAGATTAAGGACAAACGGGCTCAAAAAAATATCCAGAGTGAATTAATCTTTCCGGATGTTGCTGACACATCAATGTTCTCTGCTCAGATGTTAGCTATGCAGTTCCAGACTCGGGATATGCATGGAGTGAGACAGAAACACCTGAGATTCCAGGTAAGTAAATGCACCTCCTCTATGACAGAGTGCTGCAGTTTTGGGTCCGTATCGCAACCTTTGCTGCACACCTCGTATCCAGCTGTTCTGCACGCTCGTGTGTCTGGTACAGTTCGGTATCTGCTGACCATGTATGTGCTGAATTGACTCCATGTGTAAGTACGTACATGCAAGGGAATCTCTGTTTACATGCCATCTGCCTGCCATATGAGGGCTTCTTTTGAAGTGTAGGAAAGCAGAATGGGGCAGGATATTGATGCATGTGAAAGTGATGTACTCTGAGGTGATAATTGTGAAAAAAAAGTCATTGTTTTCACTGGTCTTGGATTGGTCATGAAGGATTTCTGACCAATCGTAACCATGGAAACATGTGCTTTTCCCTTTGACGTTTCCTCCACACTAACGGGTTTCGTAACGTCCTCCTCTAGCTCGGGATCTCAGGCCTGATATCTCAGAGTATGAACGCTGGCTTTATAGCTTTGGACCATACCGTAAGTGTTCATGTATTTCTATTTGTTGGGGTTACTAACAAATCCCCAGGTTGTAGAGTTTCAATAAATGGGTTGGGATTACCTTGCTAAAGTATTCAACCCCTTGGACCTTTTCACGTTTTGTCACATTACGTCTCCAAACTTCGATGCATTTTATTCGGATTTTACATCAGCCACCATTACTTTGTTACACCGGAAATGAAATTATTGCAACCAATTGAATTCAAAAGTGATCATTTGCAAATAGATTCAATCTGTGTGCAATTTATAAATAAAAGCACAGCTGTTTTTCATATGTAAACAGAAAAACCGATCAGAGATGTTTGGAATATGGAGGATTTTACTCTGACTGACACTAAAATGAACTAGACATTCATTGGTAAGGCCTGCAGTGGTAATACAGAAAATGTGATTCTGAAACCTACTGAGTCAGGGGTCTGGATTCAAATGCATGACACATTTAAATACAAATAATGCATTTTTTATGGGGGGTTTTTAAATGCAAATCCTGCAGCGTATATTTGTATCAAGGCAAACTCGTGTTAGCCTAGTTTTCAGAATAGTAGCGCCCACTTATGTGTGATTTAACGTCAGTATAAATGCTGCAACCCTTGATTTTCTTTTCAGGCCATTAAATGGGTAAATGGGGATAAAAGAATGCACACAACATTTTACAGACTTTTATTTCTAAAAATATAACATGTAACCCTTTTTTCTTCTTTGCAATTATCCGCTGTTTTGTGTTGGTCTATCACATAAAGTTTGTGGTTGTGATGTGACAAAACATGGAAAGATTCATGGAGTCTGAATACCTTTGCAAGCAGATGAAAAAAACTGTTTGTTTTCTTTTATCCAGGTTCAGCTTCTGATACTTTTGTATTTAATTCATAGTATAAACAGAACCAGCCAGCACGCTCCCGTGTTTCTTCTCTAGTTTTTTCACAACACACAGATATTACAGTCGGGTCAATTTCCGTCTGACTGCACATGAAAGAACCTAAAATACCTTAACTGCTCTGTGAAAGGAAACCACATTTTATTTGTTTTATACTTGCATGCCTACACATTAAACAATATAACTCGCTTGCAGTACGACCTGCTGACGAGACACAAAAACCCAGCAGAAAGCACTAAATCTCATATTTCAAACATTGTGCTTTCTTCTTTTTTAGAGGCACAGGTTGGCATTCAAATCTGAGGTCTGGAAACCATTTGGAGCATCCACCATATAAATACAACCAGAAATCCAGCCAAGCTAAACATTTAAACAGAGTGGTGTGCTGGCTGTTCTGCCACAGTGTTAGTGTTTTCTTTGGTTGCAGTTTTCTTTCATATTTGATAATGTCTTTATTTTTAGCCCCTCGCTCCACTGACTTAGATGGCAGCCACAAAATGCCCCTGCATTTACCCCATGGCAAAGGTGAGCAGCCATAATGAACATCCAGGGAGGCCTGGAAGATTATTATGCAGCTTTTGCACAGAATGCTGTTGAAACTCAGTTATGAAAAAGTATTTGTCACCTCACCGATTTCTTCAATTTTTGTTATTTAGTTACACATAAATGTTTCAGATCAACAAACTAGTTTTAGTATAAAACATAACCTGACTCAGGGGTCTGGATACAAATGCACAACAAATTTAAATACAATGAATGCATATTGTCAAAGTATTTTGAAAATAACTAACTTGAAAATGGGAATGGAAAGTGGAGTACTGAAATTATTTCAAAAGTAAAAATTGCTTGTACTATTCCTTTAAACAACTCCCATCAAATGTGGACTGGGAATGCATCGTCTTACATCCCTGTGGAGGATTTTTGGCCCAATTCAGCCACATGGAGGATTTTTGAGCACGAACTCAACAAAAGGTCACATCATCTTAATAGGATTTAATCCCACACTGTGACTAAGTCACTACAAATGCTTCTCTTATGCCTCATTTGCACTGACTGGTACGGCACGGGTAAGTACACTTTTTCTGTTTCCATTGTAAAATACCGCATACCGCACCATTGCTGGTCTAAACGGCACGCTCCACTGATTGGAGGACAGAAAAACATCAGTACTTGAGACTAACCGGTGGGTCGTGTTTGTCGTTGCACTAGTGTGGCGCAATGTTGTGCTTTTGGGTTTAACTCCACCTTCCCAGTGAGGGATCAACTGGCGGTTGAATCTGCTGCGTACTGAACACTTTTAGTCTTACACTAGATGTTAACAGGACACACATCTTATAAAAAGCTCCACTTTTGTCCCATCAGTTCATAGAATATGTTTCCAAACATCTTGGGGATCATAAAGATGTTTTGTTGGGGAAATGTGAGTGTGTTGTGTTGATCATCCGTTATTTTGGTCTTGAAAATCTTTTATGGCGGCCATTTTTATACGCGGCGCCTGCTCTAACCACTGCACCACTCAACGCCCTGTAATGGTTTTCAATTAACATTTTGCTGACAGAAAAGCCAATGAGTGTTTTCTTTTGCCTTTAGAATTCATAAATTTGTATTTAATGACTTAACAAGGGAAGTTGTGTGTGTGTTTTTTTTTTTGCGAGGTTGTTTTAGATATTTTTACCTTTTTAAATGAAATAATAATTTGAAAACTACTTTGTTTATTTACTGTTGCTTTCCTGGTCTGATTTGATTAAAGCTCTGAAACATTTGAATGTCACCTTAAAAGCAAAATCCAGAAATCTGAAATGGTGAAACTTTTTCACAGCATTGCAGGTAAATGCTTCTGAAGTTATGACTTGCTGCTTTGCTAATGCTTAGCTTGTATAATGTCATTCATGCAGTGGAACCAGTAGATGCCTGGAAACAAGATGCAAACCCCTACGAATCAGGTAAGTTTGCTTGCACTGCCACTCGTTTTGCCACTTTGCAGCTTTGCAGTAAGTGCGATTCAAACCAAAGCTATCCGAGGATAAGACTCTGGGTTTTGGCTCGGCCTGTAATTGAAGGGAATTGGGGTAAAAGCCAAATGGCGTTGGTGGCTCGGGGCATGATGTTTGTGACTGGAAACATTTGGGGTCACTAAAAAGAGGACGCCTTCAAACTTTCAATGTAATTTCCTAAAAGTAGGCATTTGAACTGTCTTTGTTGTTAGTTAGTTAGTTGAGTGTTTTATTTTCGTGGTAAACACCCAACTGCATTTTCCTGGATGATGAAAGGTTGAGCTGATTATTTTCCCTTCAGTTGTCCCACATGAAGACGACCAAGATAAAAAAGGAAAAAGATCAAGGATTCTGTCGTATTTAAAACAGCTAATTAATCCAGAAACATCTTGACTTTTAGGCATTTCTCTTTTTTGTTTCATTCTAGGTTTTAGCTTGAGAGAACCAGAGGCACTACCCAGAGCACCTGAACCCCCTGCATCACAAGGAGACCCAAGTATGTGGAGGTTCTTGCATCTATGAATATGTGAATGCATCTAGCTCCCGTCCTATTAAAGCAGATAATACTTTTCAATGTGCATACCTGAGAGTGATTGCATATTCAGAGGATTTTCTTGCACCTGCACTTTCAAACAAAGTCCTTTTTATCCTGGTGGTCCCTGCTGCTATTAGGTGCAGATTATTCTGCTAGGTGAGAAATTGCAAGACGTATACAGCTAAATAAGTGTCTGTTTTATTTGTAAATCTTATCACTCCTGACCTTCTGCTTTTATAAGTTTCGTAGATGTAGAGTTGTGTTCAGAATAATAGTGACATCTTTAAAAAAAGAGTAATTTCACATACCTGGTACATTTTATTTCCATATGCAATGTAACTTACTTTATTTGTGCCATCACAGTCTTATTTTACTTGATGGGAATCATTTTAAAAGCTGCATCATATAAGTTTGAAGAAATTTCTCTGTCGTGCCTGCTGCTAGCATGTGTTAAATGAAAGTTAGCACTTTCTTCTTTGATTTTCATTTTTGACTTCCAATGACTCACTTCCTGCTAAAGAGCCCCCTAGTGGTTGAAGAGAAATCCACAGAAAAGCCTCACCGAGCTACAGAACGCATGGTTCAAATCGTAGAAAAAATGTAGCGGCTTATAGTCCGAAAAATACAGCAGGTTTTTCAAGTGGGACTTTTCTATCCGATAAAAGTTTGAGTTATGTGCTGCCATTTTCTCTCACTGCAATCTATGTGTCAAGGTGGTAAAAGCTACAGGCAACAAGCTAGAAAGCCAAATGCCGTATGAGAAGTGCAAAGCTGCTGCCAAGAGCCAAAAACCTCCCAGAAATCTCACAGTTTTGGCCCCCGTATTTCTTTTCTATATCTTTCTCGTAATATAGATCTTAAAGACTATGAAATGCATAGAAAGCTGATATACTTGAAGTTACACAAGGCTGAAGCAGTCTGGGAAACATTTGGACTCACATAGTCACAGTAAAAAGTATTTTTGTTGAAAGTTAAAGAAATTCAGTAAAACTTCAAGAGTAGGGTAACAATCCAAGAAGTCAGGCTATAATATCCTTTGGAATTAGATTCTCCTACTATGAGTCTGCCATCTGACAAACTCTGAAAACCAATGGTTTGTTTGCAGCTGCTGCAGCAAGAACAAAACCAATGCTACTCATAAAGAATATTGCTGTCTGGCTTCTGTTTGCTTAAAGACAGAATAAAGCAGAAGCTTGTCTGAATAATGTCTTGCGGATAGATTAGAGCAAACTAGGTTACTGGATTTGGGCCAGAGCAGCTTTCCTTATTGAGTGACTCTAAATTTAAAAGGTCTGTTGAATTTAAAACCAACAAATATGTGCAAGTGTTACAAATATTTGGTTTCCTTTAAGTTTTAAAGTCTTATTCATATAGAAAGACTAGGAAACAACCATCCACCTCAGTGCAGTGTGGTGTAGCCATATGGTGTGTTCCTTTTTCTTCCCTCAGATTGTAAGGTTGATCTCGCCTTCCTGATGGATGGCAGCTGGAGCATTGGGAAGCGGCGTTTTAAGATCCAGAAAGACTTTCTGGCTGAAGTGGCTCAGGTCATCAACATAGGAATGGCTGGACCCATGATGGGCATCATCCAATACGGGTAACCTCTGTCTATGCTTTCTGTAATCTTGTCCCAGTTTGGGAAAAGAAGGTATAAACTGATAGCTTATTGTTTTGTTTGAAGTGACGAGCCTGTGACGGAGATCAGTCTGAGGGCCCACTCCAGCTCCAAGGACGTGAAGTCAGCCATAGACAAGATTGTGCAGAAGGGCGGCATGTCCAACGTGGGTGAGTGACCCCGCTGGTTGCTGCCAACTGCGACAAAACCTCACAAACTCAAGTGTGAAAGTGAAAGGCTTACAATTATCGCATGTTTTTTACTACGCTGGCACATTTTCACATGCAGGGATAGAATTAAGTCTAAATTTGCTGGGAGACCAGCGAGCTAAATTACAGTTCTCATTCTAGCAAGGCGTGTTTTTCTTCTCCTGCAACCAGAACGCATTTGCTTTTTACAAGCCTGCAGGGGTCAGCTCTCAAAAAGCAAGGCTGCTTGTTGCCTTTTTTTGGTGCGCCAGCATTCATCAGCTGCAGATTTTGGAGCTGATGGCTGGATTTTTTTTTAGGGTTTGCTAAATTTTGCTTGGTGACAGTTTGTTGGGTTTGACCACAATCGTACAACAGTGTGTGTGAGTACAAAAGGCTCTATAATCTTGATCAGAGCCTCTCCTGTTATTGTAAAGACCACCAACAATCAACTGACAAACTAAATATAGGTTATCCCAGTACAGAGATATTGTGCAGATGCATTTAGCCAATGCATAGTTTCTTCCACCTACTGTATTTTATTGTAACTTTTCGGAAACCTTAAAACATTGTCAAATTGTAATGAAATATATATACTAAACTATAAATATCTCACTGACCCAACATGGAGTTGGCAGCATCATGCTGTTCAGATGTAGTTATCGATTATTCTGACGATTAATCAATTAATTAGATAAAAAAGGAAATTTCTTTAGACTTTTCATTTAAGCCTTTTTATACAACATTAGAAACATATTAAAAGATGCAATGAATAATTGAAATTCTCTTTTAAATGAGAAAATAAAAATTTTACATATTAGGCAATATTTTTGCCTAATATGTAACAACAGACTAGTCTGTTGTTAGACAGACTGACTAGACAGTCTAGTGTGTCTAGTCTTTACTGTGCACTTGATCATTTGTAACTTCTAGCATCAAAATGTGGAAAAACTCAGCCCTTTCTGCTCGACTTCACATCGATACATTGTGGGGCTGATCTGCTTACTATGTTTTGGATTAACTAATTAATAATTAGATTTAAAAAGGTGCTTAATAGCAGATATGTTTGTAGTGAATTTGAACCAGGTGATCTTGGGTGGCTTTGTGGGATTTGTTAAAAGTTTGGGCTGCACATTTTCACAACATTTGATGGATTATTAGAAAGTTTTCAGAAGAATATTCGTTCAAAATAGCTGTCATTCTGTGGCAGAAAAGCACAAAACCTTTAAAACTTTAAAGCCTTTAATAAAATTCAATGCTGTTTCATTTTCCTTATTAGTAATTTATTCTGAGCTCTCTGGAATCTGCTGAGTGTGTCATCATCAGTGATTAGTCATTGGTTAATGTGTTTCTATGTAGTAGAGTTGTACAACAGAAATGATTTAGAGACATAGCGCTGCAAAAAACTCAAATCTCATTGCGTTCAGTGTCAAGTCCTTTGCAGTCCCAATAAGACCTGGGACTGCAATGGATTTAATTTAAAATTCTTTTCAGTCCCAATTTAAATGTCACAGGTCTACAAATGCAACAGATGACATTTGTGGCACATGGTTTCTTTTTTGGAGTTGGGTGAGTTTTATGTTGTGTTTGAACTGGTACCTGTCAGTCACGTCTGGCAACCCTGTCTGTCACCTAAAATCCCACTGAAGTTAGAGGTTGTGACATGTCAAAACGTGAAAACGTTCAGTGCGCATTATGCTTTTCAAAGGCACAGCAGCGTCACTTCTTTGTCGCCCTCTGGTGTTCAAACAGGAAAGGCCCTCTCCTACATCAACAAACAGTACTTCAGTGATGCAAATGGGAACCGTGGAGGGGCTCCTAACGTGGCGGTGGTACTTGTGGATGGCTGGCCCACAGACAAGGTGGAGGAGGCTTCTCGACTCGCCCGAGAATCCGGCATTAACATCTTCTTCGTCACCATCGAGGGCCCTGACGATAATGAGAAACAAAATCTAGTTGAGGCCAACTTTGTTGACAAGGTGGTGTTGAGTTGCAAAGGTTTACCGGTGCTCCCATAAAAACGGTCAGAAACACCGTTTCCTGTTTCACTCCCCAGGCTGTGTGCCGGACAAATGGCTTCTTCTCGCTTCCCGTGAACAGCTGGTTCGCCTTGAGAAAGGCTGTGCAGCCGCTGGTGAAGCGGGTGTGCGACACGGACCGCCTGGTGTGCAGCAAGACCTGCCTCAACGCCAACGACATCGCCTTCGTGATCGACGGCTCCAGCAGCGTGGGGACTGGCAACTTCCGCACGGTGCTCCAGTTCGTGGCCAACGTCACGCGGGAGTTTGAGATCTCGGACACGGACACGCGGGTGGGAGCTGTGCAGTACACCTACGAGCAGAGGCTGGAATTCGCCTTCGGACAGTACAACAACAAGGCCGAGCTGCTCAACGCCATTAAGCGCATCAACTACTGGAGCGGCGGGACCAGCACCGGGGCCGCCATCACCTTCGCGGCAGAGCAGCTCTTCAGCAAATCCAAACCCAACAAACGCAAGATCATGATCGTCATTACGGATGGACGCTCGTACGATGACGTCAGGGCGCCAGCGCTGGCTGTCCATCGCCAAGGTGAGACCTCATCACTGGACAGCCTTTTGGAAAATAAGAAATAAAGATGACACTTGCTTTTACAGGATTTCGCAAATGTATTCAGACCATATTTAACCTCATGACGTTGTTATGTAGAAGAACCGATATTTTCACCGTTGCCTTTAAATCTGTAATATCGGACTGAAACGATTCATCGTGATGAATTGTGTATTGAAATGATCAACTAATTTAGTTATTGATAAATCGTTAACTAGAGTATACAGACTCAAAAAGGGCCATTTGATGAAAAAAGAACATACACAAAGTATTAATTGAGCTAGAACTGTACAAAATATTTTTGCATTTAAGGAAAAAACAAAGAACTATAGATGTTCTCCTCAAAACTCAAAGATTTTATTTTCTATACCAGGGTTTTTACAATACAAAAATGTCAAACAAGATACAAAAAAAATCACTTGATACTGCAATAAAAAATGTTTTGAAGGCACAGGGTTCTTTTCTGTTGAAACAAAATAATGATTGATTACAAAATGAAATGACAAAACCCTTGTTAAGAGCAATGGAAGGGAAGCTCTTCCTGGTTGGTTAAAAACAGAGTTGCTTTTTTCTGTATGCACTGCTCTTATTAGAGTTTAAACTTTCTAGCAGCAGCTCATTGTTTTGGCCAGGTGAGCAACTGAGGCTGAGTTTCCCTAAGACTGAAGTGGGAAAATGTGACACCAGGCCACATAAAATAGGTTGAATTTCCTTTCGAAATGTAAGGAAATTTGGGGAGTACAAATACTTCTGTAAGCCAAGCCGCACCTTCATTTAAAAAACTAAACAGCGTGTGACGGTAATCTTTATTTCAAAAAGCAAAATGGTTTTAATGTCACATTAGCTTTGAGAGATGCACATACAGTTCTTTTTTTGATGAGCCGTGTTTTCCTCCCCTGATCCAGGTGTGATCGCCTACTCCATCGGTATCGCCTGGGCCGCCCAGGATGAACTGGAGTACATCGCCACTGACCCCGACAAAGAGCACTCCTTCTTCGTGGACGAATTCGACAACCTCTACAAATACGTCCCCAAGATCATCCACAACATCTGCCAGGAGTTCAACTCTCAGCCCAGGAACTGAAGTCATCAGTGCGACGGAGGGGGAGGAGCATGTTGGACCAGGGCCGTCTTTATCAGAACGCTGACCGCAAACGTTCTCACCCTGCAGCCCCACAGATGGCGTCTCTAGGTGGGCTGCAGACACACACAGATGTAGAGGCTAGAATTTACACTTCCAGTGAAAAGCTTACAGACACTCATCATGGAGATGAAAGTCACATCAATTTGGGTCTTTTAATGAGTTTTTATGAGCCAGAGTTTCACAGGGAACCAATTTTACGTCAAGTAACATCAGTGAATTTCAAATGTAAGAATTGAATGCACATGTTTGAATTTAATGTGGATTTTTTTCCATTCTAGTCATGATCATCAAAATTGTACACAAAAGTTCAAATGCATATACTTCCAACAACATTTGATAGCTGCATGACAGACATATGCTTATTATAGCCATATGCTTATTGTAAGCATATGGCTAATTACTGTCCGTAGAAATTTTGGCTGAATATTTGCAGAATTGGTAGAGTGAATTTAACTTGGATGGTTTTCTGGTTTTTATTAAAGTTGTGGTGAGGCTGGAGCTAGTCCAGACACTCAGTGATTTAATTATTTCCAAACCAGTTTTAATGTGTCTTTAACTGCCACAGCTTGAACATAAATTCAGCACCAGTTTCTCATTTTAACTGGCAAGTTTCTTGTTAAAACTAGAAAATTTCCCCATTATTACAACATGCAAAGCTCATCAAACCAGGGAACTTTGACATTATAATGAGAAAAATTTTATATCTCATTATTACGGCAAAATTTCTCATGAGTTTTATATGTTGTGCTAACAGGAAGAGTACAGTCCCCTGACAGGATGCGGTTTGTCCTAATGATGAGTTTTTGTCAACTTTTTCTTGTTACTGTATTTGATCATGGATTTAAAGATACATTTTAAAATGTATCAACACAGTAAATTCTCATGAAAAACCATTTGCATTGCACCATTTGTTGGTGCCACAAACAACAACACTGTCAATCTTTGAGTGGCCAGTTTGTGTGATTTCCCTCACACAAAATTTAGGTAATTTCTTAACAAGTTTATCAAAAGAAACTGAAATAAAACAGAAAGCTATAATGTTATATTGCAGTCAAAAAGCTCCAAAACGCAACTCTTTCTGTGTGTTATTAGAAAGTGATTCCAACATAATGCACTTTGCAGACATATGTAGGTTTAATGCATTCCTAACGTTTCCTCTAATGGTTTCCTATGCTTCATAAACTTGTTAACATGGTGCTTTTATACGATTACCTGTGAAGAGGATCCCCTCTTTCACAGCTGAGGCATTTTGATCTTCCTAACAGGAGATGTGATCTGAGTTCAAGTTGGAGACTATGGTGCTGTTTATCTAATTTTTATGTGGGTGTAAAAGCAAACCACCAGCATGGATGTGGACTTCTGTGAAAAGTGGGTTGTTTTATGCAGTTTATTTCATCCCTTTCTGTATTGTAATAGCGAGCGGCTCCTAATATACCAAGATTTTGAAGTTTTAAGAGTATTTATGAATTTTTTTTTGCCTTTGTTTTCCTGTTTGTACATATGCTTATTAAAATGCTTTGCTTGTCATGTTCACATAATTGATCCTTTTTCTTGTTTTTAATAAAATAAATGAACAGAACATGATGCTTTTATGGTTGTTGTTTTTTTTTTTGCATTTTTTTCAGATGATTGGATATTTTAAAATAAATATATTTACATATGTTTTATACTTTGGACAATAAGATCTAAAAAACATAGAATTATTGGAGAAAAAAAGAGGGACAAAAAGGAAATGTCAACCGAACAATACATGCAGCAAGATATGAGTGTCTAAATATGAGAAATTATCTTTTCAAATGTATTCAACTTAGGTCTTTGCTTTCGAATGAAGTAGCAGAGTATTTGCAACAAAGAGAATAAAATATTTTCTGTGGCTTTATATATATATATCCAAGCAAATTCAGGGAACAAAGCAAAAGAGAAAATGAAGAACACAAGTACAAAGTGAGTGATGTAACGGGTTGTTAAGATTCACACTCAGGAAGGAAGTTACAAAGCTTTCTGGCACCAGTAGTAGACATTTATTTTGTTTTTCCAACGCAATCCAGGTGGAGGATGGTGGTAATTATTCACAGCAACGGATGAATTTTAAGCTTTTCTCTCCACATCCAAACACCACTTTTAATCTGTTTAGTTTAGAACAGGCAACATTGACTTAGACGCATTCGCACGTGTGTGTCTTATAAAATAAACGTGTTTCCACCTTGGATTATGGCAGTGTTTCTCAATTCCAGTCCTCACGCCCCCCTGCCCTGCATGTTTTAGGTTTCCCTGCTGCCACACACCTGGATTGAATATTTGGGCGATTAACAGGCTTCTGCAGTACTTGATGGTCATGCAATCATTTGAATCAGCTGTTCTGGAATAGAGGAACATCTAGAACGTGCAGAGCAGGGGGGCCTGAGGACTGGAATTGAGAAGCACTGGGTTATGGCTTATGCAAAGAGCGGCCATATTGGATCTCGGAGTTGGTGTTGGGGAAAAAATTCAACTACAGTCTACGTTGGAAGTCTGATTTCAGGAGCGGCGTTCAAGTTGAGTTTTTCTGATTCGGAAGTTTGACATTCTGACTTTTGACTACAAACTGAACGCAGCATGACTTCGCAGAAGCTCACTAGAAAATCAAAAGTCTCCATTTAAGATCTAATGAGCAAAAAATAGAGTCAAAATAAACTATTTAAGGCCTAATATCAAGATTACATGAGGAGATTTAGTGAATTTAGCAACTCCAAAATGTTAACTCAGTGGATTAGAGCAAATCAGTAGTGATATTAATAATAATGTTAAAAAGTAAGTCAGATAAATCTTTTTTTTTTACTCTAACTTTCACATCATTGTTATTTATATGGGCTTTCTCAAATGTATATGTAGGAATCAAAGCAACATTTCAGGTGTGTTTTTGATGAGAGAATTACATAAATTAACATAGAGCTAAAAAAGTTGATTTTGCAATAATATCAAGTATAATTCAAGTCATGTGATCGGGTCAATCAAAAACAGCATTCAAAATAACCAACATTTGAGCCCAATTAACATTTTACAGCAGGTTTTATTTCGAACATACTCTCATATACAAACCAGTGACTGAGAAAATGGCTCATGTAAAGCTGTACTCTCCGCGTACAACATCCTGTTTGCCTTTTTTAATCTTTACTTGCTTTCAAACCTCATGGATTTACAGTAAACTGGAACTGCAGGACATTTCTCTTGGTTAAATCATCATTTCAGATAGTCCTAAAGGTACTGCACTAATCTCCTGCTAAACACTGGACTACTGTAAATACCTGGACATGATACATCACATCGTAGTCAAGCATGTCCACACAGCTGAGGCGGGGGGAGGAAAAAAAACAAAACAAAAAAACTATATACAGTACACAGCATTCAATTCAAACAAGATCAAACTGGCCAAAATGTGTTAGATATTCCTAAAAGTTGACATCTAGAATCAAGTCTGTTTAATTTTAATTATATAACCAAAATGGTTTACTTTGGACACATAAGCGTGTAATCTTCAGAAGTGTACAGATGCTTGAAACTAAGAAACAGGCATGTAATTAATGGCCTGCATCGCTCTACCAGCGCTGCCTCCAATCACACAGAACTGACATCCCAACCACACTTATCAAAAACAAAAACTCAAACTCACGCTGCACTGTAAATTTTTAAGACTGAATATATATTTCGTTTATTATAAGCATTTGTAATTTTACACCCAATGTTAAAACCGACAACATTGCGACAACCAGCTTCCCCCCGAAAAACAAGCTTGTTAAAATAACATATTTTAAAGACCTTTTTAAAGCAAAGGCACATTCGTCAATATAGGTTTTTAAAAAGGAAAACAAAGGCAGGTCAAGCAAGCAGAGTCGGTCTGGGGAAGCTGAGGAGAGGAGCTGGGAGGCTTCTGCCTCAGAAACGCAACACGGAGAAAAACTTGGTTTATCCAAGGAGGATCTGGGATGAGCGTGAAGGAAGATGGGACCTCAGATCTCCGCTCCTCGCTGCCACTTGTCCTGAGCCTCTCTCCTTTCTGTGGAGGTGAAGTTTGAGTCTGTTTGCAGGGGGCGCTGTGGCCAGTCACACCCAGGCCTGCCTGGATGGTGGGGAGTGAATGGGGGACCAGAGAGCAGTTCCTCCTCCTCCTCCTCCTCCTCACAACCTATTTGAGGCTATTGGCTACATAGTCTGCGAGTCCGACAGGAGACCAGTGGCTAGTTTGAGGTGGGACCGGACTCGCTGCCTGACTGTCCTTCCCCTGCTGTGTCTCTATTGGTCCCTGATCGTAGAAGACTGAGTCAGAGAGCGAGGCTGTGGTTGGGGAGGGACGTGTTGCTCCGTGTCATACGAACACCTTGGCGAGAGCGTCCGCCCCGGCACTGGCGATGTAGCATTTAGACGGATGGAACGCCACGTCGTGGATCGATTCCTCGAACTTCTTTCTGTGAGCCGTGAACTCTTGGATGCAGGTTTTACTCTCCAGGTTCCACAGACGGATGGAGCAGTCGTGACCTGAGGACAGAACAACATGAAGGAAGTTGCTTAACTGTTTTTGCCTTTAAGAAATGTCATATTTTGCACGAAAGGTGTTTAAGTGAAACGTTATGCTTCCTTGAACAGGTTAGAACAGGTTTATGAGAGATACAAAACATGTCCATTACCTTTTTTGTGCAAAATCATTCTTAGACAATCAGATTTCAGTATGCTTAGTCCTGCTTATTTCGAGCTCCTTCCAGCTGTTTTCAGGCCACTTTAAACCCAAATAAGCTGCTGCTGCCCCCAACTCAACGTTTACACTCGTGCGTGAAAATGAATGCAAACAGATGTGCAACCCTACATCTTTGAAAAGCAGAAGTGTAGCCTCCTGCACTACAAACATTGACCAAAACAAAACATTATTTTTCTAGAAAATATTAAAAAGCAAACAAAAAAAGTAATTTAATATTTTATTTTTCCCCTCTGAGTCATGCACTCAACTTAATGTTTCATCAAATTGAGATTCTGCAAAGAAACTTAAGGCTCAATAATATTTTAAAGCTTTCTGTACATCTTTACCAGTTGTGTCAATTAAAGTTGAGGGAGGCGTAGTAAATAAATATAATTTAAAATCCTTGCTTGGCATAATTCACATTTTCTAAATACCAGCAGTTATTGTTGGACTGGGTTTGAGTCGACCGTTCAAGCCGCAGAAGAAGAAAGCAGGAGAGGATGTTAGATACTCACTGCCTGACATCAGATAAAGTCCGTTTGGATCCACAGCTAAGCTGGTGACGGCGTCCAGATGGGCCACCATGGAGTGAATCAGCTTCCCACTGTTATTGTCAAAGAATTTGATGTGTCTGTCCTCCTGCGCTGTGATGGTGATCGGAAGAGTCGGGTGGCTGAGGACCTTGTTGATCTGACAAGGAGTGCCTGGTAAAAAAAAAAAAAAGATTTAAAGATGAAAAACACAGAAATATCTGACAAAACTAACTAACTTGCAAGCAACTTTTCAGCAAGATATTGGAGCTTGTTTTAAGTCAATAATATTGATAAAATAGCTAAAATAGTTCCAGTGGCAGATTATTTCACTCATAACAAGGGATAACTGGCTTGTTTTTAATTCAATGATTTGTCAGTGAAACTGGTATGTTTTTAATCAATATCAAACAATTATTTACTAATAATTATTTACTAATTGTATATTACTCAAAGTTACTTTTTAGTTTTGTCTTATTTTAAGAGTAGTAAGATGTTTACACTAGAACTAGACAAAAAAATGCTCAGTAAGATTTAGTGTTTTTTTTGAGGAGCTAGAAAAGTTTAATAGTGCATGATCAACTTTAAATTAATCGATTTCCTCATCAAATTAAACTTTGTTAGATTCGAATCGCTGGGAAGTGAAGAGGAAAATTTCTGCACACAAATGGATGAAATTACCTGATAATTTAGTTATTTAAATACTAAGTCAATGTTTGTTCAATCTGCAACATGAACGATTTGTTCTACATTTTCGGCCCAGCTCAGTTTGTGCCTTGTGCAGTTCGTCCCTGAACTTACCTGGCTCCAGATTGGATTCCATACTGAGCACCAGCTGGCGGGTCTCCATGTTAAAGAGGCCAATCTGGCCGTTTGTGAAGGATGTGACCAGATGAGCTGGTTCACTGCACACCAGGTCCACAGAGGAGGGAACTCCCAGCTCTAGCCGAGGGATAAACCAGTTTTAATTCCTCAACTTTAAATAAAAACAATAAAAAGGTAAACTTAATGTAAATGAATCCGGTTGTTACTTTTGTTTTCGTTGAATACTGCCAGCGAAGGGGAGGTGGTGTTGGCGTCCCACAGCCTGACGGTTCCGTCCGCTGAGCAGGAGAGGAGGCGCTGGTGTGCGCTGCTGTACACCAGACCCCACACCGAGTCGGTGTGTCCACTCAGCTCCCCACGCAGCACCGACGGGTCTGAACACAGGGGCACCACGGTCACTTTTCACGCTCTGCAGCTAAAACTCACTCCTGGTTCAATCGAAAGGCGCTGAGGTTACCGTAGGAGTCGTAGGGGTCGATGTTCGGGTTGGGCGTGTTCCAGCACTGGATGGTGCCGTCGACCCCTCCGCTGAAACACTGCTCCCCTGTACTGCTCATCACCACACTTAGTACAGCCCCTCTGTTGTGTTTTACATAATAAAATCGCAGCCATTAAGTAATCTGTATTGAAGCTTAAGAAAAAGGTTTGATAAAAGTCCCATATTTTACCTATGGGCTCTGAAAGTGTAGATAGGCTCCACGTCTAAAGATGTACTCCTGCTGACAAAATGTTGATTAATTTAACAAAAAATAAATAAATAAATAAAAACAAGTACTTGAAATATGAAGCAAAATTAAGTCTACCATTGATTTAGCACTATGGGACAAAAATATAGTTTTATATGGTTTAAAATGGTTCATATAACCATGAGCTTCAAATAGGACTGAGACTGAAATCATGCAGAAAAGGCTGAATAACATCACTGGTAGGTAAGAAATGGAACATATATAAAATAGTCTTTATGTCTTAAATATTGTACTAATATGCTTCTGACTTATTTATTTGTATTTATTAATATTAATATTTGTATTTTTACTAACCCTATTGGCTCCCTGGACATTAGTTTTTGTTTTGCTCCATTTGTTTCTGATAGAAGTGGAATAAAAATTGGCCAGATTTTGGTGGAAACTCTAATTTTTTGTGTTTTTTCCACAAGCTTTTTAATCTTTCAAAAAATGCTAAATATATTTTTTTAAAATAAATAAATATTTTTTAAGAGGCGTGTCAAATAAAAAAATTGTAAAAAGTTGCAGCTACATGATTTGTTTTGCTCATATTTGGTAGGAAAAGTAAAAACAGTCGTATGGATGTGAGTTAATAAAGAGCTGAAGCTTTCTTACTTTTTGGCCGGAGCCGTTTTCTGCAAGTTCCACATTTTGAGTGTGTGATCCTCAGAGGCAGTGATCAGGACCGGCTCCACGGGGTGAAAGGTCAGAGCGCGAATCCCGTCAAAATGACTCCGCAGGGTGAATTTGGGGTTCCACGTTTTTCTCATGGCATCTTTATTGTTGCCAATCTGAGCGAAAACAAAAACAATTATCAAAAATGTAAAAATGTAGAGACAATCGTACAAATAAATCTAACAAAGAAAATTTCCAGCAGAATTAAATGCTTTATTTTCGTGGTGTTGAAAGTAAATCAGCACCACGGTTAGTTTAGGGAGTAATGATGTCTCTGTTCTGTAAGAATCTGCCTCACTTCAAAAACAAACCCTCTCATTCAGATGTTTCAAACACAGGTGAGTGACATCGTTTAGCTCCATACCACTCACATCATACACCATGCTGTCGGCCTCGTTGGCCACGGTGAGTCCGGCCAGCTCCCCCAGACCCAGAACGTTCTCCATGCCCTCCTCTGTGCCCATAATGAACGACTTTCCTTGTGTGGGTGGGAAAGTGAGCGCTTCAACTGGGTCAAAGGACAAACAAAAAAAACATCTGTCAATCGGTGAAGAATTGGCAGAAGGGACGGGAAATGTGCTTTGTAATTAGTGAATCACCTTCTTCTGTCCTGTTCCCCTCGTGTTCGCTGAAGCGCGGCACGTTGGGCCGGGACTGCGGGGTCGGCTGAGGCTGCATGTGAGACAGGTCCTCCGTGTCTCTCAGGTTAGCCAGCATGTCTTGCAGCTTAGACCGGTTGGGCCCTGTTAACGAGTTAGGTTCAACGTTCAAACAGCCGACATATGTTTGGATGGAGTGGAAGAAGAAAAGAAATTAACCAGAAAGCGGTGGGCATATGGCTGAAGCAACAAAGAAAAAATTAATATAAAAGGAAGCACTGGAATAAAAAAGAAAAAAAATCAGTAAACACAGAGGATGATGGGAGCCCAGCAGTAGAGTCCTGCAAAGGATAGAGAAGAAGTTGAGGCACATTTATCTTTAACGGTGAAACGTGGAGAGCAACAGTCAATGGCTTGAAGGTAAAACAAATTTTTACCTTTGAATTTTGGATTTTTAGATTATTTATTTTTAAGTAACATAACATTAAACCTGAAGTCATTTCTAAAAACAACATGTAGGACATTTTCCCCTTCAGATTCTTCAAACGGAATTTTTTTTTTAATTTGCTGGGGGAAAAAAAAAAAAAAAAAACACAGCACTGCTTTGAATTTATTGTTATTCTCTGATCCACAAACTGTGAAAAATATTAGAACTGCAACTAATGATTATTTTAGTAATCAATTATTCTATCAATTAGTTAAATAAGAAGAGGCACATTCTGCTAATTTTAACCACTGAAGCATTTTTGTACGTCAGAAATACATTAAAATATGCACATAAACAAATAATAAATTATTTTTTTAAATAAGAAAATAAACATTTTATTGCCTAAAATGCAATAACATAGTTTTCATTTAGTGTATGCAGCTAAAAAAAAATATCCTGAGGTGAAAAATGTAGGCCTTCACATGAAGAGCTAATATGGCTAATCTGTTGAAAAGCCAAAGGTGCTTAGAGAGAGAATTCTTTTAATTTTTCTTTCACATAATTTGATCCTGGTGAATATAAAACTATGCCACTTGAGTTCTGAGTAGAACATATTTACAGACAAACAAGGTTTCTTTTTAATTTTATTCATTTACCTTAAATGCAAAATGTATATATATTTTTTAGAGTTTTGGTTTAAGTGCTGCTCTGAATGTTATTCTTTCAGCAAATTGGCTTTTGGATTCTGTACACTTCTTAAAGACATTTTTGTGTGAACCTTTATGTCTATTGCTGCTGTTACATATGAATTATTCTTCAATAAAGGCCTTTTCTATTGCATCTATTATCTGTTTAGCTTCATGCACCTGTTGGAAATGAGGCTTAATGATTCAGTTTAAACTTCATGAAATCCAACTACATGTCCCAACAAGCCTTTAAGAATGCATCTTAGTTTAGTCAAAGGAAGCCTTGTGCTTATCAGGCTTGTCTTTGAGATTTTATAACTCCATTTTCCACTAGAAAGTCTCTCCACATGAACACCAATGTGATAAAGCACCAAAAGAGTGAAGAAAAATCTCATGATTTCTGTTAGATCATAAGAGGAGAAATGAAAGCGAAAAAAGTTTGAGAGAAAAAAAAGGAGTTGAAGTACGCTGTTGATCTCATGATCAATCAAAGAAGGGAAAGTCTGCATACAACATGTAAGAGCTCTGAGTTGGTAAACAAGGTTTAGGCGAGCTTTTAATCTTCTCAAAAAAAGCTTCTATTAGCTGCTAATCTATATCAGCAGCTATATTATTTGCTACTGGAGTATCAACATGGCAGATGGACGAGGACATCAATGCAGATCATTATGATTTTATGGCTACAAAGACAGAGAAACAGATGTCTGCAGAAATGGCTGGAAGCCCAGAAGGGAGACGGATTGCCTTACTGACACCAAGTGTCACTTGGTCGCTAACATTTAACAAAGACGAGATGATGGGGTGAAGATGAAATGAAGGGAAACAAACAAATGCAACAGACAAGACATGCATCAAGCATTACAGGGGACTTAATGGCAGAGTCTGGATTTGCAAGCACTAACTGGAAGACAGAGAACAGAGAGACAAAGGAACAGCTAAAGGAGGAGATGGAAAAAAAAGAAAAGAGATGCTCTCTTTTGATCAGTTTTGATTGAGCTCAGGAAAGTCAGGCTCTGCAGAGAGAAGAGACTGAAGGAGGCAGCAATGTCTATCGGCACTTACTCTTCCCTCCCTTTTTCCCCTTGCGTTCCTTTTTGTACTGCTCCTTGAGTTTGTTTATCACTCCCGGGTCCACGTCCCAGGCCTCAGAAACGGGACCCTGCTCGTCCTTGTCTACACAGGGGAACAAAAACCAGACCAAGAGGCTGTTGAGGAGCTGCATGGCCGAGGAGAGGCTGAGCTGGAGCTGCAGGCCTCTCTCAGGCCCAGAGGTTTTACTCAGTTGGTGGGTTTTAAACAATTGGATTCATAGGATTCTCCAGAATCTCCTCATATTTTTTAATTGTAAAAAAAATGTTTGAAAGACATAAATTATGCATTACTTTCGCTGCACACTGAAGTTGATTGTTGTAACGAGAATAAATTTGTGGGTTGTAAATGCAAAAGGAATATATGTTTAAAGATAAATGGAGGATCACTAAATCTATTAATGTAGCAGTTTTGCTAGTTTTGATTTCTAAGGTGGCAGTTTGCCATGATTCAGCCAAAGTAATGAAATAACGAACTGTGGACTGATTTTTATTGCTAATGTGTTTCTTCCTATTGAGCAGTGAAAGTCAATAAAACGTGTTACATGTCTTTTGCTTTAAGTATTTACTTACTGGAGGGATTTTTGTTTGTGCTGCAGAGCCACAGCTACAGCTAGCTCCTCATTTCAGCGGCTCTGGAGCCTGTGAGGTTCAGCAACTGTAGCTCCTCCTACAGGTTGGACTGAACCATTGTTCAAACAATAATGGGGGGTCCTAAAAATTAATTCTTTTTTTTTTTTTCTTAGATAAATCGCAGATTTACTTCGCTCTTTGTTTCTATGGCCATTTTTATATTCATATTGTTTGAATACAAGGGTTTCTTTCATGATTTCTTTTTTTTGGGGGTGGGGGGAGTTCTAGACTTTTCCAAGATTGAGGTGGTCCGCACCCCGCCGGGTCCATGAGTAGGAGGAACAAAACAAGACCAGCAGAGGGCGGTGTTGTCACATAGAATAGAATGGTCAAACACGTCACAGGGTCCGAGCTTCGTCAAGAGCAGAAAAATTGAAAAGAAATGGGAGATGAAACGTACTGCGGTTCTTTATTCTGGAACAATGATTGAAAATTAGTTTTACTGTCCTTTTCTTAATACTTTTAACATAAGTATTTTATTTTAAACTCTAATAGAATCTACAGTATTCCCTTCCGTTTATTCAGAATTTATACCAGGCTGCACACTGGCGCAGTGGTTAGAGCTGTCGCCTTGCAGCAAGAAGGTCCTGGGTTCGATCCCCGGGGGCTGCACTTACCACATGGAGTTTGCATGTTCTCCGGTTTCCTCCCACAATCCAAAAACATGACTGTCAGGTTAATTGGTGTCTCTAGATTCTCCCTAGGTGTGTGTGCGTGCGTGGTTCTTTGTCCTGTCTATCTCCGTCCTGCCCTGTGAAAATCTGGCGATCTGTCCAGGGTATACCCCGCATGTTGCCCGAAATGTTTCGTCGACCGTTTCATTCGAAACGTTCCCCCTTCTCCCCACTCTTAGGGGTCAAGGGTGGTGTTGGATGAATGTGTGTTAATTTTACCTCACATACAAATGTAAAAATATTTACGATTGTTTTTCATACAGTAAACTCCCTTTTTTGTAATCAAACTATCTATTGATTATTCTTATGATTAATTGAGTAATCAAATTTTAAAAAAAAGATCAAATAAAACATTGGTAAATTTAACATAACACCAGTGTTACTGTCGCATATCAACATCAGTCCAATTTTTCATATTTGAGCTTCCCTAACAAAAACTTTCCTGTAGTTTAGAAAATTAACTTGTAACAATAATAGCTCACTTTCTAAGTTAACCTGAAGAAAAGTTATACAAAAATCTGAAATTATAATCAAGTAAATAAAGAGGCAGGCTCACAAATACGCTTATAAAAATGTCTATACTCCAGCTTTTTGTTTATGTATTCATCTCCAGTCAGTTTAACAGATTAACTCATGTTCCCAGACATTTATAGTTTTGTGTTCACGTTAGCGACGGGATTAGGCACCCTTGTTCGTCACATACAGAAACATCTACCAGGTATGAAACGTCACGATGCGCTCCTCCATTTGTTGCGAACGGGATATGAAATTTATTTTCCGTTTAGTCAGTACGGACGGGTGTTTTTGGTCTCGGAGTAGCCCTGTCTATTTTTTAATTGACAAGGCCCCCATTTTTAAATTTTTTTTATTTCTATGAACAAAAAATAAATAAATAAATTGTGGAGGGCCCCCTGTCGGTCAGGGGCCCTTAGAATTGTGATAACATTTCGGCGCTCCTGATGGGAACACAGTGGAAGACAAACTGTGGGTTAAACAGAGACAGTCCTAATGTCATGGTTCATGACCACAGTGTGATTTATGAATGAAGACTCCAGAAACATCACCTTCAAGATAACTGCATCAAACAATTATTGACGTTTTCTCATCAGTTTTTCATGTTGACTCCGAGTGTGTTTCTGGTGTCCCAGTCTCACCCCAGTCAGTGCCGTCTCCGGTCCCCCGGGACTCTGATGAAGTGTCCATATCATCAGTATTCGACAGGAAGTCGAAGCCCTTCAGGGCCTCCTCTGTGTCGAGGTCCTCACTGGTGTCCATACTGGCTGGAGATGATGACGCTGACGATGAGGGCTTCTTTCGCACAATCTGAGGAAGAGTTTCTTTTCTTTACTCTGCATGAACATCATGGGCCAAACTAGACTGTTTTAACACATCAAGGTAGACCGGTCCCTTACAGTCCTGGACTCAACATTAGTCCTGTCTTTCCCATCGCTGTCCTCCTCCTCATCTTCATCACTGAAGTCTGCATTCTCGATGAATTTGAAGGCCTCCAGCACAGCGCTCGTGTCAGAAAGCTCACTTTTTCTGCACAGACAGAAATACTTTCATCAAAACAGCTTCCAATTAATAATAATTAATAGGAACCATCAAACTATGCTGTTTCAACAAGACAGTCAAAGTACTGAACCTCTTGACAGTTTGGCATTTCTGTTGTCTGTCAATTATTATTAAAACAATGACCAGCTACATCTTAGAAAACATTAATAAGTAATCAAAATAAATATAGAGCCACTAATCCAACCCCATCAGGGAACGTCAGGCGACACGAAGAGCAAAACACTGATTATCTAGAAGATATTTGCGACATAAGCCGCAGAGATCAAAGTTCCCTGAGAAGTTTCGTAATATGTTTGAACACATAAAAAGAAACTGAAAGAAAAGCATGAAGGACATGGGAGGATGCTTCTTGGAAAGACCTGCTCCAAACTAAATGTTTGCAGCTTGGAGCAAATAATGAAAAAAAAACAATACAGCAGAATAAAGTGTGTTTGCAGCTCCGCAGCGAGGAGCTAGGAGCTGTCTGCAGCCAACTGTCTGTTCTGTCCCAGAACAAACAGATCTATAGATAGACACATCTGAGATTCCTTAAAACTGATTATCTCAAAGCACGTCCTCAACAGATGCAGGAATACTGCCGTATGCTCACCCTCTGGTCCCCTTTGGTGTCGAGTTCGGCCCGTTGACCGAAGGCTCCGAGCTCATTCGTTCGCCAGTCTTGCCGGCTCCATCACCGGCGAGACCCAGCAGGGCTCGGACCCTCTGTGACTTTACATCTAAGATGGTGTCTGTGTAACCCACCTCCTGCAGGTACCTGCACATGGGGTAGAAAAGGATTTTAGCAAACAGAGGAAATAAGCTTCCCCAAAAAAAGACTGAGCTCTTCTCTTGATCTGCAGCCCACAGCAAAGTTTATTCTGGCCTCCAGCCTGAAACAGCGCCTCCTTGCAGATAGATGGCACTGCTGTGAGGGCTCGTCTTGCAGGGATAATGTCAAAACATCACACTGCCAACCTCTTTTCACAGTGCAGAACACATTTATTGCCTCTCCTGGTAATTTCTGATTTGTCATCCATGACGTTTGGATTAATTAGGGTATAAAGTCTTGTGTCTCTTTCATCACTGCCACGAGTGCTGGGGGATGTCCCATAATTACAGCAACTCATCTCCATGCATAATAAAGAGGTGAAAGGGGGAGTGTTATGCATTTCCCAGGCACATGGCTCCATTTTATAGCACAATAAAGGAAATATGTTACGTACAGTGGCTATAAAAATGCTATTTATATAAAAATGCTCCTTGAAATTGGTGTCTATCGTTTTCAGAAGCCCCTCCAGTTTCAAACACTCTTCCTTCAACGGCTCATTGTAACAACGAAGGAGATTAAAGGATTTCTCTAACATGCATAAAAGAATCAAAGCATGATTTTTGACCAAAACAGGAAAATGACCTGAAAGCAGCATTTTAAGGTTTTTTCACATTTTTACCACCGTTTCAAAACAATTTACTGTGTAAAGACCCCTGACGAATCCTTACGATATAATACACATCAGCTTCAAATCACACAGTTCCTGTATAATAAATTGGCCTTTATATTTGAGCAGCTTTTCCCACTTAAAGACATTAAAGCTGCAGAATGTAGCTTTAATTTTTTTTTTATATATGTATTCATTAAAACTGTCACTCTGCTGTGACAGCATAGTATGTGACACACAATCTGTGAAAAGAAATTAAGCTCCAGTAATCCCAATTCTAACTCCAGAAATAAACCAGTCAGAAACAACCAATAAGAGCCAGGAGGAGGATGTTGGCGTCAATCACTACTCATAGCCCCCCTCACTCTCTACCATGCTACATTGTCAATTGAGCCTGTCGTTGATGCTAAGGCTAGTTAAGATGGCCTAACTAGCCATGCTAGTTAGCCCTTAGCACATTTAGCAGCAAGTACACAAGGTGAGGGAGGAGGTGGAGGTCTTTCACAGATTATTTGTTTCATATTAGACTGTCATGACATTGACAGTTTTAATAAATTTGTAAAAATGTTACATACTGCTGCTTTAAATTAAATGTTTTTTGTACACGATTTTAGTAAAAAGATGTGAAAAACATGCTACTCCTCTTAGAGTCTGTTTATCTCTCAGAGGTTTAGTTCCTGCTGTCGGTTGTCTTGCAGCAAAACAAGCTTCTCATCAAATATTACACCAACCCCGCAGCGATGTAGGATAAGCCCTCGCAATCTGAGTGAGTGAGTGAGTGACTAATCGAAAGGGAGTGGGGGAGTTAAAGGGGAGGGTGTTTTGGCACATTATTGATCCGTCGCTTCACACAGACTGCTGAGTAAAATGGCTCCTTTCATCAGCCGGCATGTTGGGGCGAGGCTGCAGGGATGATGTCAAAACTCACAGACTTTATAGAGCAATGTAATAACCACCCTCTAAACAAACAGGGAACGTCTAAGGAAAACACAGATTTAGTGATGACTGCAGTCGTCCAAGTGAGGGCGCTATTCACCGTCGTTTTCCTGCCGTTTAGCCACAGCTGGCCCAGCAACAAATGTCACAAAACCTGCTTGACTGAAAAGGGCGGCTTCTTAGGCCCGTAATCTCAGGCTTTTCATTTCATTGAAACACACTTGGTTTGTTTTGGGCTGGAAGAGCTCGTGTACGTACTGTCTGAGGAGCTGCCGGCCGTGTTTCCAGGACAGCTGATTGTTAAGTGATCCAGAAGAATCGTTCTCATTGGCCTCGTCTGAAGGAGAGAAGAGAGACACAAATCAGAGCTTCACAAACAACAAAGACGAACGAGCCTCTGACATTATTCCCACTGAGCAAATGCAGCGAGAGCATTCCTGCATCGCTGCACTCTGGAGACGACACACATTCTTTACCGACTTAATAAAACCAAATGTCAAATCCAGTTGAGCAGGAAACATTTTTCACTCCGATCTGTAAAAGCTGAAGCTCCAAACCCTAACATAGTTTGAAATTTACATAATCGCAAATATTTTTATCCTAACAGATTAACTGTTGTGCGACAAAGAGAGCAGAAACCACTGAGACAACAGCTTGAAGTAATGCAAAGCATCTGACATCTCGAAAAGTCAAAGCTCAGATGACTGATCTCTGCTCCACCCGATTACCATGAAACACCAGAAAGACCAGCGGTCGTCAGCAGCAACAAAACACAAGCTTTGTCTTCATCAAGAAGGAAATACTGGTGCAAGTCAAAGATGGTCAGCCCTCGAGTCAGGAGCAAATAAACATAAATAACATAGACAGTCAAGCAAAAGCATTATTAACACCTGATCTCCACATATTGTCTTGTTGGAACCATAAACTCTAAAGTGTTTCTATTAAGACGCCCTGAATCAATAATTTGCAGAACCACCTTTAGCTGGAATTACAGCTGCAGGTTCAAACATCTGGAAACTGACATTTTTGCCCACCGTCCTGTGCAAAACTCGAGTTTAGCCAGACTGCACTTTATTACAAAACTGTTGAAGTTTGAAGACTTTTTTACAGAAGCACTTCTCAAAACCAGAAAACACCTAATTGAAATTCAAGCATCTTGAAGGATTCCATGCACTGGTAAGAACCCTGTATATTCTAAACCGTCTAACTCTATATCTGGCTTAGAGTCGCTCTCCTGCTGGAAGGTAAACTTCGGCCCCAGTCCCGAGTCTATCGGTCTCCGACAGAGCATGTACTTCCGCAAGTTTGCTGTGTTATGGCAAATGGTGAAGCACTTTTTATTGCTTTCTTCATTTGTGGCACCAGGTGGATTTCTGCAGTTTTAGCCCCGAGCTATCTGGTGTGTTTCTTAGTCTTCATTGAGGTTGACCAAGTCCAATCCTCAAAAGTTACTATCCTCCAAAACATCTGAAGTGCCTTATCAACACGTTATTCAGCTCTGCGAAGGCCAGTTAATGAGTCATTTATTTCAGCTGTGCTGGAGAAGGGATGCATCTAAAAGTTGCAGAATATTAGGACTTCTGGTCTTCTTGTTCTCTAACAAACCTCCTGGGACTTGATTGAACAGCTGCATCTACACTAAAATTAAATTAGATGAAGGTGGAGTTTATTTCTGAAGGTAATTTGGATTTCCGTTAGCGATATAAGAGTAAATGCAGCTGGCAAATATTCTAATTTTACTGGCAAAAACCTTTGCAAAGCCACATATTATTGTCCTTAAGCTACATATTATGCTTCAGTTTGTTGCTCACATAAAATATCAAGAAAATAATTTTAGTTTATGGTATTCAGGATGTAGTATGACCATATTAATTAAAATTAAACTGTGTGGTTTTTATACCAAACTAAATTAGTTTTTTTTCCTTTGAAGAAACAATACAAATGATAGAAAATAAAAAAAATAAATAAATAAACCCTGGATTTTATTTCAATCACTCCTTCTGTGAGTTGACCTGAAATCAAAGTCGAAATAAATACAAGCTGTAGACAGGCTTGTGAAAAAAAAAACAACAAAACAAGTTAGTTCTTGGGTGTGCCATCGTCGGTGAAAAAAACAAAACAATCTTCAAAATTTGACAATTTGATTCTACATTGCAGAAGATGACATGACATCAAGGGTTGAGGGGCAGGCGAAGGTGAAGACGTCTCAAAAACTGGGTCAGAATTAACACAGAGGGCTGGTGATGGGCTGGCAGACGAGCCAACAAACCAGTAACGCCTCCCAGCTCTCTCTCTTTTCTCCCCCGCTTTCATCCAACACCTCTCTTCTTCACCTTCTCCAAATCATCAACACTTCAAGGGTTCTGCGCTTTGAACATTCCTCATGAATAGAGATGAGCGGAGAAGAGAAGAAGCATCGCTATCTGGGCTGACGACTCGAACACGAGGAGCCGATAAAACCAGAATAAAATAAAAAGTAGGTGTTGTGTTCATGTTTCCATTGTTCATCAACTAAAAATATACCAGGGCTCACTATTTAGTTTATTTATTAAGCCTACTGTTCTAGCTCAATTAAAGTAGAAAAAAAATAATAATTTCAAGCTCTAAAAATAATGTCCTCAATACTCCACAAATAATCCACAAAGCAAACTGTGAACCTTTCATAAAAGCTGTTTTCTGCTTATAAATGTTGTAAAATAGCCGACAGCTCGGTGGATTAAAGAATAACAAAGACAAGCTTCCAGTGGAGTGCTTTCGATTTTCCTCAGATGTAATCATTTCAGTGCTTGGAGCAAAAACAAAGTGTAGAAAAAAGGAATAACTAAACAGTTGAAAGGCTGCATAGCGTCAGAGATGCGTAAAATCTGAGAACTTTAATTCAGGTGAGTAAATCAGATTTTGCAATCTGTCGTGACTGCTTGGAACTCTCTTTTCCCAGGCATTTTTTCTCTTCTACATCTGCAACAATTGCTCTTTCGTAATTCCAAGGTTAAGGACGCTGTGAAGCAATGCACCAAGACGAACAAGATCCGACATGAATGCACCCTTTCACATGTGCCACAATGCTGTCACCCCAGGTATGCATGAGCTCAGCAACCACAATGATTTAGAGGTTCTGTTGACTTACCAGAGTCGTAGCTTGGAGGTTTCATGTCGCCCTGATTTAACTCCGTCCCGTACTTTAATTTGTGGTACTTTGCTCTGAAAGCAGAAAAGAAAAATGATAAAGGGTGAACAAATAAGAAAATATTTCAGATTATATGATTAAATCCAGTTACTGTATCCAGCTTAATGATACAAACCACACTTCTTTATTTGACTGGTGTCCAAAAGAAGCATATAAACAACAGAAGTATTTGTGGGGCCAAAAAGCAGTAATAAATAGTTCTTATCGTTACTTTTGTAGTTCCGTACCCTTAGTAACTACAAATTCACCCTTTAATGGGTGAATTTCTATTTTAAAAATGTATTGCAATCATTGTAGTGATTTGCATTTTTATCTTTGTGCGATACCTTCATAGATCTTCCCTCTAATCTGTTTTTAAAGGAGAGAAAGTAAAAAAAAAATCATCCCAAGAAACAGCTGAAAAATAACCCAGGATTATTACATATTTTTCATTAAGTTTTCTATACTCAGATTAGTTTTACTCAGATACTCAGATTCAGATTAGAATCAGTTTTCACACTCAAATCGTTTTTAAGAACATAAATATAAAGGTTCACTGTAAATTTACAGCCATTTCTTTTCATTAAATTGATCAATTAAATGTTCAAAACTTAGGACTGATAATAAAATCAGGAAAATATTAGTAATTGTCCAGGGTTCAATAACTTTGAACCCTGTTTTCTGCTATTTGATAAATGTGATGAATAATTATTAAACTATATCTCATAATATATTATTTACTTCAACACTTCTTTGTCATTTACATGATTGAAAAGCAAACAGATATTTCTGCAAATGTCATTTTGCTGGAGTCAGTTTTCAAGTTTATGCAGCACGACAAACACGGATGCATCATATTATCAGCAGGAAGTGCTACGTTTTGCCCAGCTGAGGTCGACAGACAACAGAAGCAAACATTTTAGCTTAGCAGCCCCCTCCATCCAGCACTGTGACGATCCAGAGGAAGCGACCTCATTAAAATTAAAGCCATTTCAAACGGGGCACATTCCACACTCAGAAAAGCCATTTCTGAAATTGCTTTCAAGACACCCTGGGAGACGTGACCTGTTGCTTAGCAACCGGGAGAAGTGGTAGTATTTCTGGGTTAAGGGTTCCTCCTGAGGGAAGGCCTCCAGTCATCTCACTGAGGCTAAGTAGATAAAAATAGGCTGTTAACAGACGGAGGACGATTGTACGCTGAACAACCCATGAAGACGTGCCTCAGAGCCAAACATTAACTAAAACTGGAGCTGACTCGGGGGAATGACGAGGCAAAATAAGCCATCCAGAAACTCAGTTGACACAGTTGTGTTGAGGATTTTATTCATTTAATCTCCCCGCTGCAAGATCTCACAAAAACACTTGATGTAAAGTAAATGCAACACAAGTTACATTTACTCCCTACTCCAGGTTTGGAGTTTGATACCGCCTTATCTGACATGCCTGGCTACGCCTGCGTCAGCAGCGCTTTGCATTCGTAGGATTCCTCACGATGGATGTCATTTACAGTCTCAGACCTCCAACATCACCCACAAAGAAGTCATGAACATCCTGTGTAGTTGAGTGAGGGAGCGGTTAAGACTGGAGAGAAAACCACGGCCTTAAATCACACCCTTTCAATAAGTAACCGTAACGTCGATGCTCCGTCTGAATTATGTTAGTAGCCAAGAACTCGTATGTGAAGTACAAGTTCTTTCCATCTTTTTTCTGTTTCAGGTGTCGAACACCCTGCCTATACTCAACGTGTTTATTCTGACTTCTACAATCAATCTAACATGTTGACTTCATGTCAGGGAGATCTTCCAGATTGGCTGTTCTGTACAGTGAATTCAAAAACAACATCAGTATGTCAAACCCTGGCTTCACCACTTCAGGACAACATGCAGCTAGCTTGTTATAAGGTTGGTGAAAGCCTCAATACAGACCCAAACTGGCACCCAGGTACAGCTAAGCAGGAAATTATTCATACCCCTGGCATATTTAGGTTTGAAGTAATATTTTAATTTTACAAAAAATTGTTTATAAGTAGTCAGAAATGAAGCCTAACAGATTTACTTTCACAAGTGGAACTTTACAGTTTTTGCTATAATATTCTACAATATCTGTAAAAAGAAATCGGATGCATTACTGTTTAATGTCACTTCTGATTTCTCCTCTGGTTATTGAGATGGTATAAATCTTTTTCACGACTTTTTATCCAAATATAATGGATCAATAAAGTCACTTTCACGCAGCATTAACTCCTCCTGGTCAAGCATATAGCGACAGCAGACAATCACTCGTGTTTGCTTTACAACAATCCTTCATCCCGAGCATGCATGTGGCAACAGTGGAAAGAAAACAGAAAAGCAGAACCAGAACCTGGTTCAATGTGAACGGCCATCCGACTGAAATCAAACAACTAGCAATGAGGCGGAAAGGAGAAGACTGATTCTAATTTATGGCCAACTGATTGCTGCGTCTTCAATTTGATAACTCTATCAATACATGTAAGATACATTTTAACACCACAACAAATAAGTGCTGATTTGCTGCTTTAAAAATATGTTGTTTTTTTTATGTAAATACCATGAAACTTTGGTATTTTTACTCAGTTTATCCCATAAAAATCTCACGCCAGCTCTTGCTCGGTTCCAACACTGCTTGTCCAGTGAGAAAGCAGCAACTAGACAAAGCAGGAAGCGATAGGAAATTAGAAACCGGAAATTGCTCAGGTTCGATATAAAATCCTGCAGCGGGGATGCGTTGCTGCACGAGTTGTGGTCTTAGAAGCTGACTGTGATTTGTTGACTAATGGCCTGGTATCTCTTTACAGATTTCTTTCACAGTGATAGTGGGTTATTTAAAGAACACAGAAACACCGCAGCTGAAGCAGACTGGCTCCGATGCGCAATGGTTCACTCACCTCTCTTGCTTCAGTGCATATTCCAGCATTTTGATCCTCCGGACCAGGTCTTTCTTCAGGTTCTCCTGACCTTTCCTCTCCCCCTGCAGGAAGGCGATCTGGGCCTGAAAACACAAAATAAAAGGATTGTCAACTTACACTACAGCACTAAAATATTTCCAGTGGATATTTTCTAACAATAGAAGAAAGTTTTTGCACTTTAGGTAAGAGTCATACAAAGCCTTTACTACAAATAAACCCTTCATCAGGGAACATCTAAAAAACACTCTCTTGTGTCAAGATTGAAATAGAATAGTCTCAGATGTGTGGCATGATGGGAAATAAAAAGCCTATCAGTGCTATTCTATTTAAATCTACCTCCTCACACCCTCCCACACACCAGTCGTCCCTCGCCCTCCTCATATCCCCGTCTCTCTTCAGTAACAGGCAGCAGCTGCCAGCGAACTCTGGCTGACTCAGCATTACATTACCGAGTACCACACACACTCGGAGACACACCAGCATGGTCACTTAGATCGATAGTGGGGCGCGCTCCAAAGCCCAGTCCAGCACTCTTCACACAAGCTGCTGCAGAACGCTACCAAAAAGCAGAATCACAGGGATTTAAAAAATGACCGTCATAAATCACTGGAAGGTTTGCATGTCAGCGAATGGATAGAATGATGCATTATGTCTAACATGCATCCAAGTTCACTTTGATACAATGATTTTTTTTACTCTCAATCTTAATTTTTTACTTCCTATCCCAGTCTGTGTCAAAAATATAAAAGCCTAAAAAAATCAATAACTTAATAACTTTTCTCTATTTTGGTGATGTTACAACTTCAAACTTCATTGTATGTTACTGATCAGATCAGCAAAAAGCAGTGTGAATTCTATGGATTACACTTTTATACATTCCCCTTTACAATGCTGCTCCTAAATAAAATCTTATGCAACTAACTTTCTTCACAAGTCACGTAATTACAAAGAAGTGTCCACTTGAGACAACTGAAGTCATTTTCCTACAGAAAGTCATCTGGGATGGAAGCAGGACAACAACCTCAACATGCAGCCAGAGCTGCAATGGATTGGTTTAGATCAGTGCTTCTCAATTCTAGTCCTCAGGCCCCCCTGCTCTGCACGTTTTAGATGTTCCTCTATTCCAGAACAGCTGATTCAAATGATTGCATGACCATCAAGTACTGCAGAAGCCTGTTAATCGCCCAAATATTCAACCCAGGTGTGTGGCAGCAGGGAAACACCTAAAACATGCAGGGCAGGGGGGTGTGAGGACTGGAATTGAGAAACACTGGTTTAGATGATCAGTGTCCTCAAAGGTCGCAGCTCTGCTGGTCTTAAGACGTTTCTCAGCTCCTGAATCACATCAACAGCTCTGCAGAATCTGTTGGCATGCTGAGAAAGTAATTAACTAATTTGAATCAGCTGCATTGGAGAAAGCCCACATCTGGACATAATTGAGTGAAACATGGTTCGATAAAGCATTGACTTGACAGGAAGTATATTTATAATGCAAGCTCAAAAAAGGAAAAAAGAGAGAGATGTACAATTTTCCTCAGCTCTATATGCCATTTTTTCCAGAGAAAATCCTCTAAATACATATTAAAGGTGTAAAATCTTTACACCTTGAGGTCGTAAGGTGTAAAGATTTTAGGATATGAGCACTATTTTTAGGAAATTGTAGATTTTAAGAAGTAAAAGAATACAAAAATATCAGTTAAGAGGCCAAAATGATCATGCATCATTGAGCCAAAAAGCTGCCAAAGAAAAAAAAAAGAAATTTATGCTGTTGTTCTCCATCAAAATCCCTCTTTTAAAATCCATCTGACAGGATCACCAACAAGCACAACAAGCCAAGCTTCAACATGAGAATCAAACTTTGTCTAAAGGGAGAATAACAGACAAATTTCCTTCAGCTTGCTTCAAAATTCAGAAGGTGCCAGCTTGAGTAGGCTGCATCTCACTTCCACAGCACTCACAAGTAACAGTAGCTGCCTGCAGAAATGAGTCACGGCAGCTCAGTCTGCCTCCAACGACTATGGGCATCTTCACAACACAGTCACAATTCAGTGAACAGGCCTGCCCTCAGAACAACCTCCCTGAAACAGCTCCAGTTCAACCAGGATTATTATAACTGCTGGCACTCACTTTGACAGAGTAAACAGTGGAGTATTTGGCACCGATCCCATGCTGAGAGGCAGAGTGGATCTTTCACCACTTCACCCACCACATTTCTACAATCTGAAGTTCTTTACTCCGTCCAGTTTACGAGGATTTACTCTTAGATGGGTTTATTATGATGTGGTTCAAATAAGCAGCATTAAAAAGTTGTTAAGAGGATCAATACAACCTCCTAACAACCAGTGCCAACATCAGATAAATGTCATCAAGTTATGTTTATTAAGTCAGATACAGCGGTTGAAAGGATGGCAAACAGTCAGAGGTTTGATTACTTTGTTATATCACCTTTAAAAAGTGAGGGAAGGGAATAACAACAAAGCAATAGAAAACAATGCCTGAACAGATCAAACTGTTCAACTCCATGGACATTTCTCACTGTTTTTATTGGACTTTGAGAGTCTCTGTAAATAAATCGCTAAAAAGGCTGAAATCCAATTATCAGAGGGGAGGAGAGTTTCTGAAAGCTCAAAGTGGCCCCAACAGCAACCTCATTAGGATAATTGTTCGGTTATTTTTTTTTATCTACAAACCCCGGACGTTTGTTTAATTTTTTTGTGCCTTCTGGTGCCTTGGTTGTATTTGAGTAAAAACCCAGCTGAAAATAATCAAATATCTGCCCATGTTAGGTTCAAAGATATTTCATTCAGGAAGCCATTAACATTTGAAAGTATCGGTCACATTATTGCACTCCTCTTTTCAGGAGTACAACGGTAGAATTTAATGGCTACAAATTCTGATTTTGTATTTGTAACCAATCATCATAAAAATGAAAAGTGATCAAACAAAGCGCCAGACAAAAACAACCAACCATAAATGCAGCAGAAAAACAATCAAATTTCTGAGTGGATGGGGGGTAAATTTCCCTCCAAATAATGTAGAAATTTCTAGATTAACTTCACATAGATACAACAATAAATCTGTCTAAAATTAGCAAATCAGCCTGATCAAAGGCAAAACTTTGTGGCTTGTGAGATGTTATGACATGGAAAGCGCTTGGACCTACTCCCTACACTTAGGAAAATGTCCAAATTTATAAAGTCAGAATACCTTATTTTTAGTTTAAATCATATACATTTTCCTTCTTGACTTAAATGTAGGACTTTTTGACATCAGACTGTATCACATTATTTTCTTGTAAAAATAATCTAAAAAATTCTGAGTTTTAAATTTTTTTTTTTTTTTTTTTAGCCACAACACTTCTTGCTGCGAATATCAGTAACCTTAATTTCTCATCTTGAGGAATTGCCAGAGTGACTGGAGTTTTCTTCAGCTCTGTGCAGCTCAAAGTAATCCAAATACTGATGTGGTTGAAGGAGTTTTCAACAAAAGCAATTAGATCACAATTTGGTTTTAAACTGCAAATTTCCTCCTGTGGCACTGTGATATTTATACAGGTAATCCTGCATCGAGAATCTCATCTCCCGCTCACGCTGCAGTCGACTCGCCTGCGACATCATTCCAAACAAATGAGCTCCGGCTTTTAAAGGCAAATGTAACACAGCATAAACCCAGGAAGTAATTTTCCAGGCTACCAAACAACTTGCTAAAAACCTCACACCCAGCTTCTTCTGTCAGAATGTTGCAGAGAGACGCAGCAATCAAAAGCAGGAAAACAAAACAATGACACACATTATAGATATGAGCCAGGTCTTTATCAAAATTACACATAAAAAAAGCTTTTTTAGCCATAGATGAAACTGCGTCTGCATCGAAGGAGACGGCGAGTTGACCGTCCACTTCCTCGTCCACATGAAGCGCTGGACCGGGAGCCATTTGGCGTACTGCCGTGTCAGAGATAAAGAAGAAGAAGAGTGTGGCTCTGTGAGTCTCTGGCTCGGTTTCTCGCTTCTATCAAACATTAACCTCGGGAAGAATGTAATGAGTCAACTCTGGACATAAAGAGACACAGGAAGCGTTTAATTCCCGGCCTCACACTGACTGCATTATTACTCTGCTGGATAAGAGCCCCTCAGTCTGTCTGATGCATCAACCCAGCGCTGCTCTGGGAGCAAAAGCAGCCAGAAGAAGCAGGTTTAGAGCTAAGTGGTAAAAATATTCATCTTTTTTGATACTATAATAAAACCTTTTTAAAGAAGATGCTGCCTGTTGCTAGAAACTTGTGTTTCTCACCTGAGTTTAGCCATTTATTTCATGCAACTGGAAGACAAGAACAAGAGCTAAGAATGTAAATGCTAACTTTATATAAACCCACTAATTCAAATCCGACATTTCCCCAACAACCAGATATATCCGGCATCATCCAGGCGTCTGCTCCGACACAATGAGTCCATTTAATCTGGACAGAGTGCTTCCTTCATTCAGAAAAGAAATCCAGCTCACAACTGTGGGAAATCCACACAAACAAAATGGTCCCACATGCTGGACCCCACTGGCCGCAGACTGGGAGGAGGAAAGGAGGGCGTTGGTGCAAATCCCATATTTACAATGCAAACGAAGCGCCGCTCAGTTACCGCTGCTTTACGCTCACAGAGCACCAAGCAACACGATGACCGACCTGATAGCCAGCCAAGTGCATTCCATGCATGCCTTTACACTAGTAGCAACAGAGAGAAGAAAGCTGCAAAACGAGGCGAGGCAGGAGGCTGCTGTGGTCTGGTTACAGTCATGTTCTTTTCTCTTATAACTTCAAATTTTACAACTATACAGCTGCGGCAAGAGAGCAGAATGAATCTGAGAAAAAGAAATGGTGGATGTGTGTTTCAGCTTGTTCCCAGTGAACCTGACTGGAGGGGTTTTCTTTCTATTACAAGGAAGGGCGTGATTTTTTTTTCTATGCTGACAGACTGGATATGAGCAGCCTTCCTTGTTCTCATCTGATCTGGCATCTGCAAATGAGGAAAAATCCAGCAGATAGGAGATTCTGAGCTTAAACATTGACATTGTGCGATAAGAGATCATGGAACTTTACATTAAATGATTTTTGACTCAGATTTGTAACTTTTAGACGCACACAGGAAGTAATTTCTCTAATTGTGAAAAGTCTTCACAGGCACTTTGAATATTTTTGGTTTTAAGTCTCAACATGTCAGGTGACCACTAGATGCTTTTAATATCCAAAAGGAAGATGCTGCTGCCCCAAAGACAATGAAAGTTATTTTTAATTATCCAGTACATTTTTTAATATAAGAATATACTGAATGACAATTATCATGATGTCATCAGATTAGAAACTTTTCTAATTTAATTTTTTTATTTTTACACAATTTGCCACAAATATAAACATTCCAGAGAAGAAAATGTCACTCCTCTTTTTTCAAGTTTGATGTTTTCTTTATTTTTATACTTTTATAACTAAATGTTGGTTCTTCAAAGATAACAAATTTTCTCTAATATGGTAACATCTATCTAAAATTTCAGGGGTTTTTGTTGAAATGTTTGTGTAATAATTGTGTCTTTAACAAGTTTTATGATGTTGGTCAAAGGGTAAAAATGGCTCTTTACTCTGAAGTGATGAACATTTTCTTTCCAATGCTCCACAAAAGAAATCCAGAAAAAGAAGAAATAATTTGGAGTTGAAAAATATGTGAAACGGGGAATATTGAACCAGGCGGAGGTCCACTGTGTAATAGAATTTAAATAAATTATACGCAAGACGTAAGCATGTTATAGTTTGGTCTGTGACTCTTATTTTTATTTTTTATTTTTGGGGCATATTCTGGAATTACTTAGTTTAATCCAGTGTTCAAAGTATGTCTCCCACAAAATAGATTACAGGGCTAGATGCCTTCAAATGCTGAAATTCGATCCTGCTCACATCCACGAGTAATGGATTTCAGACAGACAGGCTGACACGGTGAGCTGCTCTCACTCGGGTTTTGATTTCTTCTCAGCCATCCAGCACAACATTGAAAACGAACCAGAGAAGATCCTTAGAAACGGCTCAGAACTGCGTCGTTCTGCCTTCCACTAACAGATTTCCACTCATCCAATCATGGGTTTTCTTTTCACTCCAAATTCATTTTGCTCCTGAGAGAGTTTCTCAAATGAAGGCGTGATGTAAGAGCTTTCAGGACAACAAAAAATTATGCAACCCATCTGCGGGCAAAGAGAAACATATGACTGATTTGTTCTTTTTATGAATACCCGGCATGATTCACTCCAAGGTATACAGCAGCTTATACAGAAACTGATGGGACCCTAGACTGAAAGATAAGCTAAAATGACTTAAGAGAAATTAAAGTTTCTTTTGGCTTATAAATGAAGATAGCTCAGAGTAGCATCTTATGTTTTAACAATATTCACTTTCATACAAAAATATAAACATATGCATGGCAAATATGCTGCTGGTTCCAACAAGCTTCTTCATAAATGTTCTTGTACATGGAGCTAAACTTGTGTAGCCATCTTTAAAAAGAAATCACAATGAGTAGCAACCTAAACTGACTGGTACATTATTGTGGAACTTTGAAAAGAAAAGTAACAAAGGAAAACGTTATACCAAAAATAGGTCTGGGATGACTACTTTAGCTTACGAGCGCATCAGCTTAAACCTGGAGCGGGCAGGCGACTCACTGGCCGCGTAACCAGATGAAGGCCGTTAAGTGTGAACGGAGGAAGGAGAGGGGAATTAACGAGCTGACAGCGAGGCATCTCGACAGCAAAGTGAAGCGGCTCTGGTGTCAGTTCTGGTGCAAAGCTCAGAGGAAGATGCTTTAGTTAGCAACACGGCTCCCAGAGCGCGTCCTGCAAGAAACCCCGTTTTAAAACTACTCACTATTGTGCCCGGAGTATTTTAGATCAGCTGGAGTAACTTCTTATCTGAGGACAAGGATATAGTGGCAAACCAGCACTTCCACCATGCTATTTTTAAATCAGGAAATGAGAGCCTTTTTTAAGCTTTGCCAGGCAGTAGGTGCACACTGTAGTGCAAAAAATAACCCCCAGCGAGGGGGTGGACACGGTATCAACCGAGGAATGACGGTGACTCCCTTCTCCACCATTCTGAATGCCACAGTGTGCATATGTGCACGGTTTGATGCACGCAGCTGGGATAATTATGCTTCAGGCTTTGCTATTTGTGAAAGGTAAATACAACTATAATGGGGGTAGAGCTCCATGCAGCTTTCTGCAGAGCTAAGAGGGAGAATCAAACTGCAAAGGATAAATCCACGCCTCGCACTCCAAGTCACCTTCAACCTTCTCTTGGTGTCTGATTATGGGCGCCTCGAGCAAGGAGATACCCCCACAGAGAAAGGGGTTTCCCCAAAGCTAAAAGAGCTGAGGAGGCGCACTGGATGACTGGCCTTCTCGGGACGTAATCTAACCCAGCGCTGCAAAAGATCTTGGGACTAATCAGCAAACCAGCAAAAGCTGGATTTTCACTCATTTTTCATGCCCCGCTATTTTAAATTAGGGGTGGGAATGTTTTACTGTGTCAGGATTTTATTGAAAATTAGATTTTCAAGTCACAACAATTATTCATATTGATTTCTGCTTTAATTATAAATGTGCAAACGATCCTCATGATCTATTCAAGTCTGCTTTGCAAGGCAGAATGACAAATAGAGGCCATAAAGTGTCACATTTATTACATTTTAAATATTAATCCAGGCTTGGGTGGAATTACTGCAGCAGATTTTTTTAGTTTTGTTTTTTAATTAATTTTGGGACATTTTAAATTGATTCTGAATCATAATAAATGAGAATTGTGAATCTTATGTGAATTGATTGGTCATGACATATATATTCGACACACACACACACACACACACATATATATTTATATATAAATAAAGATTTGTCAAGCAACATTAAAAAAAACTTTTCTTTTATCCTAAAGGATTTCCTAAAGTTTAACCCTGTAGCTTTTTAGAGTCAAAACAAGCATAAAAAATAAACATGTTATTTTTTTATACAATACAATAAATAACATGATTCAAACCAGTTAAAGTTGTCACAATTTCATCCAATCAGATCCTTTCTCAATTTCTTTAATGGATAAAATGCAAGGTGTAATCCTAGCTGTGCTAAGAACTAAAACGAGACACTATTGATGGTTTAAAATGTGAAGTTCTACATTTTAAAAGAAAATCCAGTTTTAAAGGAATTGCTTTTGTGGCGACAGCAAGACTGGAGAAAGAGCACATTGAATGTCGCTCTTGTAACTTCTTCAAAACAGGTCAAAACTTACAAAACCCAGAGAGAAGAAAGAGGCCACAAATCTCTGATTGCTGCATCTCTAATTTAATTCTAGATCCAAGGTTTGAACATTAACAGAGCTGTATTGACCGAGCTGTTGTTTCTCTTTTTGCTTTATCCCCTCAAGGAGCAAAGAAACTCAACCACACACCACCAACAGATTCAATTCGAGGCATCTCTCTTCCGCTCGGCCGACGTCAGTCTGTCTGTCTTATCCAGGCCTGCGAACTGGATTATCTCCATTAAATATGTCAATATACCGGGGAGAAGGTGTCTAATTTTCACAAGTAGTGTAGCTCAACCGATGTTAATCAAAAATCAATTGAAATCATTGGTGCTGAAGCAGGGAAACGCCTAAAACATGCAGGGCAGCGAGTCTCAAGGACCAGGCACCATCAGAACCACTGATTATGCTTATTTATACAAGACAAAAAAAAAAAAAAACATTCAGTTTCAGAAAAACAATAATATTCAGCAAAGTTGGTTACTTTTATCACTAGGACAAAGTTGCAACTACAAGTTACAGCTCTTCCCTGTGAGCTGATAAGAAAAGATCACACCTGTGGAGTTTAATCATGAATGAGTTACTGAGAAACGGCAGCGACAGGTTTCTAGAGAGGAGTGGCCCCCCCGCAGCTCCAGTTAACAGGCTGGTTGAGCAACATTTCTACAAGCAAGCTGCTTTGAGACAGCTTTAGCTGTTTCCTGACATTATAAGCACTAATTTTAAAAGAAAAACAGCTTTTAACAAGCACAACACATCAGTTCAGACGCTATCGGAGCAAAGTAGGATGGCATCGCATGTGGCTGCAGGAAGTAGTGAGCAAAAAAACAAAAAAACAACAAATGCTGCGTGGCATCGTCCATTACGGTGTCCAATGCAGCCATCCATTATTCATCACTAAATGTTAATCCACCAACGTCTTCTATACAGACGTACAGTACATGTAAGCATTCCTCAAGGGCAGCCCGAGGTTACAGCCCATAAGGAAGCTTTATCGTCTTCATTGCTCCTGCTCTACCGTTGTGAGGAAGTGCTAAATAAAGATAGGAAATGGTGACTAAGACCAATTTCCATAATAGACAAAAGACGGGTCCCTCCTGGGATCAGTAGGAGTATTAGAGGGATTACAGAGCAATAATGAGAAAGCCAACCGCTGGTAACGGTCTACAGTCAGTCAATTACGGTCAGGGTTTAGTGCGACAAAAGCAAGAATTTAAACTGAGCGCGCCCCATTTTGCCGCCACAAACCAACTACCCGCAAAGCCGAGTAGCAGCCTTCCCCGAGCCGCTGCTGCAGCGACTGCTCTGCTGATAAGCTCATTTCATGACAGCAGACAGGAAGCAGAGTAACAGCAGCCAGCCTGAAAGTGCTGCATGAGGATGAGTCAAAACTTGGCATACGTCATCAATGTACAAACAATGCAGTGTCTCCCTCGCTGCTGAGTGATCTGTTCTGTCGACTGGGATCCAGAAAAGGCACAATTACAACTGGGTCAAAAGTTGAACGAAAAAACAACAAAGAAATCTGGGTTTTAAACAATATATTCCAATAAAGCTGAACCCTGACAAAAGACCGATCATATGCCACGGTTCTCAAACTGCAGGACAGGTTCCACCAGTAGTACGTGACCTGATGAAGTGGCGCTGAGAAGAATGTTGGTGCTAATTATCTGAAACACCATTAATCTTAATAAGAACCAACAGAAAAACAAAAAAACATCAGACCCTTCCTGTGTCTTTAAATACGTCTTTAATGATCTGTATGAATTCATTTCTATGCTCTGGTGTCATGAAGCACTTTGTAATTTTTAGCTGTTAAAGATTCTGTATGAACATGATTTATTATATAATTATATAAATTGTTTTTGCTTCATCAGGAAGTAACTCCAGAGTTTCCCCGACTTCCTTTTCTACACATTTCTTTTTCTTTTAAGGCTATGATTGACACCATTAGTGCAAAGTAGTTTCTTCGCACCTGCTAGCAGAGTAGTAGTGCATTACCATCTGATATTAAAAACATCACAGATCAGGTTGAGCCTAAACGTGGCTTTCTATTCGATGGCGTTTTAAAGGCAAAGTTCCAGTAATGTTAAAATTTCATACGTTTCCAGCTGAATATTTCTGTATCTTTTTAATCAGAAGCCTTCATAACATTTAGGACATTTGAATAAAGAGTTTCATATTGAACTGGACACAGAAAAACTGGTAAATGTTTTTATTTGTATTTAATTATGTAAGTGTTATGGTGTTAAAAGTTATTGGTAAAATAATACAGCGTTAACATAAAAGTCAACAATTGTTTTATCATTTCATTTCTGTCATTTGTTAGGCTGTTATTTGCTAGTCTGGGTTTGAATTTTCCAAAAAACAAAAATTCTAAAATTTGTCTTCTGATTTAACAATGTGGTAAAGGTATTTGTTTTTCACATCCATTCTACTTTAGATTGGATCCATTACAATGTCTGTAACACTTTATCAAATTTGGACCATGTGAACCTATAGCACATAAAGGTTATTTGTCACAGTTTTTGTGATCTGTGATTTGTTTTTCCATTTGTAAAAATAAAATTAAAAAATGCCAGTGTCAGTGTTTAAGAACTCTATGGTCTTCCTGACTTTTCGAAACACAGCAGTGAAGTCATTAACAATGAGCAAAGAACAAGCAGGGACAGGTAATAAGACTTTTCTTGACACAAAATATGTAAAAATTCATCAGACATTTCTACTATTCAGCTGTTGTATAATAATATTAAACATATCCATGATCAAATTGGCTACTTCATTACATAAGCTACATTAATTGGTGCAGCTATTCCATCAAAGAGCAGATAGTAATTGCATTCAATCATGTTTTCAAATTAACTGACTTTCATTAGTCAGTTCAAAGTACAACAATCCCAACCATGTTGTCAGTTTTTGATGCTTGCAAATACTATCAACATTTATCTTTATCACAAATAAAACTAATGTTCTTGAAGGGTAAAATTCTGGTCTGGAAAAACTATATTTGATAACCCGTGTGCTAAACAACCAGGATAACAGCAGTATGTTTTTCAGCATCTGAAACACCACAAATAAAGAGTTTGTTATTATAGTTATACTTTGAATATGTTGCAGCCATGTTGGGTTTTGACATCCGAGTTGGTGAGAAACTTCAGACGTTTGTCGCTTGGATTCTAGCTAATTGGATACTTTCCCACACTTTTTTTGGCCCCTTTTATTTCAACAAATATTAGCAATAGAAAAAGTTTAATTGTATTCAAGTAAGAATAGCACTACTTCAGTACATTTTCAGTATATTTTTACTCTAGTAAAAAGTTAGAACAGGGTAAAGACATTATATAGTGTTGAGCTCCAAATGGAACAAATGGCTCAGCAGAGAGAAAACAACAACAGAACAACAGAGCTTGTTAAAAAAAGATGTTAAATCTAATGAAGAACAAACAGATTTTACGCAAATAAGACCAGCAATGCTTAATAATAACTGAAATAAAAATAAAAAGTGTGGTGTAGTAAACTACTCCTAAAAGCACAAGTGAATGTAACGAGTTGCTACTCACTTCTGTCCAAACCAGGCTACAGCCACCCAAATCAATCTAATTTACTATACAAAAACTACTAGTTTCTATCATTTCATTAAAAGGAATAAAAATGTAATCAACCATCTGTTAGCCTTAGCATAAATATACAGTATGCTGTATTTACACGGGGATGCAATGGAAGTAAACTTTTACAGAAGAACATCAGAAGAGTATCCTCTCTTCAGGAGTGGCAGTAGCATGGAAGCTAGCTTGATAAACAATCCTAACTCCTGATTCATGCACTGTCAAGAACAGTAAAAGACGGCTCCCAAATAAATCCGAACATCGTCAAAGTGTACTGATTTTGTTTATTTTAGTGTTTTTTGCTAATAATTAATAAATAGAATGCATTTAGGCGACGTCCAATAGGTTTAGGTATCATATATAAAGGAAGGGAACCCGTCTTACCTTGCTACACAATAACTAGTTTGACCGCAATTATCTGTCATTACGGTTTTCGTTGTGACATTTTTTTAATATTAGAAATTTCTAAAGCACGTCTACTAAATATCTGGCAGGTTTCGATGTTTTAGAGCGTAAAGAGGTCGGAAACAGCCGTCGTGCAGCTGGAACGGGGGTGAGGGGGCGCTGCGGCTCCTCTAGCTAACTGAGCTAAAGCTAATGAGCTAGCTAGGTCACCAGAACAATCAAACAGAGAAACTCAGCGGGATATAAAACACACAAATCAGCCAAACGATCATCAGTGACAAAACAATGTAACGTGTACTGAAGCTGCTGCGTTTTTCACCTGCAATTCGGCCCGCTCCACCTCCCATTGTGCCCTCTCTACTTCGAAACGGGCCCATTCGTGCTGCAGGAAGTGCAAGATCCCCGGGATGCTGTACTGCGCTCTGGCCGCCTCCCCAGCGTCGCCATCAGCCAGCGGTCCTTTCCCACCGCCGGCTAAAACAGAGTTGTTATTATTGTTGAAGAACACGCCGGGCCCTGCCTGTTCGTCCATGGCCGGGCTCGGTGGAGAGGTTGATCCGTTCTTGCCGATTCGATGTACTTATATCTCAATAGGAATAGCAAAAGAAAAGAAAAATATAAAACTATCGACAACGCTCCGTCTACTCGACTCCGGGAATGAACTCACTTTCTGACAGCTAGCTGTCATCTAGTGACGACAGCAGCAGACCACGCCCACATCTGACTGAATGGGACGTTCGATTTGTTCACCAGACTATCCGGAGATCATACTCACAGGAAGTGGCTAAATCTATTTCAACGGGTAATTTATTGAGGGTCAAATGTAGCACAACCTAATAAATAAACATACATATATAGAAATTAATAATTAAAATGGAAATACAAATTTTAGTACTAATTATAAAGGCGCCTCTCAAATTTTAATGTCAAAAATCTTTTCAGTCTTCAATCACAGGTGTGACAAGTTCTCTGTTAATTTTACATGATTATGACTTAACATTTCAAAAGTATTTTTGCAGAAAATCTGATTATTGCATAAGATGAACAGAAAAAAATGTATTACAGAAATCCAAGCCTACTGAGAAGCACTCAGGATTTTGTGTGTGGCTTGGGATTTAGGCAATCAGCCTGTGGCTCTGCTGTCAAGTTAACAAAGCCCAGTTTGTCTTATTTAAATCATCATCTTTGTATAGCTTGCTAGCAGAAGGAAGCATGAAATGCTCTTAAATTTCCTGGTAGAAGGCTGTGTTGACTTTGGACTTAATAAAACACAGTGGAGCAACATCAGCAGATGACATGGCTTTCTCACCGACTGTGGAAACGTCACGCTTGACCTTAACTAACATGGATACCATGCCTCTTCATTCTTCCTCCTGATTCTAGTATATTATTTTATTATATTTCTTTACAATTCAGTTAATTATTTTCTGGACTGTTGCACTTCTAATTTTTCATAATAATAATAATAATAATAATGTGAAGTCAATCAAATTTAAGAAACAAAAATGAGTGAAAGAAACTTTATTCAAACTTCCCAAAAATGATAAAGTTGTTTAAACAACTAATGTTTACATGATAACTAGCAGTAAATAATAAAGAGGGTTAAAATTTCTTCATGGGCAAACAGTTAATGCTATTTGAAACAAAAATATTAAATGTCAAAATATCCCCAACACCTATTATTAGCAAAAGGAATACAGCATTTGAATTCTGCAAAATCTCCAATCTGGCTCAATAAAGTGATATATATGTATTCCCATTTTATTCTATCGCGTCCAGGATTCCACAATAAGAATAGAAAATAATAACTAAAAGATAACTGATGGAAATCATCAGACCTGAATGTGACATACTGCACAAATTTATCAAATACATAAAATCATAATTTGTGAGAAAACATGACTATCAAATGGTGGTAAAAATTGCTAAAGAGAAATAACATGGCTGAATCTAAGCCTTTAAATGAGGGCTAAATTATATTAAACACAGGGGAAAAAGTCAAGTCTGGATGTGATACATTCATCAAATAAAAACTTGAAATGTTAACGCAAGCTTTCTAAAGTGAACATTCAAAGGTTCCTTTGATGCTATTTACAAATTACCATTTAGACCTTAAGGATACTTTAATACAAAGATGAGATGAAGAATAAATAAATACACTGAACAAATTGTAATGAATAACAGATATGGTAAGTAGTACATTGTCATCAGGAAAAATACAAAGACAGACGAGTACATTTTGATATGTTCAGAAGAAGCTTGTCTTGAGTTTAATAGTTGGCGCAGCCTGCACAGTTGGCTGAGCTTGCCTTGCTGCTGCTTTGGCTTTGCTGCTTGCCTGGTTAGCTCGAATAGCGGACTCAAGACGCGTTTTCAGCTCAGGTGCTGCACTGATTACGGTCTTGAAGGCGGCTGGATACAGAGGCCCAATTCGCATTAAGTTCTGAAGGGCAAAATCGTGCAGGTTTTTAGAGACTTGAGGAGCGGAGGAGATCGCATTCTCATCCAAAAGGTAAGAGATGAGAGTAGGAACCAGGAGAGCCAACAGCTGCACTCCTGTTAAACAAGCAAAGACACATGCACCCAACATTAACAACAAGCACAGATCACTTAGAATTAAGACTTTGAGAAAGCCTGTTTAATATGGTGCAAACTAAGCAACATTACACTATGATGTTGGCCCTAGTACGTATTCTGTTTTCATTGATGACTATTTTGATTTGCAAATTTTAAAATTTTTCAGGCGTCAACATCTTTGCCGAATTTTGAAAGTTAAATTACATGGAGTGTGTTGCACAACAGTTTCACTGACTGTATAACTTTCTGAAAGACCCGGTGACCCAGACCCAGATTTTTAGTAACATTCTCAAACTTAAAGAGTTTATGATGTCATTCAACCTAACAAGATTTTCAGGCGCTTTTGAAGAGTAAAACAGGCCCATAGAAACACAGATCCTCCATTTTAAAGAATAGAAGATATTTTTTCACCTCCTTTTGCCAAGTGTCATGATATGCTCTGATAGCAGAGATGGGCATGGCATGGTGTCTTGTCTTCTTATTGTTTAGACAGACCATTGTTTAAGATTTCCCACATTCACTGCTCAGGGTATGATACAACCTCAATTTGCTTGTTGTCATCAGTGACAAATTGAAACATGAATCTGAATGTAAAAGAAGGACACTTTCTGTTATCAGGGTGTGGGGCTGAAGTGATGTCAGTAAATGACCATGTGAATGTGTTCAGTGCTAGTCTGTGATGAGTCAAAAATGTGGTACAGGTCCCAGTTTGTGTGTGGAAGTTACAACAACTTTGTCTTTTATGACAAAAGGTCAGATTTTGAGGCTTGGCCATGTCCCCATGCTTTGATACAGCAAAAAGCTTTGAATAAAGTTTGATCTCCAACGTCTAAAGACTGTAACAGCCCATTTTGAAGTCTGTAAATCAAAAGCTGTAGAAGAAGTTTGTTCAGATTTGCTTGTAAAAGGCACAAAATGGCAGCTTTGGACCAAAATGGCCGACTTCCTATGGAGTTTGGACCATGACTCCAGAAAACTTCTTACAGGTCTTACTGCAGGAAATTTGGCATACTTTACATCTTCTGTGCCTTATAAGTAAACTCACCAATTTCAAGTTGATCGATCAAAATTCTAAGACAATTTGATCAAATCGAGAGACTATAAAGAGCTAAAACGGGTTCAAAATCGGTCAAAATTGCAATTTCTATTCAATATGGCCGACTTACTATTTGTTGTAAAGCAACAAAAGCACAAAGGTTTTCTGTGGGTCTTGGGATGTTCTGCAATTGTACCATATTTCATAGCTCTATAATAAAGTAAGATAAACGTGGAAAGTGTATTTTTCTTGCAACTTTTGCAAAACGTAAATTATGTAAATTCTACGGACGACTGAGCACTGTAAAAAAATTGGTGAGTTTTTTGATTGTTAGAGCTCCAAAAAGCCACTTCATTTGCTGGAAGAAAACAAAATGTCCACAATAATAACAATGGATAAATAACTATGAGAACTGAATGTACAGTATGATGACTGTTATATTAAAAAATCAATAATAAAACTGACAGTGAACCCGTGCTTGGATTCTAAATTCAATCTAATGCGCTAATGCTCTAGAGCACATAGTCCAAGACCACTGGGCCTAATTCTTTAGCAGACATATTGTAGCTTAGGCTAAATGATTTTATAAAAAAATATGTGCATGCTACATAGGGCACTTGAGAGGTCCATTAAGTAAAATTATACTCACTGTTCTTCTCTTCGCCCATGCTGACCAGATTCTCTAGGACCCTGATTCCTTCCTGCACAGCCTGCAGCTCAGCAGCAGTTCCCGGCCGACTGCGTTCCACCGCCTTTAGCTTCTCCACCATGAGTGGAGCGAGGGCGTGGATGTAAGGAGTGGACAAGGCTCGGTTGGAGTGTTGAAACACTGACAGAAGCAGCTGGTAACACCGGGCCTGAACCTGTGGCAACCACAGTTAAGTTTTTCACTAATAACCAATACAATTACTTCCGAAAGTTTGTGTTTTGCTGCAATAGAGCTGCAATTTATGGGTTTTATTGTAATTTTACAAGGACAATAATAAAAGTGTGAATAATTGGAGAACAGAAGGAACATGATTTTTCTTTCACAAATAAAAAGCCAAAAAGTGTGATTTTTTTTTTTCATGCATTCCCCTTTCCTCGTTTAATCTAATAAAGTGCAACTAAATTTCTTCAGAAGTCAAGTAACAAGTAAATAGAGTCCACCTGTGTGTAATTTAATATAAATACAGCTGTCCTGTACAGGGTCAAATATTCATTCAGAACATGCAAACCACCAGCCTGAGAAGTTCCACAGAGGATAGTAAGCATGTCAGGAATGAAGTTATGGAGAAGTTTAAAACAGGGTTAGGTAATAAAACAGCGTTCCAAGATTTGGAAATCTCAAAATGCACTTTTCAATACATCCTCCATACTTTCTAGATTTTTATTTTTATTTATAACTCCCTTTGCGTAATCTTAAAAGCTAAATTTTGTGTTTGTACCGTGACCAAATGCAAGACACAGTTTATGTGCATTTTGTTGCTTACCCAGGGATCACTAGAGTTGAGGGCATTTCGGAAGCAATCCATGCAGCCTTTCTGCAGGACGATCACTCCCACCAGCTCGCTACTGGCTGACAGCAGGAAAAGAGTTATTGCTGTCAACATACTGACTTCATCCATGTCAGGTCTGGACTCATCTATAAAGACAAACCACAAGGTAAGATTTTCACAATAATTCATGTTCATGTTGTCTTATGATCAGAAAATCTAAGTTTTAGGAATGCAAACAATTAATCAACTTACAATTAATTGTCGATTAATGGTTTATTGGATTAAAATTAGCTCCAGGTGATCAACAAATAATATCTGCTCAGACCTTAGCCACCATATAGCAGAGGATGCTGCTGGTCATGCCTTAGGCAGTTAATACAGAAATAAAGATGGAGGGGCCATACCAGAACGGAAAAAAGAAGTGGTTTAAACAGAGTCCGGTGTGGAATGAAAAGTGTACTTTATGTGGGCCTTTTTAAAAAAAATATAGATACTCTACAAACTCTTTAAGTTATCACCTAAACAGAAGTCGAATAGAACAGTGTCAACTTCTCATTTAAAAATGACTGAATGCTAGAAATGGAAAGCATAACAGAAGAAAATTGTAACATGATCCAAATAAGCTAGGTTGATTTTGAGGGCTGTTGTGAGTTAAGCTGCAATTCATGGAGCGAAGTTTTAACATTCCTTTAAGAGAAACCACAGACAGTACTTCTGTATGAATAGCTCTCTGTAAGAGTTTCACATATTTGTTCTTCTCATCTTTATTTTTCTATTAAGCAACCTAATATGTTCCTGTTTTGTTATATTTTATAAATATGTTCAAATTCAATCGTGAGAAAACCGCAACTTTATAAAAGTATATATTTAATATAGCCGACATAAAATAATGCTTAAATGGAAGGTTTTTAGAAAATTCTGTTTATTTTGAAAATGTTAGCCTTTTATGTCATAGAACTACAGTCAGTACTCTTGATACAAGACAAAAAATAGGTTTTTAAGTATCAACAAATTGTTAGTTGATTGATCAATCAACTTTAGATTAACTAATTAATCAATAACTTGCGTCCCTGGTACATTTATGTGTTTGCTTTACCTGGATGAGCGTATTCAAGCACAGACGCCAGGCTGCTCCTGACCAGAGTGGTCCACTGGGTCTGAATGCTCTCCTCCCGGGCCAACGGTGAGGTGATGATGGTCTTAATGCCCTGCAGAGCGGCTGATACAGGTACAGGCACAGAGTTGTCAGCAGCTTTAATTGCAGTTTCCTTTAGGACCCCAGTGATTAGGAAAAGCACTGTGGGAAGAATGGTTGTTGCTCCTGTCAGGGCAAAAACACCAATAAGTTAGAATGAACTTTCTGGATGCATTTGTGCTTGTTGGCGTCAGGTCTCACCAGCAGGAGAGCACAACGAAGGCAACTCAGCCAGGATGGAGACCGTGTTTGCCACCAGCCATGCGCTTTCGTTTGGTAGTCTCCGAGGCCTCAGATGGGCATGACTGGGCGACTCCTTCACTCGGGAATTAAGCTGCGGGATGTGGCGCACCAGGATAAACACAAGCAGCTCCATGGCTGCGTAAACCAGAGACTTGCCAGGTACGAGCTCTCCCATGTCCCCGCCTTCTCCTAGGCCGGTCAGAGAGTCTTTTTCACCTTCATCTTCTTTGCCTGACCAAAAAAATGTAAAAAAAAATTCAGTTACCTAAATGAAATCCCAGTAATACTTGGCTTGGCTCTGGCACAGCATTCCTGACCTCTGTTGGTCCTTTGTTGTTGTAGGTGGTCCACTGCAGCTCTGATGGTCTCCTGCACCACTGCTGTGACCTGAAGCTGGACTGCAGGAGGATCCCGCGTCAGCAGCAGTCTGTGCAGCACATTCAGGAGCTCTACTGCCAGCAGCTACATTACAGGTGAGGAAACGGTTAATCAGAAATGCCCGTTTGAAATGCAAAAAATGTAAATTACTTCATCTGACTTCCTCTATCCACTGAGCTTCTTAAGAGCTACTAAAGCCATCTATTTGTATTCCGCCTGTGATACCCAAAAACAGAATCCAGGCAAACAACTGTAAAGCTGGAGGATCTGGAGAATATGTCAAACTCAAGGAAGAATACCAGGAAGATGTGGCACAAGTCAAAGGTTGTTGCCATTTTACACAAACTTGGCCATTAAAGTAGATTTTGATTGATGACGACATATTCTCCCCAATCAAGTTATGTTGCAAACAAAGACAGACTCTACCCTATACTTGTGCAAACCCCAAAATACTTGCAGCTGGAAGTGCAGTGAAAGGTGGTTTTTAAATGTGTTTTCTCAGATGGGTCTGTTGACATAAATGCATGCCACATTTGTTTCAAATTTTTATTTCTAACAACCTTTAAAGTCAATTTCTCAATTTTCCTTCCACCTCACAATTAAGCACTATTCAATGTTGGTCCATTTAAAATCTCTGCAAAATAGAGAGAAGTTTGTGGTCTCACATGTGTATTTATATACTCCAAAAAATGTATTTTGAATTTAAGAAGAAATATTGTTAATTTCAGTCGAATAAAAAATATTACGCCTTAGCTAAATAGACTAGTAGCAACTCCTCTGATTTTATTTCAACACATTAAGAACTATATATAGTTCTTCCATACCTGGTCCTCTGCCATATGTGTCTTAGCACAAGGAGTTTCTAGCAGAGTCGACAGACCCTGCAAGCAGGACATCACATGTTCGATGGGCTCCTCGGGCCGCGGGAAGCACAGGAACTCTATACTGACACCTGAGTGACAGAACATGGACATTTTCTACTAACCATTCACAGTTCTGTTCAGTTTTTCTTCCTAACATCTTCAAGCTGAATGTGAAAAACAGAAGAATACGGCTGGAAGTGACTCCTTACCCAGCATAAGATGCATTCTGTCTTTAACCGACTCTTCCAACATCTTTGCTGAGGAAGAGCTTCCCTGAAGAGCGCTGGGAACTTTGGAAGGAGTTGATGAGAGATCTTCTTGATTATCATTAACTCCAAAGCCGTTGCTGTTCAACCAGAGGGCCACAGCGTGCAGCACAGGGGCCCAAGAGCCGCGGTAGTGGAGTCTCGCTGTATCTATCGTCTCTGGGGTATAAAACGCTCCGCCTTCAAAGATACACACATCCAAAGGAAATTATTTGTTTGGACAACTACAATTATCACAAAACCAACACAGTTTGTGCATTTGTCCAGCTGTGACAGTAACATGTCTTCTTTAATCTTTTGTACCTAAAAGGAGGTTTCTCTGTTGTAGAGAAATATTTTACATTGAAAAGCCTAAAAAGCTGGGGACTAAAAAAGGAAGGCCTAAAAGTGATGGTTAATTTGTAACACTCAATATAAGTTGGTCCTAATCAAATTAACAAAAATATAACAAGAAAATAAGTCAAAATGCAAAGTTGACAATATTTCATGGTTCTTCGCATCCACCTATTATAAGTGTCTGGTTTTAAAAATCTTAAAATTAAATAAACAAGTCTAAATGGAACAATACAACCTAATTATTAGCTAATCAAACAAAATCTCGCCAGTTTAAGTGCAACATTGGACATTTCAGATACATTTTTGTGGCAAATAATCAGTTGTGTACCATCAGGTGGGAGCTGACTTGAGAACTCAGCAGGCAGAGTGAGCAGTGCGTAGTCTCGCAGCATGGCCAGCCAGAGTCGGCTCAGCGACGGCAGCTCCGGCTGCACTAAGGTAATGAGGCTGTCTGGAGGAAGCACATCGGCACCCAGGTCATCCTCGTCTTCTTCCTCATCTCCCCTTCTAACCGGCTTGGCAGGTTTAGCCTCTGCCTCCTTCTTGATTTTCATTGCCACCACGTACACCTGACCAAGACAAAGCAGCGAGCACGATCAGACTGAGTTCAGTGGAAAAATGAGAAATTCTGTCATGTTGAAGCTCACCTCGGCCCAGGCCTTTAGCACGGCCAGCTTCTCCATGGTGGTGGCACTCTCGCTGTACAGCTGGCTGGAGGAGCTCTTCCCAGACTGCACCTTGTCCAGCGAGGAGACCAGCAGGTTGTGGACTCGCCGCAGGTCATTGAGGTCGCTGACTACACCACTACCGATCCACGTACTGCACACCTGAAGACAAACATTGTGGTCAAATAGATCTCTAAAAGTCTCCCTATTTGGGTGTGTTTACAGTGCAAAGTATTAAGAATGTCTCACTTGGCATGCCTTCGCTGTTATATCAGATGGTGTATCAGGAGAAAAAGCAGGTCTGAGGGCAGCGCCAACCTAAGTGCACACAATTTGCAAACAAAGTCACGTTTTTCTCATTTCCCTTTTTTCTCTAACGTCACTGACTGAGAACTTCTGGTTACATTTCTAACTCACATTGGCCTGGTACTGCTCCAAAATAACATGCCCTGGAAATTCAGGCTCTGGTACGGATGCAAACTTTTTAATTATGTCTTCCAGGGCCTGCAGACCAGCCATCCTCAGCTGGTTGCTGTGGTCTGTGGCTGCCATGAAGGCCATACGGATCAGGTCAGACAGATGGAGCACCAACAGATCTCCTGAATGGACAGAGATGCAGGAAGAAACAACAACCTTTATGAATAAAAAACAATTCAAATATGATAAAAATAAGGGGAAGTAAGTTGTCACTATCAACAAAAAAATAACTATCATGACATGTTATTAGTTTTAATTTTCTTCACTGACAACTCAGTGTCTGATTTTATAATCTGTATTTTTATCTTCTGCTTTTGAATGTACAAGAAAAGATTTACTTTCAAACTTTTAGTGTGTGGACTCAAGACTAAATAAAAGACGCCAAATATTGATTTTTAGAAAGAAAAACAATGTTTGCTCCAACCGAGGTGCATTTGTAATACAACTGCAAAATTTAAACTACAAATTTAAATAAGGTGTATTATTTAAATCTAATACAACAAATACAATTTAAATCTAATGGTGGTGTGCATTTGTATTCTGCACATGCAACAGCCAGATGCAATCTTGATTTAATCAAATCAATCAGGCAGTAGGGAAACCATCCTGAGATATCCTCTTTGTAGAGCAGACTGTCCTGGCACATGCAGGCAACAATCTAAAAAAGATAAATTACTTAAATTAATTATCTGAGTGCCTCTGAGGCAGCAGATGTCTTCTGGGTTCTTGTGATGCCAGAAGAGAGCAGGACTCTGTCTGCTGTTATGACTGCGTTCCCAGTCCTGTGCAAGAATTTTGTATTACAACTGGTATGTCCGGACTCCTGTCATATCTGTGCTTTCCCCTTCTAGCGCCTTCTGTAACCCTATAGACTCTAATCTGTGTCAAGATGTTCGAGGTGAGACATCACCCCAAAGACTCACAGCTGTAGTAGTAAGGAAAGGTGATTCTACAAAGTATTTCCATACAAATGCATGCCATATTTTTAGGTAAAAAAAAATTTGACCTAATTTTTCTTCTGGTTCACAATTATGCACCCGTTTGGTTTGGTCTGTCTCACCAGAATACAAAGACATTAGTGACAAGGCAAAACATGAGGGAAATACAGGGTATGAATACTTTTCCAAGTCTTTGTATTTCATAAATATCCATCCATTATCTACATATCTTGCTTGTTTTAGAGAAGCTAACATAAATACAGGCTCCTCCATCTATTACAGTGGAAAAACTCTCCCAGTTCTGCTTACTCATCTCCTGCCATGTTCAGTCTTTATTAAAAACACACATGGATCAGCTATTTTTCACAACCTAGATCTCCCCAGAAGCAAGACCTTTTACTGTATACCCTCAGGCAAAACAACAACAAAAAACTGGTAGTATAAACCAGCAGCATGGTGGAATGGTACCTTTGGGGTTCTTTGCTTGTGCAGAGCGAGCAGTTGCCAGGTCGAAGTGCGCCTTGTCTGCATTCTCACATAGCAGGATGATGCGGCACAAGCAGTCGGCGGCAAACACCCGCGTCACCCAGCGCGGCGCCACAGAGGGCTTGGACTTGTCATCGTCACCCAGGCCTGTGAACATGGTGTCATCGTCCATCTCGTCTTTTTTCTCAGAGTCCTCCTCATCCTTTTGCACCTCAAATACCACAGCTCCCCCCACGTCTGAAAGAGGAGACGGCGTTTTTATGACACAATGAATCAAAAGATACAGTTTTTGTTTTTTTGATTAATCTAGGAACTTGCCTGTTGTTGCTGCGAGGACATCTTTGCAGAGTTTGAGCCAATGAGAAAGCTTCTCCACAGCTAGAGATGACAGCATGTGCCCCAGAGTGTCATGGATGTCAGAACACAACTTCCTGTCCGTCTCTCGATCCAGCATGCCGAACAGAACGCCTTCCAACCCGGTTTCTGTTATATTGAGATCTGAACCACACACCAGGATAACACCATAAGAATTAGCATCTCAGTGAGCCAATATTATCAAACAGAACACTGCAAAAACACAAAATCTTTCCAAGTATTTCAAGTGCAAATATCTTAGTGCACCAGAAATAAGATCAAACTAACTTTCAAATAGCTTTTCAGAAAAAAAGGACCTTGTTTAACTCAATAACTCATTGATATTGATGAAAAAGAACTAGGTATAAGTGAAAGAGTTGCATTTTTTAAATAATTTTTCATCAATAAAAATTAAATATTTACTTAAAATAAGTTCCAACATCTTACTGAAAAGTTACTTGTAACTTAGTTGTGTTTTACTTGAAATGTAGCAAGATATTTGCACTAGAAACTGTAGCAAAAGCACTTAGTAAGATTTTGTGTTTTTGCATTAGATGTGGCCTCATGAAACTCACTGATTGTTGTATTGTCCTTGCCATCTCCTGCTTTCTTTGCCAGACTCATGGCATACTCGCACACCTCTGTGGCCTCCCGCTGGGCGAGCTGTCTAAGGCACGCTACGGCAGCACGACGCAGCAATAAGTGAGAACTGCACAAGTGCACCTGCAGGGATCCCAGAGCACAGTCAGAAATCCCAACTTAAATCAGCGCAGTCTGTACTCTTCTGCAGTGCGAAACGTGTGTCTTACGCAGAGGCAGGGCACCAGGCTGGACAGGTTCACGTGTCGAGGAGCGAACATGTGCAGCTGCTGCAAACAAGAGATGGCAGCTGCCTGGACCAGGGAGTCAGAGTGATCCTGCATGATGGCACAACCGACCAGGCAGGATGAGCGGATGGTGGAAATAGTTGCTCCATTTCCTGGGGAAACAAATTAATTAGAAAACCAGAAGGAAGCTGTTTTTAACAGTCAGATGACGCAGACAACTGGATATGACGGCAGAAGGACTAATAAAAATCTTTATATCTTAGGTCATTCAAAGTTCCCTGGATTAGTTCATTTTTTATGTTGCTGAATACTTGAGTGGGTCAGTTTGATCCCACCTGGGGGCATTGCGAACCTCCTATATTAACTGAATAATTCTGTGTGTCCTGCACATTTGCTAATGTTGGGGGGAAAAAAAACATTTTTATGACTCAAATAAACAAGAACCAACAGAGGATCACATCGAGTTTTTCTGATTTAATCAGAGGTAACAGTCTGTTATATTTCATATAGTTTTTAAGATAAGTTTATGCAATGAAATTATATATAGTTTGATCATTTTTATGACTATTTCTGTCTATAACTTTTGAAAAAATTAAACTACACACAACAATATAATATACAATAAGCTAATACAGAATGGCAAAAGCACATGGGTGTGGATTTAAAGGCACCAAGTGGAAGAATTGGAAACACAGGGGAATAATAGGAGGGAACAAAGAGGACAAAGGGGCAAATTGTATCATAATCATTCTACAAACTCTTAAATCAGCCTCATTTATTGATGTTAAAGTGTTTATTTTTTATGATAATTGGCATACTTTTAACTAAAACCATACATATCAACATAGCAGACCCAAATCTCTATATACTCTGCAGTGGAGTTTTTTTTATTTTATTTTATGCATCAGTCCTTGGTCAAACAATGTTGTTTATCCAGATAAAGGAGATAAAGAAGTGAGTAAAAACACCCATTAAAAGTTATTTATTTTAAATTTTTTTGTTACTGCCACCTGCTGGCAAAGCACAGATGTTGACCCAAATACATACTAAAAAACCCCAAAATCTTACCATGTATTTTTGGTTTTGTTTCTAAATACAGTTGAAATTAGTTTAAACTAACTTTTCAGCAAGATGTTAGAGCTTGTTCCTACATCTTGATATTGATGATAAAGTACTAGATGTAAGTGAAATAGTCTAAAGATATCACATTTTCCCATATTATAATTTTTGGGAAAGATGCACTGTTTCACTGGCAGATTATTTCACTTAGAACATGAGGAAAATGTGTTGTGATAAGTGAAATAAACTGCCAGTGGAACTAGTACTTTTTCAGCAACATTAAGGAATTAATTACTTAAAACAAGCTTTTATATGTTGCTGAAAAGTTACTTGTAAGTTAGTTTTGTTTCATGTCAAGTAGGCTAAGATATTTGCACTAGAAACTAGACCAAAAATACTTGTGTTTTGGCAGTGTAAAATAAAATAGTTCTAATACAGCATAATTAACCAGACTTACCTTGTAATTCTGGTCCAACAGTGGTGATCAGAGCTCCCAAGCAGCGGCCCAAACACTGGTGGACCTCTGTGTGAGACGGCGGCACGGTAAGGAGCAGGGTGAGCACCAGGGAGAGGGTGGGCTCCACGTAACCTCGGTACATTGGCCCGCTAGAATCCACAATGAGAGCCAGAGAGTGCAAAGACCAGGTCTGATGAAAGAAGAGGAGACAAATCAAATTTCTGTTTTTGAAAACAAACATTGTATATGCTGATTTTAAAACTCTCTCCTCCTGTGTAATACCTGAACTTCATGAGAAGATCCATCCTGAGCAAGAGCCAACAGGATGCTGACGCTGGTCTTCAAGTGCTGCCCAGAGCCGATCCCTCCGACGTATCGATGAAGACAGCCGAGAGCCAATGAATGGCCGGTTCTTGACACCACATCACGAGCCGACTTCAGCCTTCAGTCACAAGTAAAAACTAAATGATTTGTTCCTCACCAACTGATTTCTAGCCAAGTTATTGGCTAATGACTTGATCATAAGTAAATATATGGTTAGTCTAAAAAAAAAAAACATTACAGTTTAAGAACAGGAACATGTTAGGTAGAAAAATAAAAATAGAAAATATGTGACATGTTCATAATTCTCCACAAACTGGGATGTTCATACTGTCTGGTTGCTCTTGAAGGAATGTTAAAGCTTTGCTGCATGTAGTGCATTAACTCAAGATCAACCTTCAACATGTTTCTTTCCATCATATTACAACTTTTCTCCGTTATCCCCTCTGCTTTTCTGTCATCACAAACTCTCCTTTGGAGCACATCAGTCATTTTTGAATGAGAGGCTGACATCTTCTGCATGCAGCTTGTCTGAGCACTATTAAGGTGAAACTTAAGAAGCTTGTCGAGTATATATGTATAACAGAACCACATGAAGTGCATTTTGCATCCCAAACCGGACTATGTTTGGATTGTTTCTTTTTCCTGTTCTGGTATGGACCCACCATCTTTGTTTCCGTATCAACTGGCTCCACTTAAGGATGACCAGTGGTGCCACACTACAACGCTGACAGAAGGTGTAAGCGGAGGTTATTAGTTAATTATTTTGAGCTCATTTTAATCTTTTCAACAATTCTTACTTGTCAAAGCTGGTCTGTGCCATTCTGGCGATGAATGTGGCCTCTCCCACCACCTGAGCCATCCTGCCCAAAGCCTCCCCAGCAGCACAACGCAAAATGGGATTAGGATTGTCCAGAGCTCCCATCACCAGGGCCAGAGCCGACTTGCGCACCTCTTCTGGGCCCAAAGTGCTCTTGTTCTCAGCCAAACCCTTCAATCAGTACCAGGACTTTAATGACAGTATCAATGGTAATGTTTAAAGAGGACATATGAGTCATTTCCTTACCTTAAGAGCACTAAGTACTGCAGTAAAGATGTTCAGTTGGACCGCCTGCTGTCGAACTCCTTTGGCCTGCTTTATGCACTCTGCAAAGTGGTCGAGCATCTGCAGCCTGAATTAAACCAATAAAAACAGCAACAAGAAAAATAATAAGAGAGTCAACACCAGGAGCCCTCCATACAGTTTTCCTATTTTAACCAATTTACAAATGTTTAATATGACAGCTGGACTACTCACCTGTGTTTGAAGGAGACGTGAGGGAAAACCACGCCAAACAGAGCGACGGAAGCATCAATGACGGACACGCCAAGAGGCAGGGGCCCAGGGATGGCCTCGCCGACGGGAACACGCAGGTAGATGGAAGAGGGGTCATGCTCCAGAGCGCCGCTGCCAGAGGCGCTGTTGGGCTGCAGCTACAGACAAACAAAGTTACAACAGCAGTAGAAAACAACACTACAGGCTCAATATTCTATAGTGCAAAGAAATTCACTTTGGTTTTCAAAATTTATACAAATAAAGTGAAAAGTGTGGCAGGCATGTATGTTTTTAGCCCTTCTAACTTATCTAACTTAGAAGAACAAACTTGTTCCACTTGTAAGTCCTAGGAGTTTTTTCTCTAGCAGCTTGGCACACCTGAAGGCTCACATTTTTTGTTCTTTTTTTATTGTAAGTGGCTAAATTCTTCTCCGATTCAAATGTGAGTGTCTTTAAACATAATTTCTCAAGATTTTCATCCATATTTTTCTCTGGACTTTGACTAGGACAACATTTCCCAAGCCTGCTCTTTGTTTAGCTCCACTCATCTTCTCATTAAACTTCGTTGTTTCCCTGTGCTTGCTGCATCTCCATAGCATGATCCTGCCACCATGTTTTTTCATGTAGGCCAAAAAGCTCAATTCTGGTTTTGTTCAACCAATAATGATGCCGTTTCTTCACTAATACTCCCTAACAAACTTCTTAGGCTTTTGCAGAACAACTGCATTAACAACATAATAAAATAAAACAGGTTTACAAAGATGATATTTGCTAATATTGTAACTTTTAAAGATAAGTGACTGCACTGGATTTTGTTTTGGGGCGTCAGATTAAAAAAATTATAAATGTAACAGCAAGTCACATGTTTCAAATTTTTATTTGTAAAAAAAGTCTTTGTTTTTCTAAGTAAATTAACATTACCCCTTAAAGTTAATAATAATAATTAATAAAACCCCTTGAAGTTGATTGTTTTAGTGAGATGAAATGTGTAAGAAGATAAGGCTGGGCGATAAATAAATTTGATAAATTAATCAAATTTTAGTTTTTGAAAGTTTAATTTGAGGAAAATCTGGATTCCTTTTTTCACCAAACTACTCTTTGGGTTTTTATAGTTCAGAGAGAAGTCAGCATGCACTGACTTCTCATGTCAGTGCATGCTGACATGCACTGACAAAAGTAATATTTTCCAAATATTACTTTTGGAAAATATTTTTTATTTGTAAATTGTTTTTTTTTTCAGAATTGCAAAAAGAAAATATATATATATATTAAAATCAGAAATCTAGTTTGGTATGAAAAAATCTGCTATTTTAGTTTTAAGCTACATCACCCAGCCCAAGAAATAGTGTATTTATACTTTTCCAAATCAATAAATGAGGGATTTTTGAGGAATATCAGAGATATTCTGAACTAACTTGATCCTCGATGGACTTGTGGTCAGTTTCCTGTAGCCAGGAGCCCATGAGCACACTGTCGTCATAGTGACACAAAGAGCGCAGCAGGGAGGTGGTGGTGTTGGCGGAGTTGTCAGTCAAAGTGAACTCTGCCACCAGTTCCCTCAGAAGCCCATTGAAGCTGCCTGCAAAAAGATTGCAAACTTTAAAACAGTTGCAACATTTGCACAAAATAATTTAAAAGCAATGATTTTACCTTCATATGTCTTAGGAGGCAGGAGGGCCAAGATGTCGTACAACCTGAGTCTCACCATTGCTGCACTTGCTTTTAAGTGAGCGCCGTGGACTTTAGTGATGGCAGGGACCCTGAAGAACAAGAGCTAATCGTCATCACGTGTCTCTGCCTTCAACATCTTCAACTGGTGAAGAAATTTCACACTCACTGTGACATCATGGTCATTGCACATTCAATGGGAGTCATAAGTCTACGGATTACGTCTTCAGTGAGAAGCTCGGGACAGTGCGCCACAAAGCTGCGCATGGCTGCAGAAAAGAGAAACAAACATGTCAAAGATAAGAATGTTTTAACACCTAATAGTCTGGTTGACTCTCTCTGAAAGGGGACCAAAATTGCAACATGCGTTACATTTTCAGCTGGTTCACGTTGCATTTTGTTAAACAAGCCAAACCCTTTAGAAAACCTGTTCCCCCCCGACCAGTGGTGGCACTACACCAACAACCACTGCAGGAAACTACACGAAAATCTATACAAAATGTATATAAAAATGGATGGTGTCATATTTTAGCGGTTGTAGGATTTCTCTTTTGTCTGTGGTTAAACACCACAAGCCATTTCTCTTGCTAGCGATAGACTTGTGTTTGTTTTCATTGTATTTACCCAGAATGCCCTATGCTACAGTTTGCCTCCTGTTTTCCAAACATGAATTTGAACATTCATGTTTGGAATGTTCAAATTCATGAAAAACCAGAAAACAGAAACCAGAGTTTTCTGTTTTAGTCCACATCAGAGTTTGATTGTGCCTTTACATCTCCCTAAACAAACCAGACTTTCCACACAAACGAACTGGAGTTGGATTAAAGTGGACTAAACATGGCTGGTGTGAATGGACCCTAAAAATCCTGAGTTAATGGAAAAGGCTGAAATTCTACAGAGGAGAGGTTTTTACCACACAGTGCTCCGGCCCGGCCCTCCAGAGTGACCTGCCAGGTGAAGGAGTCTCCTCTGGCCTTTTCGGCCTCCAGCTCCTTCTGGGAACGTGGAAATACGTTCCTCCACAGCAGCAGCATTTTGGGAAGGTGGTAACGGACGAGTGAGGAACCTGTACATATAATGAAATACAGATCAAAGGTGGTAGGGAGGAGAATCTGCAGGCAAACAGCTCAAAGCATTTTTATGAGACTCACCTAAAGTCATGAGGGCCCCGAGCAGGAGCCACCCAGCCTGCGTGCGCTGCAGGGACAGCCGACTGTTCTGAGCTGCGGTACGCAGGAGGTCCTCAGCTATGCTAACCACCAGCTAAGGATCAAGCAATAATTTAGCTTCGTATTTAAAGACACTTGAGCCGGTTAAAAATGAGAGAAATTAAACTTTTCACACCTTGCCCTTGGAGTGAGGAATACCCAGTGGACACTGGTGTACTCCTCCCAGTAGAGCGGCCATTGCGAAGCTGTAGCCGCTCACAGCCTCTGGAGAACTCTTCAGGTTGTTGATTCTCTCAGCGCAGCGGTCCAGCAGCGGAGAAAGCTGATAGGGCAGAGCCACGGCCACACAGCGAAGACACCACGCGGCTGCCAGGCGCGCTGCCATGCTCGGGTGCAGCAGCACCGAGGTTACAGTTTCCAGAAGCCCTGAAACGTGAATATTTAGCATAAATCCCTACTCCAAAGTTACAGAACAAGAGTTGGAAGAGTTGGTGTGCATCTTACCAATCGAAGGCTCCTGGATGAGCGGAGAAGCCGTGGCACTCAAGCTCTGGACTAAACTGCCGAGCTCTTTCAGGGCGCACACCATGACATGCTGACTGGCAGAAACGTCCGCCGCTCCCGCCTTGTTCTCCCCACTGATGTCGTTCACTACCGCCTCTGAAAGAACACCGCAGGAAACAAAGTGCACAAGCAATTCAGGCTTGTTGCTTCCTTTTAACTGTTACAAATTCATAAAAACATTATTTTCTTCAGAATGTGTGCAGCATTGATGGATGTAGTGGCTTAAAATCAATAACAATTTGAATGTTTTTGATTTTTTATTATTATTATTTAAGATAATCATAACCATTATATCCTAACTGGACAAAAAAAAAACTCCTTAAAAGTGTTAATTGACCACTACACTCTGCTGTCACATATTCAGCAATTCGGCTCTTAAATCATTTGGTTGAACCATTGAACCCAGAAATATTTGGACACCGACACATTTTATTTTTTAAAGTTTTTAAAGTTAGTCAGATTGAAATGTATTCTAGCAACATAAAAAATATTTAAGTTGAAGAAAAGTGCCAAATATGGAATAAAGCAGAATGCTGGTCTTAATTTTAAAATAACCATATAAACATTAGAGGGTGTAGAAAATACAGATTTAAAGGAGGAAAGAGAAAAAAAAAATCAGAAAAACTTCTTTAAATGAACAAAGGTAAACATAAATCTAAATCTACCAGATTTATAATTTTATCATTTCAAGAAAGTCGGCATATATAAAATGCTTACTATCGTGGTCTAACTGTTAATATTTTTCATAAAGCGTGACATTCTAATAATTACGTAAACTACACCTTAAGATTCTGATGTGTTATATATACAGTCTATCAATATAGAATAAAGATAGAGAAAGTTTTTTACTTGCAATAGTCTTTTTATTTATTGGTTTAACTATCTTGGATGAAAGTTTAATGATCTCTAAACGGGTCATGAGTGTTCCCAAGAAAACCAGGTAAACTCCCCAACTACATCAGTCAATTCAAGCATTCAGTATGCTGAGTTGAGTCAATCTTCACCAGTGATTGGATTACTATCCAATCATTTTGGTAAGCTGTTTGTATATACACAGTCATTTTCAATAAATTAGAATATTATTGAAAAGATATTTCAGTAACTCAATTATTTACATGAAACATTATATAGATTAATTAAACACAAACTGATGTTTAAATTTTCCATTTACAACTAATGAAAACATCACGTTTAAGATTTGAATATTACATCTTTTTGTTGTTGTTGTGTATCATGTCTGTGTGGACCACGAGTCTGTTGAATAAAGCAATCAATTAAAAATATTTTAATATATAAAAGTTGGTTTACTATAGAGTATGTTTTATACTTTAAAGGCTGTAATTTTCAAAAGATACTCTTAATCTAACAAACAAGCCTAATTTATTGAATATGATCGGCGTTCATGTTGAACTGATGGATAACTTTAAAATTGTTCTGTTTTCACTCATATTTAATTCTGGATGAGTAGGAAATAATTAATTTTATTGGGATAGTTTATATTATTGAATTTTGTTAATATTTTACTATCTTTTCTTGCTTTTATATTACAATTGTTTGTTCATTTACTCATTATTATTATTAAGTTATCTTTAAATTACTCTGTTGTGTCGTTGTCCAAATATTATAAACCTGACTGTGTTACAGTTTGGAGTTCTGTCACAGAAATATGAAATATACATAAAAACTGTTGTTGTGCCATCAAATATATAAACAAAGCTCACTGGTCGTTTTACATATTTAGAAATCATCTGAGCTCCAAACCGACAACAGTCAGGAGAGATCACACAAAGATTAAAAACAGTCTCAAGGATCAGATTTGAAGCTGCTTCTTGATCTGTGGCAGAAACCCACCAGGCTTCAGGTCTCATTGTTTTATGTCCAATTAGCCACAAACATTTATCAAATTTTTGTTTTAAGGAGTTTCACAGATCAAACTGACTGGAAAAGCTTGAGCAGCAAGTATAAAGTGAACAACAAAGAGCCCAGAATCACATCTGGAGAAAAACTAACAATGAACTTAATTTTTTGAAGTTGTGTTATCAACAACAGCATGATGTCCTGTAAGAGGTTGCACAGCAAATCAGAGTAAGAATCATCCCTTTGAATGAGATAATGGTGATGTAAAAAGACACTGATGTGATGCTGTGTCAGGGAAAATGGAAACTATCTGTTGGTGTACTTGCTAATCTATTTATGCCTTGCTGTAATTTAAAGGCACATGCAGTTTTTCTTTTTGCTGAGCTAAGCCAGATGTTTACAGTTGGAAGATGTTATTTGCTCCTTAGGGATTATAAAGCAATACCAGAACATAAACTGGCAGACAAAAAGCCATGATGACTATGCAATAATGGAAGAATGAATAGTTGATGAGCTGTGTAGCTGATGGATACTATTGACATTACGATGCTGCTTGTGGTTAAAAAGAGACGGAAAGAAGAAGGAGGAGGGCCGCCCTAAAGAAGGAAAGACAGAAAGCCAAGCTAGAAAAAGGAGAGGAATGTAAGGCAAACTCTGTCCACCCAAAAGCAAAGCATGCAATGATTCTGGAAAGTGAATGCAAAAAGAATTAAATATGATAACGATGGATGAGTACTTACTCTGAAAGACTCTGAACCGTGATATTTCCCCCCCATCCTCCTTACCCACAGCCCTCATTTGTTTGCTGATGGCTTGGCAGATTTCTTTGCCGGCGGCAATCTGAGCTTTTTCTCCCAGCAAACCCCCCAAGGTGGCACGCAGCATGAAGGACACGCAGCGCCGCGAGTACACAGCTTCCACGTGTGTCTGGGTGGCCCGTGAATGAGACACGAGGTCCAGAACGTGGGACAGAAATGTGGCAAAATTGCGCTCCAGCCACTGACCACCCAGTGTGGTCACAAAGACAACGTAAGCCTGAGGACAGAGACGAGAATGGCAGGTAAGTTGGACAAAAACCAAATTCTCACATATTTTACAGGTCAATTTTTTCTTCTAACCATTTAGCTATTTTCAAAAGCATAAATACAAAAGTTTATAATTAATCTATGGAAGACACTTCTGCAGTAATCAGGCTTTCATTGGGGGATATTTGTCCGTCTTATTAGTGAGCATGGATGGACGGATGGATTGGAACCATCTTAAATTCTTTCCCCTCTAAATAATCCCTCCTACCTGTGTGACCCCGACTCGAACCTCCCTGCTGACTGACGCCCCCCCCTTCAGCATCTCCCCTCCACTCTTCAGGAAGCCAGATCCGCCCCGCAGGAACCCGGTGGCCATCAGCTCCAGAACCTCGTCCAGTGTGGCCCGCTTCACGTTCTGACGCATCACTGGGAGTCACAAAAAAACAGGCTGAAAACAACAAGTCTGCCAGTTGAACGTATACAGAGTCCTGCTGATCCAGCTCAGGTACCTGCAGCTTGTTTGGGCATGAGCGCCGTTGCCATGACGGTTCCCAGCAGTTTGGCCACTGCCACCCGAACACCATAGTTGGAGCCTTCCAAGGCTTTAAAACACAAAGTGGCCACATTCTCCAGTTCTGTCGTCCACATGAACACCGCCTCGTTCTGCAGCTCCAACAGACACTGATCAGGCAAAAAGAAAGACGTAAGATTTTGTAAATAAATACGTTTTTATTTACCAATTTTTTATTTTTATATACCTCCAGCCATTCAGAAACTCATGAATCCGATTTTAATTATGATCAGTGAATACACCGACATACCCTTACAACTTACACCACTATTCAATTTGAAACTTTGAGGGAAGAAGTCTCAAAGTTTGCTTATTTAATCTTAAGAAAGGTGTTTAAAATTGAGATCAGAGGCATGTTCATTCAGATTTTTAAATCGATGCATTTTATTTCTGTTTAAAAAAAAAGGCTTTTTACAAGAATCAAGGCTAAGAAAGCTACTGCAGACATTTAAAATTTGTGTAGTAATTATAGGCACATATTGCACATAAAGTGAAATAGTACAGCTTAGATTTGGTATTTTATAGTTTGTTGGATGCTGGTTATATAGTCTAACGGCTGCCAAGAGGAAAGATCCCAGTAGCTCTCCGTTATGTATTTAGCATTTAGCAGTTTGTTTATAAACGAGACCAGATGTCATACTGTTTAGGAATGATGTTGGTTTATGGGAGGTACAGTTAATATGAAAGATCTCAAGAATTCTCTAGTAGAGGCCGTTTTTGTAGAAAGAACTTAAATGTTCTCATATAATTGTGGTTTTAATCTACTCAGTTACAATAGAGTTGTTAATTTTTTTAATCATTTCATTGAAGTGTTTTACAGATACTAACCTTGGCTACTGCACAGCGGACAGCCATGGATCTGTCTGTGAGCAGGGAGCGGGCGTTCTTGTAGATGTCTCTGTGACATGAAGCTGCAGCGCCACCTAGTCCACTCAGCACCTTCTGCAGGCTGAGCAGGATCTCTCCTCTGCCTTGGGACTACAGAATTCATTGAAATAAATAATACAGATATTACACAATGACCTTCCAGTAAAGAACTAAGTTATGTCAAAAACAAAACGTCTCAGTTACCTCTGCACTCTTTAGAGCTTTCAGGAGATTGTTAATGGTGTCTGGAAATGAGCTTCCCAACATCCGGCCCATCTTTTCATAAAATGCTCCGACACAGGCCACTGCAGCACTATGAGACAATTACCAACCAAAACATTGCAAGCACAATCATTATGAAAACTCAGAACGATTAGAAAAAACTGATATGATAAAGACAAACTTTCTTATCAGAGTTAGGGGTTAGTCTATTTTTTCTTCCACTTTACAAGCTGCACTGCTTTGTATAAGTCCATCACTTAAAATCCCAATACAAAAGATTAAAGTTTGTGGAGATATTGGGCTAAATGTGGAAAATAAACTTCATGTAAATAAAGCACAAGATTAAAATAAACTGCACCATTAAATCCTAATGTAGGATTAATCTTCCATTAATGTGAGTAAGAAAAACATAACACCTGTTCCTCCTAACTTAATCCTCCCTTTTAAACACAAATTATAATACCGCAGACTAATGCATGGCTTAGCTGCTAATACCCTGTGAGAGGGGTCAGATGTATGTGCTTGAATTTTGAAAGCAATAATGAAAAAATAAGAAGTCCTTGTAAATGTCAAGAAGCTATTAATAAACTGTAAACATTCCAAAATGCTGCATCTTACAGTTTTGTTGGTAGGTATGCAGGTGTGTCATCCTTGCTTTTAATGATCTCATTGCATTTATCTAGAGTCTGGAACACAGTGAAGGTGTCGCCAATGCTGTAGAGAGTAGCGAGGTTTTTAGCCAGCAGTTTTCTGGTTGGTGGTCCGGGAGCGCTGCTGATCAGTCCTGTTAACTGTTCCACCAGCTTCTTCTGCTTCTCCTTCACATCCACCTGTCGTTTAAGCACATAATTAAAGTCACTGGAGGCCTGCAAAGGCAATTACTTAAAAAAACAACTAACAATGACAAATCACCCTATTTGCTGCCACAAGCACTTTATCCAGGAAACGAAGCCATTCGAAGATGAAGACTGGTCTCTTTGCTTCAGTGATCTGAGCCAGAGCATCTTCATTGAGCAGCAGACTGTGAGCCAGCTCCATGGTGAGGATCAGCACTGTTCAACCTCGTCTGCTAGGAAGTGTACATTGTCAGCATAAAATACCAGCTATAATCTCAGAAAATAAAATGAAACAAAATGGAAAAGTCACGTTGTTCAAATTCCAGCTTCTTTTAACTGCTAAACTGTTAAGTCTTGCATATAAAGACATTACTGATACTAAGGTAAACAACAGTTTTAACAAGTTACAGTTCCTAAACCTCCAAAATGACGGACAAGTTTAAAGTCCTCTCAATGAAATGTCAGAGAAAAGCCCAAAGTGTCTGGAGTTTTCTCCTGTTTTATGGAGGAAAGCGTAAAGCAGCACTGCTCTCCTCCCACCTATTACTGAGAAAGGAGGGCTCCTATATTTTACAACACGATAACTTTTTTTCCAGTTCCAAAACAAACATTAATATTCATGGTGTAAAAATGAACAATAAAATGTGGTAGTGGCAGCATCATGCTGCAGGGAAGCCACTCCTTTCTCTTTTTAAGATAACACTGGTTTTAAACTACAGTTAGTAGCCTTTGAGCATCATGTCTGTTTAGCAACAGAAAGCGATTCTACATTATTCCTACATTGAAATGACCAGAAATGTTATAAATAAAATTATTATAAAGCCAAAAACTGGGTTGACTGTGGAACATTGAGTAGAATAATTGTCTATCAGAAAGTCATGGGTTTCTTTTTACAACAGTCAATGTGCCCTAAAGGCTGTTAACACAAAGTTACCAACTGGCCTGCATCAATGGGTGTGACTGGGTCTGTGCTTTAGGAATAGCTGCAGCTTTTCATTTTTCAAACAAAACCAATTATATTATTTTTGCACTTTTTTAGTTAGAAACTTTGGTGTAAATATAGTAACATCATAAAGCTGTGGTAGTTCTGATACTGGCCCATGACAACACTCCAGTATAATGTCACAACATCATTGCAACATTCAACGCTTTCCCATATTGTATGTTTGTTGATGTAATGCACCCTTACTGTGTTTCTCCGTTCTAAGAAGAACTCTTAGTCCCGAGCTTCTCTCTTTTTCTCCTATGTCTGCTTCTGGCTCTTTCAACACCAACAACTCAATTGGAACCTGGTTCTGCTGGAGGTTCCTTTTCTCTCCTCTGTTGCCACATGCATCCTTAGGGTGAGGGATCGCTATGAAATAAGTGATTGAATGCAATCTACTGGGTTTCCTTTGATGATTTTTCACAAATTGGTTTTATATGATCCCCTGACTTCGAACTGCATAATAACTAGTTAAATTGTTTGGATTGCATATGATTCTTGATGTGACTGCATCATGTTGTAATGAATTGGATTGGATTTAATTAAATTTGGTCACGTATGTCCTAAACGAATTTTTTTGTCTTGTTAAACTTTGGGATTAACTTTGATTTGGCGTCATATAAACTGATCTGAACAGGCTATAAATAAAATAAGCCAGTCAAATGAGCTCAAAATGTCTATCGTTTCTCGGACACTTAGCTTCATTTACAAGGCGTCTGTGCTTCATAAAAGTAAAGCTTAGAAGCAGTAACACATTATTCTTTTGGACTGTTTTTTGTTTTGACAGCCGCTGACAGGTTTTAGCTTAGGTTTGTAGCAACCTAAGCTAGCTAGCTGATTCCTAAGAGGAACAAGCTGAACTCCGGGGACACGGCGTTAACCGGGGCTTTAAGCTGTTTTCTGAAGTCTATCAGAACTCCCAGATATCTTATAAAATACGACATCAACCACAGCATCCTAAAATGTAAGCTAAATATGGATAAAATACAAATACTACCTGTGTTTCGATTATCCAGGATGAATGACGACAAAATATCAGCGGCGTCGCAAATAAGTACTTCCGATGGGAAACTATGCCAACAGCCAACATAACTGATAAATAATCGCTCAACAGACAAAAAAAGTTTTTTTTGAAAGTTTTGTATTAAACGTTAATTCTATATGGTTTCTATAAATACATGTTTTATAATTATTTATTTTAAACTACGGAACTATTGACACGTGGGTTCCTTGTAAGTGGTCGGAAATTTTCTGCGATCGAACCAAACACGGTCGGAGCAACAAAATTAACCATCGGGCATTTGTTTAAGCTGATTTTCTCTTTATTTTTAATTTTACTGCACTTTTTTCAGCAATTCGCGATGTCGGACGAGGAAGAAGATTACATGTCTGATGCATTCCTCTGCAAAATGTGAGCAGTTTATCTTTGTGTCGAAATAACGAAGATATGTAGCTACCTAGCAAGATATTGTAAATTATGTAAATGATAGCAATTTTCAGCAATATACAAATGATAAATATAGAATTAATGAAGTATTTCTATTTTGAATTGAATTAATTACCTTCATTTAATACAGTAAGCTTAACAGGTTTCAACAAAACAGTTGAAGCTAAAAGAATATAGTTATAAAATAATGTATTTTAAATGTATCATCCCTGGGATTTTAGCTGAATGTCGAAAAATCTGCCTGTTTGTTAGGTGCTGGATATAATGTTAAAATCAGCATCTTAGTTGAGTAATTCTGTTGCGGAAAGAGCTCTGTAGAGGGAAAAGAAGGACCTCTGTGTTATTACTCCAGAGGAAGTAACTACTTACATTTACATAAGTAACTTTTAGAAAAAATGTCTTATTAGTAGTTTGTACCATACTTTTTACTTTTATTTGAGTAATATTATTTTGAAGTAACATCTCGGGTAAAAAGTTCTGGCTTCTGTAAGTACAGAAATATTTTTTTTGCTACCAGTCCAGTGAAAGTAGGCACCACTCATGCTCATTTACAATATTAATAGAGACATTATCTCCATGTTTTTCCTGTTTATAGTCAGGATGTGAAGCCAGGCGTGAACATGGTGAGGAGGGTGAAGGAAGCCATCAAAAAGGAGGAAAAACAAAAGGAGAAGAATATCCAGAACCGTCAGAAGAGCTACAAGGAGCAGGAGAAGGAAAGCCGAGAAGCAGCTTTACAGAGCTCCATCAGCAAAGAAAACAAGGGCTTCGCACTTCTTCAAAAGATGGGTTACAAAGCTGGCCAAGGCCTTGGAAAAGAGGGTGAGTATAATCTTCCCTAATAATCTTGTCTTTAATCAATATTAGGCTCTTGAATCAAATGTAATGCTTCAGTCTTCTGTGTCTTTAGGAGCAGGGAGGATCGATCCAATTCCTCTAGCCATAAAAGCAGGTAAGCTGTTCATTGTTTATGTCAAACTGTGCTGATGAGTACCATCTGTTGTTTATGAAAGTTTCTGTTACGGTTCAATCAGACAGAGGGGGTATTGGTCTTGAAGAGGTGAAAAAAAGAAAAGCTGAGGAGGAACTCCACCATTATCGGCAGAAAGTTCGAGCCAAACAGCAGAACGAGGCCAGGTCTCTGGAGGATTTTAGGTGAAGCTTTGCAAGAGCATTTGAGATGTCTCTTATGAGCCTCCCTTCTTACAGTAGAGCTGTTTTATTGTCTGTGTTTGCAACGCATTTCAGGTCAAGAGTCAGAACAGAGAGAGAAGAGCGGAAGATTGAAGGAGACCTGAGAAGGAGTCAGCGGTCTTGCGAGCAGCTTGACAATCAGAAGGTTAGAAGAAATACGAGGATAAAGTTCCTTGCAAATAAGCCATTTAACATTTTATCACATTACAACCAATAATATGCTTATGCTTTGACCTAATCATGTCATTGCACATCTGCCTGCATCTTCAGGGTTGTTGTCATACAGGAAGTTAAATCTCCATCCCAGTTTCAAGTGTTTTGCAGCCTCTAAAAGGCTTTCTTCCTAGGTTTTCCTTTATTTATCTCCTACTGTCAGATAAATAATTAAGACAAATCTGTTTCCCTGACAGCTGCTTCCACCTGAGCTGATCAATGCTTGTCTTACTCAGCCCTCAGTTTAGATGCTGTAATGTGGGAATACATAAAAAAAGAAGGGGAAAATACTTATTGAAGAAAAATCTCATTATCATTATGATTAACTCTTAAAGTGACTCTTCAATATTATGTTTGTTTTCTTCTTACACCTGAGGTATGTTTTTGTCTCAGGGCATAACTGCCCCCAGAGAGCCCTGGTATTGGCCCAAAGGTGATAGTGATGATGAGGAAGATCCCGTTGAAGAGGAAGATGAAGAGGAAGAAATTCCAGAGCTAAATGTTGGTATTTATTTGAGGATATGTATTTCTCACAACAGTATAAATCCCAGTGTTACCAAAAAACACTATTATAATATGAAATATATGCTCCATGCCAATGTCTTTAATGTGTTTGCTGTTAAATGCACCATTATATTACCTTAAGGTGTTTCGCTCTGTCTTACAGCCCTCCGATAAATTGCAAATTATTACATCCTATTTACGAGGAGTCCATTTTTACTGCTTATGGTGTGGAACGACATATAATGGTAAGAGTGAAACCATTATAAGATTTCTATCTGTTTTATGCTCCTTTGCTCATGCATATATTAACTTTCTGCAGATGAGGAGGACCTGGCTTCTAATTGTCCAGGAGATACAGCAGCAGATCACGAATGATCCTGATTAAGACACATTCTGGAGCTTCCTTCCAGAAAAACAGCAACATATATTTATTTCTTAAAATATCTTTGATGTAATAAAGATTATGTTACAGCGCAAATTGGCAAAAACAGACTTTAAACCAACTGCATTTGATAATAACAGTGGTAATTTGTGAAATGTTCATTTATTGTTTAAATCTACTGTCAGTTTTTGTCTTTTTTTCTTCAAAGTTGTGATAAAGTTTCATTTGAAAATTGTTTTAAAATGATGGAGGAATCTCTTTCTTATATTTCAAAAGCAGGTATAATTAAAGTATTTTTTAGAAATATTGTGTTAATGAAATTCGTTTTGAATTTGAGTTACTTAGAAAGATGTCATATTGTTGACATTTTAAAAAATATATAATTATCTCTGCTTTTAGTCATTCTTTCCCCTAAATATCATTATACTGGCCGGGTTTGTAAATCATTATTACCTTTCTTTCATGACTGTTTTGCCGTGCATTTTTATTACACTACAGTATTCCTTTGGCGTTTTGAACATGTCCCATCAACTGGAACCATTGTGAGTCCCTACTGGATTTATATTTATTTACAAATAAAAAGGCCAACAATAAATCTCTTCCAAGTGGCCACAAATGTTTAAGTGAACCTCCGAGCGCTTGAGCAGGGAGCTGCCGAAATTATCGTTTATAAATCGGATCAACCATGAACTAAACGCGGCTTGCTCCGCGGAACGCGAATATCCAACTCGAAACTAACTTCAGTGCAGTCGGTAACGCAATAAAACCACCGGGATAAAGTTTGTTTTGGGCTGTAGCCTGTGAAGATAGCACCGAGCAACTACGCGAGACGTAAACGCCCCACAGCGTCTGACGCAGTGACGTTGGTGCCAAAGCTATTAAAAACGCATGTTTAGAGGAAATGAAAAAGAAAATATATACATTTCTTGACGAAAACACTCGTGTAAGGAAAAAAAATTTATATATATTTTTTTGATGACAGTGCATATATATAAGGACAAGGAAAAACAATATATATGTATATTTCTTAACGAAAACGCATGTGTAAGGACATGCGTTTAGGTTTATGCTTTTATTTTTTATTATGACAGTTTTGATCCTCCACATATTTTTTAATATTTAAATTATTGGAAATGTAAAGCTTTAAAAGTTAGATTTTAAATTAAAATAGTGAATGCATTAAACTCCGCAGGAGTTGATATTTCAGACTGAGCTTGAAGGCACCACAAGTGACGTTTCTGATGAAATCGAAACTTAGGGCCCGCCCGTGGAAGCACCGCTGACATGAAATCAGAAGAGTGTTACCCGGCTAATACCTTGGTCTCTCATATTTTATTCCACTTCAGAAGCTAATCTTATTGAAAATGGATTCTGTAAACTACATAGCGAGGCTGAACGAATACACACAAAAAGAGCGGCTGGAGCTGAAGTATGAGGAAGTTGGATTTGATGGACCTGACCACATTAGAACGTGAGTTGGTGGGATATTTTATTTTTGCCTCATTCTGGAAGTTTTCTTCTACTTGCGTCTCCTGGTGTATTGTATAATTTTAGTAAATCACTGAACTTTATGAAAACATATGCATGGTGTACAGTAACATAAATGAAAAACAACTTCGTGAAGACCAAGGAAAACAGCAGTCAGATCATGGAGAAATGTGTGCGTTAAGTTATAGAACAATATTACCAAGTTTTGATCGATTCAACAGCTCTGTTCTGAGAATAGTAAGACATGGCTTTCAATCAGTGTAGCATCCAAAAGACCCTATGGTGACTCTGGAGGAGCTGCCGAGATCCACAGCTCAAGTGGGAGAATGTGTCTGAAGGAAAACTGTCAGTATTCATTGAAGAGTGTGCCAGAAGAAAGAGATTGTTGAAAGAAAATCGCAAATCACAGAAATTAGCGTTTGCTAATTTGTTGATTCATCCATATGCATACAATTTCTATACAAACTTAGCAACACAGGCACACATGACAACCATGCACACACACTCACGACTAAGAGCAATTTAGAGAGACCGATTAGCCTAGCAGTCATATTTATGGACTATGGTTGGAAGTCGGAGCACCCAGAGAGTACCCAGACAATCACATGGAGAACACAGCAAGAAAACATTGGGGACTGAGCTCTGGTTAGATAACACCAGCAGTGAACATTTTATCAATTTGGTGGAAATTTAATAAAAAACAAACAACACATTTTTTGTTCCTCAAAGCTGATTGAGACGTGCCTCTAAGAAAAGGCATTGAATTCAGACTCACCCTACACTGTGTTGGTCTGTCACACTAAATCTTCCAAAATGTGGAAAATGTAGCTATACTTCTACTTGTCAAACCATTCAGTCACATTGTAAATGCAACTAATGTAGTTCTTCTGAATCTTCTGCAGGTTTACTTTAAAAGCTGTTGTGAATGGAAAGCCATACCCTGAAGGTGTGGGGAAGAATAAGAAAGAAGCCAAACAGAGTGCTGCTAAAAATGCCCTGATGCATTTATTAAATGAAACTTCAGTTTCTGTAAGAATTGTTGAATTAATGCACATTTCACTTTTTGCACTGATATGAAATACTGACCTGAGCTTTTTTTTTTTGTTTTTCTTTTTGATTATCCTTACAGACAGGAAGTGTTGCAGAAGCTTCTTCTCCTCGGGCTCAGGTGAAAACTAATTACATGTGTTGGCTGAATGAATATGGACAAAGTAATAGGATCATGATAAGGGCTGTGGAGAAAATCATGCCTGGACCCAACAGTTTATCTCAGTAAGGTCTCCTTACATCATCCAGTTACTTTTACAGGTGTAAATTCAGTAGTACATGTTATAAAAAAGTATTCTTCTCATGATGGCATCAGGTGTTGTAGGTTTGTGGTGGGAGACAAGGAGTTTCCAGCTGCTTTTGGGAAAACCAAGAAGGAAGCCAGGGAGGAAGCTGCCAGGCTGGTGCATCATGAAATATTAGGCAATGAAACCTTAGATGTAAGTAGTAAATAAAAAAGTAGTAAAATATCAGATTCCTGGATTCAATTTAAATGTTTGGTTCTGATTGTGTGTTTTTGTTTGTTTTGCAGACTGGAGATGATCGGGACAGCGGCACATCAAGTCTGCCTAGTGAGGAAGTTGTCTCAGATATCAGGTGAGCCTGATGCTTTTGCCTGTGTTTGTTTCTAAAAGCCTGGATCCCTCCAGGATGATCGGATGTTTTGTTGGGGGGGTTTCATTGTTGCAGCCTAAAATGACCGATTATGCAACACCTTTTTCAAAAAGTAGCAATTTTTTTAAAGCTTTATTTACGCCATGCCATGATCTTACAAAATTGCTTCACACAACTTTCCCAAAAAATATAAGATTTTAACGTGGTTAATAAATAAAATGCAAATCATATTGTCAAACACCTTTCTGAAATAGCACCCATAATACAAATAAATTTATGTTGTGGGGAAGTTCTATTTCAAGAGGGGTCAAAATTTAGCCAGCTTGCTGTGATTGGTCAGAAAAGAAGGAAATACAGAAAATACATTTGCAGGAAAGTTGAGATGATTGGTGAAAATTGCAAGTCAAAATTTACAACTTATAGTAATAGTTATAGTTAATAGTCTTCCTACTAGTTAATATTTAAATTTCCTGAAATATGCCTTTCACTGTATAAAATGCACCTGTTTTTTTTTATTAATTATTGCTGATTTGTGTTTAAAATCACAATGTGTTGCTTTTGCTGATTTGATGTTACTGTATTAAAACGATACATTAAAATGTTTTACTAGTTATAATATTTTGTCTTTCAGTAATCGTGCCAAGCAGTTGAGCCTAAAGTCTGAAGACAGCATCCTCACAGAAACAAACTTCATTGGAATGGTCAATTCTTACTGTCAAAAAGCAAAGTGCACCTGTGCATTTGTAGAAGAGAAAAGAAGTGGCCCCTCTCATAACCCAATGTGAGCATAAGTGAACTTCTTTACGCTAAATTCGTAGCAACAGACTAATAAACTCTTTGCTTATTAATCTCTTCCTTTTGGACATTACAGATTTTCCTACAAGTTATTGATTAACAACGTCCAGTACTCCACTGGTGAGGGCAAGAGCGTCAAGGATGCCAAACAGAATGCAGCTCGATTGGCCTTGTCTGCTCTGAAGGAGCGGTCAGACTGGGACAGCAAGGTACTGATACTTAAGCTTTATTAACATGAGATCTAGTTCTGGTGCATCTAAATGAATTAAAATATCACTGAAAGTTAAATTAATCTTTTACACACTTATATAACATACAGAGAAATATATTTAAGGCATTTATTTCAGTTCATTGTAATCACTATAGCTTCAAAAAGGTCATTTATTTTAAATGCTGTGTGCCAGAATATTCACAGAAAGTTTAGTGGAAGGAAAACAATTTGCAAACAAATGTGCACAAGGATTAGGGACAGCACAGCTTTGAGAGGACTGTGAAGGAATGTCTACTTGCGAAATTAGGGGCTGGCAAACTTATCTGATCTAACCTCAATAGAGAATCTATGTGGTACCATCAAGAGGAATAGGAGAAAGAACATAACCAACATTACAGATGAATTGAAGGCAGCTTTTAAAGCAATCTGGGATTGCTTATTACTTCACCAGATCCGCAAGCTGATCTCATCCATGCTGCGCTGACACAGTGATTGATGCAAAAGGAGCCCAAAACAAGCATTTACTACACATTTCATGGAAATACATTTTAGTTGGCCAACATTTCAATTTTTTAAAACAAAATCTTTGTTTTATTGGTCTGCTCATATAGTATGAAAAAGTAACATTTTGGTTCTGTGTGTTTTCAGGTAGCTGGGTCTGTTGACTTCACACAAGCCAAGCAATCCCCTCCAACAAGTACACTGTAAGGCAGCTACCAGCTTTTGTCAAAGATTCTAGAAAGAAATCTATGCACTTTTTAAAATTTAATCCTGGTGAACTTGGTGTAAGTGGAGATTCAGTTTGGGTTCAAAACTCACCACAGGACTGATTGCATTGTTACGGGATTTTATTAGGGGTGTAACCATACCTGACACTCACAAGATGAGACACAAAATTGAGCTAATAAGAACAAGACGGGACAAGATTTTAATATTACTTTCAGGAAAATTTCGAAAGTCAAATTTATGCTTCAAAAAGGCCTTTAATCTGCATTCTTACAGATTTTTGCCAAAAAACACAAACTGCTGTCTTTCTTTTCATGATTTCTTTTCTTTTCATTACTTCAGATGTTGGACCAATAGTTAAACTATTCAAATTTGAAAATGCTTTCTAATGAAAGTGTTATGCTATTATGACTGAGTTGTACAGCAGATGGTTACACTGATAGTTGAACACGGCACTAATCGTGCATCTCTTCCAACCCTCAGGGACTCTGATCACACAAAATCAGGCTTTGTGACATCACACAAAAGCGAATCTATTGTTTTCATGGATTCATCAAACCCACCCAAAGATCAGGTCTGTTATTTATTTCTTTTGTTCCGGTCTTTACTTTGCAGAACACATTGCATACGAGTTGGGTAAAAATGCGAGTTTTTACCCAACTCATATTTTTGCTTTGTGTTTTGAGCTCTTAAAACCTGCGGTGGCCCAGATGGTTCAACAAAATACTGAAGTCACAACACAAGACGAAGCACAGTAACAAAAGCTGCAGCACAAAGATCTGATACCTTTTGGTTGTCAGATCTTGGGCTTTGCACTGGTGCTGTTAGTCTAATGATGAAGCCCCAAACATTGTGGTTTCTCATATACTCATGCTTTTGGGTTAATATTAGACATAAACAAAACTTCTGTTTTAGCATGACTTTCTTAACTTACAACATGTGTTGTAAGTTAAGATACGGTCTGTTATTTTTTACTTCCAATATAAGTAAAAATAAGCCATATTTTCATGGCTTATTTTGTTTAGTTGAAGCTTTTGTATTTCGTTGAGCCGTGTTGGCCAGCGTGTAAAAGATCGAGATGATTTCGAAAGTTTACATATTTAGTAAAATGATTGTTTCTCTGCTTTTTCCAAAGGTGATAAGTCCAGTTGTGAAGCCTAAAATAAAGTAAGCCATCATCCGTACTGTAAAGTTGTACTTTCTGTCACCAAATGTCGCTGGTTAATTCTTTTTTTTCCCTTGCCAGAATTGCTGCAATTTTTTCAAATACCAGAGAGAAAAGCAAAGAGGTAAAGAATGAAGGTGGTGACCATGGCAATTTATATCTGTGGTTCTTTTTCAAAATATTCACATGCTGATTGTGGCTTTTATAAAGGATGTGGTCAATTTCAAAGCCAATCAGAGAGGAAGTCTTCAGAGTGTAAAATCACCAACTCAGACAGTTCCAAGGTATGGAAATGTAATTAGTACAACACACAAAGAGAGATTGCTTTTCTTATAACATATAAGAGTAAATGAGGCATGCTATCATATAGCTCTACAGCACTATTAACTTTTAATGCTTTTCAGTTTCAGCAGATTTGCAACAGACTACGAATCCATAGAAAAACTCGATAAAGGAGCTTTTGGTCGTGTTTTCAAGGCGAAACGTAAACTGGAGGGAAAATATTATGCTGTTAAGATTGTGCGCTACAAAGAGTGAGTCAAGAAATGTCTTCGTCACCAAGATGCTTCAAGAACACAAAAAACGGTGTAATGTTTTCTGAATGTAGCCTATTTGTTGTTTTGCATTAGAAAAACTCTGGAGGAGGTGAAGGTGTTGTCGGAGCTGAATCACTGTAACATCGTTCGGTATCACTCCTGCTGGCTGGAGGACACGGCCTACCAGTGGGACGCTTCCACCGACAGCAGCAGCAGCGCTTCACAGTGAGTCCTTTACTGTCTGGAGGTCTCACTCACCAAACCTGGTGTCTGTTTCACCTTGGTGTTGTTTACTCTCCAGGTCTTCCATTGACCTATCTACGAAGTATCTCTACATTCAGATGGAGTTGTGTGAGATTAATACGCTGCGGGTTTGGATAGATGAGAAAAACATGCAGAACCCTAAAAAAACCCTCAGAGACTCCAGGAGAAGAGAAGAGAGTGTGAATATTATGGTGCAAATGGTCAGCGGAGTCCAGCACATTCACTCCAAAATGCTCATTCACAGAGACCTGAAGGTGAGGCAGCTGGCTGGTTTCACCTGAAACAAAAAAAGAAATACACAGTGACACAGAGTTTTGCAAAATGGCGCAAACTGAGTTGATTCTGTTGGGATTTGGAGAGCTAAACAGTGGGTTTGACTTTATTGCCAACTGCAATTCAACAATCGGTTAGCCGATTATTACCAACAAAATCTTCTAGCTATTGAAAGTATTACGTAAAACACAAATTATGTCTTTTGATAATCACACTTTTTTGTGTGTTGTTTTTATATTTATTATAAAATACCCAGCAGACTTTGCTGCACTGAATTCTACTTTAAAATTATTCTTGGCTAAATACAGCCAGCATTTTCAAAGAACGAGTGACCCAAAACCTGTTCTTATTGGTAAGAATAGACTACATGTGCTTCTATTATTTTCAATCGATCCCAAAAGAATTTGAAAACTGGATGTCTCTGTTTTCATAAAGAAAATATACAAAACCTTCTTTTTGATTCTACTCTTCATCTCCTGAAAAAGTCTGACAAACTTAAATGTTTGATTAAAATGTTGTATATTCTTTTGGCCCTCAAGTAATTCTAACTTTATATTTTTGGCTCATGTGGCAAAAAGTTTATAAACCACTGAACTAGACCAATACAAATTACTGATTAGTTATAAAACAGGGGAAAATTATTGATGTTTTTTTTAGAAGTCTTACAAATAAAACTCTAAATAGTCGGCAGAAGTAGGCTTTGTAGGGTAGGCAGCCTATTCCAGTTTTGGTAGATTGTGTTTTCTTTTTTTGTATTGCTATAAATGATCAAAATAATGTTAATCTATCTAAAAAGTACCGTGCATCTAGAAAGTATGCACCACCCTTTTTCATATTTTTTTATATTACAGCCTTATTCCGAAATTTATTAAATTCTTTTCTACACACAAATACCTCACTTGAAAAGGTGGAGAAAAATATTTAAGAAATTTGCCAGTTTAAAAAAAAAAAAAAAGGAAGCCAAGGAATCAAATTTAGGCAAATCCTGAACTATGTCTTTCTGTGTCTCATAAATCTGCATGTTAGCCCGCTAACATCATGTTCAGCCGGAACGGCACAGTGAAGATCGGAGACTTTGGTCTCGTCACGTCTGAGATTGAAGATGATGCAGAGAACCAGAAGGAGAGAAGAGGGTACAAAGGAACTCCATCTTATATGGCGCCTGAGCAGGTGAGAGCAGCTGCAGTAATGTCTTAAATATTTCATGGGTTTTTGTGGCTTTTGCTAATTCTGTGTCATTTTATAACAGAAGGAACGGAGGCTTTATGACCGAAAGGTCGACATATTTGCTCTGGGGCTTATATTTTTTGAACTCCTATGGAACATACCCACTATGCACGAGAAAGAAGAGGTGAGGTTGTTTTTGTGTCTCATTAATCGTTTCTGTGTTAGGTTGGATGGACGACCGTTTTCCAAGTCTCTGGCCCAGTCCATCAGCTTTTCATCGAGAATATTCAGACATTTCAAAGATTTCAGCATGCCATGCCGACGAACAAGGTTCACAGGATCTTTGGAGGAGATACAAATCCACAGCATCATAGAGAAATGGATCTTAGTGTCACATTAAATTTAAACCTTAGGGAAACAGAAAACCTTGCATCACAAATTAAAAGTTCCTAGTTACTTTTATCAATGTAAAAAAATAAAGTATATTTTAGCAGTGGCAATAACTTGGCACAGAAAATTATGTTATACTTGTAAAATAAAAAATATACAGATTTGTAACATTGGATATTTTTAACATTAATATTTTTGTTACTGTGAAACAAATTGGTCAAGCACAACAGTACAGATTTTTAGGATCCCATTTAAAAAAAAACTAATATCAGAAACAACAGTGTCTTTACTGTTAATTTTACAAAGAAAATATTAGACGTTTATCACTCAAAGAAGACTGTAATCACTGCTAATCATGGGGAGTTTTTCTGTTATTTGGAAAGTGTTTTGCTGATGCTTCTTATTCATTTCAACCCGGCTAAACAGTTTTCTTCTCCTTTATTGCTACTTGATTTCCAGATGTGGAAGGATGTTAGAACCCAGAAGCTTCCTCAACTATTTCTGTGTCATTTTTCTCAAGAGGTACTGGACTATTTATTCAATCTATTTACTGTCTTAATTTTCACTTTGCTGATATTTGGTAGATTACAAAGGAAAAATTTATTTATTTTTTATTCTATTGGCAAATAGAATAAGACAAATTATCTGCAATATTTAAATAAACACATTAAGTGGCCAATATAAAAAAAACAGTCCCAGGATTTGAACGTGGGACTAATGTGTAATGCCTCCTCATATGGTCCAAACTATTAACTCTGTTTAATGTGCAGGACTAAACAAGTAATCACTTTAGAAACTTATTCATGAAGCCTTGAAGGATTATAATGTTTACGTTTAACCAGGACGATAAAAGTTTTACAGCAGACTTTAATTAAGTTATTAAATAAATCATAATACCTGCATATTCTTGATGTGTTTTTTTTTTTTTCAGAGCCAAATGATAAAAACGATGCTGTGTTATAAACCAGAAGAACGACCAGAAGCAAGTAAAATAAAGAGAGATTTAGAGGAGCACAGACTTTTGCTTGCAGAGCTTAAAACCAAGCAGCGCGACAGCAAGACAGTAATCTGATTACTTCACAGACACATTTGGAGCCCTGACAAGGATCAGTTATTAATTTAGTGGCCAGTTATGTTGGACTCGTAGGTTTTTTAACGAATGCAGTGAAACTGCTTTAAAGATGAACTATATTTCTAAATGCTTGAGCTTATTGATTCAATTTAAGTACATTTGAAACGCAAGAACCTGAAAAATCTGAACTTGAATGTTTTAAAGTATTTGCATTTATGACAAAATCACATTCATGGGAAATAAATGTTTAGTGATTAAAAACAGAATGTGAGAGGAAATGTTCCACAGTAGTGAAATTTTAACTCTAAGAACACAACATTTTCTGATTGTTAAGCACAAATAATTAATCACATTTGTGCCTTCGATGTGGGCACGTCCTTAGTCCATTATATACAGCACAAGTCAGAAGTTTACATACACTTTGGATCAATCTCTTTCATTCTGATATTTATGGTTTATTTGAATCATGTCTTTCTTGTGGTGGTCTTGATGATATAAGCACAATTTCAATGTTGCTGTTTTTAGAGATGACTCTTTATTTATTGTTACATTTTCTTTTATCCAAACAGAGTCACTATCATACGGACTCAAATATATACATACACCCCTCCCAATATTTAGTTAAATGTCTCTTAGAAACCACAAAGTTTTTGTAACCATCGTCACACTTCTGGCAAAACTGTCTGGATATTTGAATCTTCATTTTTGCAGAAATAGTGGAGTTTAATTTAAACTGGTTGGTTTCTTGGCATAGACCTGGTTGAGTCTAGAAATCTTTAACATGGTCGAGGTCATTGGAGGAGCTTATTGTTCACCTGCTTTATTCACTCCAAGCACGTTTTCATGTCATGTTCATCAAGCCGGGTCCAACCCTCTGACTCAAACTGTCATCCTTGAAGTAGATACACCTAAATGGTGCATTTACATTTACAAAGTACATGATGGTGTGTAAATACCGATATTTATGGTATTTACACACATTATTACACAGATGCCAGTGGTCTGTGTTAATACATTTTATATTTAAACACACCAACAATGAGAATGGAGGACAAACTCCATATACTTGGGCTTGGGCTGCCCAAGTCCAGTATTCAAGAGCTGCTATCCTGCAACTTTTAGATGCATCCTTTCTCCAACCAGCTGCATCAAATTCCTGGATTCTACAGTGGTTCAAACATCAAAATACGCTGCAAACACATGAATGATGCAAACTCCAAAACATACAAGCACAACAAAAAACAATTCAACAGAAAAATGCTGCAACCAGAGAAAATAGAAGCAAAACAAAAAGTGCTAGAAATAGCAAGAACCACAGCAAGTATAAAACACTTCAGATTTTCTCCACAGAACGGAAGTGGTCCAGACCACTGGGTGGAATCTGGAGTATGTCATATTACCTACATATATTCTGCTGCTGTATAATTTTGAAAAAGGCAAAGCAGAATGGACCTTTTCTTTCTCCTGGACATAATGTTAAATCATAACATTCTGTCTTTACTGAGGGTCGATTTTGCTGGTCAACTCCCCCTAGTGGCCTGTTGCATTTCTGCAACACAAATATTTTGTGGAGTTTGCAACATTTTTATTTATACTCGCTGTTGTTTTTGCTATTTGGGACATTTTCTCTTCCGCTTCTATATCTTGTGGTTGCAGCATTTTGTCTGCTGCTGCAGTATTTTTCTTTTGTAAAAATTATTTCTGTTCCATTTGTTTTTTGTTTTTTTATGTTTTGGAGTTTGCACTGTTCATGCATTTGCAGTGTGTTTTGCTGCTTGCCACGTGTTTGCACCTGTTGGCCAGGTCAACAGGTGCAAAGATCTGGTAACAAGTTTTTCATTTGATTCAGGTGTGTAGGAAAAGGGATGCATCTAGATGTTTCAGCATGGTATCTCTCGAGGACTGGATTTTGGGACTCTTCTTCTGTAACTTGACCTCAAATCGACAAGTAGTCAGAAGTGGATGTTCCAGTAATTATGGAATTACACTTGCAATCCAGGGCTGAGCAGGAAACTAACCAGTTTAAATGAACTCTACCTTTTCTGATATGAAAATAGGTCAAATATTCTGAGATTTATACCAGAAGCTTGTTGATGATTACAAACACCAGGTGGTTGAGGTGCAACTTTCCTAGGGACATTTAATCAAGTATTTTTATGAGTGTATGAATATATTTGAGCCTGTATGTATGACCTTTGTGTAAGAGGGAACAATCCAAAATAAAGACAAACTTGTTCAGCTAGTTCTCTTTATAAAATGCATCGATATTGTTTGCTTATGATTCTGATTATTCTTCTTTCCTTTATGTTTATTTTATTTTGTTTTTCAAGTCATGTCATTTTCATTTTCATCGTGGTTTCAATATGGTTTCGGGTCCGTTAACATACAACTCAAAACGATAAAACAGTTGGTTATAAGCTTTGTCTTTAAGAGAAGGATATTTTTAAGGTGTTTAAAGCAGATATGAAGAGATTTTTTATTAAATTCTGGTTGCAAAGAGACACAATGTAACCTGTATCCATGTGAGGTCAGACTTTTGAAACCCCTCTTGCAATAAATGTGAAAGAAACTCTCCTGTATTTAAAGAGGTTTGAGCAGAGCAGAGGGTGAGGATGCAGGGAGCTATCTGCCAGTAAGCAATTTTTTTTAGTTTTCACTGGTTCTCCAGTGTAATTGCTGCAAAACAAAAGCAAAATTTCAGTTTTGTTTATTTTTAGTTCTGCAGCCACTACTCCAAATGAGGCACCATGAATTACTAATTGTATATATGCTTTGCAAACAATAGCAATTTGTGGAGTAAAGCTCCAGTTTTGAGATGGAGAGGCCACTGAAAATGAATGAGATGAACAACATAGACATGAACCAGTCTCTGTTTGGCTGGCTGAGAGATGACCTTCAGGGTCTGCCTCCCGTCTCTCTCTGCTCTGCTCAGACCTCTTCAAATATAAATGAGTTTTTAGAACATTTTTTGTTTCAGCAATGATGTTACCTCTGTACGCATGGATTTACTGTTTTCCATAGCATTAACAACAGAAAATGTGAACAGAAAATTCCAGTGTGTCACATCAAATCAATAAGCTCTTGCATTTTGAGGAATATTTATAACTGCTAATCATGAGTATGTGCTGTGTGATGAGGTGTTTTGTGTCTGTCACTTTACTTGATGGATGAAAATAATGTTTTATCAAGAGAGGTTTTTAACAAAAATATTATAGTGAGAAAATAATCTTGCTGTGGGTTTTAAATATAAGCTTGTTTAAGATCATTTTAATACAATTTCTGGCAGTTTTTTCAATGTTGCATCACAACATTTCATATTGTAATGAAAGACCAAACTGGAAAATTAAACCATATGAAATTTATGAGTTGTTCTGCTTCTGTGTGCTTAATTTATATTCACAAGATCTGAACTATGTGAAAAATCTTGCTTTTTTGACCTGCTTTTTTGATAAATTAAAACTTTGTCAAAGTTTTAATTTTGATAAAACTTTTGATGAAATTTTAATTTGTTTTGTTTCCCACCCAGTACTCCAAAAATACTACAAGTTAGTTGAAGACCTTAATTGGCTGAAAGATTAGTAAATAATACACCTAGTCAAATATATAATTTTTAAATATTTTCCAAATTGTGATAAGCAGAGAAAAAAAGTTAAATTGAGTATTGAAATATATTTTCTGTTACTTTTACCTAAAAAAAATGTCTGCCATAAAACAACAGGCCACCACTGGCTGAAATGCAATCAAACAATAATTGTAAAATACTGTTGTTAACCAAATAGTTCTAAGAATAATGCATTCACTGTAGAAATAAAAAAAAATATATGTATTCTTGAAAAAAGCACATTTATTTCAAGGCAAAAAGCTATGCCCTAATAAACATGGTCGCTGCAGTCTGGGAATTTATTTGAGCATTTTCCAGGTCTAGGTAAGTATGGAACAATGTTTACACATACTTTTACAGAATCAATATTTTGCTTTTTGACATGTTTAAAAGTTAAAGTTTCAGAGATAGTTTCAGAAAATAAATAAAAAAATTAATATATATATATAACTGCACAAACACATTGGGAACTTATGTCTGGAAATATAAAAATGTGCAGGAGTCCTAGATGTAGTCAGAATTCACAAAAGAGCCATTAAAACAAATCATTTTAATATTTCCTACCATTCCTAGACGTCTTGCAACCATCCAGAAATTTCCTTATGAACTGAAAGAACTTCCGCTTTCCACCCACCTTTTTCCGGAAGTTGTCATGCTTAGTTTCTATTCGTCCAGATGGATGACAGAATCGAAACTTACAGAAGAACAAGACAGCTGAATTGAAACGAATCTTTAATACAGGCTGAAGCTGAAGCAGAGAGCAGCCAGTCGGAGCCAGGACGCTGTTTACGCTGTTTACGCTGTTTACTGTCTATGATGGATTCCTTACACACTGGCAACGCAATTTCGTATCTCTACTTGTATGGACAGAAACATGATCTGAAGGTAGATTATGAGCTCCTTGCCTCCAAGGGACCCGATCATAATAAACAGTAAGTGTTAATATTTTCCTTTAGGGATTTGGGAGGGGCATTTAGTCCGCATTTGGGCTGTGATAGAGAAACGTTTAGACAGGTAATAATAAGTATGTAAGTGGACTGGGCAATAAGAACAGCTTAGATGAGTCATTACTATATTATAAATGATCAAAATAGTTATGTATCAAACTTATCTTGTCGCAATGATGCCGATTCGGTAATAAATGTTGTTTTTATCAATGCATTATGTAAATTTCAACTTGTCACTTTGTTTGATAAAAAAAAATCCAGGAAGTAGGTAGACACAGGGAGACTTTTATAATGGTATTATGCAATATTCAGTTCTAAATTGCATCTACCACCCATTGCTGAAAACTGGAAACTAAACAATTGTTTGTTTGTTATTTATATGAATCTATAGCATAATTAAACACAAATAGTTACTTGACTTCTACATATTTAAGTCGCTGCCTTGTCTCAGGCCTGGGCTGCAATACCACTAATATAATAAGCTCAAGCAGCAAAACACAAAGACAGAGTAACAGTGGCCAAACAGTGGAGGTTTTGAGGACACATTGCTGTGGAGAAAGTATGAACATATGACCACAAACTGCTGTATTGTATTTGGATCTTAAGTGATGTACCGATATAAATCATAAGAGTGAGTGAAAGAAAAATAATACATGGTTTTAAATGTTTCAAATCTGAGAAGTGTGGTGTCTACATGTATTTAACCTGGTGTAATCTATTACTTCTAAATAAAATATTGGACAACTGCCTTCAGAATTAATTAATTAATTGATTAGTAAAAAACAAATATCTAAATACATCTTATTCTTGCTCCGTATGACTTATAAAGGCCTCAGATGTTTGTTGAACAGCATTAGAGGACAAACACCATGAAGACCAAGGAACACACATCAGGGAGAAAGCTGTGGAGAAGTTTAAAGCTGTGTGAGGCAGGAGGTTATGCATACGACATAGCTGAAAACCTTCCAAAACATGGTCGTCCATATCAAGATAACATTAATAAGAGGTGCATCCCAGAGGCAGGAGGCCCATTTCAACTCTGGAGGAGCTGCAGAGATCCACATTTTTTTGCAAATCTTGAAAACTGAAGTTCAGAAATGTTTGCCCATCCAATTTTATTCAGCTTGACCTAATTGTAAAGAAAAAAGGACAAAAATCTCAACCTCTAAACATGCAAAGTTGGTTCAGAAAAGTGTAACATTTGTTTCTTGTAAATGTTGTACAGATTATTTTGTCCTCTTATGGATAAAAATGGTATTGTACAAATGAATAACATGGAGAAAGATTTTGACTTAACTTTTTCCTTTTTTTAAAGGTTCACTATGAGATTTCTTATAGATGGAAAACCCTATCCCAGTGGCGTGGGAAAAAACAAGCAGGATGCCAAGCTGAATGCAGCCCAGAATGCTATAAGATGTCTTCATGGAGACCAACAACAGGACACAGTAAGATTCCTCTTCTGTGCAAAACAAAACTACATGCAATAATTCAAGACAACCATTTAGGTCTCTAAATGGTGAAATATCGTTGTCTTGACAGGCAGAATATTCAGCAGAAAAGTCTTCACCTGCTAGGCAAAATGACATTAACTACATCTGTTGGCTTAATCAACATGGTCAAAAAAACAGGGTGGAGGTAAAACCAGTGGAGACGGCACGGCCTGGACCCCATAATGCAACTCAGTAAGTTGACCACATTGCTGCAAGTTTTGTCTGTGCTATGAACTCACCACTTGAAATTCATAGATATACATTTGTTGAACTAGATGGTGTAAGTTTATAGTGGGTGACACTGAATACCCAGAAGTCTCTGGAAAAACGAAGAGAGAAGCAAAGGAGGAAGCTGCCAAGTTGGTGTATGACATGATAAATAGTGGTCAATCTCCAGAGGTAAGGAGTGATACAGATTATTAGACATTTAGATGCAAACATCATAGCTGGGAGGAGTTCTGTGTATGTCTTGTATTAGAACTGTTGTTTTCTTAGTGTGGGATGGAAATGCAACTTTGAAGATTCATTAAAACAAGAATTGGGTTTATTGATTTCTGAATTTACAGTTTTTTTCTTTTATCCACTCAAATGTTTGCATATTTACCCCTCTAATATATTTTGCAATGTTCATTTTGGAACAAGTTGTTTTTGTAGCCATCAACAAGCTTCTCTCAAAAAACTTCATATTTCACCACGTTTCTTTTTGTAGTTTTTGGGTTAACAGAAAATAATTGAGAAGCACTGGTTTAGGTCCACAGTTGTGCTGGTGCATTTTACAAAGTGGCATGTATCTATTTGCAGTCAGATGTCTGAGCATCTATAATGGAACAAGCAATTCACTTGCACTAGTTTGTATTGACTTTTCACTAATCAAGCATTACATTATGACCAGCATGGGCACCCTGACTGCATTTCTGCATATGCAAACTGATGCATTCTGTAATATGACACCTGTCTGTGTAAGCCAGTTTTAACTTCTTCAACAATTTTAGAATTGACTTCTACTGATCACATCTCAGTCCTTTCAGACTTGCTTAAATCCTCACTTAAACATTCAAGTGAACACGGTTTGAATTTTGCATGGTCTTGCTCTTTTTTCCTCGGATATACATAATAGGCAATATAAATCTTCTGTTTATATAGCCCCAGAATTCTTTGTAAATAACTTTCTAAAACTTAACAGGCTGCATTCCTCTTTGTTAATTATCTTATTTTTGCTTTAAGGTCCTAAATTCCTCAGTTCATCAAAATCAGATGGTCAATAGAGACTTAAATGATCTCAGGTGAGTAAATAACAGCAGATTATTTATTATGGGTGGAGATTTTTAGGTCTGTCAGTTCAGAATGCTACGATGCAATTATAAATTACCATTGTCACAATGTAACTCCAACATACCTCGGTGCATAATCATTAATTTAATGCACAATAAATTTTAGTTAAATAATAAAGAAGAATACATACCTTAGATGGGGTTGCCCAGTGGCGCAGTTGGTAGAGGTGCTGCCTTGCAGCAAGAAGGTTCTAGGTTCGAGTACTCCGGCTTCCTCCCACAGTCCAAAAACATGACTGTCAGGTTAATTGGCCTCTCTAAATTGTCCCTAGGTGTGTTGCCCTGTGACAGACTGGCGACCTGTCCAGGCTGACCCTGCCTCTCGCCCAAAACGATAGCTGGAGAAAGGCACCAGCGACCCTCCCGACCCCAGTAAGGGATAAGGGTGTAGGAAAATGGATGGATGGACATACGTTAGCTAAAATTTTGTAAAATAGGAACATAAAGAGGTGCTTAAAATTCCAAGTTAAAAGCTTTGATTTCCTCGGATTATAAGTTATTAGTTGACAGATAATAAAGTTTCAGTGTTTGCTAATCAACTCTGAATTGCCCCTGTCGGCATCTGAAAGCTTCTAAAATAAATTTTTATCCCTCACACCTGTTGCTTAGTTAAGATTCCTTCACAAATGTGAAATTATGTTTGTTTGTTTCAGTGCAAAGACAAAAAGCCTGAGCATAAACTCAGAAGACAACACCTGTAAAGAGCCAAGATTTGTTTCAATCTTCAATTATGTTTCAATTATCAACAACTACTGTCAGAAGAAAAACCTTAGACCTGAATATAAAGAAGAAAGAAGATGTGGACCTCCTCATAACCCTCTGTAAGAATCTTCTCACCTGAAATAATTTTGCCTTTACTCCTGAATTGTTGACTGATGATAAGTGAACATGAAGATATCAAGATCCCTTTTCTTCAATGCAGATTTTTCTACAAATTAAAAATTGACACAAGGGAATACCCTGTTGCTGAGGGTAAAAACATCTCAGAAGCCAGACATAATGCAGCAAAGCTGGCCTGGTCTGCTCTTCAGGAGCAGTCAGACTACGACAGCAAGGTGGGCATTGTTTTGGTTTCTCCTGAATCAAATTCAGGCTAACAGCAAACTAGATCATTCTTCACTCTTCCTCTGCATTTCAGGTGTCTGTTGGATCAACAGCATCTGAAGATGGAGCAGCATCATCATCACAATCAGATGCATTGTAAGGCAATTCCTGACAAAAACAGCTGAACACATTGGAGAGATGAATGCTTTAACTGCACTCGCGTGGACGTACCTGTTTGTCTTCTTTCTCAGGGACTCAAATGAGTTATCATCACACAACATGCATATGACTTCAAGTGGCTCAGTAATATTTGCTGATTCCTCAAACCCCTCCAACTCCCAGGTTTGTTTATCATAGTTAAAAAACCTGATAGCTGAAGCAGTAGTGTATTCTCTGTAGGATAACTTAAGACTATGCAATAATTTACATGGTAAAGCAAAGCCAGACCATCTTTTTGGGACTGAAATACTAAGTGTGTCCTTATGTTTAGGTATAAATATAAAAAAAAATAGTCAGAGAGTAAAAACATTGAATTTCAAAATTATGTATGAAAACAGTTCCTATTTTGAAGGAGTAAAACTTGTCTTGACGAGTTGGCGTACCTGAGCTGTGAATCATAATTATGCTCTACTTTGTTGGTCTATCAGGTAAAATTACAGAGAAAAAATTTAAGCTTGTGATTGAAATATCATCAAATAAAAGTGAAGCAATGTTAAGGTTGCAAGTTACTGTAGTTATAGGGAAAAGACATTCCTACCAAGAAAAACTAAATAGTGACGTTTAAGGTAATCAGAAAAATATCTACTGTTGTGAATTTTAGATGTCCAGAAGAACTGGACCTGGAGAAAATGAGCCATCACCCATGTCACAGTAAGTCCTCTTAAAAAGATAAAGCACTTTGTTCTGTGTTGTTTTGTTTTAGTGGGGATGTGTGGAGTATGAATGAACAATCATTATCTTACTTCAGTAACAAGCTATTCATCTTGATAACTACCAGGTCACTCTGGTCCATTGGGGAGCAAAGGCGCCTCATGTAGAGCGGGACGCACCTGCTGTAGGTGTGATTCTCAGCCTGGGCCTTTAATGGCCAGTCTTACCCAAATATGTTTCAATACAAAAATTATTTGGTGAGCAAATATTTATGACAATATAATGTATCTGAAATCAAAACTGACATTGTTGTGATGGCTGTCTGCTGCAGGTTAATGGTTGTTTAGTAATCTTCTTGATCACACTTCTCTACTTATATTAAAAGAAGCTTGTAGAACATATGATTTTAATAGGAACGCTGTAGAACAATAATTTCTATTCGTGTTTTGTTAAAGAGATTCTGCTGAGCCGTCACAGATGGAGATGAGAGGCTCATTTGATGCTGCGGATTCGTCACAAGCTTCTTCAGACCAGGTTTTGCTTTTGTTTTAAACTGTGAATGCATCGTTCGATGCTTATTTAGTCACTGATATGTTATCTGCATGTGTAGGAGTTACAAACATTATAGACTTTTTAAGCATTTTACAGAAACCAGCAGAAAGTTTTCATGGCTGAAACAATTTTAGGATGACAGAAATCCAGGTCTTGATCATCCTAAGCCTTCTGCAAAAACAAATTAGTATTTATATAAACTGTGGTTAATATATCAAATTTGAACTATCCCTTTAAAATCTGCCTTGACACTTCATAGATTATTAGTACTGCAGTTTCAAATCAAAGAGGAGACATTGCTACTAAAAGGCTTAAGTTGTAGTATTTGTACTACTTCTCTCTATATCGTGCAAATACTTAGATGTTCTCAATGAATGCTTTTCTATTTTTGACATACACACATTATTGTTTTTTTCCAGAATTATGTGGAAAACCAAAAAATCACAAATACAAGTAACCCACCAGTGCAGTCAAGGTATTTATTGCACTAAAAGCATAAACTTTAATAGGTTTTAAAGACCAATGCATTTCTCTGTGTCTTACCAATCTGTTTAATGTCTACAGCTTCACATCAGACTTTGAGATCCTTAAAACTCTTGGTAGAGGAGGGTTCGGTCACGTTTTTATGGTGAAGGAGAAACTTTTGGGTCTGGATTATGCAGTGAAGATCGTTCCTGGAACAGAGTGAGTATGTAGTGCAGATCTGGGCACAAAACAGAAACGTTGGTAAAAGATTTCAGGTCAAACAGTTAAACCGAGTGTGATTTAACTAATACAAAATATTTGTATTATTTTGTTTAGAAAAGCTTTGCGAGAGGTGACGGTGT